>JAZHEH010003273.1:0-688094 GCA_036589455.1 Ateles fusciceps
AGCAATGTGGTAATGGGTTATGTTGTGTCTACTTGGTTGAGTTATGCTGCACTGGTGTATTACTCTTGTTATAACTCGTTATTCCTTGGATGTCCTCCCAACTGATATCTTTCTATGCTGAGCTGTTCCCTGTTGGAGCTCGGTCCTGAACCCATTGTTTTCTACAACAAAACTGTACTCAGATCTTTGATTTTGACTACAGGAGACCTATTCTTTCTAACTTAAACATGACAAGAATTAATTAAGAGGCTTATGTGCCAGCAACTCTACTAGGTTTTTCTGTGAGCAGAAACCCAAAGAAGAATCTGTTCCTGTTGGAGCTTGCTGTGGGGGTGATAGTAAATAATGAAACTGAAAAATGTATATAATGGGATACACAAATAATTTTGAAAGTTTTATTAAAATCATATGGCAAGTTAACATGTGTTGTAGCAGGGTACGAGTCTAAATAAGGTGGTTGAGAGTAGGTTTCATTAATGATTAATGTACTATTAAGTAAATAATTAATATGTGTAAGTTAATTAATACTTAGGTTAAGGAACAGGCAGTGCAAATGCTTGCCTCAGTGCTATAGAGGAACAGAAGAGCAACGGTAATGTATGTGTGATTTATTCATTCATCATATGCTAGGACAGATGGTGGAGTGGGGAGAGATAGCATGGGAAGAAATGCCAGATATAGGTGATGGGGAGGAGGCAGCAAATCACACTGCCATGTGTGTACCTATGCAACAATCTTGCATGTTCTTCACATGTATCCTAAAACCTAAAATGCAATTAAAAAAAAAAAGGAATTGTTAGGCAACACATGATGATTCTTACCCCTCTAGTATTTGGGCAATAAATCATTAAATGGTATTTACAAAGAGATTAATGATTAAATAGTATTTACAAAGAGAGGCTGATTTAAAAGGTACAAATATACAGTTTGATAGAAGAAGAAATAAGACCATGTGTTTGATAGGTGCAGTAGGGTAACTATCCAATCTATTGTATATTTCAAAATAGCTAGAAGAATACTTCCCGATCTCATTGGGTATTGAGATAAAATTGCTGTGAAAATGAGTGTGAAATATCTCTTCCAGACCCTGCTTTCAATTCTTTTAGATATATATGCATATATCAAATCTTTCCCAACATAAAGACAAATATTTCGGTGATGTATATCCCAATTACAGTAACTTGACCTTTACAAATTATGTGAATGTATTAAATTTTCATATGTACCCACATGTTTTGGAGCTTTGGACATTTCAGATAATCTTGGTTTGTATCTTCTCCATTCTTCGATAATTTTTAGAACTACAGGAGAACTCTGTCCCTTTCTCTGGATTTCACACAGAAAAAATGCCTCTGTTTTTATACCTTTTTTTTTTATTGTGGTAAAAACATAATGTTTATGTTTTTAATTTAAAATTGTGTGTGTTTAATGTGTACAGTGTGATGTTTTGACATAAATAAACAGTAAACTAATTATTACAGTCAAGCTAATTGAAATATCTATCTCTTCACATAGTTACATTTTTTTATGGTGAGATACTTAAGATCTAACCTTTCAGCGAATTTCAGAATATGTGCATAGTGTGTTAGCTATAGTCCCCATGCTGTACATTAGATCGCTAGAAATTTTTCATCCTTACATCATTGAAACTTTGTATCTTTTGGCCACCATCTCCCATTCTTCCCCCTCCTCCTATAACTACCATTCATACTATCTGTTCTATGGATTCGACTTTTTAAGATTCCACATGTAAATAAGATCACGCAGTGGTTTTCTTTCTGTGTCTAGCTTAATTCACGTAGGCATAATGTCTTCCACGTTAAACCATATTGTCACAGATAGCAGGATTTTCTTCTTTCTAGGGCTGAATAATATCCCTTGTATATGCATTGTTAAGTAAGTTGACCAAAACCATGTAACCATTAGTGAAATAAAGAGATGATAAACCCAGGACTGTCTAACTCCTGAGCAAAGCACTCTTAAGCACTATAAAATAGTGTAGCTAACATTTATTGACTGTATACTATATGCCAAGCAGTACTTTCTCTAAATATGTTATTTATTTTAGTTCTTACGACAGACCTGTAAGTTAGATTGGTACAAATATCCATGTTTTACTGATAAGCAAATCACTGTTATTAGGATGTATTTACCATCAAAAACAAAGGAATTGCATCATTAGCAGGAATAGTTGTATCTCTCATAAGCAATTGGTTTGTTATGACTTTATGATCACTGTAGACGATGGGAGATATTCACTAAGTGCCTTCTATGTGCCAGGTCCTTGTTTCAGATTCTTCAGAAACATAAACAAAACACCCACATATTTCTTCCCTTTTTAATCTTATATTCTAGTGGAAAGAAATATTCTGTAAATAATCATATAGTGCATTACAAAATAAGAGTTGTGTGAGAAGGGAAAGATAGAGCATAGCAAAGGGGATCAGAATATTCTTGGGGTGCTCACTTGAGCTAATGCTTCACTATGAAGGAATTAGTCATGCAGCTGTATTATAGAAGAGTATTTCTGTCAATGGAAACAGCTGAGAAAATACCTAAAGTGGGAGAACAAGCCTGGTGTATTTAAGGATCTGGAGAGGAAGGGCAATGTGGCTGCAGTGGAGTGGGAGAGAGGGTGAGGCAGTGAGGTCACAGAGGTGATAAATGAATCCATATAGACCTTATAAACCACTCTAACAACTTTAATTTTACTCTGAGTTTGATAAGAAATGTGGAAAGATTTTGAGCAGAGAAGTGACATGAGACGTCACAGGATCCCTCCAGATGCTGTGTGGAGAGGAGACTGCCAGAGACAGGGTCAAAGCAGGGAGACCAGTTGTATTAGTCCATTTTCCAACTGCTATAAAGAACTACCTGAAACTGGGTAATTTATGAAAAAGAAAAAAATAGCCTTAATTGACTCACAGTTCCACATGGCTGGGAGGCCTCAGGAAACTCACAATCATGGTACAAGGTGGAAGTGAAGCAAGGACCTACTTCACATGGCTACAGGAGGGGAGAGAGAGCAAGGGGGAACTGCCAAACACTTTTAAACCATTAGATCTCATGACAACTCATTAAATATCATGAGAACAGCATGGAGGAAACTGCCTCCATGATCCAATCACCTGCCACCAGGTCCCTCCCTCAACAGGAGGGGATTACAATTCAAGATGAGATTTGGGTGCAGACACAGAGCCAGACCATATCGCCAGTGAAAAGGCTGTTGTAATGGTCTGCATGAGCAATGATGGTGGTTGGAACCAGAGTGATAACTATAGAACTGGTAACAAGTGGTCAAATTTTAAATATATTTTGAAGATAAAAGCAAAATATTTTCCTGACAGGTTGGTTGGATATTGAATATGAAGAGAGAGAAGGAGTCAATGATAATTAAATTAACAACTAAATGTAAACAAAATATTTAAAATGATAACAGTAGTTATATTAGTGTAAGATTACAGACTTTATTTTGTTCTTCATTCTCTTATATATTTTCCAGTTTCCTAGAATAAATATAAATGGTTTCTATAACGAGAAGAGAGTAAATATATTTTTTAAATAAAACAATACTAAATCACTTATTTTTCAAATATGAGGTTGTTGGCCAAGTGTGGTGGCTCATATCTGTAATCCCAGCACTTTGGGAGGCCAAGGCAGGCAGATCACTTGAGACCAGAAGTTCGAGACCAGCTTGGCTAACATGACAAAACCCTGTTTCTACTAAAAATACAAAAAATTAGCCAGGTGTGGTGGTGCACATCTGTAATCTCAGCTACTTGGGAAGCTAAGGTATTAAAACTGCTTGAACCCAAGAGGCACAGGTTTCAGTGAGCCAAGATTGCACCACTGCATTCCAGCCTGGGCAACAGAGTAAGACTCTGTCTCAAAAAATATATATATGAGGTTGACAAATATTTAGAGAATAGTGACCAGTGTTGGTGACAATGCAGTAGAACTGGCATTCACACATAACTGTAGCATTATGAATTGGTACAGCTATTCTGGAGAGAAATGTATACATGCAAGCTTTAGAAATGTTCATATACTCACATATTAATGATTCCAGTTTTAGGAATTAACTACAAGAAAACGATCAGAGATATACTTTAATATTTAAAAACAAAAATATTTCATTTTTCATATGCAATTGTAAAAATTGGGAAACACCTGAGTGTCCAACAAAATGGAATTCTTTTATTATATTACATAGAATTTAAATCCACAGTTAGCATACTTTCTGCTGTTACAAAAAAACACATCTTTTTGAATAATATTTTCATGGCATTAGGAAAGAGTGAGGAAAAGCACAATTTAAGAAATAAAATTAAGCATCTTTAAGATTAATCCTAGAGAGCATTTGTAGATGTGGGAAGCCTGGGGACACTCCTCCCACCAGTGGCCATATTCTCAGACACCATCTCTCACTAGTTAGAATGGCTATTATTTGAAAGCCAAAAAATAACAGATGCTGGCAAGACTGCAGAGAAAATGAAATATTTATACACTGTGGTGGGAATGTAAATTGGTCCAGCCACCGTGAAAGCAGTCTGGTGATTTCTCAAAGAACTTAAAACAGGGCTACCATTCAACCCAGCAATTCCAACATATACCAAAAAGAAAATAGATAATTATTTTTTCTAATTTCCAACTTCTATTTTAAGTTCAGGGATACATATGAAGGATGTGCAGGTTTGTTACCTAGGTAAAAGTGTGCCATGGTGGTTTACTGCACAGATCATCCCATCATCTAGGTATTAAGCCCAGCATTCATTAGCTGTTCTTCCTGATCCTTTCCCCTCTTCCCATCCCCCAACCCTCCAAAGACCCCAGTGTGTTATTCCCTCCCCTATGTGTCCATGTGTTCTCCTCATGTAGCTCCAACTTATAAGTGAGAACACGTGGTATTTGGTTTTCTGTTCCTTCATTAGTTTGCTAAAGATAATGGCATCCAGCTCCACCCATGTCCTTGCAATGGACATTATCTCACTTCTTTTGTGGCTGCATAGTATTCCATGGTGTATATATGACATTATCTTTATCCACTGCATCGCTGATGTGCATTTCGGTTGATTCCATATCTTTGCTATTGTGAATAGTGCAGCAATGAATGTACACATGCATATATCTTCATAATAGAATGATTTATATTCCTTTGGGTATATAACTAATAATGAGATTGCTGGGTCAAATGGTAGCTCTGCCTCTAAGTCTCTGAGGAATCACCACACTGTCTTCCACAATTTTTATGGTGTTAGGTCTTCTGTTTAAGTCTTTAATCCATCTGGAGTTAATTTTAGTGTAAGGTGTCAGGAAGGGGTTCAGTTTCTATGTTCTGCACATGGCTAGCCAGTTATCCCAACACCATTTATTAAACAGGGAATCCTTTCCCCACTGCTTGTTTTTCTCATGTTTGTCAAAGATCAGAAGGTTGTAGATTGTGTCATTGCCTCTGAGGCCTCTGTTCTGTTTCATTGGTCTATGTCTCTGTTTTGGTACCAGCACCATGCTGTTTTGATTATTGTGGCCTTGTAGTATAGTTTGAAGTCAGGCAGCATGATGTCTTCAGCTTTGTTCTTTTGCTTAGGATTGTTTTGGCTATGTGGGCTCTCTTTGGTTCCATATGAAGTTTGAAGTGGTTTTATCCAGTTCTGTGAAGAAGGTCATTGGTAGCTTGATGGGATAGTGTTGAATCTGTAAATTACTTTGGGCAGTATGGCCATTTTCAAGATATTGATTCTTCCCCAACCATGAGCATGGAATGTTTTTCCATCTGTTTGTGTCCTCTCTTATTTCCTTGAGCAGTGGTTTGTAGTTCTCCTTGAAGAGGTCCTTTACATCCTTTGTAGTTGTGTTCCTAGGTATTTGATTCTCTTTTGTAGCAATTGTGAATGGCATTTCGTTCTTGATTTGGCTCTCTTTAAGTCTGTTATTTGTGTATAGGAATGCTTGTGATTTTTGCACATTGACTTTGTATCCTGAGACTTTGCTGAAGTTGCTTATCAGTTTCAGGAGATTTTGGGCTGAGACGATGGGGTCTTCTAGATAAACAATCATGTCGTCTGCAAAATAGAGACAATTTGACTTCCTCCTTTCCTATTTGAATGCCCTTTATTTTCTTTTTCTTTCCTGATTGCTCTGGCTAGAACTTCCAATACTATATTGAATAGTAGTGGTGAGAGGGGCATCCTTGTCTAGTGCCAGATTTCAAAGTGAATGCTTCCAGTTTTTGCCCATTCAGTATGATATTGGCTGTGGGTTTGTCATAAATAGCTTTTATTATTTTGAGATACGTTCCGTCAATACCTAGTTTATTGAGGATTTTTAGCATAAAGCACTGTTGAATTTTGTCAAAGGCCTTCTCTGCATCAGTTGAGATAATCATGTGGTTTTTTTCTTTGGTTCTGTTTATGTGGTGAATTATGTTTATAGACTTGCTTATGTTGAACCAGCCTTGCATCCCCAGGATGAAGCCTACTTGATCATGGTGGATAAGCTTTTTGATGTGCTGTTGCAATCGGTTTACCAGTATTTTATTGAAGATTTTTGTATCTATGTTCATCATGGATATTGGCCTGAAGTTTTCTTTTCTTGCTGAGTCTCTGCCGGGTTTTGGTATCAGGATGATGTTAGTCTCATAAAATGATTTGGGAAGGATTCCCTCTTTTTGGATTCTTTGGAATAGCTTCAGAAGGAATGGTACCAAGTTCCTCTTTGTATGTCTGGTAGAATTCAGCTGTGAACCCATCTGGACCTGGGCTTTTTTTGGGTGGTAGGCTCTTAATTGTTGCCTCAACTTCTGCCCTTGTTATTGGTCTATTCAGGGTTTTGACTTCTTCCTGGTTTAGGCTTGGGAGGATGCAAGTGTCCAGGAATGTATCCATTTCTTCCAGGTTTACTGGTTAATGTGCATAGAGTTGTTTGTAGTAATCTCTGATGGTGGTTTGTATTTCTGTGGAATCTGTGGTGATATCCCCTTTACCATTTTTTTGTTGGGATCTATTTGATTATTCTCTCTTTTCTTTTTTATTGATCTGGCTAGTGGTCTGTCTATTTTGTTGATCTTTTCAAAAACCAGCTCCTGGATTTATTGATTTTTTGAAGGGTTTTTTTGTGTGTCTCTATCTCCTTCAGGTCTGCTCTGATCTTAGTTATTTCTTGTCTTCTGCTAGCTTTTGAGGTTTTTTGATCTTGCTCCTCTAGCTCTTTCAATTTTGATGATAGGGTGTCGATTTTAGATCTTTCCTTGCTTCTTATGTGGGCATTTATTGCTATAAATTTTCCTCTAGACACTGCTTTAAATGTGTCCCAGAGATTCTGGTACGTTGTGTCTTCATTCTCACTGGTTTCGAAGAACACCTTTATTTCTGCCTTCATTTCATTGTTTATGCAGTCAACATCCAAGAGCCAGTTATTCAGTTTCCATGAAGTTGTGCGGTTCTGAGTTAGTTTCTGAATTCTGAGTTCTAACTTGATTGCACTGTGGTCTGAGAGACTGTTTGTTAAGATTTCCATTCTTTTGCATTTGCTGAGGAGTGATTTACTTCCAATTGTGTGGTCAGTTTCACAGTAGGTGTGATGTGGTGCTGAGAAGAATGTATATTCTGTGGATTTGGGGTGGAGATTTCTGTAAATATCTGTTAGGTTTTCTTGGTCCAGGTCTGAGTTCAAGTCCTGGATATCCTTGTTAATTTTCTGTCTCGTTGATCTGTCTAATATTGACAATGGGGTGTTAAAGTCTCCCACCATTATTTAGTCTAAGTCTCTTTGTAGGTCATTAAGAACTTACTTTATGTATCTGGGTGCTCCTGTATTGGATGTGTATTTATTTAGGATCGTTAGCTCTTCTTGTTACATCGATTCTTTTACCATTATGTAATGCCCTTCTTTGTCTCTTTGATCTTTGTTGGTTTAAAGTCTATTTTATCAGAGACTAGGATTGCAACTCCTGCTCTTTTTTGCTCTCCATTTGCTTGGTAGATCTTCCTCCATCCCTTTATTTTGAGCCTATGTGTATCCTTGCATGTGAGATGGATTTCCTGGATAAGCACACTGATGAGTTCTGACTTTTTATCCAATTTGCCAGTCTGTGTCTTTTGATTTGGGCATTTAGCCCATTTACATTTAAGGTTAATATTGTTATGTGTGAATTTGATCCTGCCATTTTGATGCTAGCTGGCTGTTTTGCCCGTTAGTTGATGCAGTTTCTTCACTGTGTCGATGCTCTTTACCATTTGGTATGTTTTTGGAGTGGCTGGTACTGATTGTTCCTTTCTATGTTTAGTGCTTCTTTCAGGAGCTCTTGTAAAGCAGGCCTGGTGGTGATGAAATCTCTGAGCAATTGCTTGCTCATAAAGGATTTTATTTCTCCTTCATTTATGAAACTTAGTTTGGCTGGATATGAAATTCTAGATTGAAAGTTCTTTTCTTTAAGGATGTTGAATATTGGCCCCCACTCTCTTCTGGCTTGTAGGTGTTTGTTTTTATTTGAGACAGTGTCTTGCTCTGTCACTCAGGCTGAAGTGCAGTGGCAAAGATCACAGCTCAGTGCAGCCAGCATCTCCTGGGCTCAAGCGATCCTCCCATCTCAGCCGCCTGAGTAGCTGCAACCACAGGTGTTTACCACCATACCCAGCTAATTTTTTTGGTTTTTGTAGAGACAGGATTTCACCATGTCACCCAGGCTAGTCTTGAACTGCTGGACCCTAGCAATCTACCCTCCTCAGCCTCCCAAAGTGCTGGGATTACAGGCGTGAGTCATCATGCCTAGCTGACACTTCTCAAAAGAAGACGTACAAGTGGCCAACAAACATGAAAAAATGCTCAACATCACTATCATTAGAGAAACGCAAATCAAAATCACAATGAGATACCATCTAACACCACTCAAAATGGCTGTTATTAAAAAGTTAAAAAAAAAAAAAAAAACAAGATGCTGACAAGGCTGCAGAGAATAGGGAATGCTTATACACTATTGGTGGGAATGTAAATTAGCCCAGCCACTGTGGAAAGCAGTCTAGGCATTTCTCGGAGGACTTAAAACAGAGATGGACATTTCTCAAAGACCTTAAAACAAGAGCTACAATTCGACCCAGCAATCCCATCACTGGCTATACTCCCAAAATACCAGATCATTATACCAGAAGAAACATGCACTCATATGTTTATTACCATGCTATTTACAATAGCAAAGACATGGAACCACCCAGGTGCCCATCAGTGGTGGACTGGATAAAAGAAAATGTGGCACATACACACCATAGAATACAACACAGCCACAACTAAAGAATGAAAACATGTCCTTTTCAGGAATATGGATGCAACTGGAGGCCATTATCCTAAGTGAATTAATGCAGGAACAGAAAGCCAAATACCTCGTGTTCTCACGTATTAGTGGGAGCTAAGCATTGGGTACACATGGAGGTAAAGATGGTAACAATACACACTGTGGACTACTAGAGAGTGCAAAAAGGGAGTCGGGCAAGGGCTGAAAAACTACCTATTTGGCACTACGCTCATTACCTGAGTGATGGGATCATTCATATTCCAAATCTCAGCATCTCACAATATACCATGTAACAAACTTGCATATTTACCTCCTGAATCTAAAATAAATGTTGAAATTATAAAAAAGAAGTTTGAGCCTCGGTCTTCCTAACTCCAAAGTTCACATTCTGCTTGTGCTCGTCTGGGTACCAAGGCACCCTTCCCATTTGAGTGACAGACCTCTTCCACTGCAGCATTTGTTCCAAACAAGCAAGGTTTGTGTTGTAGGAGGCCCAAGCTCATGCTCTGTTTTCAGGAGGAAATGAGCAGAGGCTCCCAATCTCCCCACTGTGGGTCCATCCAGGTGTGGGAATTGCTCCTTGGTGTCCACTCTGTGCCCAGAACATCAGGCCTCTTCCTTATCAGGGACACAATCACAATGTCCCTGAGGCCTTCCTGGTGCTCACTGGAGCAGTCAGGGCAATCAGACCTATGTGTCTGAGCCATGGCAAGCCCTGGTTCCTTTCAGGGCTGAGGCCTGGGCAGCTGTGGTCTTATGGAGAGAAACTGGGCTGGGCTTAGAATTCCAGGGATGGAGTGCCCAGCCTGTCTGTCCCGAGCTGTGTGACCCCGCTCAAGCCACTCAATTCTCTGAGCCTGGTTTCTCAATGTGCAAAGTGAAATGCACAGTAAGTGAATCCTACCCACATGCTGCTATGCTTCCAGAATGACTGGAGAAACTCAAAAAGGCAGAAAATTAAATACAGATGTGAGATGACTCAAAATGAACTGATACTTTTCCAAAATTCAAGACAGATCTTTGTGCAGTTAACATTTGTTCTGGCATCAACTCATGCCAGAAGCCTGCATATGAAAGGAAGCTAATGGTAGGAAGGACTGCAGCATTTGGTCCCCGAAGGTCAACATCAATTCTGCCTGGCTGGATGACTTTCCTCATCTGTTGCATAGCAACCGCCCCTGTCAGGTGCATGCTTTTCTTCAGCACCTCCTCTGTAATGTGTCTACAGTGAAAGGTAAACAGATTGAGGAAAGGAGGTTTAAAACAGCATTTTATATGTTTCCTGCTCCCAAATCTGTATCTCCAGTACTAACTTGGCCTATGATTTTTAGCCCCATAATTGAACTGCCTATCTCCATTCTGCAATTGGAAATCTCTCAGTACTTTCAAGTCTAACATGTCTCAAATTGATATCTTATAATATATCCTTCTCACAAACCTCATGTATTCCTTCACATGACTTTTTCAACTCTGAATACCACCAACATATATTCAGATTCTCAAACCAGAAACTTACGAGTCTTCCATCACTACTTCCTTTACCTGATCTCCTATCCTGTACTAAAAATATCACAAAATCCTTAATATTCTACCTCATATATATATTAGCTTCTCTCTCTATCATTCTAGTTGAGGCCACTGGCATACTGAAAGAGTCTCTGAAGTGACTTCCCTGCTTCAAATCCTTCCCCTTTCTACAATCAGTTCCCCACAGAGTATCTAGAGTAATTGCTTTAAAATATAAATCATATTATATACCAAGCAAATGGAAAGCAAAAAAAGCAGGAGTTGCAATCCTGGTCTCTGATAAAACAGACTTCAAACCAAAAAAGACCAAAAGAGACAAAAAAGGGCATTGCATAATGGTAAAGGGATCAATGCAACAAGAAGAGCTAACTATCCTAAATATATATGCACCCAATATGGGAGCACCCAGATTCATAAAACAAGTTCTTAGAGATTTACAAAGAGACCTAGACTTCCACACGATAATAGTGGGAGACTTTACACGCCACTGTCAATATTAGACAGATCAATGAGACAGAAAATTAACAAGGATATTCAGGACTTGAACTCAGGTCTGGACCAAGCAGACCTAATAGACATCTACAAAACTCTCCACCCCAAGTTAACAGAATTTTCTCAGCACCACATAGCACTTATTTTAAATTCGACTACATAATTGGAAGTAAAACTCCTCAGCAAATGCAACAGAACAGAAATCATAAAAAACAGACTCCCAAACCACAGTGCAATCAAATTAGAAATCAGGATTAAAAAACTCACTCAAAACCACACAACTACATGGAAACTGAACAACCTACTCCTGAATGACTACTGCATAAATAACGAAATTAAGGCAGAAATAAAGAAGTTTTTTGAAACCGATGAGAACAAAGAGACAAGGTATCAGAATCTCTGGGACACATTTAAATCAGTGTGTGGAGGGAAATTTATAGCACTAAATGCCCACATCAGAAAGTGAGAAAGATCTAAAATCAACACCCTAACATCACAATTAAAAGAACTAGAGAAGCAAGAGCAAACAAATGGTGAGTGTGAAGGTAGAGGTCCTGCGGAACAGCAGGGAGTACAATTTACAGTCAACATCAGCGCCGCCATGTTTCTTCCTCTATTGCCTTTTTAATAATAAATTTTGGTATTAATTTTAGGGGTTGCATCTTTAACTTATCACAGCCTATTAGCATTAATATTTACCACTTCACATAAAACACAATACACTTACAATAGTGAAAATTCATTCGCTTCTCTCAGTTGTGTAGTTGTGGACATATATTTTATTTCTACATTCATTATAGACTCCACAATAGAATTGTTTTGCTTTAGTTTTCCTTTTTATAATTAAGAGAAAATAAAATGTAATATTTTATGCTTACCTACATATTTACCATTTCTGGTGCTCTTTATTCCTGATTGTAGATCAAAATTTTCATTGAATCTCATTTTCCTTCAACCTAAAGAACTTCATTTAACATTGCTTGTAATACTATCCTGCTGGTAACAATCTCTCTTAGTCTTCACTTCTCACAGGAGATTTGTATTTCACATTCATTCTTCAAGTACATATATAACATATATGTGATATAAAATGTTGGTGTAATAGATAATTTTTTCATTTTGCATTTTACATATATTGAAGAAAACTAAGGCAGCAGTATTGTTTTGGCGTAATGTAAAAATCCTGTTCTAGCTCTTGATTGCTAAATCTAAATCCTCCTTCCTCTTCTTTCATGTTTTTCTGACTTGGTACTAGGACTAAAAACGTAAGCATTAGTGCTTTCCAGATGCACAACAATCGACCACCAAAACCAAGGGCCTCTAGTATCCGTGAGGCAACCCTGGCACCTGTCTTGTCATCCAGTTAGGAGATAAGAAAGTAGCTTAGATTATCCAGGAGGCAGATGCAGAGAGGGGAAAGGGATGGGGAAGGGAACTCAGCCCTCAGCTATTACACATATTGTTCTGCAGGGAACCGATATCACCTGCCTGGCGACTTGACTTAACATTTCTTTGTACCTTCACACCTTTCACAGAGGCTTGAGGAACCCTAAGGAAATACAGTGTCAACTGTATTGGAAACACGGTGTCAATCCTGCAGGACCAAGAGAAGTTCACGTTAGAACAGAAAGAGCAGACCGGGGAGGCTTTCAACTAGGGAAGTTCCTTGGTAAAGTTCTCCATGATAGGGGTGTGGAGATGCATGCAGTTTTCCCAATTTGAGAATAGCGCAGTTGGTGGCGCTATTCCTGGCCAGTAGCACCCGAGCTCCGGGTTTGACCGAGTCCATGCTGCGATGGACCCCAACACACAAGTCTGAATTTTGTCTCAACACTGCTCCAGATTAGTATGTTGGAACAGCTGGATTTACCTGTGAGACAGGCAGGTTTTATATGTTTGAAAAACATAGCACAGTATTGGCCTGATCGAGAAACAGGACCAGGGGTCTTCTTATAGTATTCCAGAAGAAGATCGCCATTGTATTCGAGAAAATATTGTAGAAGCCATTATCCATTCTCCTGAGGTCGTCAGGGTACAGCTTACTACATGTATTCATCACATCATGAAATATGATTATCCAAGCCGCTGGACTGCCATTTTGCACAAAATTGGCTTTCATCTTCGGTCCGATAACAGTACTTGTGGGCTAGGAATTCTTGTTTGCCTTTATCAGCTTGTGAAAAATTAGGAGTATAAAAAACCGGAGGAGCAGAGTCCATTGGTAGCAGCAATGCAGCATTTTCTGCCAGGTCTAAAGGATAGTTTTATCCAGCTTCTTTCTGACCAGTCTGAACAGTCTGTCCTCATCCAGAAACAAATATTCAAGATCTTCTATGCTCTTGTTCAGCATATTTAATGGATTAAAAAGAGCATACACCTGCGATGCAGAACACGAGAATGACAGTGATGATGATGAAGCTGAAGATGATGAAACCGAGGAACTGGGAAGTGATGAAGATGATATTGATGAAGATGGGCAAGAATATTTGGAGATTCTGGCTAAGCAGGCAGGTGAAGATGGAGATGATGAAGACTGGGAAGAAGATGATGCTGAAGAAACTGCTCAGGAAGGCTATTCTGCAATCATTGGTGATGAAGATAACCCTGTTGATGAGTATCAGATATTTAAAGCTATTTTTCAAACTATTCAAAATTGTAATCCTGTGTGGTATCAGGCTCTGATTCACGGTCTTAATGAAGAACAAAGAAAACAGTTACAGGACATAACAGCTTTGGCTGATCAAAGAAGAGAAGCCCATGAATCCAAAATGATTGAGAAGCGTGGGGGATACAAATTCAGTGCTCCAATTGTGCCAAGTTCTTTCCATTTTGGAGGCCCAGCATCAGGGATGAATTGAATTAGCTCTTTCCTCCCTGCTGTGTGATTGTAGTAAAGAGCTTGTGTTCCTCCCAGTAGTGGTTCCAGAACTGGTTCCTGTTATCTATTCTAAACTAATGATCAATAGATGGACAAAAACAAAAACAAAAAACCAACAACAACAACAACCCCAGGAGATGGTACCTGATCATGCAACCGGGCACTGGAAAAGAAACCAGCAGGATTTCGGGGATGGGTGGAATGGGGGAGGTACCTTAGGGGGTGTATTTTATTTATTTTTTGAAGAAAGTTAGATCTTGACTCTGAAGCCTCAAAGTGACACTGTGGAAATCTGAAACAAGAGGGGGATGTCATGAAGGCAGCTTTTCTTTTTCTGAGGAAAGAACAGGCATGGGCTACAGAACTTTTTTAAATGTCTCATTTACAGCATGAACCTCAAAGGCAGATGTAATTTTTACGCCTTTGGGTGTTTGTCCAATTTCTGTCTCTTCCTCACCATTGGGTATCTATTCTTTGTATACAAATAAGATAAGGTAATCTGATAGCCTCATTCAATCTTCATCTTTTTCATTCATCATTGTTGCTATGTAGATGATTGGACATTTATTGTAGCACTACATAACTAATTATAAAAACCTGTAAATGAACTAGCACTTTCATATTGAAACAAGCCTGCTAGCCCGTGTATAAAATAGCAAAATGTTTGCTGTTTATAAAAAGATGTAATGGGGTTGGGGGCAAGGGTAATTTCAAGTTATTAATTTAAAAACGAATTAGGCCGGGCGCGGTGGCTCACGCCTATAATCCCAGCACTTTGGGAGGCCGAGGTGTGTGGATCACGAGGACAAGAGATCGAGACTATCCTGGTCAACATGGCGAAACCCCGTCTCTACTAAAAATGCAAAAATTAGCTGGGCATGGTGGCGAGCGCCTAATAGTCCCAGCTACTCGGGAGACTGAGGCAGGAGAATTGCTTGAACTCAGGAGGCAGAGGTTGCAGTGAGCCAAGATCGTGCCATTGCACTCCAGCCTGGGTAACAAGAGCGAAACTCTGTCTCAAAAAAATAAAAATAAAAACGAATTAGTAATTTTGTACCTGGTAACTTTGTGGTGCATTCACCTCTGATAGTGACTTGAATTTGGTATATAAAAAAGGGGTTAGTGGTATTTCATTGCTGCTAAAAATGACAACTCCCTCTCTGTCCTGTTTTTCTTAAAGCTGTCAGTGGTCAAGTGGGTATTGAATACCAGACCTTACTGTAAAAAATAAGGTGGTATCTAGAGCATATAAATTGGATATAAAGTTCTGCTCTTAAGAGTTGATCTAAGAGTATGGTTAAACATCTTTATACGCAGTCTATTGAAAGAACTTAATTCAGCTATTATGTCTTGATTTAATTGCAGTTTCTTTCCTAATATAACATTTTTTTTCCTCATTGGCCTGTTTTTAATCCTGTACCTAGAAAGAGTACAAAATGCACACTTAAAAATTAATATTTAACACTTACCTACTCCCCCCTTCCCCATCTCTTCTAATCCTGTTGTTGATTGTGGTATCTGATCTAACTAGATAGGCTGAAGGCACATGGTTCCCTCCAAAAACCACTATTGAGAGCACTGCAAAAACAAGCCAGCAAAAAGACAGTGTAGAGAGGTTGGTTTGCTTCCCTCTCTTCCTAACTGCATATTGAAAAATAAGCCTTTATTGATCCTGAACATCTGTCGGATGAGTCATACGTTGGGTTACTTTTTATATACATGTATACACAAAATATTCCAAATCGAAAGCAACATCTTAATGGATTCAAAACTATTACAAGCTGTTGCCTAAAACAGATGAGAAAAATTATAACTGTAAAAACAAATGCACATATTGCTGTTTAAAATGCATAATTAAGAAAACCCATTGATGTTGTGTTTTTCTTGTATACCAGTGATTAAGCCACTACTATTGGCACTGTTTGGCTTTCTATTTTAACACTGAAGGAGTGAAAGTATTTCCTGTATTTATGAATTTACTACTGAAAACTTGGCAAAAAAAAGAAAAAAAAATGTCTAAAATGTGTGGGCAAAAACTGTTAATCAAGTGTGTTTCTACTCCCCACTCCCACCCCCTGAAAGTTGGACCCTAACTGTATACGCTAGGTCGCTTAAGGGGATTTCACTATTATATAATGTCAATAAAAATGAAGTAGTTGTGTATATGCAACATTGTGTACAGAGGGGAGATAATGAATAGTGTTAAAGAAACATTCTCGTCTTCCTTTACCTTTTGTTCCCAAATACCTAGTGTACTTTTTAAAATTTCAGACTTCACTGCTTTTCGAATTCACGATTCTAATTTTCACATTATTGTTAATGGAAAATCGTATCTAACAAAGATTTTAGTTATTCCTATGCACAGTTTGAAAAAAAGAAAAGAACAGAGAGCTCTATCTTAATGAAGGTGCCGGTTAAGAGTGGGTGGTGACTCTCAGGAGAACAGGGAGAAAAATGAGCCTGCAAAGGAAGTTTGATCAAAACATAGAAAATCTTAAAGGCACATGACACCGAGTTCTATGTTTATCCTATAGGTGATAGTTTAAAAAAATATTAACAAGGATATGTTTTTACAAAGCTAATACTACCAGCACTTTAGGGAATGAACTTCTTGAATAGCATAAACGACTGCATTTGTCATTGCTAAAAAGTTTCTTTTGGGAATATTTTGAATATTTTTTGATGAAGTATCCATACCCTTTTCTGGGACACTAGGGTGTTATCTAATCCCTCTCTCTTAGCAAAATACTCATGCTGGTATTTTAAATTCATTAGATAAAAATAAATCTACTTAATAGGAAACTTAAATTCAGGAGCCATGAAAATGTTATTCCCCTGGCACAGATAAATATTACTAACTGTGACTGTTAAACAATGGTAATCTTGATGCAAAGCTGCAAGATACTGTTACAGGTTTCTCATGTTAATTTTTTTTTTTTTTTTTTTTTTTTTGAGACAGAGTTTCACTCTTGTTGCCCAAGCTGGACCGCAGTGGTTTCACTCTTGCTGCCCAGGCTGGAGTGCAATGGTGCAACCTTGGCTCACTGCGACCTCCGCCTCCCAGTTTAAAGCGATCCTCCTGCCTCAACTTCCCAAGTAGCTGGGATTACAGGAGCTTGCCATCATGCTTGGCTGATTTTTTGTATTTTTAGTAGAGACTGAGTTTCACCATGTTGGCCAGGCTGGTCTCGAACTGCTGACCTCAGGTGGTCCACCTGCCTCGGCCTCCCAAAGTGCTGGAATTACAAGACGTGAGCCACCGCACTGAGCCTCATGTTAAACTTTTTAATTCATCGTGAGCTGGTATTGTTAATACAAACTAATAAATTCTTTTAGTCAAGACTTACAGTATTCAGATAACCTGAAATGGAAAAGTGCCTCCCATCCTGAATCCACTTTACTGCATCAATCTTAGCTTTGTCATAAGGTTATTCCAGTCTTCTTTCGTGAGCACATATTAGGAATACTTACTTTATTACCATTCCACTAGGGCTCAATGTGAGTGATGGCACCATGTGATATGAGTATGATCTCATAAGTGGATTTATTTTGAGATGGCAGAGGAATGTAACTCTACCAGAGCCTATGGGAACAGATAATTGATTTCCCAGTGGTGGAGATACTGTTGTGTAACAGACAGTTGAGGATTGATTATAGAGACTCTAAAGCAGGCTCTACCTGTCACGTGAAGGTGTAATTGGAAACTGACCACCAAAGAGAAATTTATTCATCCTATTTTGACTATGCTTATATAAATATTTGACATGAGCCTGTGTGAGGTTTGTGTGCAAGAGAAAAAGTGGTAGCAATGCTGCAGGAAAAAATTTCAAATACACAACTTTCTGAGAGCTGAAAGTTATTTCATGAACACACAAGAGCGATACGTGTTCTCTCAAGGAAATCGAATAACGTGAGGTACATAGAATAACATTGTGTGCAGAGAAAGCTAATAATTAGTTAAATATATGTGTGCAGTTACTAAAGATGAACTAAAGATGGACTTAACTGTCCAATTCTAACTGTAATTAAGACAACTGAGAAATGGCAAAAATTAGTAAGTTCACCTGGGATGTGTTTGTCAGTTTGGACAACTTAATGTCAGGGTTAAACTGTTGAGAAGTAAAATGGTATCTAAATGAGGACAACCTGCTTACTGTGAGACTAGATTACAAACCAGAAACTGGTACCTGAGGATGGTGCACGAACACAAAAAGAAAAGTTAACAGTAGGGAAACTAACAGAGCTCAAGAGGCCTCCCATCAGTCTTTTTATTCAAGTTTCCTGTTTTTGCATCACCAGGAATTCTGAGAAGGCAGAGCACAGGTAACATTCTGATACGAACTCAGGAAATGAAAGCAGATGCCAATAAGGCTAAGTAGCATAGAACACCCTAATGAATAAATGAGGAAGAAACAAAAAGGAGAACAGGGAGGGAATAGTGACTCTGCAAATAATTGAAACTTACTAAGAACTATGGAAAGTTACCCTTGTCTTTTCATACATGAAGTCCACCAATCATGTCTGCAGATACCTAGTGCTGACATCTGGATGGAGGCATGGCAACACCTGAGAGTATGTCTATTTGAATGGATATGTGTGACATTTCAGTGTAGATTATGACATTTGGGTCACCATCTCTACCACCTGCAGCAGAGTGAGAGACATTCAATTATGTGGCATTACTGGTAAGAATCCGACAGTGTGGGATTAGCATTTGTTCAGAGGATATAGGAATACCCTACTCCTATGTTACACTGCTTTATTGTCCCCCTTAGGGCTTTCCCTGAAGGAGACGTGCACACAAGGGCCTGAAATATTCACTGGGCCAGTTCCCATGACCCCTCAATGCAGAGCCCTCGGGTCAGGTTGAATTAAAGCACAGGTTTAGGCACGAGAGTGAAGCAGTGTCTCTTTGCCTCTAATTCTACAGAAATTTTATCATCAGCTGACCCTAGTAGGCAGGAGTGACAGAGCCCAAAATCTTCAGTGAGAAGAAAGAGAGACCAACGTGTCAATGCCCAGCTTTCACAGTACCAGCTTATTTCATCACTTCGGTGTGATAAGAAAGAAAAGAGCTTAGATGTGTCTTACATGTATGGGTGTCACTTAGCAATGCACAGTGGTACTTCTCAGAGTGCTCCAGAACTTGACCTATCACATTAGTCTTCCTTCCTCTAAGGGAGTAGTGAGGAAGAAGCTTGAGAGACGGAGGGTTTTCCTGAGCTGGAGAAGAGTTGTAAGAGAAAGCCTGCCCCCATCCAAGTGACCTAAATCACTAATGCTTGGGTAGAAACGAATGTGATCATAGAAAAAAAAAATAGGTCATGTGTAAAAAAGGATTTTGCCATTCGAATCTCAAGTGAATCAAGTCTAAAAACTAGTATATAAATACTGAATATTTTCAAGTTTTCATAAAAGTGTAAATCAGCCACACTTTTTCATTGAAAATATAGAGCTTCATTTACAAAATATAATAGGAGGAAGGATAGTGACTTCACAAATTTATTATATATTCATTGCTTTATAAAAATCAAGCACTAGAGGAAAATATAAAGGCAAAAGCAATAAATTATACCAAATCGAAACAGCAAGAGTTAACCAGTGTTAACATAAGATTAAAAACACATGAAAAGTAGTGTTTCTACACTTCACTCTAAGTGGAATTCTAATGAATGTTCATATGACCTACAGGAAGCAGAGTGAAGGAGACAAAGAGAGAAAGAGAAGAGAGAGAGAAACAAAAAACAGAGGGATGCACAGAAAACAAAATGGGATACTTAAGCCTTAAAATAGCGATAATTATTGTAAATATAAATGGTGTAAATATAGCAATTAAAAAGAGATTGGACCACGAAGAAATGACAGATGCTTAACGTGATGGATATGCAAATTACCCAAACATCTATACATGTATACCCAATGTATAAATGTTTCAAAATTATCATTATACAATGTATACATGTATTGAAACATCACAGTGTACCCCATAATCATGTACAATTATTATGTGCCAATTATAAATAAAAATTTTTAAATACTTGGTAAAAAAGAGATTGGCAGTATTGAATTTTCAAAAAATCTAATGTATAAAATCTACAAGAAATTCACATCATACTACTTCCTGTACTATACTGAATAGAAGTGGAGAGAGTGGGAATCTTTACCTTGTACTGGATCTTAGAGGAAAAGCTTTTCATTTTTCCCCGTTGATTAGGATGTTAATTGTGGGTTTTTCATAAATGACCTTTATTTTGCTGAGAAACTTCCTTTTATACCTAACCTGTTCAGCATTTTTATCAAGGAAGGATGTTGAACTTTGTCAAATGCTTTTTCTGTGTAAGTTGAGATGATTTTTGTGTGCTTTTTATCTTTCATTGTTAATGTATCACATTGATTGATTTGCATACTTTAAAACAGGCTTGCATGCCAAGGATAAATCCCACATGGCCATTGTCTTAGTCTTTTCTCTGTCGCTTATAACAGAATACCCAAAAATGGGACCTTATTTAAAAGGAATTTATTCTTACAGTTATGGATGCTGAGAAGTCCAATGTCAAGGGACTATATATGGTAAGAACCCTCTTGCCAGTGGGTACTCTGCAGAGTCCTGAGGTGGCTGAGAGTCTGAGGCTATTCATCTGACAAGGGCATTACATGACGAGGTGGCAGAGCATGCTAACGTGCCAACTCAAGTCTCTCTCTTCTTGTAAAGCGACCAGTTCCATTCCCATGATAACCCATTAGTCCATTGACTCATTAATCCATTAATCTATAAATCTATAAATTGATTAATCCATTCATGAAGGCAGAGATCTCATTATCTATTCACCTGTATTCAGGAAATATAGAGAACACCACGAAGATACTCCTCTGAGAAGAGCAAACCAAGACACATAATCGTCAGATTCACCAAGGTTGAAATGAAGGAAAAAATGCTAAGGGCAGCCAGAGAGAAAGGTCAGGTTACCCACAAAGGGAAGCCCATCAGATTCACAGTGGATCTCTCAGCAGAAACCCTACAAGCCAGAAGAGAGTGGGGGGCCAATATTCAACTTTCTTAAAGAAAAGAATTTTTGGCCCAGAATTTCATATCCAGCCAAATTAAGTGAAGGAGAAAGAAAATCCTTTATGGACAAGCAAATGCTGAGAGATTTTGTCACCACCAGACCTGCCTTATAAGAGCTCCTGAAGGAGGCACTAAACATGGAAAAGGACAACTGGTTCTTTTCCACTGCAGCCACTGCAAAACATACCAAATTGTAAAGACCATTGACACTATGAAGAAACTGCATCAACTAACAAGCAAAATAACCAGCTAGCATCATAATGGCAGGATCAAATTCACATGTAACAATATTAACCTTAAACGTGAATGGGCTAAGTGCCCCAAATAAAAGACACAGACTGGCAAATTGGATAGAGTCCAGACTCATCGGTGTGCTGTATTCAGGAGACCCATCTCAAGTGCAAAGACACACATAGGCTCAAAATAAAGGGATGAAGGAATATTTACCAAGTAAATGGAAAGCAAAAAAAAAAGCAGGGGTTGCAATCCTAGTCTCTGATAAAACAGATTTTAAAACAACAAAGAACAAAAGAGATGAAGAAGGGCATTACATGAAGGTAAGGGGGATCAATGCAACTAGAAGAGCTAACTATCCTAAATATATATGCACCCAATAAAGAAGCACCCAGATTCATAAAGCAAGTTCTTAGAGACCTACAAAGAGACCTAGACTCCCACACAATAATAGTGGGAGACTTTAATACCCCACTGTCAATATTAGATCAATGAGACAGAAAATTAACAAGGATATCCAGGATTTGAACTCAGCTCTGGACCAAGCAGACTTAATAGACATCTACAGAGACTCTCCACCCCAAATCCACAGAATATACATTCTTCACAGCACCACATTGCACTTATTCCAAAATTGACCACATAATTGGAAGTAAAACACTCTTCAGCAAATGCAAAAGAACGGAAATCGTAACAACCCTTCTCTCAGACCACAGTGCCATCAAATTAGAACTCAGGATTAAGAAACTCACTCAAAACCACCCAGCTACATGGAAGCTGAACAACCTGCTCCTGAATGACTACTGGATAAATAACAAAATGGAAGCAGAAATAAAGATGTTCTTTGAAACCAGTGAGAATGAAGACACAACGTACCAGAAGTTTCTGAGACACATTTAAACAGTGTATAGAGGGAAATTTATAGCACTAAATGCCCACAAGAGAAAGCAGGAAAGACCAAAAATTGACACCCTAACGTCACAATTAAAAGAACTAAAGCAGTAAGAGCAAACACAATCAAAAGGTAGCAGAAGACAACAAATAACTAAGATCAGAGAAGAACCGAAGGACATAGAGACACGAAAAACCCTTCAAAAAAATCAATGAATCTAGGAGCTGATTTTTCATAAAGATTAATAAAATAGACAGACCGCTAGCCAGACTAATAAAGAAGAAAAGAAGAAGAATCAAATAGATGCAATAAAAAATGATAAAGGGGATATCACCACCAATCCCACAGAAATACAAACTACCATCAGAGAAGATTATAAACACCTCTATGCAAATAAAGCAGAAAATTTCGAAGAAATGGATAAACTCCTGGACACAGACACCCTCCCACAACTAAACTAGGAAGAAGTCGAACTCCTGAATAGACCAATAACAAGTTCTGGAATTGAGGCAGCAATTAATAGCCTACCAACCAAAAGAAGTCCAGGATGAGACAGTTTCACAATCATATTCTACCAGAGGTACAGAGAGGAGCTGGTACCATTCCTTCTGAAACTATTCCAAACAATAGAAAAGAGGGAATCCTCCCTAATTCATTTTATGAGGCCAACATCATCCTGATACCAAAACCTGGCAGAGACACAACAAAAAAAGAAAATGTCAGGTCAATATCCCTGATGAACATCAATGCAAAAATCCTCAATAAAATACTGGTAAACCGAATCCAACAGCACATCAAAAAGCTTATCCAGGCCGGGCGCAGTGGCTCATGCAGTTAATCCCAGCACTTTGGGAGCCTGAGGTAGGTGGATCACTAGGTCAGGAGTTCAAGACCAGCCTGGCCAAGGTGGTGAAACCCCGTCTCTACTAAAAAACTACAAAAATTAGCCGGGTGCAGTGGCAGGCACCTGCAATTCCAGCTACTCGGGAGGCTGAGGCAGGAGAATCGCTTGAACCCAGGTGGCAGATGTTGCAGTGAACCGAGATTGAACCACTGCACTCCAGCCTGGGTGACAGAGTGAGACTCCACCTAAAAAAAAAAACAAAAAAAAACACCAAAGCTTATTCACCATGATCAAGTCGGCTTCATCCCTGGGGTGCAAGGCTGGTTCAACATATGCAAATCAATAAACATAATCCATCACATAAACAGAACCAAAGACAAAAACCACATGATTATCTCAATAGATGCAGAGAAGGCCTTCAACAAAATTCAACAGCCTTTATGCTAAAAACTCTCAATAAACTAGATATTGATGGAACGAATCTCAAAATAATAAGAGCTATTTATTACAAACCCACAGCCAATATCATACTGAATGGGCCAAAACTGGAAGCATTCCCTTAGAAAACCGGCACAAGACAAGGATGCCCTCTCTCACCACTCCTATTCAACATAGTATTGGAAGTTCTGGTCAGGGAAACAGGCAAGAGAAAAAAATAAAGTGTATTCAATTAGGAAAAGAGGAAGTCAAATTGTCTCTATTTGCAGACGACATGAATGTATATTTAGACCAACCCATTGTCTCAGCCCAAAATCTCCTTAAGCTGATAAGCAACTTCAGCAAAGTCTCAGGATACAAAATCAAAGTGCAAAAATCACAAGCATTTCTATACACCAATAACAGACTAACAGAGAGCCAAATCATGAGTGAACTGCCATTCGCAATTGCTACAAAGAGAAGAAAATACCTAGGAATGCGACTAACAAGGAATGTGAAGGACCTCTTCAAGGAGAACTACAAACCACTGCTCAAGGAAATAAGAGAGGACACAAACAAATGGAAAAACATTGCATGCTCATGGTTAGGAAGAATCAATATCATGAAAATGGCCATAATGCTCAAAGTAATTTATACATTCAATGCTATCCCCATGAAGCTACCATTGATTTTCTTCACAGAATTGGAAAAAACTACTTTAAATTTCATATGGAATCAAAAAAGAGCCTGCATAGCCAAGACAATCCTAAGCAAAAAGAACAAAGCTGGAGGCATCATGCTACCTGACTTCAAACTATACTACAAGGCTACAGTAATCAAAACAGCATGGTACTGGTACCAAAACAGATATGTAGACCAATGGAACAGAACAGAGGCTTCAGAAATAATGCCACACATCTACAACCATCTGATTTTTGACAAACCTGACAAAAACAAGCAATGGGAAAAGGATTTCCTATTTAATAAATGGTGTTGGGAAAACTAGCTAGCCATATGCAGAAAGCTAAAACTGGATCCTTTCCTTACACTTTATACAAAAATTAACTCAAGATACATTAAAGACCTAAAAGTAAGATGTAAAACCATAAAAACCCTAGAAGAAAACCTAGGCAATACCATTCAAGACATAGGCACGGGCAAAGACTTAATGACTAAAATACCAAAAGCAATGGCAACAAAAGCCAAAATAGACAAATGGGATCTAATTAAACTCCAGAGCTTCTGCACAGCAAAAGAAACTATCATCAGTATGAAGAGGCAACCTACAGAATGGGAGAAAATTTTTGCAATCTATCCATCTGGCAAAGGAATAATATCCAGAATCTACAAAGAACTTTAACAAATTTACAAGAAAAAAAAAACCATCAAAAAGTGGGTGAAGGATATAAACAGACACTTCTCAAAAGGAGACATTTATGCAGCGAACAAACATATGAAAAAAAAGCTCATCATCACTAGTCATTAGAGAAATGCAAATCAAAACCACAATGAGATACCATCTCACTCCAGTTAGAATGGTGATCATCAAAAAGTCAAGAGACAACAGATGCTGGAGAGGATGTGGAGAAACAGGAACACTTTTACACTGTTGATAGGAGTGCAAATTAGTTCAACCATTGTGGAAGACAGTGTGGCGATTCCTCAAGGATCTAAAACCAGAAATACCGTTTGACCCAGCAATCCCATTATTGGGTATATACCCAGAGGAGTATAAATCATTCTATTATAAAGACACATGCACACATATGTTTATTGTAGCACTGTCCACAAAAGGAAAAAGTTGGAAATAATCCAAATAGACTGGATTTGGATCAATGATAGACTGGATAAAGAAAATGTGGCACATATACACCATGGAATGCTACGCAACCACAAAGAAGAATGAGTTTGTGTCCTTTGCAGGGACATGGATAAAGCTGGAAACCATCATTGTCAGCAAACTAACACAAGAACAGAAAACAAAACACCACATGTTCTCACTCATAAGTGGGAGTTGAACAATGAGAACACATGGACACAGGGAGGGAACATCATGCACCGTGGCCTGAGAGGGGGTGGGGGACTAGGGGAGGGATAGCATTAGGAGAAATACCTAATGTAAATGACGGAGTGACGGATGCAGCAAACCACCATGGCACATGTATACGTATGTAGCAAACCTGCACGTTCTGCACACTTACCCCAAAACTTAAAGTATAATTTAAAAAAAAACTATTAGCACTAATAAATCCAGGAAACTTGCAGGGTACAATATCAATACACAAAAATAAATTGCATTTTTATACTGTAACAATGAACAATTCAAAAAGAAAATTAAGAAAACAATTCCATTTTCAAAACAATTAAAAAGAATAAAATACTTAGGAACAAACCTAACCAAGGTAGCAAAAAGATTTATACACTGAAAACCGTAATATATGCATATATATATATATATATGGTACTGGCATAAAGATAGACATATAGACGAATGAAATAGAATAGTGACAGGAAAAAACCCTCATATATGTAGTTAAATGATCTTTGACAAGGGTACCAAGATTATTCAATGGGGAAAGGACAATCTTCCACACATGGTGCTGGGAAAACTGGACATCCACCTGTAAAAAAGTAAAATGGACCTCCTTTACACCATAAAATTAATTAAAAGTAGTTTAAAGATTTAAATGTTAGACTTAAAATTTTAAAACTCCTAGAAGTAAGGATAGGAGAAAATCTTCATAACCCTGGATTTGGCAAAGAATTTCTGGTTGTGACACCAAAAGCAAAAATAGACAAATGGGACTACATCAAACTTAAATA
The DNA here is from genome assembly GCA_036589455.1 of Ateles fusciceps. Lineage (NCBI taxonomy): Eukaryota > Metazoa > Chordata > Mammalia > Primates > Atelidae > Ateles > Ateles fusciceps. The sequence goes on from JAZHEH010003273.1 coordinate 26,460, forward strand.
CGTTTGTGTATCAAAGGACAAAGTCAACACAGTGAAAAGGCAACATACAGAATGGGAGAAGTTATTTGCAAATTATATACCTAAGAAGGGATTAATAAACAGAATATATAAAAAATTATACTGCTCAACAATTTAAAAAATCAAATAACTGGCTTGGCACAGTGGTTCATGCCTGTAACCCCAGCACTCTGGTAGGCAGAGGTGTGAGGATCACTTGAGGTGAGGAGTTCAAGACCAGCCTGGGCAAAATAGTGAGAACCTGTTTCTAAAAAAAAAAAAAAAAAAATCAGTTAGCCAAGCACAGTGACATTCACCCGTAGTCCTCACTGTTCAGGAGGCTTAGGTGGAGGGATCACTGGAGCCCAGGAGGTCGAGGCTACAGTGAGCTACGATTGCACTACTGCACTCCAGCCTTGGTGACAGAGACCCTATCTCTTAAAAGGAAAACACAAGTAACCCAATTGTAAAATGGGCAAAAGACAGACATTTCTCTGAAGATGATATGCAAATAGTCAGCAAGCATATTGAAAGATGCTACACATTGCTGATCATCAGACAAATGCAAATCAAAACCACAATTAGATATCACCTCATACCAATTATGATGGCTGCTATCAAAAGAGAAAATAGGTGTCACTGGAGATGCAGAGAAATTGGAACACTTGTGTGCTGCTGGCGGGAGTGTAAAATGGTGCAACTACTGTGGAAAATAGTATGGTGGTTCCCCCAAAAACTTAAAAATAGAACTACCATATGTTTCAGTATTTCCGCTCTGGGTATATACCCAAAAGAATTGAAATCGGGGTCTTAAAGACATATATGCACATCCATGTTCATAGCAACACTGTTCCCCATAGCTGACGGGTGGAAGCATTCCAAATATCTACTGACAGATGAATGGATAAACAAAATGTGACTATTATTCAGATCTGAAAAACAATGGACTTTTATTAGCCACATGCTACAACACGAATGAACCTTGAAGGCATCATGCTAACTAAAATAAACCAGTTACAGAAAGACAAATACTATATAATTCTGTTTATGAGGTATATCATGTAATTCTGTTTATATGAGGGATATCGCTTGAGCCTGGGAGGTTGAGGCTGCAGTAAGCTGTGATTGCGGCACTGCACTCCAGCCTGGGTGACAGAGTGAAATACTATTTCAAAAACAAAACAAAACAACATATTGTCCTCCGTATATATATACAATGTTTGTCAATTGTACCTCAATAAAGCTGGAAAATAAAGAATGATAGAAATAGAAAGTTATCTTTGCACAATAAACATGGTAATAATTAAATGGGGAAAGAATAATCAATGGATACTAAAACTAGTCAATGAAAACAATTGACATTATGTACATGGCTGACTAATGTCCCAAGACAAAGTGGAACCTGCCCAACCTTGTTTCTGAGGCTTTCTTCAATCTGGACTCAGCCTACACTTGTTCTTCTGGTCCTCTCTGGGCTCTCCAGTCCAGTCTGTCTACATCATTCACCTGCCCCTCTCCACACCAAATCAAACTTATTAAAATCAACTCCCGCATGTGAGCCCTTTTGCAGCATAGTGCTCTGTCAGAGACAGGGAAGATTGAGGCCGGGCTCCAGATTCAGAGGCCATTCCAGTTCTTGCCTATCACCCTATTGCACCAGTCTCGCCTCCACCAGTCTCACCTCCACCATATCCAACCAACCATTCGGGGTACTTACCCCAGGACTCTACTGGGCACACATTATTTTGAAGATATTTGGGCTTTTAGGTGTCTTGTCCTGGAATTGCACATATCACTTCTATCACTTCCGTACAGTGGCCAGAAATAGTCATATGACCCCAACACATCAAGAAAGTTGGCTGGGAAATGTAGGGGAGTGCATGAAAATTTAGTTTTTGCCAAATAGTGTATTTCCTCGCCTACTTTCATAGATGAGTAAACTAAGACTCAGAGAGGCGAAGATACTTGCTCAAAGTCACACCACTGAAGAAATGTGGAATTAGAATCTAGGATTCTCTCGATGGCGAAATACAAGTTCTTTCCACAATACCCTGCTGCCTTTGCCCTCCTAGAGCTCACAGCGTCCAGCCCTTTTGTAATCATTTACGTATTCCATTACTTAAGATTTTGTTTGCAAGCAACGATGTGCTGGTAAATGGTTAATAACTGGTTCTCTGATTTAAAAAATTCCCGATTGGTAGTCTGCCATTTTTCACAGAGTTAATAATCCCCCCCATGGCCAATTTCACTGAAGGCAAAGGTGGCATGAAGTGCATACAATGCACTGTCTCAAGCTGGTGCAAACTGGCCTCACCACATGATTGGTCACAATCAATAAGAATTTTTTCTTACTAATGTAAATAAAATGGATTTTGTTAGACAGATATCAGAGGCTCACAGAACTTGCGGGAGACTGGAGAAGTAACTTAAGACCTGGATAGGAGCATGAAATACAGACAGTAATAGTCTGATAAGGATGCTGCTCTGGGGATAAAAATCACATAAGCCTTTTTTTCACTCTTGTGTCAATCACTTAAGTTTCAAAGTCCAAGGAGAGGGCATGTAATTGACTAAGAATAGGTTGCATGCCTGTCCCTTGGCAATATTGGAACAAAGAGGAATAATCTGATTTACTCCTTGTCAATAGGGGGAGGAAAACATCTAGACCTGTCATTCCACAAAGACTACATATCGGTTTTCTATTAATGCAGAGCAAACAACCACAGACTGAGTGGCTAAAACAACATCCATTTATTATCTCCAAGTTATTATAGGTCAGAAGACGTGGCATGGCTTGGCTAGGTTCTCTGTTCAGGCAAGATGGAAATCAAGGTGTCAGCGGGGCTGCATCTCTTTCTACCCAGAAATGCAGGAATGAGCCTTCCAGTCTCATTCAGATTATTGGCAGAATTCATGTGCTTGCAGCTATAGGTCTGAGGTCCTCATTTCTTTGCTGGCTATCAGCTGAGGCCTCATTAAATTCATAAAGGCCACTCACATTCTTTGCCATGTAGCATCTCCGTCTTCAAATCCAGGAATGGAGAATTTCCATGCATAAACCCCTCTCAATCTTCAAATCTCTCTTGCCAAGATGAGTGCAGTACCCCTCTGAAGTCTTACTTGAGTAGGTCAGGCCCACCTAATTTTAAGGTCGATTGATTTTGGATGTTAATCACACGTGCAAAATCCTTTGACAACAGCATCTAGATTAGTGTTTTACTAAGTAACTGCCAAAAAGTCTATGTACACCAGAGGGTGGGGATCTTGTGGGCCATTCTAAAATTCTATTTACTACAATTGGAAACTGTACTATCCTAAAAAAGGAAACTGGGACGCCACCGGATACCAACAAGACAAATATTCACCACAGTTCATTTGGCTAGCATGTACACATATTTTTTTGTCATTCCACATTGAAATTTCACGACAGTGAATGAGGCAGTCTGTAGGATCACAGGTGGTGGTATGACAGAAGTATTGTGTGTAGGGAAGGCAAATCCATACCTGGAATATTCACTTATTGCCGACAAATCATAAAGCCAACAAACCCCTCCATAATGTAACGGGCCCAGTGTAATTAACTTACTGCCAGGTACTGGGCTGGTCCTCTTTGGATTGGTAAATATCAGAAACTCAGGATAGTGTTCAAAGTTGGGCACTCACCAGCACGGGTAGTCATATCAGCCTTTGTGAGTGTTTTGTTGAAGCCGTACATAGGCTTTGTTCATGTCACCATGATCACTTTGTATAAGTGCCCGTTGAGCAAGTGCAGGGATAGCTGAGAAAGAGCCTTTTTGACCTCTAATGAGTAGGTCATACTGCTCACCCGATTACTGAGAGTTTATTGGTGAGAATTCACATTTAACACTAAGTTTCATGCTCTGGATCAATCCCAAGAAGTCCATGTACCACTTCCCTAGACCTCTTTTTTAGATATTTTCCCAAATGTCCTTATTCAAAATCCCGGCTGAATTAGGAGGAACCATTATCTTTGGATTTGGATCTGCATGTAACGACTTATGAGACTTTAGATTTTCTTGCTTTGGAAATGCACTTTTGTTTGTATGAAGAATAACGGCATCATGTTATACAGTGACCTTTTCTTGAAGGGTACAGCGTCAAGAAGTGTGTGTAGTAGGTGCCAGCCAGTTGAACCTCAGTGAATATCTGTTAAAATAAGAATACTGTTTACATTTAAATTTTTATTCTGATAGAATTGAAGACTTGCAAAACTAATAAAAAAAAGTTCCTGTGTACACTTAACCTAGATTATTCAGTGTTGTCAGTTTTCCACGTTTTATCCTCCCTGTCTTTTTCTCTCTCCAGTCTTCTCTCTCGCTCTCTCTCTCTCTCTATGCCTGTGCACATGCACTTTTATAAATATTTGGAGACTAAATTACAAAGATACTCTCTTACAAAAAAAGTAATATAATCAAAATAAGGCCACTAACATTAATATAATATTGTTGTCTAATCTAAATCTAAAGACTTTGTCCTGATTTTGCCAACAGCGCAACTTACACAAGAATTTCAGGAGCAGGGAAGGGAGAGAATCAAACCTATTCTGAGGCATGAACAGGGCAGAATGGCCTACTGAAGCCTGGAGTAAGGTGCAGTCCACAGAGATGAAGCTTCAGGAGCTTCCACAGGCATTAGGCCTCCCCCTGTCAGCCCCAAACCCCAAAGATGCACCCTCCTCTGTCTTCAGGTTCCCTAGAACTCCCACGTGACCTTCCACATTCCTGGTGTTGCCACAAGCACATTGTCCTCCAGATAAACTTCGCCTGGCACTGATTGTCCAAGGCAATGGTCCCAGGGCTCTTCAGCACCTAACACGGCTTGGAAGATCTGCAGAGTTACATCAACATTATGTAGATGAGATTGCCGTCTTGTGAACCACAAGAGCTCTGGGCAGCCATAGACTTCACCTCTCATCTCCATCCCCATTTACAAATGTGCAGCTGAAGCTCAGAGAACTAAGACTGTTAGGGGGCAGAGATGACAGGATGCCCTGTTGCCTGCTTCCTAGGCCTGATGTCTTCCCACACATCACACAGCTGTCTAAATTCCCCTCCCTACAGGCGAGTGACAATCCGTACACAGTATGAAGCTGGGGGGTGGGGGTGGTGATGAGGGGAGGTGATACCTGAGGGAAGACCTGTGCCTACCTTGGGGGCTTATGGACAGATGGATTGTTCTTTTCCAAGGCTGCAAGGTGGAGTCCATCTACCTGAATGTGGAGGCTGTGAACACACACCGGGAGAAGCCTGAGGTAGGTGGAGGACTCCATTGCCCAAGCTGGCTGGGGACACAGCACATGGTGAAAGCACATTCTCCACAGAAAGGCTATCCCAACCCCACCGAGCCTGGGTGTTTTGCACCAACAGGCAGAGCAACCAGCACCCAGAAATGCAGGAACCGCAGCCCAGCCCTCAGGCACATGGAGATGAAGGGCTGGGCAATTCCTGCCAAAAAGGCCTCAGGTTATTTCCCCCAAGGCCTACCTGAGGGTCAGGATCCAGGCCTGGCTGAAGAGGGGAGCCTGGCAGTGAGGACAAGACACAGGGGAGGGGCTGGGACCCTACCCTGCTGTCTCCTTCCTATTAATCCTGCGCTCTCTCTTCAGAATGTGGACATCACCCGGGAACCTAAGGAAGCAGCAGACACCATCCCTACCCACTACCAAACCCTTCCCAGGAGGCCAAATTGCCTTTGCTCTTTTCTCTGCCCCAGGAGCTCCTGTCTCCACCCTTGTCCACATGTCCGGATACCACCAAGCACCTAAGGAAGTTATGGCCTCGGCCTAATTTTGTCCTCAGTGAGAGAGCCTTGCTTCCAGCATAGACCTCGGCAGCTCAAGCCAAGTTCCTGCTTACAGTCACAGTCAAAGGCTGCCTGGCTCTGCATGGAGCTTTGTCTTACTCTGTACTTCTTGTTCTTAAAGTAACAAAGGCTTCTCTTTCTTCCTGCAGGAGAGAAGAAGCCATTGTAAGGCCTCCTTCACTGTCCATAAGACTCTGTCTCTACGATGTGGCCCTGGTCCTGTGTGGGCGGGAGATTGTGAGGGCCTCCTGGAGGACAGGCTCCTGGGCAGCATTTCCAGAGATGGGGAGGAGTACCTGGGAGCCCATCCCTTTATGAGCAATGTGGCTAGGGGGTGTATCTTCCTTCTCACAGAGGAGACTCTGGCATCTAACTCATGGTGTTCTCTATTCCTACTACCACCACCCTCCTGGAGTTATTTCACTTTCCACATGGGTTGTATAAACAACACCCTGGAATCGCAGGCCAGGTACCCCTTACCTCCAGAATAGTCACCTTCTGTCCCCCTTCAACTACCTACTCTCTGGACCTTATAATCACCTGGAGTTCTATCTCCTCTGTGTTCTTAGATGCAACTGTCTGAGCACCTATACCCTCTCTCACTATTACACTTCTCACAATGCACTCCAGGACACCTAGCAGCATATCTATCACATGAGAGTACTGAAGTCATATTTATTGAATAAACTATACTAGTTCTTGGGTCTCGTTGTGTTCACTGATTCTGCCTTTGTATCCCAATCCATTAGCTGGGTCTACCCACATTTCCACCTGCTGAAAGCTGATCCACCCATCAAACTAGAGCTAAGGTCCTGTCTCTCCCACATGTTGCTCGCTCCCCAAATGTCAGGAAAAGAGAAGCAGGGGACACGTCTAAATCACTTTGCAATTTCAATGTTTATTTCTGATACCAAAACTTGACAGCACACAAGGGGGAAAAAAAGCAATAGACAAGGAACAGCAAATAAATTTATCTTGCATGCCACTTTCAGTCAATAGCATGTGGCTCTCTAGATAGCTGTGTTTAGAAGGAATCCGAGGATTCAGCCTCACTCAGGGGAAACACTATTGCGATTGATAGCAATATCTGTGAACATAAGAAAGAAAAAGTAAAAGAAATCAATGATATATATCAAATAATAAGAAATATATATACCAAAGAGTGCTGCCCCATACTTTCCTCATCTTCCCACAATGAGTTTCCTAAGACTCCTAGCTCATGCACATAAATACAATCCCACGGACCCCCTATCCCCCAGAGACCCTAACTGCCCAATCCAAAGTGATGTACCTACCCAGCATCTCACTCAACCCAGAAGAAACCAATGGCACCAAAGTTGGCAGCAAAGTTGGCACTGGCTGTACCACCAGGACCAATAATGGGACCGGCAAAGGTCTGAGGAAATCTGGAGCGGGCATTCTGGTGGTATCTGGCCCAGAGGTAAATGGAATTCTGGACCAGGGATCTCCAAAATCTCCTTCCTCATCCCAGGTCAGCAGCTCAAACTCAATGTCATCCCAGCTCCAGGGCCCAGACACAGCCTCATCTCCAATTCCCATGCGGGTTCTTGCTTCAGCCCGGGCTTCAGCCTCCGCTGCAGCAGCATCCAGAGCATCTAAGGCCTCATCTGCAGCCTCCATGAACTGTGCAGTCCAGTCACGAGGGTCTCTTTTCTGAACCTGAGATGAGGAATAGAAAACAAAACAAAATCTATTTACAATAGCCAAGACAGAGAATCAACCTACGTGTTCATCAATGGATAAATGGATAAAGGAAATGTGATACACACACACACACACACACACACACACACACACACATACACACACACACACAATGGAATACTATTCAGCCTTTAAAAGAAGGAAATCCTGCTATTTGCAATAACATGGATGATGCTGAATGACATTATGCTGAGTGAAATAAGCCAGTCACAGAAAGACAAATACTGGATGATCTCACTTATACATGGAATCCAGAAAGGTCTAACTCATAGAAGCAGAGAGTAGAATGGTAGTTTCCAGGGCTTTGGGTCAGGAAGGATGAGGAGATATTGGTTAAAAGGTACAAAGTTTCAGTTAGATAGGAAGAATATGTTCTGGAGATTTACTGTATAGCATGACTATAGTTAATAATAATGTGTTGTATATTTAAAATTGCTAAGAGAGTACATCTTACATGTTCTCATCCCAAAAAAGTCAAGTATATGAGGCAATGGAGAGTTAACTAGCTTGATGTAATCATTCTACAATGTACATGTATTATCAAAACATACTGTACCCTATAAATATATATATATTTTTATTAGTCAATTAAAAACAAATGAATGGGCTGGATGCAGTGGCTCACGCCTGTAATCCCAACACTTCAGGAGGCTGAGGCAGGCAGATCACTTGAGGTCAGGAGTTCGAGAGCAGCCTGGCCAACATGGCGAAACCCTGTCTCTACTAAAAAAAAATTAAAAATTAGCTGGGCATGGTGGTGGCATGCATCTGTAATCCCAGGTACTTGGGAGGCTGAGGCACAAGAACACTCAAACCAGGGAGGCGGAGATTGCAGTGAGCCGAGATTGCACCACTGCACTCTAGCCTGGGCAGCACAGCAAAACTCCATCTTGGGGGAAAAATAAAAATAAAAATAAATGAATGAAAAACAAAAAACTTAAAAATCACATTGTACACCATAAATACATACCATTTTTGTCAATTATACTTTAGTAAAGTTGGGAAAAAGTAAAAATACTTTAAAAACCTAAAAAAACAAAAACCCAAACTCATAATTGTATTAGCTAATATATTAACATATTTTAGCACCTAATACCTGTTAAGCTTACGTAACAGCAACAACAAATACCACCAGCAATGTAGCACCTACCACGTGCCATACCTAGGATCTCATCCCCTGCCCTGGGCCTTCCCCAGCCAGCCATACTTCATCCCTTTACCTATCATTGCGGGAACAGTTCCTCCATTACCTCTGCAATGAATCTCAGCACTTTCATCTTGCTAGTCTCATGGTAGGAACGGAGGCCCCAGAGGAACTCATACTCAGGAGGGTTGCTGTTGGGCACTCGTCTGTAGTCTAGGTATCTGAAAGAGCAAAACAGTCTTTGTGTCTGCCTACACAGACAGAATGGTAGTCCACTAATGAAAAATAATCTACATTTTTTAACATCAGATTTCAGATAGTAAGTGCCCCTCAGGCTCATTCCTGAACACCATCAGGATATTTACGCCTTAATCATCAAGCCTTGAATTCCTGCACTAGTACACTAAGCACTCACTTAGAGCTGCAGGCGAGGCTCGTGTAGGGTCACAGAGAGGACATTTTGTTTCACAACTTCTGCCTCAGCATTAGCTCCAGATTCTTGTAATCTTGTCAGTGAGCCACAGAGGTCCACTGAAATTATTACAGTGCAGCGCAAAGGCATCAGCCTGGTCCAGCCTTGGGAATGCCTACTTTGAGGATGGTGGATGGGCTTCACTTGCAAGGTAACTACTTAGAAATGTAGAAAAATTAGAAAAATTCTGGCCAGGTGTGGTGGCTCATGCCTGTAATCCCAGCACTTTGGGAGGCTGAGGTGGGTAGATCACTCGAGGTCAGGAGTTTGAGACCAGCCTGGTCAACATGGTGAAATCCCGTCTCTACTAAAAATAGAAAAACAGCCGAGTATTGTGGCACAGGGCTGTGGTCCCAGCTACTTGAGGGCCTGAGGCACCCAGAATCGCTTGAACCTGGGAGGTGGAGGTTCAAGCGAGCTGAGATTGCACCACTGCATTCCAGCCTGGGCGATAGAGCGAGACGCAGTCTCAAAAAAAAAAAAAAAAAAAAAAGAATTCAACCATGAGGAGTATATGCAATAAATACTTCTGAGGACATATGTGTTTCTGTACACACAGAAACACATATGCACACGTATAGTGTAAGAAATGAGCTTGAGAAGGGCTTTCTTTTCCTTGAGACAGGGTCTCGCTCTCTCCCCAGGTTGGAGTGCAGTGGCACAATCACGGCTCAATGCAGCCTCAACTTCCTGGGCTCAGACGATTCTCCCCCACTTCAGCTTCCCAAGTATCTGGGACTACAGGTGTATGTCACCATGCCTGGCTAATTTTTGTATTTTTTGTAGAGATGGGGTTGCGTTATGTTGCCCAGGCTGGTCTTGAACTCCTGGGCTCAAACAATCTGCCCACCTAAGCCTCCCAAAGTGCTGGGATTACAGGCGTGAGCCACTATATCCGGCCAGGAAGGGTTTCTAAGGCTAACCAGAACAGAGGCAGAATCATAAGGAGCAGGAAAAGCCCCTTAGGCATCACTTACTTCTGCTTTACAAACTCATAGGTGAGAAGTTTCCTTAGATCTCCAAGTAGGGGATGTCTCACCCTGAAGGTAAAAAAAGGAAACCTATAATCAGAGGCTATGACGGTGCCCAAAGAGCTTTCCAGGACAGAGGTCAGAGATGAGAAAACAAGCAGAGAGTCCAGAACTGTTTCCCCATCCACCCAGGTCACATCCTTGGGCTCTGAATATCCCCAAACCAAACACCCCAAGACCCCCAGGTTAATGCAATCCTGGGACCATGCTCTGTTGCCAAAGGATGGTACAACAGGCAAGAGATGAGAGAGCCCAATCATACCCAGGACGCAGTCCCATCTTGCGTAGTGCCTCCCAGAGGACAGCTGCAATGGGAGGCAAGGGGAGACAAGGGATGGAAAATAAGCATGGAAATCAGGCTGTGGCCAACCCCCAGCTGCAGGTTCAGCCACTCACCCTCACTGGCACGGTTGCCATTCATGAAGATGACACCCAGAATCACCAAGAGGAGACCGAGCTTGGGTGTGTCTTTGGTCCTACAGGAATACAGAAAGAACATATTTTCAGCAGCCATTTGCATGAGAGACCCCAACCAGCTTGCCCATCTAGCCTCCCCAATAACCCTCAGGTAGGGGAGAATTATATACCAGCTCTGCCCATGACCTGCCATGTGACCCTTAACCCTGGACCCTGACCTAAGGGAAACTCCCGGAAAAAAGCACCACTGAGAAAGGCCATGTTCCACCTCCTTTCCCATCTTACGGTCCCAGTATGCCAGCCAGGGACTCGGGGGTACTGATGAGAATATACAGGTGCTCTTCCTTGTCAATTTCTTTCAGCTGAATCCCAAATTTCTACGGGGGCAAGAAACAGACTATGAAATTACAACATCTAGCATAAGCTACCCATAGGCCGACACTCACCTCCCTGAGACTTGCCCTAAACTCCCAGTAGGAACCCCATGAATCTTTGAAATCAAGGCTTTCCCCATTATTCTTGTCCCCCAGGGCTGCCTTCTCACCTTCTCTAGGACAAAGCATGCACGTTCAATGATTTCTGGATAAACATCAGTGTATTCACGGATGATATCTCTCAGCATTTCTGTAGGAGAGAAGAGGGAGCCATCTGAGCTGAGTGGGGGCCACAGAGCAGCAGTCCCTTTGCCAACCCTGCTGGGGGTAGCACAGCCAAGGTCCTCAAGGGTGGAAAGAGCCAAACACAGAAAGGAGGGGATAGAAGGGAAGGGTCATACAAGCAGAAGAATGCCCATAGAGCATGGGGTGAAGGGAATGGCAGAGCTCAGGGAAGGGACACTGGATGCCTACCCGAGCGCTTGATGGGCACCTTTGTATAGTCCTTAAGCATCAAGTACTTGACCAGCTTATTTGCCTGGGAGAGAAAAAGGAAATCATTAAACTTATAAGGTCCTTACAAAAAAACTGGTTGAATTACAGACGAGAGGATGACCAAAGAGCAAGAGAGGGGAGAAGTGACTGGGGAGTTACAGCTCTTACTCTTTCCTGAAGAAGGGCCACATCTCGGGGTTGTGCAGCACCCGGGTTCTGTGAGGCACGCGAGTTGGGGGGAAGGGCGCAGGTTAGGTGAGGGGCGCAGGTTCTGCCAGTCAGGTGGAATTGGCCAGTCAGCAGGGATCCAGTCAGGTGGTAGCGGCCAGTCAGTGGGAAGTGGCCAATCGGGTGGCAGTGGCCAGTCAGGTGGTAGCGGCCAGTCAGGAGGCCCTTGCCAGTCTGGAGGGCACTGCCAGCCCGGTGGGGTCTGCCATCCAGGTGGAGTCTGCCATCCAGGTGGATTCTGCCAGGCCAGTGGATTCGGCCAGACAACAGGGCCGGGCCAGACAATGGGGTTTGGCCAGATCACCGGGTTCTGCCAGATTACTGGGTTTGGCCAGATCACTGGGTTCTGCCAGGCTGGTGGGGTCTGCCAGGCTGGTGGGGTCTGCCTAGCTGGGGGGGCTCTGACGTGCTGGTGGGGTCTGCCTGGCTGTCTGGTTTTGCCAGCCTGAGGGGTTCTGCCAAGCCAATGGGGTCTGCCAGAGCACATTGGGGGTGCGCCAGGTGGGTTCTGAGTGGTCACTGGAACTGGTGCAGACCTCCAGGTCCCCCGCAGCCAGTGGCGCCCACCTCTGATCCCCACTGCTGTTCTCTTCAACATTCAAGTTATTAATCTGCATCATCAGAGAGAAGAAAAGTTCAGAATCACCAGTGGGTTCTCTGTCCTCACCTTATCTATTCCAGGAAAGCCCTCTAAACCCTCACCTGTAGTGACAGCCTGACCCACTAGCCATTGGTCACCCTGAGTCCTGGGCTTGTCTTTCACTGTCTTCCAGGCAGGAGTTTCATCTCCGAACCAGGCCAGGAGCAACCCAAAGATGGGGCCTGAGGCTTCTCCTCTTCCTATGTCCACCACTGGCTCTGCCTGTACCACCCTGAACAAATCACTCAAGTCACTTCACCTCTTGGCACTTAAGTTTCCTTCTCTGTAAAATTGGGACTATGATCCCGAGCTGGTAGGAGGTGCCTTTAAGATTTAATGAGACAACCTGTGTGAATGTGCTTAGCTCTAGGCTTAACACCTGGTGGATACTAACAAAATGTAAACTGAATTACATACAGGTTGTATATATTATTTGTGTCCATATATTATTTCTGATCAGTTTGTTAACACCTGGAGGACAGGAATAAACATTCTCTTCAAATGCCCTACAGCCTAGCTGAATACAGTTACATACATTGTTTTGTTAAGAACAAATGAATACCCTCAGAGAAGAAGGAGAGAGCCCCAAAGCAAAGTGAAGCTGGCAGGGATCTCACCTTGCGGGTCCCTCTTGCCCCCGAATTATTGTCCGAGACTCCAGATTCTGAGCCTGGGAACCATCTGCTGATGTCTGTGCAGTCGCACCGTCAGGTTCAGAGATAACTGGGTTGGTCTCTATGTCAGCGTGGGAAGTGGCCATTTTGGCCTCATTTACATTCTGGGTCTGGGTATCAGCTGTTGGGGCCTTAGTGGTATCATTCCAAGCCTTGAAGGGGGTCTAGGCCTGTTGTTGGCCATGTCGTTGGCATTGAGAGACTGAGAGAAATTGTAGGTGGCATTTGGGCCCACTTTAGTAGTGGCATTCTGGGCCTTAAAGGCCATCTCAGACTTATTAGCAGCTAACTCACCAGTGGTTGCTGCCTGGGAAAAATCATAGGCAGCATTTGGACCCTTTGGGGTGGCATTTTGGACTTAAAGGCTGCCTTGGGCTGCGTGTTGGACACCTCCTTAGCATTATGAGCCTGAGAGAAATCATAGACACCATTTGGGCCTTTTGTGGTGGCATTCTGGACGTTAAAGGCTGACTTAGGCCTAGCTGCGGCTGCTGAAACCTGAATGTCAGCCATCTCATTGGCAGTTGGGGGCTGTGAACTCTGGGGACTAGCAGCTGCGGTGGCCTGGTTAGTAGGTGGAGCCTCTGAGATCTGGATGGCCTCCATCAAGGTCTGCATAAGCAAGGCGCTGTCTTCTACGGAGGCCTCAGCCTGCAAACACAGAGGGGAACAAATTAAATCTCTGGGCCTCTGAGGCAGGAGGTGGGGTGGGAATAGGGAGCCCAGGTGGCAGCGCAGCAGGGGAGCTGCAGGCGGGCAGTGGGTGCAAAAACAGGAGGGCTGAGGCAGAGATCTTAGGGGGCCCGCGAGGGGCTAAGGGGGCGGGGCAGGTGCAAAACATGTGGCAGGGGTGGAGTAGAGCAGGGGCAAAATGAGGGGTGGGGCTGTGTGCGGAGAGTGGGCACTAATGGGAGCAGGGGACGCTGTAAAGAGGCGTGCAGTAGCAGCTCAGGAGGGGAGGCGGATGGCGGGGTTGAGAATAAGGGGGGTCGCACAGAGGGGGAATGCAGAGGAAGGGAGGGTGGGAGGCAGGAGGCTGGGGGAGGGGGTGACAGACTGCTCAACAAGCGTCAGGACTGGAAAAAAAATGGTTCCTTACCCACCCCCGCATTCTCTGGGCAGATTGCCCTAACTACTAACAGGGTCTCCCCCCTCCCTGAGCAGGGACTGATGGCTGAAAGAGACGCCCCCTCCCCCCTTCGATAAACGATGGGAATTCGAAAAGACCACGGAGTCTAGTCACTAAAAGAGGGCCAAACCGGATCCCGGCGTTTGCGAGACCAAAGAGGCCCGCGGGGAGGGGTGACTGCCGGCTGGGGAAATGGTAGGGTGGGGAGCGGAGATCTCACCTGGAAGCCGAGGAGGCCCGCACCACAGTCTCATTTTCTGAGCCATGGCTCCTGTCCCTCTGGCAAGAGCGGAGCCTGGGGGCTGTGGGAGAGGGGCAGGGTGTTACACTACAGAGGGCAAATACGAAGGACCTAATTGGGAGGGGGGTGACCGTGGTCTGATTGTGCGGGCGGATAAGGTGAATGTGAGGAGGAATGGATCGGAGCGGGGAAAGTGAATGGGCGTCCAGATGGAGGTTTTAAACCCCGAGAAGCTACTGACAGGGCAAAGCTTCAAATCGGGGTTCGGGAAGCAGATGAGTTTTGAATTGGGGGGGGGGGCGGTTGGGTTGGGATTCGCATTTGGGAAGTTGCATGGAGGTTTTGAGTCCGGAGGAATCATCTAACAGTACAGATCGAGGTCAAGGAATCTGAGGGTTTCAAATCTGGGAGGGATCGGACAGGGGTTTTGAATCAGGAAGGATCGGGAGGGGCATGTGAACTGGGGTTCGGGGGATGGAAGAGGATTCAGAATCCAGGGTGAAGGAATCGGGATAAAAAAAAATGGGGGCCCGCACCAGGGGGCAGATGCCTGTCTGGGGGCTAACTCTCACCTTGCCTCAGGCCCCAGCCCCGACCCCCTCGCTGCCTCCCTTCTTCACGACTCAGAGGTTCAGGATAGCTGGGTTCGGCTCTCAGCAGCCACACTCTCCCCTCGTCCAGGAGAAAATGCCAGCGCGGCAGCTTGGGCGACCCCGCCTCTTCGCCTAATATACCACCCACCGCCTCAGGAGGTTAGGCGCATGCGCAAACACCGATCGGCCACAGTCAGTCCCGCCTGCTTTCGCAACAAAAGCTTCGTCCTGGAGACCGTGACGCGCATGTGCGCTGGAAGGCGGCCCCGCCCCCTCTGCCAACACACCACCCCACTACCAACCAGGTCGACACTATACAACAGCACCTCCCCTTCCTCTACGCCCCCTCCCCCGACAGATGCGCTGTGCCTCTTGGTCCCACCCCTTGCCCCACACACGGGCCCCCTACCTTTTCCGCAATGCGTCTCTATTCGGCCCCCTCCCTGCTCAAGGCCCCTCCTGTCAGGTCGGCTTGCATCTCCACCCCCTTGCCCAGCACGCTTAGGTCTCGGTGTGGGGTCTCTAACTGCAACAAGTGTTAGACCTCTGCTGAGGAAATGGAATGGCCTGAGAGAATACCCTATTGGAGGTAACAGAGTAGTAGTAGTAAGTCTTGGCTGCCACGTGACTCCATGGTTTCTCCCGCACCCCCTGCTCGCCCCCCACAACCTCCCAGACGCAGAAAGAACGTTAGTTTCTTCCCTGTTCTTTCTGCAGCTCCGGTGATGGACTCATTTTGTGTGTGTTGGGGGAGGAAAGGAGGGAAGGGCACAGCTTGTATATCACAGCAGGATTTGTGCTGGGGCTTGTCTTCCTGTCACAGCAGCCCTGGGAGGTGGATGTCAGCACCCCTATTTTACAGATCAGGAGGCTGAGGCACAGATACATTGAATGAACTAGACAATGTCACAGAGCCAGGAAACAAAATGCAAAATTTGGGCCTGGGTCTTCCTGACTCCAAAGCCCACGTTCTGCTCGTGCTGGCCTGGGACCTAGGGTACCCCTCCCTCCTCCATTTGAGCAACAGACCACCGCACCCCATTTGTCCCAAACAAGCAAAGTTTGTGTTCTAGGATGCCCGAGCTCATGCTCTGCATTCAGGACACAAGCAGAGGCCCCCACCCTCCCCCCTGCCCTATGTGGGTCCATCCAGGTGTGGGAATTGCTCCTTGGGGTCCACTCTGTGCTCAGAACATCAGGCCTCTTTATCAGACACACAATCACATTGTCCCTGAGGCCTTCCTGGTGCCCACTGGAGCAGCCAGGACAATCAGACCTGTGTTTTCTGATCCATGGCAAGCCCTGGTTCCTTTCAGGGCCAGCGCCCGGGGCAGCTGTGGTCTTACGGAGAGCAACTGGGCTGGGCTTCAGAATTCCAGGGACGGATTGCCCAGCCTGTCTGTCTTGAGCTGTGTGAGCTCGCTCAGGTCACTCAATTCTCTGAGCCTGGTTTCAAAATGTGCAAAGTGGAATGCAAAGCAAGTGGGTCCTACCCAAGACACACATGCTGCTATGCTTCCAGGATGACTGGAGAAACGCAAAAGGCAGAAAATTAAATACAGATGTGAGGTGACTCAAATTAAACTGGTACTTTTCCAAAATTCAAGACAGATCTTTGTACAGTTCACATTTGTTCTGGCATCAACTCATGCCAGAAGCCTGCACATGAAAGGAAGCTAAAGCTAGAAAGGACTGCAGCATTTGGTCCCCCAAGGGCCAACATCAATTCTGCCTGGCTGGATGACTTTCCTCATCTGTTGCATAGCAACCTCCTCTGTCAGCTGCCTGTTTTTCCTCAGCACTTCCTCTGTAAAGTGTCTGCAGTGGGACGTGATCAGACTCAGGAAAGGAGGTCGGAAACACCATTTTCTATGCTATCTGTTTCCATATCTGTATCTTCCGTCATGACTTGGCCTATAAATTCTAGATCCATATTAACTACCTACCTCACTTCTCCAAATGCGTATCTCTCAGTATTCTCTAAATTAACAGGTCCCAAACCCATTCCTTCATACACCTCCTTCCCACCAACATATTGTTTCTTCTCAGTTACGCCTCTTCTCCCATTTAGAGTATAAGCCTCTTAGGTAGATGGATTTTTGTTTTATTCATTGTTTCCCCAGTGCCTAGAACCATGCCTGGCACATTTTTATATCCTCAATAAATATTTGTTAAATGAATGAATCACACTCTCCATCCCACTGCTAAAGCAAGAAACCTGAGAGGCAATTTTTCCTGTAATCAATTCACTTATTTTTTCTCATTATACAAATATTGCATATTCATCACTACACATTCAAACATTGCTTAAATATTTTAGAAATTAAATAAACATCATTCTATATCTCATCACCTTGAATAACTGCTAAGATTTGGTGCTACTTTTTCACATTTTATGCACATATATATTGTTACATAAATGATGTATTATATATGCCAGACTTTAAATTGCACTCTTTTCTTTACTGCTTTCCACTTTCTTTCAATTCTACCTTCACCTGCCAAACACATTTTTAACACCATTTGATATCCTTCCATACTCAAAAAGTTTTTTACTTTTACAAATTTAGGATTACATGAGCTTTTATGTGTCTGATTCATCTTATTTGACAACAGTCTACCTCTGGTTCGTTCTTTTAAATGGCTGCATAATATTCCATGGTAAGAATGTACCACAATGTATTCAACCACTCCCCCATGGATGGACATCCATTTTAGTTTCAGGATTTTTCTGGGGAGCATGGCACATACAACAACATTGCAATAAAAATACTTGTACATTTATTTTTATATTTTAATAATTGATGTTTGTCTTTATTTCCGTGATACCAGAAGCCTAGGAGTAAAGACTGACATACTCTACTTTTCCTTTTTTTTTTTTTTTTTTGCCAATCTTATGTGTATTTATTGGTGTCTCCTTATGGTTTTAATTTATATTTCTGATAAACAATGTAGTAGAACACATTTTTATACATTAATGAACATATTAGATTTATTTTGTAATATACTTGTGTCTTTTACCTGTTTTTCATTTTTGTTGTCTGTCTTACTGACTTTTAGGAGTTCTTTATACAGCTCTGCAGAGCCTTACTGAAAACCCTTGGGGCCAGATGCATTTCAACGTTTAACATTTTAGTAAGGTCTTATATACTCTTACTTAACAGTTCCAACTGGAAAAGCCACAAAAGCCAGATATTCACTTCTTCACATCCCCTTGGCAGCTAAGAGAATGTGATCTAGGATTTACCAGTGTGGCAAGCTCCTGTGACCATCCTCAGATTCAGTGATTTTTCTCAGGACTCAGAGAACTCAGAAAAAGTGTCATGGCTATGGTTTATTACAGTGAAAGGATACAGATTAAAATCAGCAAAAATAAAAAGTACATAGGGAAAACTCAGGAGAGACCAGGCACGACTTTTCAGTTGTACTCTCCCAATGGAGTTGTACAGCCAGGGCTTAATTCCCCCACAGTGATGTGCAAAAATATGTATGAAATACTGTCAACCAGGGAAGTTCACCCAGCCTTAGTGCCCAGAGTTGTTTGGGGGGTCAGTCAGATAGGCATGGGGCACCTGTGTGGTTCACCTTATTCAGTCTCTACCCCGGGTAGAGGTTAAACTAGTATCTCTCATCCCAGGCTCACACCACAAATCACACTGTTAGCATGTAACCATCCAGTGTGGGTCAAGGCCACAGTAAACAAAGACACTCTGATCAGGCAGGATACTCCAAGGGCTTACAGATTATCTCCCAAGAGCTGGTCAAGAGCCAGAGCATTCTTTGCAAAAGACCTTCTTTTGGAATGCACAGAGTTTGAACATTGCAGACCTGCTGAATCAACCCTTTCACTGCGCAAACAGTTACAACTTAGACCTAACACTTTGTCTCAAAGGAGTGATTCAAATATGCAGCGATGGAATTCATTGCCATAGTTGTGGTGGTGGGAGCAGCAGCCACAAGAAAATCCAGTTTCTAGAGGCAGCATTAGCAGCAGGGCTAGCATCCAGTGTCCATTGGTCAGTGGTGGCAGCAATGGTATCCAACCAGCTAATACATACGGCAAGATTTTTTTTTTTTTTTTTTTTTTTTTTTTTGAGGAGTCTCACTCTTTCACTCAGGCTGGAGTACAATGGTGCAATCTAGGCTTACTGCAACCTCCGCCTCCCAGGTTCAAGCTCAGCCTCCTGCGTAGCTGGGATTACAGGTGCCCACCACCACACCTGGCTAACTTCCATTATTTTTAGTAGAGACGGGGTTTCACCATGTTGGCCAGGCTGGTCTCAAACTCCTGATCCACCCACCTCAGGTGATCCACCCACCTTGGCCTCCCAAAGTGTTAGGATTACAGGTGTGAGCCACCATGCCCAGATCTATGGCATGATTTTTGAAATACAACTGGTGCCCTACTGCTTTTAGTAATATTTTATTAATTCTGCTTTAAAATTTTTTCTAACTTTTTATTTTGAAATCATTACAGACACACAGGAAGTTGCAGGGATAGGACAGTGAGGTCTTATGTACTCTTCATCTGCTTCCCCAATGGTTACATCTATGTAACTGCAGTACAAAATCAAAACCAAGACACTGACATTGGTACAATATGTGTATATAGTTCTATATCACCTTACCACATATGGAGTCTCTGCAAACACCACAGCAATCAAGACACAGAACTATTTCATCACCACAAAGATTTCCCTCATGCTACCCCATTATAGTCACACCCAACCCCCCTCCCCCACCCACATCCCTAACGCCTGGCAGCCACTAATATGTTCTCCATCTCTATAATTTTATCATTTCAAGAGGTCATGAAAATGTAATCATACACTGTATCACATTTTTGAGATTGGTTTTTTCATACTCAGCATAATGCCTGTGAGATGCATCCCAGTTGTCTTGTAGATCAGAATTTCTTGTATTATTATTGAGTACTATTACATGGTATAGAGGTGCTACAACAGTTGATTTAAGCATTCACCCATTCAAGACATCTGGGTCATTTCCAGTTTGGGGCTACTGTGAATGAAACTGCTATACACATTTGTGTACAAGTATCTGTGTACAGTTCCCATTTCTCTGGGATAAGTACCCAAGAGTGCAATTGCTGGGTCAAGTGCATGTTAGTTTTACAAGAAATTACCAAACGTTCCTAGAGTAATCATATCATTTGACGTTCCCACCAGCAATGTGTGAATATACAGTTTTCTCTA
This sequence comes from Ateles fusciceps, assembly GCA_036589455.1. Classification (NCBI taxonomy): domain Eukaryota; kingdom Metazoa; phylum Chordata; class Mammalia; order Primates; family Atelidae; genus Ateles; species Ateles fusciceps. The sequence goes on from JAZHEH010003273.1 coordinate 46,656, forward strand.
AATCCTTGCCAGCATCTGCTGGTGTCAGTATATTTTGGCCATAAGTGTGTAGTAATACCTTACTGTGGTTTTAATTTGCATTTCCCTAATGGCTAATGATGTTGCAACATCTTTACATGTGCTTATTTGCCATACATATATCCTCTTTGATTAAATGCCTCTTCATGCCTTTTACCTATTTTTTAATTTAAAAAAATTTTGTGGGTACACAGTAGGTGTACATATTTATAGGGTACATGTGACGTTTTGATACACGAATGCAATGTGAGATAAGCGCATCATTGAGAATCCATCCCCCTCAAGCATTTATCCTTTGAGTTACAAACAACCCAATTACACTCTAAGTTATTTTAAAAATGTACAATTAACTATATTGTCCTATCAAATAGTAGGTCTTATTCATTCCTTCTTCTTTCTGGTTTTTGTTTTTTTGTTTTTTGTTTTTTTTTGAGATGGAATTTTGCTCTTGTTGCCCAGGCTGGAGTGCAATGGCGTGATCTTGGCTCACTGCAACCTCTGCCTCCCCGGTTCAAGCGATTCTCCTGTCTCAGCCTACCGAGTAGCTGGAATTACAGGCACCCACCACCAAGTCCAGCTAATTTTTTTGTATTTTTAGTAGAGACGGGGTTTCACCATGTTGGCCAGGCTGCTCTTGAACTCCTGACCTTGGGTGATCAACCCACCTCAGCTTCCCAAAGTGCTGGGATTTCAGGCTTGAGCCACTGTGCCCGACTTCTAAGTATTTTTTTACCCATTAACCATCCCCCACCTCTTTCCCAGCCCCTCATTACTCTTAATTGCATTGTTTTATTTTTTCTTTTACTGTTGAATATTGAGAGTTCATGTATTTTATGTACAAGTCTTTTGTCAGATATATGGTTTGCAAGTACTTTCTCCCAGTTTGCAGACTTTTTCAGAGGAAATTTTGAATAATTCAATTTATTGGGTTTTTTTTTTTCCTTTTAAGGATTGTGGGTTTTATGTCATTTCTAAGAACTCTTCAACAAGCCTTAGTACCTAAGATTTTCTCCTACAATATCTCCTAAAGATTTTATGGTTTTAATTTTTACATTGATGTCAGTCATCCATTTGAGTTTAAATTTTAATGAGGTGTGAGGTTTAGCCTGAAGTTCATTTCAAAGCGGGACGCGGGCAGGGGGTCGGGTGTCAGAGCTATGGATATCCAGTCAGGCCTGTACAGATTAAAGGGTGATCCTCTTCTTTTGAATTGTTTTTGCACCTTTGTTGAAAATCAGCTGGCATATTTGTGAGGCAATTTCTGAGTTCTCTGTTCTATTCTATTGTTCTGTCTGTTCAGCTCCCAAATACCACAGTCTTGATTACAATAGTCAGTAGTCTTAAAATTGGGTAGAATGATTTCTCCCACTTTATCTCTCCTTTTCAAAATTATTTTATCTATTATTCTGGTTCTTTTGTCTTTCCATATATTTTGGAATAATCTTGTTTATATCTACAAACCATCTTGCTGGGATTTTGATAGGAATTGCACTTAAACTGTGCATCAATTTAGGGAAAATTTTGTTTTTTACATTGATTCTTACAATCCATGAATGTGATATGTCTTTCTCCATTTATCTTGCTCTTCTTTAATTTCTTCACTAATGTTTTGTAGTTTTTAATATAGAAATACTGTATATGTTTTGTTAATTTACATGTATTTCACCTTCTTTTTGAGTCACTGTAAATAGTATTCTTTTTCGTTTATTTGTTTTGAGACAAGGCCTTGCTCTGTCGCCCAGGTTGGAGTGCAATGGTGCGATCATGGCTCAATGCAGCCTTCACCTCTTGGGCTCAAGTGATCCTCCCACCTCAGCCTCCCACGTAGCTGGGATCACAGTCATGTGGCATCATGCCCAATTAATCATTTGAATTTTTGTAGAGATGTGTCTCCCTATTTTGCCTGGGCTGGTTTCGAACTCCTGAGCTGAAGTGATGCTCCCGCCTCAGCCTCCCAAAGTGCTGGGATTACAAAAGTGAGTCACTGAGCCCAGCCCAGTATTTTTTTTTTTTTTTTTTTTTTTTTTTTTTTTTTTTTGAGATGAAGTTTCTCTCTTGTTGGCCAGGCTGGAGTGCAATGGCGCGATCTCTGCTCACTGCAACCTCCGCCTCCTAGGTTCAAGCGATTCTCCTGCCTCAGCCTCCCGAGTAGCTGGGATTACAGGTGCCCATCACCATGCCCAGCTAAATTGTTTGTATATTTTTAGTACAGATGGGGTTTCACCATTTTGACCAGGCTGGTCTTGAATCTGACCTCAGGTGACCCACCTGCCTCGGCCTACCAAAGGGCTGGGATTATAGGCGTGAGCCACCGCACCCAGCCCCTATTTTTTAATTTCCACATGCTCATTGCTAGTATGTAGAAATAAAATTGATATTGGTAAGTTGATCTTGTACCCTGTGACCTTGCTAAACTCACTTACTAGTTCTAGATTTTATTTTTTGTAGATTCTTGGGAATTTCTACATACACTATCATGACATGACATCTGGAAATAGTTTTATTTCTTCCTTTCTGATCTATATGGCTTTTCTTTACTGGGCTGGCTAGAATTTCCATTACTATTTTGCTTTTCGTTGTATTTTGTTTTTTTTTAAGAAGCATGCTTAAATTTACCTTTTATTTTTAATTTTTATGGGTACATAATTGTTTTATATATTTATGGATTACATGTGATATTTTGATACATGTGTATGATGTATAATGATCTCATTAGGGTAACTGAGATATCCATCACCTCAAACATTTATCATTTCTTTGTATTGGGAACATTCCAAATCCACTCCTCTAGTTACTTTGAAATATACAATAAATTATTGTTAACTATAGTCACTCTATTGTGCTACTGACTACTAGATCTTATTCCTACTAACTGTATTTTTGTACCCTTTAGCAACATCTCTTTAGCCTCCCACCCCCATCCTTCTCAGCCTCTGGTAATCATCACCCACTCTCTATTCCCATGAGATCAAATTTTCTTTGGCTCCCACATATGAGTGAGAATATGTGATATCTGTCTTTCTATGTCCAGCTTATTTCACTTAGTATAATGTCCTCCAGTTCCATCCATGTTGCTGCAAATGACAGGATCTCCTTACTTTTATGGCTGAATAATATTTCATTGTGCATAGCTACCACATTTTCTTTATCCATTCATCTATTGATGGACACTTAGGTTGATTCCGTATCTTGGCTATTGTGAATAGTGATGTAATAAACACAATAATCCAGATATCTCTTTGATACACTGATTTTTCTTTCTTTTGGACCCATCTCTAACCATATGCAAAAATCAAATCAGAATGGGTTAAAGACTTAAATATAAGACCTGTAACTATTAAAGTACTGGAAGAAAACATTAGGGAAGTGCCCCAGGATTGGTTTAGGCAAAGATTTTTTGAGTAAGACCTTAAAAGCACCTCAACCAAGGAAAAAATGAACAAATGGGATTATATCAACCTAAAAAGCTTCTGCACAGCAAAGGAAACAATCAAAAAGTGAAGAGAAAACCTACAGGATGGGAGAAAATATTTGCAAAATATTCAAATGACAAGGGATTTAATAACCAGAATATATAAGCAACTCCAATAACTCAATAGAAAAACACAAACACAAATACACCCCCCTCAAAAAAAAAATCCAATTTAAAAATGGGCGAACGATCGGAATAGATAAATATCAAAAGACATACAAATGACCAAGGGAATGTATTTTTTAAATGCTCACCATTACTAGTTATCAGAGAAATACAAATCAAAACCACAAAGAAATATAATCTCATTCCAATTAATAATGGCTATTACCAAAAAACAAAAAAATAATAATGTTGGCAAGGATGTAGAGAAAGAGAAACACTCATACATTTTTGATGGGAATGTAAATTAGTACAGCCACTTTAGAAACAGTATAGAGGTTCCTCAAAAAACTAAAAACAGAACTGTCCTATGGTCCAGCAACCCAATACTATTTTGACAGCAGTGATGAGTGCAGATATACTTACCTTGTCCCTGATGGCAAGGAGAAATCATTCAGTCTCTCACCATTAAGTCTGATGTGAGGTGAAGGTTTAGTGCATATTTTAAAAAATCAAATTGAGGAAGTTACTCTCTATTACTGGGTTGCTGACAGTTTTTAGCAAAAATGAACTGTTGGATTTTCTAAAATGCTTTTTCTTTGTCAATCAATATGATATGACATTTATTCTTTAGCCTATTGATATAGTGGATTACACTGATGGATTTATGAATGCTGAACCGTACATGGAATAAATTCCACTTGGTCATGGTGTATAATGTTTTCTACAACACTGGATTTGATTTGCTAATATTTTGTTGAAGACTTTTGTGTCTATGTTCATGAGACATATTAATGTGTAAGTTTCTTTTATGTACTTTGGTTTCGGGATGAGGGTAAGACTGACTTAAAAGAATTAATGGAAGTTGTTTCCTCTTATTTTCTGGATGAGACTGTGTAGAAATGGTGTTCATCCTTCTTTGAACAATTGTTAGAATTCTCAATTTCTTTTATAAGAATTTCCTTTGGCCATTATTTTAAGATAGGTAAGCCAGAAACAAATTCTTAGTTTTCCTTCTTCTGGAAATACCTTGATTTCCTCTTCATTACTAAAGGATATCTTCATTGGGTATGCAATTCTAGGTTGATGGGTCTTTCTTGCAGCACTTGAAAAATGTTGTGGCCTCAGTGGTATCTAATGAGAGCTGCTGTCTGTCATTGCTTTGATATTCTCTATAGATAAGGTGTCATTTTGCTCTGGTGGCTTTCAAGAATTTTTTGTTCTGTCTTTAGCTTTCAGAAGTTTGAAAATGGCTTCTTTGTATCTTTTTGAGGGTTTTCTCAGCTTCTTGAATCATTGCATCTGTGGAATTTTCTCCCCCACCCCCCAAATATGGGACATTTTTAGCCATTGTATCTCTGAACACTTTTCAGTCCCTCTTTTTCTCTCTTCTCTGACTACAATGACACATATTTAAATTTTTTGTAATAGTTCAACAAGTGCCTAAGTCTCTGTTTTTATGTTTTTTGTTTTTCAGTATATTTTTCTGTCATTAAGATTGAATAATTTTTATTGTTCTATCTTCAAGTTCCCTGATTCGTTCTTCTGTTATCTTTTATTTTGCTGTTGAGTTCATCTACTGAGGTTTGTCTTTTTTCAAAGTCCGTGTATTAAAATTTTCAGTTTTAAAATTTCCTATTAATTTTTCTTTATATCTCTGATTTATTTTAGAGATTTTCCATTTCTTTGCTAAGATGTCCTTTTTTTCATTTGTTCTAAGCATGTTCACAATTGCTCACTGAAACATTTTTAGGATGGTTGTTTAAAAATCTTTGTCAGATGATTCTGTGCCACCTTGATGTTGATGTGTGTTGACTTGTCACTCAAGTTGTGATTATTACAGTTCTCACTATGACAAGTGATTTTCAATTGAATCCTGGATATTTTGCATATTATGTTATGAAGATCTGGGTCTTATTTAAATCTTCTGTTTTACCCATGTAGGTGGAAGTCCAGGTTCCACTGATACCTAGGGTTGAGGAGCTCCTGTCACCTTGGGCTAAGTAAGAGTTCTAGCTCCACATTAAGCGTCTACCAGTACCACTCCACTTGGGAGAGATTTGGGTGCCCAATTACTTCTCACCAAATGGCCTTCATTGAGACCACTGATAGACAGGTATCACTGTTACTGTCGGGGTGGTGATAAAAACCTGACTCTTCATTAGGCTTCCTCTTGATACCACATCATTGGTTAGGGGAGGAGGACCTCGTTATCACCCATTAGGTGTGGAAATCCAGGCTCCCCACATGGTCTCTACTGACTGAGGGGACTAGAATGTTCTCACTCCTGGTTCATCTTACCACTCTATCAGGGAACTGAGAGATCTCATCACAGGCTGGCAAGGTGGAAGTCTCTCTAGTTGGCCTTTGCTAGTAGGGGTGGGGCTGTAGTCTCCTCTAGCATTTAGCTACAGTAGAGTGGTTACTGTCTAAAACATTTGGTCAGCCGGGCGCACTGGCTCACACCTGTAATCCCAGCACTTTGGGAGGCTGAGGCGGGCATATAACCTGAGGTCGGAAGTTCAAGACCAGCCTGGCCAACATGGTAAACCCCATCTCTACTAAAAATACAAAAATTAGCCAGGCATGGTGGCATGCGCCTGTAATCCCAGCTACTCGGGCAGCGGAGGCAGGAGAATCGCTTGAACCCGGGAGGCAGAGATTGCAGTGAGCCAAGATCGTGCCATTGCACTACAGCCTGGATGATAAGAATGAGATTCTAGCTCAAAAAAAATTTTTTTTTGTCTTACTAGGCTGTCTGTTCTTTAGATAAAGACAGAGTGGATTTATATTCAGGCTTTTTTTTTGGTCTGTGCCCTTTGGTGTTTCCAGTTTGCCAGTTTCTCTAGCATCTGGTCTAGGATGTATGCAGCAAAAAGAAAACACAGGGAACTTACCGGCATGTTGATTCCTTGGGTTCCAAGTTCCCTAGAGAATATATCATCTTCTTTTCAACTTTCTGGGTCTTCCTATGTTTTGTTTATTTGTTTTCTCCAGAGATGAATAGGGAAAAATACATCTACCCTGTTTACTCCTTCCTTCTGGAAGTAGAAGTCCTCAATTCTAGTATTTTACTTTATTTATTTATTTATTTATTAGACGGAGTCTCGCTCTGTTGCCAGACTGGAGTGCAGTGGCACGAACTCGGCTCACTGCAACCTCCGCCTCCCAGGTTCAAGCGATTCTCCTGCCTCAGCCTCCCAAGTTGCTGGGACTACAGGCACGGGCCACCACACCCAACTAATTTTTTTGTATTTTTAGCAGAGATGGGGTTTCACCATGTTGGCCAGGATGGTCTCAATCTCTTGACCTCGTGATCCGCCCACCTCTGCTTCCAAAAGTGCTGGGATCTAGTATTTTAATTTTTAAAAAAATCTATTGTGATTTCTCAATGTACAATCACACTATAAGAAAAAGAAACAATTTGATCACTTCTTTTACAATATGAATAGCACTTATTTGGTCGTCTTGTCTTAAATGATTCGCTAAAACATCAAGAACAATATTGAGTAATAATGCAAATAAGTAACATCCCTTTCTTTTTCCTGAGGTGACTTTACCATTTTGCCTATCAGAATGATTATTGCTTTTTGATAAGTAGTTTTTAAAAATCTTAAATATGATTTTTAAAATATAGTTTCTTTCTCTCCCTATTTTACTTTGGGTTATTCATAATGCCTTTCTCTGCATTATCCCCCAGTCAAACCTGTCATCTATTCCTGTTGTTTCTACCATTTTAAGTACATTTTTATTCCATTCTATTATCTTTCTTCCTCTCCACCATCTTGTTGTTAGATGGGAGCATGGAGAGTGGGAGAAATTAGAAAGAAAGTCAAGTGGGAAAGAAAGGGACTGAAGAGGAAGAGAGGGAGGAAGAAAAAATAAAACAGGAATAAGGAAAGATGAATAAAAACAGCAGTTGGATGTAAACGGAATTAGGAAGATAAGGAAAAATAAGAGAATGGAGAAACGATGGACACTAAGTTGAAGTAGAAAAGCAAGAGGAGGCCAGGTGCAGTGGCTCACACCTGTAATCCCAGCACTTTGGGAGGCTGATGAGGGTGTATCACCTGAGGTCAGGAGTTCAAGACCAGCCTGGCCAACATGGTGAAACCCAGTCTCTACTAAAAATGCTAAAAATTAGCTGGGCATGGTGGTGGGTGCCTGTAATTCCAGCTACTTGGGAGGCTGAGGCAGGAGAATCACTTGAATCTGGGAGGCAGAGGTTGCAGTGAGCCAAGATCACACCATTGCACTCCAGCCTGGGCAACAAGAGTGAAACTCCATCTAAAAAAAAAAAAAAAAAGGAAAAGAAAAAGCAAGAAGAAAGAGAAGAGGATGTAAGACAGAAGAGCCTGAGAGGGAGGCGGGGAGTAGATAAAGGGGTGGTATGGACAGAATGTTTGTGGCCCCATCAAATTCAGATGTTGAAACCTAAATCCTCAGTGTGACTGTATTTAAAGATGGGGACTCTGGGAAGTAATTAGGTCATGAGGGTAGAGCCCTCATAATGAGATTAATGACCTCATATAAAGAGAAAGGAGAAAGCTTGCTTCCTGGCTCTGCTGTCTACATTATGAGGACAAAATGAGAAGACAATTATCTGCAAACCAGGAAAAGAGGGCCCTCTACAGACACCAGATCTGCCAGTGCCTTGGTCTTGGACTTCCCCAGCCTCCAGAATGGTAAGAAGTACATTTCTATTGTTTACACCCAGTCTATGGTATTCCATTATAGCAGCCTGAACTGACTAAGACAAGAGGTTAAGGAGTAGATAAGGAAGGTTGAAAAATAAACAAGGAAGGGGTAAAAAAAGAGGAAGGAGGGAGTAGAGGAAATAACCAGGAAGAAAAGATAAGTATTTGAAGTAAGAGGGACAGGGACAGGAAGAAGAAGAAATGAAGTAGAATCACACCTCACCAATGACAATGATTTCATTCTGCAAAGAATTTCTCCTTTCCTCTCCTCGGATTCCCAGTTCCCTTTATATTGGTACCCACCAAAATGCCAGAGATCATTTCTCACATCTCACTCTGGCACTGAGGTAAGACCACTGTGGTTTTCTACTATAGGAGCCATATACCCCAGGTTTTGAGCAGACACATTTGTTTGAGATACTCGGTGTTTATCATACCCTTTCTGTTGTTGATTTTTCAGCAGGTATGGGTATTATCTGACAAACTCCAGTATGCAGGAAACGTAAGTTATTTTCTCTGCAACTCCATATAAATTCTATGTCAATTTCCCATTCCACCGAGTGGTTGAAACTTAATCTCCAGCAGTATGGAGTCCCCTTCTCACTTTTTGCTTTGGGGTTGTATTTAAGTTCTAGGGATGTTAAATAGTGTCAAAACATGAGGATGGGTAACATATGTTGGGTATCATATATCTATGCTGGCATACATGTCATATTTGTTCACCAGTATCTGTCCAGGCAGCTTTTTGTTGAGTGAGCTTCATTCTTTTCTGTAAAGTTGCTTTGGGTCCAACTCTTTCTGTGGGTATCATATATAACTCATATACATGGAAAACAGTCTGCCGTTCCTATGATATGCTGAGGCCTGTTAACCTCTGTGAGGCTGTCTTTTTCTCACATATGCTCACATAATGCCCTGAGCTGAGGGAAACCATGTGAAGAGGCTCAAAAAATTATAGACATCACATAGACCATTCTATTTTGTAATCTTGTCCCCCTCTAGCCTTAGCCAGAAGGTGAGACACAAGACCACATTGCTTGAGGATCTTACAAACCTACATGGCATTTCTTCCTATCCCTAGAATATGGGGCTTATGGTTTCCCTTTTTAAGGAACCCACAATATCCACTACTCTTTGCTTCCCTTATGCCTTTCTTCCACCATAGAATCAATGTGAGGCTGGAGGCACCAACAACCAGAAAAAAAAAACCTGGACAAACTAAAAATCAATGAGTTTTTTGTACCTGTCAGAGAAATGAAATTTCAGGGCAAATCACCACCCTAATATCTTGATGGATAGGCAAATCTGGAGTCACATATGCATAACTGGAACATCAGATGGAGAAGAGAGAGAGAATGGAGCAGAAGAAATTCAAGTAATAATGGCTAAGAATTTTCCAAAATTAATGACACACACCAAATTACAGATCCAGGAAGCTCAGAGAACTTCCAAATATCCAAATATCTTACTTATAATAAAACAAGAATAATAATTATAGCAGCTTTCATCAGAAATCATGCAAGCAAGAAAAGCAAAGTGAATTAAAGTATTAAAAGAAAAATGACGACCACCCTAGATTTCTACATATAGAAAAAAATCTTTCAAAAGTAAAGGAGAAGGTAAAAAAAGTAGTACAGGAGAAATAAAGACATTGTCAGATAAACAAAAATGGAACGAATTGATCACCAATAGACCCGCCCTGCAAGAAATATTAGAAGATTTTCTTCAGGAAGAAAGAAAATTATATAGGGCAGAAACTTGGAAGTACATAAAGAAAGGGAGAGCACTGGAGAAGGAATAAATGAAGCTTTGCTTCAAAGAGGAAATCAAATCTCCAATTACAGAATATTTGGGGATGCTGTAATTAAAGGACATTTATGTATCATTCCATTATAAAGTCAGCTACATGCAATTCATAAGAGAAATATCTTGCTGGGGACAGTGGCTCATGCCTGTAATCCCAGCACTTTGGGAGGCCAAGGTGGGTGGATCGCCTGAGGTCAGGAGTTCGAGACCGGCTTGACCAACATGGAGAAACCCCGTCTCTACTAAAAATGCAAAACTAGCCGGGCATGGTGGCACACGTCTGTAATCACAGCTACTTGGGAGGCTGAGGCAGGAGAATTACTTGAACCCAGGAGGCGGAGGCTGCGGTGAGCTGAGATCGTGCCATTGCACCCCAGCCTGGGCAACAAGAGCGAAACTCCATCTCAAAAAATTAAAATAAAATAAAATAAAAAATAAAAAAATAAAGAGAAATATCTTAAACATAAAGATACAGCAAAGATGAAAATAAAATGATGGAGTAAGTTATGACACGCAAATAATAAAAAGATGATGTATTAATATCAGACATAATACTTTAAAGCAAAGTATAATAAAAACAAAATCATAGCATGAGATTATATCACCCCTAAGTAAAGGATAGAATAACCATATGAAATAATGAGTCCTTCTTGAAGCCTCTATATTGAAAATATAAGTTGAGGCCTAAACGTAAAGCAGTATGTTGCCTCAGAATTAACACTTCAGAATGCTTAAACCCTGCAGGCCGGGCACGGTGGCTCACGCCCGCAATCCCAGCACTTTGGGAGGCCAAGGCAGGCAGATTACGAGGTCAGGAGTTTGAGGCCAGCCTGGCCAACGTGGTGAAACCCCGTCTCTACTAAAAATACAAACCTTAGCTGGGCATGGTGGTGAGCGCCTGTAATCCCAACTACTAGGGAGGCTGAGACAGGAGAATCCTATTATGGAGATTAATAAAGAATCGTATTAATCTCCTTATGGAGATTACACCACCATAAGGCGGAGGTTGCAGTGACCCGAGATCGTGCCACTGCACTCCAGCCGGGGAGAAAGAGGCGAAATTCCATCTCAAAAAAAAAAAAAAAAAAAAAAATTCTTAAATCCCTCATCCATGTTTCCTATACTTGAGTCAACTTGATTTTATCTTCTTATTTACATGTGTATAAGAATTTTAAAATATTTTTAAAGTATACCTAGTAAAGTGCTACACACTGTGATAAGTGCTGGGGAAATAATGATGGCAAAAATAGATATATTACCTGCTTTCAAGGATTAATGGGTCTGAGTCCAGTCAGATTTCCACAATTTTAAGAAAGTTGGCTGGATTTCTGGTGCTAATTTGCATCCTAAGAGCAGGCAAAGTGACATCTTAGGATTATATCATTCCTATGGCTTCAGTATGTATTTAACAATAATGAATGACGTCTGAACTCTGCTTGAATGACCATCCCTGATCACTACATTCATAGAGCTCATCACTGCTAATGAGTTTTGATGTTGATAAGATCTGAAGCTTGGCTAAAGGCTCGTTGATGCCCTCCACGTGTTTTCTCACCACCGCAGCCTTCCTTGGTGATTTGTAATCTCCTATAGGCTTAAATAGATTACACCTTCCTTCATATTGCAGAATTCTCTTCCAGTAATTCCTCACCCCCCATCACCACAGCAATTCACATTCCATTAATAAGCAGAAGGTTATCAGAAGAAACAAGGGGAGGAAGCCTGCAAGTAGAGAACCTCAATGCACAGTTTGGGGATGTCTGATACTGCATCAGATGACCTTACCATGTAAGCTTTTGGTATCTTGTAACATAGAGTCCCCTCTTTCATTTGTACTGGAAAATTTCAAGACATGTCCCGAATGCTCTCAGCTACCTGGGATATGATTTAGTGCCATATGTGTCCTCAATGTATATAATGTTTTATCACAATTATCTTGGCATAACATTTTCTATGACATTAAAAAGTCTTTGCAAAATTCTTTATAACATGTAATATCCTATCATATAAATTTACCTACTTGACCAAATAACAAAAATATGGTTTCCATTTATTTTTGTCCACTAGATTATCATTGCAGTGATTCTCCCCCACAAACCTCTGTGCATATCTCCAATTATTTTGTTACGGTATATTATTAGAAATGGTATTACTAGTTCAAAGGAGTATGAACTATTTTAAGGCTGTTATTCAATAATCCCAAAATGCTTTTCGGAAAGGTTTTTGTCAACACTAGGAATGCAGAAGAGTTCTCCACATACCCTTGATAGTGCTGAACGTTTGCTTTAAAAATATTTTTGCCATTTTGATAGACAAAATGACATTTAATTAATTCAAACTGTATTTATTATTATTAATGATGGGAACATACTCTCAGTGTTTCTTAATCATTTGCATTTTACTGTAAGAGTTCTTTGTACATAAAGGATATTAACCTTATATCTGTCACACTTGTTACAAACGCTTTTTTTCGTTGGTAGCTTGCCTCTTAGTGTTATTTATGAATTCTTGATCTAGGAAAAATACAATCTATGACTTTCTTTTCCACTATCATGTTCTCCACTAAAAAAAAAAAATGCTAGGGATGTCTTTTGCTATTGAAAAGTCAAATAAATATTCCTTTTCCTAGAAAACAATTCAGAAATGTATATGTAGAGCCTAAAAAATACCTGTACTTTCTTAGTAATTTACCTATGAAGACTATGCTTTAAATTGGGAGTGACAAAAATATCTGATTTAGATGTTTTTAATGACAGAAGCATGCTTCTATTGTAATATTAAATGAGAAAAGATAATACAAATTTAGCAGGTTATTAAATGGAACTTTCACACTTTCCTCAGAATTTTGGTTAAAGCCATATAGCCTTTAAAAAAAAAAGGTACCCAGTACCTCCACATTCTAAAGAGAACATCCAAGGAGATCTGAAAATAATCCTACAGCCTTACATGGGGACAGCATACTAGTCATGTTACTGATATTCATTCCATTCCTTTTCAGCCCATATGAACTCAGAAAGCTAGAAAGAATTAGATAAGAATTTACAGTGTTGTGAGTCCTTGGCTTGGGGAAAAGTGTTTTCCTCTTTCCTGAGGAAGGAGAGGGGCATGCAACTCCCTCACTAAAGCCATGTGAGGAGGAATCCAAAGGAATCACTTACACAGGCTGGGGGAGCCTTCATGGGATAAGAACAAAGTGGAGTATCACATTTTGTATATTCAACAGTTTCTCTCCAGGTTGAAATTTCTAATGATTACTCAGGTTTGATTTGTTCCTAAAGCCTTTTTTCCACTGACTGCATTTCTATGGCTTCAGTATGTATTTAACAATAATGAATGGCATTTGAACTCTGGTTGAAAGACCATCCACAAAATCAAGTGAATGTGAAAAAAAAGAAAGAAAGACCATCCATGATCACTACATTCATAGAGCTTATCTTTGCTAATGAATTATCTGTTGTTAATAAGATCTAAAGCTTGGCCAAAGGCTCTTCAATGCTGTTCACACGTTTTCTCACCATCATGGCCTTTTCTTGCTGATTTATAGTCTCTGAAATTGGTCTGAAGATATGGTCATGTGACCCACATTATGGGTGTGGGTGTGGGTCTGTCCTGTATATGGTTTCATCCTCCCATAGGATGTCTGAGACTACAGCATAATTACTCTAACACTTACTATAGTCTTGGGAGCCACCCCCGGCTGGCAAACCAATCCTGTGAATATCTACCGCAAGCCTTAAACATCTATCTCTTTGAAAGAAAGTTAATCTTTTCTAACTTGTCTCTTATGCTCAGAAGTTTCTTACTGGTTCAAGTCATGAGGAGTTATCCTTGTATATATGGCCACATTCCCTGTGACCCAAATCGTTCCTCAAATCCCTATTTTGAATACATTTCTTATCATTCTCAGGCTCTTCTTATTTGTTAAAAAAAAAATTATAACTGTCACTCATTTGTGACACTTGGCAGTAGTGAGAAAGTCAAACAACTGTAAAAGAAAAGAAAAGAATTATTTAACAGGTCTCCACCATATAACTTCCTAAAAGGTAAACTGGGGACTGCATTTTGCTCTCCAACCTTATAAAAAAACACCTAAAAATGGACAGAAAATATGAAATAATGGTTTTCCAAGACACTGAAAATTAGCCAATGAAGACTAGTAATCCCCTAGAGATGAGGAAAGAAGTGAGCACTTACTGCTTGAGAGGTTCCAGTCGGTGGAGCAACAAGGGAGAATATAGTCAGAATCTAGGAATCTCCCTGAATTGGGGTGACAGAGATGACAGACCAGAGAGACCAAGGTCGCTAGAGTTCACAGAGCAGAGTACCCAAAAAAGAGAGCTACACAGGGAGAACCCTGGAGATCTTTGAAGGATTGTCATTAAGTATTCAGCAGAGTACTCATCTGTGAATTCATAAAAAGGAAATTGTCTGAGGTGGGAGGAAAAGATTCACCTGAAAGGATTAAAGGGAACAAGTGCCACAAGCTAGAACAGGTCTGGGGATCATGCTGTTCTCACCAACTACAGTGGAAAACTTCCTAATTCATATGGCATACTACTCATATGGGTCTTGCCTCAGCAGTCAGGGACAATTAGCTTTATACAAAAAACTGCTGTGGTCCTGCCTAACAAATCATAAAAGCAAGACTCAGAAAGAGCTAACTGTTTCCAAAGTAGTGCATCTCAAAACAAAACAAAACAAAACAAAAATACATCAGAGTCTACATCTAAGACTAAAAAAATTAAAAAAAAAAAAAAAGAAGAAGAGGTGCATCTACAAAGCTCAAGTCGATTTGTAGGAACATAAAAATATTCAGGACCAAAAGACAAAACTTCACCAAAATTTTACCAAAAGGTAAAATTCACATTGCCTGGCATTGAAATAAAAAAACCAGATATACCAAGAAGCAGAAAAATAGGACCCATCTTGAGGAGAAAAATCAATTGATCCAAACTTACCCAGAACTTACATATTTAATAGATGTTATAATTAGCAGGTAAGCACATCAAAAGCCATTATAACTATATTCCATGTGTCCAAAAAGTTAGAAGAATGGTCATGTTAAGTAAAGACATGAGATGTATTTAATAAGGTCCAAGTCATACATCTAGATATAAAAACTATAATATTTGAGAAGAAAAAATCTAGAAGATATTAATTACTACAGATTAGTGAACTTGAAGATGTAACAACAGAAAATATTCTAAATGAAATCAAACACATTTTAAAAGATAATAGAGGATAAGGGCCTTTGTTCATGCTGTTTCCTCTTCTGGAATCACTTTTCCCTCATCCCATCCACAGACCCTTCAGTCAATCAATTCTGAATCTGTCTTCTGGTTTCATCTCCATCATTACTTCCTCCCTGCTTTTACTTCCCTGATTAGGTAAAGCCCTCTTTTAACCTATTCACAGAACCGTGTACTTCTCCTCCACAGCACTTACCAGAGTGACAGCTTCACAAATATTTGACTCTGTGATTACTGTCTTCTTCACAAGACAGTAGTAGCTTCATTAGGGCAGAGACAACATGTCTATTTTGGCTTACCATGATATCTTCCAGCATCTCAAACTCTGCCAGTTATATCCCATTTGTATCTAGCACCTTTGTGATTTTCAATCTATTAATTATACTCTCTCTCTCCCAAATCTTCAACCTCTCCTTCTTTATTGGTTATATCCTACCAACATCCCCTTTTCCTTACTAAGAAACTTTTTTCTTACAATGTTCTCTCAGCTACGGATAGTGGTGGCTATGTAGTTCTGTCCCATGGGATGTATTTGGCAGTCACTGGATAGGAGTTTTTTGGAAAGCTCTGCATAAGGAGACTAATTCCACTGACAAGGTATTTTTGCCCTCTCCCTCTTCCTCATTCTTCCTATCTGGAACATAGAAATGATGGCCACAGTTGCAGCAGACATCCTTCAACCAGAAGGCACCTGGAAGATGAGAGCTATATACCAAGGACCATGGAACAAAAAAATATGTAAGGGGACTGAGACATTGATAGAATTGTAGAGCTCCTGGGCTTGTTTCAAGTGAGGGAAAGATATCCCCTAATTATTTTAAGCAGTTCATTTTCAGGTCTTTATTACTCATATCCAAATAATATTCCAAATACCCATCCTAAAACATGAGATGTCCCTACACCAACTTGTGTGTATGTGCACACATGTCTCCCTTCCTCTCTCTCTCTCTTACACACACACACACACACACACACACAGAGTCTAAACAATATCTCATTCACACGACTCTCTCTGACTCGTGATCATGACTATGACTTATGAAGTATGATCTCCACATATTGTCCCAATTCTCCAAACTATCATATTCACACTTTACCCTTCAATCTTACTGATATGGTTTGTCTCTGTGTCCCCACCCAAATCTCATCTCGAACTGTAATCCCCATAATCCCCCACATGTCAAGGGAGGGACCAGGTGGGAGGTGACTGGATCATGGAGGCATTTTCCCTTATGCTGTTCTTGTGATAGTGAGTTCTCAGGAGATCTGATGGTTTTATAAGGCAGTTTTCCCTACTCTTGCTCACTCTCTCACCAGCTGCCATGTAAGATGTGCCTCTTCCCCTTCCGCCATGATTGTAAGTTTCCTGAGGCCTACCCAGCCATGCAGAACTTCATATATATATGAATTTTAATCTGACTCACAGTTCATATATATATATATTAAGTTTAATATATATATACATATGATCCAGTCTCAAGTATGTCTTTATAGCAGTGTGAAAATGGACTAATATACTCACTAACATGCACATTGTCGCTATCACTCCCATTTCCACATATACTCTGTCCTATCCTGTACTATCATAAATAAAATGTCTTTAGACTGAACAGATATGGTGCCCATGACATCCACTGTCAAATACAACTAACTTAAATCAACCCCCTATTATCATATGCACCATCTTCATCATTCACATAGTCACACCCCAATTACTCAATCTCTACACTTCATAATCACACAGTGTCTAGCCACATCCACTATCATACACACAGCCCATGTCTCCATTATCAAACTTGTATCATCCTCCAAATCTCCTTCCACACATTCTCATACCATCTCCATTTCATGCATACTCACAACCAATATCCACATCAACTCTGCTCTCTCGCACATATATTCTCCATTCCTCGCTGACACTCAGAAACTCTTTGCATTTTCCCATCATATACTTTATTCAACAACGCTATTCAGACACTCATGATTTCCCCCACTCCAAATTATCACATTTTCATTGACTGTCATAACCCATGCTCACTGTATCCATCTGTCCTCACAAATAGACACATTTCTCATTTCCCCAGCACAAATATACACAAAGACACACACTAACCTTCCCACCTCCATCATGTACCTACCTTCCATAATCACACTATACTTGCCCCATTCCATCCTCCCTCTATATCAACATGCCCCATCCACATTTTCACACACAAAATGATCCCAGTGTCCCATCATCCTGTCCTGTCCCTCCCCACTCTCTCGCACAACTATATGAACACACATGCACAATTCTTGCCTTTCACATACACTGTGACCATAACTACCACTGTCATATATATTCTTATCTCTTCCTGTCACTGCCACTCACATTGCCCCTGTCTTCATGATCACAGTTATTTCATACCATCCTCACACTGGCCCCATTGCCACCATTATCACACATACCTTGGCCACATACCTCCACTACCCTACTGTCACACAATACTCTCCCTATCTCTCCATCAAATACATGACCCACATCACTTAGGATTTTACACTTGCGGTGCCCCATTCCCTACAATCTCATTTTCCTTCTCTCTTTTCTTGACTCTCCTCTCTTCTTTCTTCTCCCCACTCCTATCTTATCTCTCATGACACACACACACACACACACACACACACACACGCACACACACACTTACTTTCCTGATATGTGGCTCTTACATCAACCCAGATATAACAGAGAAATTTCTCACTTGAAGCCTCATTGCAGAGTTCTAGTAGGTATTAAGTGGAGAAACATATCATGCTCTAAAGGTACAATGTTTGGTGTTCCCATTAGTAGAGAGTGGTGAATGGATTCCTTTTGGTACATCTGCCTTTAAGAAGCATTTCTTCATGTTTTGTTACAGCATTTAGATGGGGTTTTAAAATATTCTATTGATATGTCATTAATATGATATCTGTAGTTGAGCTACTTGTACTATAGTCTTCCTAAAATATCCTAATACCTTTTGTGTCACAGCAAAATTATGATATTTTTGTTCCTGAAGAGATAGACAAGTTCAAGCACATGGCAATACTGAATATATCACTGAGCTGTGTTAGAGGGAACGCTTAATCTTTACTTCTCATGTTTCTAAGTGGAAGAACTTCAAATAGACTAACACTCCTGCTTTTCTGTCCATAGAAGGAGGAATGACTTATATGACTAGTATGTTGGAAGAAACATTTGAGTATGCTTCTGTGATGGTTAAAACTGAGTATCAACTTGACTGGACTGAAGGATACAAAGTATTGATCCTGGGTGTGTCTGTGAGGGTGTTGCCAAAAGAGATTAACATTTGAGTCAGTGGGCTGGGGAAGGAAGATCCACCCTTCATCTGGTGGGCACAATCTAATCAGCTGCCAGCGAATATAAAGCAGACAGAAAAATGTGAAGAGAGAGACTAACCTAGCCTCCCAGCCTAGATCTTTCTCCCTTGCTGGATGCTTCTTGCCCTTGAACATCAGACTCCAAGTTCTTCAGTTTTGGGACTCAGATTGGCTCTTCTTCCTCCTCAGTTTGCAGATAGTCTATTGTGAGACCTTGTGATCATGTAAGTTAATACTTAATAAGCTCCCTTTATTTTTATGTATATATATAGTTATGTCTGTCTAGAGAATTGTGACTAATACAGCTTGCCTTAGGCTCTTGCTCTCTGCTTTTCTCTCAGGGGTCTACATGCTTACAGAGAACATATCATGTATCAGGGGGCCCACTTTTGACCTAGAGTCTTGTGGTCTTTCAGCATTGCTTATGGTGGTCTAGGTAAATCTGCCTAATTCTGGGGTGCAATATTAGGAGGTTCACATTAAAGCCATATTCTCTGAAGTGTTATCAGTGATAAAGACGATGTTTTGAGTTCCATTTCTCTGATTCCTACATCTTTCAATTTCAGTTGGTTCTGAACCTAGTCAGGGAAGATGAGTGTTATTGATCCCTCGCAACTCCCACACAATGGACCACTGAAATCATATACATTCTCTTTACTGGTCTTATCCATGTTTTACCACAAACAGGTTTCTAGGTGGAGTTTGTTTTTGATGAACATTCCACAAACACTGATAAAAATTAACATCAAGTCTAAACAAGGATATTGCATTGCCACTACCCCAGACTCCTCATTTCCCTGATCTAGGAATTCAAATTCTGAATGGGTAGAGTTACCATGGTACAGTAGGTGAAAATTAATCAAGATAGTAGAAGAACACCCTTTGATTAAAAAATTTAGAATTTAGTCTCACAGAATGCTCTTATTAACAACAAGTTATACAGAATTACATCTAACAGTCATTTTAGCTCTTTCTTTTTTCTTTTTGCTAGCTAGCTTTGTGTTAGCTTTGAGCCCTTGTGTACAAACTTAAATACTGTGCTTATCTGCTCTCAGTGAAAGAACAATATGTCAGAGTACAATTTGTGTCCAAGGTGACTAGACCTAAATACTGGAATTTTCACAGTTTTATCCCAGGACAATCAGTGTTGTAAGGAAATGGCAACTATTTACTGGAAAGAAAGCAGTGCGAAGATCAGAATTCACATGTGACCTCTTTTGCATAGTGACACCTTTCATATCTACACATAGTTGGTATTCTAGCAGTACTGACCCAAATACACTCCAATCTACATCAAGGCCCACAAAGTGATCATTAATAAAAACAAACATTAAAACATTTCAGCAGTCAGAGAAAAATAAAACAAAGCTACTAGACAAGATATGTAAAAACCGACTAAAAAGTAGTAAGAACACCTGAGGAAAATGCAGCACATACACACAAAAACTTTCTAGAGCTCAAAGCTTAAAAAAAAAAAAAATCTGTATTAGTCCATTCTCAAACTGCTGTAAAAAAATTCCTAAGACTGGGTAATTTATAAAGAAAAGAGGTTTAATTGGTTCATGGTTCCACAGGCTATACAGGAAGCATGGCTGGAGAGGCCTCAAGAAACTTGCAATCATGGCAGAAGGTGAAGGGGAAGAAGGCATCTCTTACATGGCCTGTAAAGGAAGAGGTGCTACACACTTTTAAACAACTAATCTCATGACAGCTCACTCACTATCATGAGAACAGCAAGGGGGATTATCTGCCCCTCTTAATCCAATTACCTCCCACCAGGCCCCTCTTCCAACATTAGGGATCACAATTCAACATGAGATTTGGGTGGGGACACAAATGCAAAACTGTATCAAATTCCAATTAAACAATGAAATGAAAAATGATGTCACTGATGAGCCCTGAATGACTTGACTAGAAAATCAAGTGCAAGATTTATATCAAGGCACTGAGCAAAAAATCCATAAAGCAATAGATCCAAAAAGATACAAGACAAAATATTTGGAAGATAGTGTCAATGAACCTAAAATGTGAATATGAGAGATGGATGGGGACTTAAAGGAGAAAAGAAATAAAGGGAAGAGAGGCAATACTTGACTAAATGATAGAAGAAAATTTCCCTGAGCTAAAGAAAGGGCTACCTGAATTCTAGACAAGATTGAGTACCTGTTCATCCATCCATTCATTAGTTTATGCATCCATACATTAATCTAATCAATTCATCTAATGAGGATTTATGTAGCCAGCACTATTCTAGGCACTAGAAATGTATCAGTGAACAAAACAGACAAAAATCCCTGCCTTTGTGGAGCTTACATTCTAAGATATATTCAGCATATCCGGATTAAATTCTTGAATTCAAGGAAACAAGAAAAAAATTACAGTCTTAAAGAGAAAAAGAAACAAAATTCAGAAATCTTCAACGACAAAAACTCTCAAAAAATTAGGTATAACAGTAAAGGCCATATATCACAAGCCCATGGCTAACAACACACTCAACAATGAAAAATTGTAACCTTTTCCTCTAAGATCATGAAAAAGATAAGGATACCCACTCTCACCATTTCTATTCACCATAGTACTAGAAGACCTAACCAGAGCAATTAGGCAAGAAAGGGAAATAAAATGCATCCAAATTGGAAAGGAAGAAGCGAAATTATATCTGTTTGCAGATGACATGATCTTACATACAGAAAAACCTAAGGATTCCATAAAACAAACTGTCAGAACTAATAAGTGAATTAAGTTTCAAAATATACTATCAACATAGAAAAATCAATAGCATTTCTATGTACTAACAATAAATAATCCAAAAAGGAAATTAAGAAAATAATCCCATTTATAACAATATCAAAACCAATAAAATACTTAGGAATAAATGTAACCAGAGGACGTAAAAGATCTGTACACTGAAAACTACAAAACAATAATGAAAGAAATTGAAAAAGACACAAATAAACTGAAAAGTATTCTGTGTTCATGGATTGGAAGAATCAATATTGTCAAAATGTCCATACTAACTAAAGCAATCTACAGTTTCAATATAACCCCTATTAATAACTAAAATCAATCTTGAGTAAGAAGAACAAAGTCAGAGGCATTACACTTCCTGATTTCAAATTATGTTACGAAGCTATAGTAATCAAAACAACATGGTACTGGCATAAAAAACAGACAGACAGACAAATAAATAGAATAGAGAGCCCAGAAACAAATCCATGCATATGCAGTCAGCTAATCTTTGACAAAGGTATCAAGAATACCTAATGGGAAAAGGATAGTCTCTTCAACAAATGGTGTTGGAAAAACTGAATGTCGATATACAAAAAAAAATGAAATTGGATCTTTATCTTACAGACACACACACACACACACACACACACACACACACCTTAACTCGAATTGGAAACTGGTTTAGAGATTTAAATGTAAGTCCTAAAACATACAACTTCTGAGAAAAAAAACATGGGAAAAGGTCCTTCACATTGAACTTGACAATAATTTTTTTGTTATGACACCAAAAATGCAGGCAACAAAATCAAACATAAACAAGTGGGACTACATCGAACTACAAAGTTTCTGCACTGCAAGGGAAGCAATCAACAAAATGAAAAGGCAACCCACAGATTTGGAGAAAATATACACAAACCATATATCTGATAAGGGGTTAATATACAAAATATATAAGGAACTCATATAGTTAACTCAGTAGTTTAAAAACTCACAAAAAAAAACCAATTTAAAAGTGGGCAAAGGACCTGAATAGACATTTTTTCCAAGGAAGACATACAACAGGTATAAGGAAAGTGTTAAACATTCCTAATCATCAAGGAAATGCAAATTAAAACCACAATGAGGTATCATCTCATACTTGCTATGATAGTTATCATCAAAAAGTCATATGATAAGTGTTGACAAAAAGTGAACCCTTATACATTGTTGGTGAGAGTGTAAAGTGGTATGGTCACTAGCAGAAACAGTATGGAGGTTCCCCCCCCCCCAAAATTAAAAACTGAACTACCATATGATCCAGCAATTCGACTTCTGGGTATATATCCAAAGAGATAAAAATCACTGTCTTGAAGAAGCATCTGAACTCCCTGTTCATTGCTGCATTTTTAACAATA
Organism: Ateles fusciceps; assembly: GCA_036589455.1. NCBI lineage: Eukaryota > Metazoa > Chordata > Mammalia > Primates > Atelidae > Ateles > Ateles fusciceps. The sequence goes on from JAZHEH010003273.1 coordinate 69,481, forward strand.
GTTACGATATGAAAACAACCTAAGTGTCTGCAATAGATGAATGAAGAAATTGCGTGTATACACACACACACACACACACACACACACACACACACACAATGGAATATTGTTCACCCTTGATAAAGGCCATTCGCAACAACACAGACGAACCTGGAGGACACTATGCTAAGTGATATAAGCCAAACACAGAAAGACAAATACTGCATGATCTCACTTATATGCTGAATCTTTAAAAAGTTGAACTCATGGAAACAGAGAGTAAATGGGTGGTTACCCAAGGTCAACCAGTGTGTGGGGGAAATGGAGGAGATGGTCAAAGGATACAAACTGGTAGTTGTGAGATGAATAAGTTCTGGAGATCTAATCTAGAGCATGGTGACCACAGTTAGTAATAATGTATTACATACTTGAAATTCATTAAGAAAGTATTCCCACAAAAAAGGCAACTGTGAGTTGATGGATATGTTAATTAGCTTGACTGTAGAAATCATTTCCCAATGTATATTTATATCAAAACATCGTGTTGTACACCTTGAGTATGTATGATTTTTGTCAACTATAACTCTAATAGAGCTGAAAAAAGAGAGAAAATGTCAGCTGCGATAGAAAAATTAAACTAGACAGACAGGACTTTTATCAGTAACAGTAAATCTCACGACCTCATTCACTAATTATCCCAGAAATGGCTTTATTATTATCCCAGAGAAGCTAAAGTCAGTTTTTGACTCAGAACCTCTGTTTTCCTGGGAGACTATCTAACAGGGGGCAACAGTACCCTTTTCTCATACAACTAGGTTTGTGTTTGCCTTTCCATTTTTGCAAAACTAAACAATATCTTGTTTAAAAACATATATACAGGTGATAACAATATGTGAAAACCAAAGAAATTATTAATAAAAAATCAGGGTAGTATTATCTCTAGGTGGGGGCAGACAGGAAGGTGTGATTGGAAAGGGCACTAAGGTACTAATAATGTTCCATTTCTGTCCTGGCTGGTGTGTCTGGAGACATTATTTCATTTTTATTATTTTGAATATAAATATTAATTCATTCAACAAATCAGTGTCTATCGTGTATCAGGCACTATTCTAGGCACTGAAAAAATAGAAATAAATAAAACAGATAAAAATGTGTCTTTATGGAGCTCACAAAGTATCCAAGAAATAACAAAACTTTCCAGAATCAAAGTACAAAAACATACAAACTGAGTCTACCTACCAAGTATCTAGGACAACAGATATACAAATATCCACACTTCATCATGAAATTTTAGAATATCAGTGTAAAGCGGAAATTCCAAAAGCTTTCAGGATTGGAAATAGCCCAGATTAGATCAAAAGAGAAGGCTCTAGAAAGGGGATTTCTAGAAAATAAATTTCCTGAATATTCTGACTTTTTTAGCAGTTACACAAAAGATGGACATATGATAAATCTAAGAGAAAAAAATAAGCATACTCTAGGAGGCCAAGGCAAGCGGATCACCTCAGGTCAGGAGTTGAAACCAGCCTGGCCAATGTGGAGAAACCCCATCTCTACTAAAAATACAAAAACATTATCCAGGCATGGTGGCAGGCGTCTGTAATCCCAGCTACCTGAGATGCTGAGGCAGGAGAATTGCTTGAACCGGGAGGCGGAGGTTGCAGTGAGCTGAGATCATGCCACTGCACTCCAGCCTGGGCGACAGAGCAAGAGTCTGTCTCAAAAAAAAAAGAAGAGAAAGAAAAAATAAGGATACGAATACGTAAAAATACACAGATAACAGGGAATAATAACTCTAGAAATGATACAAATGTGTTCAAAAACAGAAATGTGGTCACAATTCACTACCCGTCCCTTTAGTGAACAATGTTTGCATAATCACAATAGTATAAACATCATCATTAACCAAAAAGCATGCTATAACTATACTAAAAGAATGGAGAAGGAATTGAGGGAGAAAAAGTGAGAATTAAATCTTCATCTACCATAACGGGAAGTCAACAGCTAATATCTGAAATAAATAACTCACGCAATAATGGTATTAAGATAAAAACAGAAAGAAGTGAATTTCAAAGTTAGCTAATCTGCATTCTAGTTTTCAAGCATTTCAAGTCTGGTGGTGAAAAAAAGTGAAGCTAATACTGCTATTTTTTGTTATTTGGTTTTTAAGCCATATATGGTCTTACTATAATATATAGAATATTCAATATACTATATTCCATATAGTACATTTACTATAATAAAAATACAAAATAAAATGTATTTTAATTATAAAGGGAGCAAAGGGATATGATGAGAGCTGAGATGTACTTAAAATTAATGAGGCCAATAGAATAGATCAAAAGACAGTGGAGCATATAAACGTGGAAACTGAAGCCCCCGCCCCCAGTGTTTGCTTTTTATTATTTTGCAACATGGGGGTGGGGGTCCAAATTGATCTTAAATTGTAGAAATAATTGAAGAGGAGCTTAACATTTGAGAACTGACCATCAGAGGACCTGGCAGCCCCATTCTCCCAGGTAGGGTGGGAGTGGAATTATGAGTCAGAGACCTGGAAGACTGAAGACAAGAGAGGGAAAATTTATTCTGGGACACACACTCAGCCTGCCACAAGAGGGCAGAACAAGAATGCACTATCTCCTCTGGTCCCCCTCTGTCTCTGATTCTCAGCTTTGTCCTCCCTTAAAATGCCTAGGTTTCTGAGGTTCTGCCTCTGGTCTTTTTTTTTTTTTTTTTCCCTCATTCTACACCACCCTCTCCCAGGGCAATCTCATTGATACTTCAATTAAAACCACCACCTCTGTGCTTGATGACTGCCAAATTTCTGATTTCTAGCTGTAACCCTACTTGCTTCACAGCAGCAGAATGAATTCCAGACTACCTACTGAATAATTCTTCTTGGACATTGCAAAGGTCATTCTTTCCTTGCAAACCTGCTCTTTATTCTGAGTTCTCCTGCTCATGGAATGGTTTTTACATCTTGTCAACCATCCAAGGCAGAAGAAAACTGAGCATCATCCTTGATTCCTTCTTCTCCATCAGTCCCCCTATATCTAGTCAGTGACCAAGTTACAAATTTCTTGCATACATGTATTCTCATTTCATTCCCACTGCCTCCCAGGTACAAGCGGTTCTCCTGCCTCAGCCTCCCAAGTAGCTGGGACTACAGACAAGCACCACCATGCAGGCTAATTTTTGTATTTGTAGTAGAGATGGGGTCTCACAGTGTTGGCCAGGATGGTCTCAAACTCCTGACCACAAATGATCTACCCACCTCGGCCTCCCAAAGTGCTGGGATTACAGACGTGAGCCAATGCACTCACTTTCCATCACACTCCTACTCAGAGGATCTTTTTCTTTTTCTTTCTTTTCTTTTCTTTTATTTTTTTGATAATCTCGCTCTGTTGCCCAGGTTGGAGTGCAGTGGCATGATCTCAGCTCACTGCACCCTCTGCCTCCCAGGCGGTTCTTTGTTCATGGCTCCTTTCTCCAAATTCAAAGCCAGCAGAATAGCATCTTCTCTCCTCTCTGACCTCTGCTTCAGTCCTCACATCCTCTCTGTAAGTCTGGCCCTCTTGCCTCTCTCTTTAAGGATCCTTGTGATTACACTGGGCCACCCTAATAATCCAGTATTATCCCTGCATCGCAAAGTCCTTAATTTGATCACATCTGCAGAAGTCCCTTTTACCATTTCAGGTAACATATACTCACAGGCTCTGGAGATTAAAATGCAGACCGTTTGGGGGGCCATTTTCAGCCTACCAACTGCAGGACCCCGTGATTCTGTGGACCCCGTGATTCTGCAGAATACCTTTCACATTATGGCCATCAAATATATCTGTGTTTATTATGACAATTTTCTAGCAAGTGGTAAGAAAGTCTTTTGAGGGAGAGGTATTATTTTACAATTCCCATAAAGGTACCATATGAGCCAGCAGAAGCCCCATAATCTAAAGTGATTAATACTATTACAGCACAAGTGTAACACATTCATTCCCCAAATGGGGTGGGAGAGGTCTATTATAGTGTTAAGATCCTTGCAGAATCAACAAGAATATATTTCAATAACATATTTATTAGGCATGTACTACATGCCAGGTGCTGTACTAGATACTTTGTATCCTTGATCTAGAATCCTTACAACTTGGTACAGTATTATATCCTGACCTAAAAAAAAAAATGAGCAAGGTAAGACTCAAAGAGATTTATTAGTATAACTAAAGTCACACAGCTAGAAGGTAGTTAAGCTGGGAAATAAACCCAGTTACACCTGGAGGTACATCCTGAATACTTTCTGCTGTAACATGCTGCCTCCTTGAAGTGAGAAGGTAGAAAATCAATTTATTAATATTCCTTATACCTTGAGTTTCTGAAAGTCACACTTATTTTTGACTCAGTGCTAGAGTACTGTATATTCCTGAAGCAATTTCAAATTCAAGTTCCTCTGAATACTGGGTGATACACAAGCCATCTACAGCTAAACCCATCCGGGGAGAAAAATCATGCCACATACCTTAGCTTCTCCACTTCCTTATAGGCTGAATTCTACTTATTTTGGCTTGTCTGGTTATAATTCCTAGAATGACCTGGCTCTGTTCTTACCACATCCGTCCTCTCCATTCCTACTCAATCTTTTTAAAAACTGGATAACTCTACCTTGTTCCTAATGGTGAAGCTATCCTGGCCAATCCCAGAGCCTGTGCTTTCCATCCTACTCCATGTGGCCTACACCACAAAAAGTGGTTAGGGTGAGCATCTGAGAATAGAATTTTGCTATTAATGAAATCTTTCAAGATTGAAAGTAATCCCTATTCAAAGGGATAATGTAAATATGATAAAGTCTTTATAGTCCTTACTGAATTTGATAGAATCCAATGTAGAGTCTCTAATTCCAAAACTGACTGAAGACTCCCAATACTCATTGAAGAGTGAATCCTGATTTCTAAATGAATTTCTACATGATGAATAAAGACTAACATATCCTTGAAAATTTACATATTGCCACCATAAACCCAGAACAATTAAACTCCAGAGGATTCAAATCCTGGCTCTTCCAGTGACAAGTATATCATCTTGGGAAAATCTTTCCACCTCATTTCTTTGGTTTCTTCATGTGTGTGTAAAATAAGGATGAAAGTCCCTACATTGTAGGATTATTGTAAGAAATAAATGATTAAACAAACTAAGTAAAGTTCTTGTAATGCTTGGCACATTGGTAGGCGTGTAATTACGTGGTAACTATTTTAACTAACTTTTACAAAGAATCTTTTTTCATTTTTACCAAGACCTTATTTTCTCATAAAGTCTTTCCCACACACATTACATTAATAAGATTCCTACCATTGTGTATTTTCTGATGCTAAGATTAAACCAGATTGAAGGCCTTTCCACATTCACTGCATTTAAGTGAACTCACCATGGACTTGCTGATATCAAATAAGGCTGATATCCTGCTAAAAGCATACCCATAATTTTTTACATACATAGAAGGTCATGCTTTTATGAATCCTTTGATGATGAATAAGACTTAGCCTCTAATTGAAGGCTTATTCATTACAGGTACAGAGTGTCTGTCCACTATCAATTTGCAGATGATGAACAAGGATTGATTTCTGTTTGAAGGTTTTTGTATATTCATTGCAAAAGAGTCTCTTTGATGAGAAATGAAATTTGAGCTCTAGATAAAAACATTACCATATTCATTACACTCAAAGATCTCTTTCCATCTCCGCTATAAATTTTCTAATGTTTTTTAAGGTCTGATCTTCTCGATGCCTTTTCCCACATTCATCACTGCATAAGGTTACTTTCCACTGTGAATGATCTCATGTTTAGTAAAGTCTGAGCTGGATCTGAACCACATGCATTACAAGCATAGGGTTGTTCTCCACTATGAATTTTCCCATGTTAAAAAAAAAAAAGGTCTGAGTTTGTCCTGAAGCCTTTCCCACAGTCAGTACATTCATAGGGTTTCTGTCCACTGTGAACTTCTGCATGATTCAAAAAGCTTCATCACCCACTGGAATCTGTCCAGCATTGGGAAAGTTTTTCTACCCTGTGAAATTTCTGGTGTTAAAAGAGAATCATGTCCTGCCTAAAGACCTTTCCACATTTCTCATGGGCAAAACAAATCAATAAATTATCAGGTGTAAGTCCTCAGATGGCAAGTAAGTCTGGCATCATGATTAAAAATTTCTTTATATTCACTACTTTCATAGCATTCACAGGGTTTCTCTTTACTATGAGTATGCTGAGGTACCTCCCTTGAACACCGACAAAGGGCTTTTTGACAATAATCACATAAGAAAGGCTTTTCCCCATCAGAACTTCCCCAGTGTCTCACAAATTCTAAAACCTTTGCAAGAGTTACAGTCATGTGAATTATATCTCTATGCTTTTTTTCCTAGAAGATTCCCATATATAATACATATCTAGCTTACCTTTCCTCAGTTAATTCACTCACAGCCTTTCTCTTCCGTAGGTTTATTCTTATAAGTGGCAGTACTGTGCCTGTGACAAATTTCCCTGTGAAAGGAATACGTTCAACTCTTCCCTGCCAAGCTTTCCTGCAGCCCTTCCTTTTCCTCTACGTCATCACATGCCAAGTCTTCCCCCATGGAAGAGAGTCAGACCAATAGTCCTTGGATTCTGGATCCGTAACATTCTTTGGAATTTGACTTTTTCTGAAATTTCCCTCTTTGGAGTAGAACTCACTCTAAATCATAATCTTGTCGTCTAAAATGACAGACTCACATACATAAATGGGCAAAGAGCATGAGTAAGCAGTTCACAAAAAAAGGAAATGCAAACAGATAGTAAATATATGAAATATTCCATTTTGTTAGTCATCAATTAATGTAAATTGAAACAACAAGGAGAGTTTATTTTTCCTTTCTCATTCCCACCAGCAGCTTATATGAATACCTGTCTATTCTCCTTCCTGGTATAAATGTAAATTAGTACAAATTTTCTGGAAAACAATTTTGCAGTATGTAATTAAGAGTCAGAGAACAGTCATACCTTTTGAACCAATAATCACTCTTTAAGCAATCTATCCCAAGAAAATAGTCAGATATGCAAACATTTGTGTACAAAACTACTTACTGAAACATTTATATTAGTGAAAAAAATGAAAACACCCAAAATGTCCAAGAATATGATATTGGCTAAATAAATTGTGTTACATTTTAATGATGAGATATTATGTAGTCATCAGAACTATTGTCAAAGAATTGTTATTGGCAACTGAGAATTCTTAAAAGATAACTTTTAGAGAAGAAAGCAGGTGTTATGGGCTGAATTGTGCCCCCTCAAAATTCATATGGTGAAGTCCCAAACCCCAGTAGCTCAGAATATGACTGCATTAGAGATGAGGGAGGTCTTTAAAAATGACCTCATTAGGGTATAGTTAGGTAGCTAAATTAAAATGACATCATTAGAGTTCTAATCCAACATGCCTGGTATGCTTATAAGAAGAGGAGATAAGCTGGGTGTGATGGCTCACATCTATAATCCCAGCACTTTGGGAGGCTGAGGTGGGTGGATCATTTGAGGTCAGGAGTTCGAGACCACACTGGCCAAAATGGTGAAAACCCGTCTTTACTAAAAAGACGAAAATTAGCTGGGTGTGGTGGTAGGTGCCTGTAATCCCAGCTACTCGAGAAACTAAGGCAGGATAATTCCAAAAATAAAATAAAAAGAAGAGGAGGAAAAGAGAAGGAAAACCATGTGAGGACACAGGAAGGAGAAGATGGCCATCTACATGCCAAGAAGAGAGGCCTGAGAAGAAAGCAACCCTGCCAGCACCTTGATCTCAGACATGTAGCCTCTAAAATTGTGAAAAAATAAATTTCTGTTGTTTATGCCACCCAGTCTGTGGTACTTCATTACCACAGTCCTAGCAAGTGATACAAAATTGCGTATACTGAAAAGAAATATATCAATTCCTGATTAGTATTTATCTCTAGTTAGTAAAACTGTGGGCCACTTTATTTCCTTTCCTGATAAAGTTTTGCAGTTCTCTAAAATCTTCAACACGAGCATGTCTCTACTTTTATAATGTAAAATACGTAAAAAAGGAAGATACTCATGAGCAAACAGCTTAAAAAATAATACACAGAAAAACATAACTTTTACTTGATAAAAAGAAGCTGACAAAATAAGACAGAAAGAGAATCAGTTGGGGAAATTAAGGCCTGCTGAGACCGGGTGATATGTCTCACTGTGGGGTGGCGGCCCAAATCAGGGAGAAAGGGACATGAAGAAACAAACGGATGTGAGGATGACTGGTTTATCTGGAGGGCAATGTAGAGGCATGACAAGAGATTAAATTGAGTAGGGAAATGGGAAGATTATCTGAACAAAGGAGGTGTTGACTGTGTAGAACCAGGAGAGGAAAGCAAGGATTGGGAAGAACGCAGAGGGTAAGAGATCTTCAGGAGACTGAAGAAGGTGATGCAATAGAGGAGAGAGGAGTAACTGGGCACACACACAAAGAAAAAGGAACTCTCTCCTGCCTGATCTTAGGGCACTCATCAGATGAAAACATTGAGGGGGACAACAATAACAACTACCACAACCATTTAGTAAGTATGCACCAAACACAAACACTTCACTGAAATATATTATTTGTATTTCACATGGAAACCTTGAAAGTTTGATGTTATTATTCCAAGTTTGTAGATGAAGAAACTGATGGTCAGAGCGGGGAGCTCACTTGCCCAACATTTCAGAGTTAATATGTAGGGGAAGTGATATTCAGCTGAAGTGGGTCTGGATCCAAAGCTCCTGTATTTGCCACCATGACAAGGTGCCTTGTGGGCATTCACCAATCCAAAATCTTAAACTATCCTACCACTATACAATTAAACTGTAAGTTCTCTGACCCCTATTGTGTCATTCTCCTTCCTCCTTTCACCTAAAAGGATTGCTTCCTAGGTCTCTTTATCCTTAGCTGTTTCCAAATTCAGCAGGGAATTCAGCTAGGTCTTTTAAGGAAAATACTGCAGTTGAAAGGAAATGAAACTTTATGGTTACAGTTGGATACGAAATGTCCCTAAATTCAGTTCTGAAAGGTACAGGGTGGGTGGTAGAAAGGGATACTTATTTATCAGGATATCTTAGAAACAGAACAGAGACCTTGTTTAAAAAAAAAAAAAAAAGCATAGAACTGTGTGTGCTTCCAAGAGACAGGGAGTTGGTCTTGACCTTGAGTGATAAAACTCAAGGAAGAAACTCATGAGTCATTTACTTGCTTTCTAAAAGAAAGCAGTCCCAGAACCCAGGAACAAAAACTGACACAGTGTAGGTTTCAGGGTTGAACAGAGCTGGGTTCAAAGCCAAATATTACCACTTACTTGCTATGTGACCTTCAGCAAGTATTTGTACTTTTCTGAGGATCAGATGTGTACTCTATAAAACAGAAGAAACAAAACTCAAAAGTTAACAAAGTTCTAAGTCTAAATCTATCTTAAAGAAAATGTAGCAAGGAGTTACAAGAGATGTTCCTAGTTCTGATAACCGCCCAGCAGATTATTTGAACCGATCCTCAGGTTGAAAACACATTTTAAAATCTTGATGAAAGAGAAGTAGTAACACCTACTTAAAAACAATAAAATGACAGTATGGAAACCCTAGGGCAACATTTCTGAGAAATGGGGAACCTCTAGAGGTAAATAGAGCAAAGAAGCAATTTCTTCCCTAAGAGCATTTGTCTATTCCAAAAATTTCAACTTTCACTTTGGCTGCCTTGAAAGGCAAAAGAGATAAGAGATTAAAGCCCAGAGCTACACTAAGTGAGAAAACCAACAGGAGACACTCCCAACAATAAGCTGGGACCTTAAAGGGCTAGCCCCTAAGGGGGAGGGTGAATGAGAAGCAGGCCAGTTTTGCAACTCAGATTCAGATAGCAAGACTTGCCCTGGGAACCTCGAGCCCTGAATTAGATAAAGAAGCAAATCAGCAGGATCAGCTGACAACAGAAAAGTTCACAAAAAGACATTAAACTCTAGGATTATCAAACACAAACTGTAAGACAACTATGTTTACTATGCATAAAGAGACAAATAATAAACTTGAAGATCTTACCAAGCAACGGGAAACTATAACAAATGGCAAACCATAATTGAACCCAATCAAATATTTGGGAAAAAAAATACAGTACTCTGCAAATCAGTAAACATAATCCATCACATAAACAGAACCAAAGACAAAAACCACATGATCATCTCAATAGATGCAGAGAAGGCCTTCAACAAAATTCAACAGCCTTTTATGCTAAAAACTCTCAATAAACTAGGTATTGATGGAACGAATCTCAAAATAATAAGAGCAATTTATGACAAACCCACAGCCAATATCTTACTGAATGGGCAAAAACTTGAAGCATTCCCTTTGAAAACTGGCACAAGACAAGGATGCCCTCTCTCACTACTCCTATTCAGTACAGTATTGGAAGTTCTGGCCAGCACAATCAGGCAAGAAAAAGAAATAAAGGGTAATCAATTAGGAAAAGAGGAAGTCAAATTGTCTCTATTTGCAGATGACATGATTGTATATTTAGAAGACCCCATCGTCTCAGCCCAAAATCTCCTGAAGCTGATAAGCAACTTCAGCAAAGTCTCGGGATACAAAATCAACGTGCAGAAATCACAAGCATCCCTATACACCAATAACAAACAGAGACTGGAATCAAAAGTGAACTCCCATTCACAATTGCTACAAAGAGAATAAAATACCTAGGAATACAACTAACAAGGGATGTGAAGGACCTCTTCAAGGAGAACCATAACCACTGCTCAAGGAAATAAGAGAAGAAACAGATGGAAGAACATTCCATGCTCATGGTTAGGAAGAATCAATATCATAAAAATGGTCATACTGCCCAAAGTAATTTATAGATTCAATGCTATCCCCATCAAGCTACCATTGACTTGCTTCACAGAACTGGAAAAAACCACCTTAAATTTCATATGGAACCAAAAAAGAGCCCACAGAGCCAAGACAATTCTAAGCAAAAACACAATGCTGGAGGCATCATGCTATCTGACTTCATACTATACTATAAGGCTATAGTAATCAAAACAGCATGGTACTGGTACCAAAACAGAGACATAGACCAATGGTACAGAAGAGAGGCCTCAGAAATAATGCCACACATCTACAACCATCTGATCTTTGACAAACCTAACAAAAACAAGCAATGGGGAAAGGATTCCCTATTTAATAAATCGTGTTGGGAAAAACTGGCTAGCCATAAGCAGAAAGCTGAAACTGGATCCCTTCCTTACACCTAATACAAAAATTAACTCTAGATGGATTAAAGATTTAAACATGAGGCCTAACACCATAAAATCTCTAGAAGAAAACCTAGGTAATACCATCCAGGACATAGGCATGGGCAAGACTTCATGACTAAAACATCAAAAGCAATGGCAACAAAAGCCAAAATACACAAATGGTATCTAAATAAACTAAGGAGCTTCTGCACAGCGTGAACTGGCAACCAACAGAATGGGAAAAAATTTTTGCAATCTATCCATCTGACAAAGGGCTAATATGCAGAATCTATACAGAACTTAAACAAATTTACAAGAAAAAACCAAACAACTCCATCAAAAAGTGGGTGAAGGATATGAACAGACACTTCTTAAAAGAATACATTTATGCAACCAACAAACATATGAAAAAAGCTCATCATCACTGGTCATTAGAGAAATGCAAATCAAAACCACATTGAGATACCATCTCACACTAGTTAGAATGGCGATCATTAAAAAATCAAGAGACAATAGATGCTGGAGAGAATGTGGAGAAATAACGCTTTTACACTGTTGGTGCAAGTGTAAATTAGTTCAACCATTGTGGAAGACAGTGTGGTGATTCCTCAAGGATCTAGAACTAGAAATACCATTTGACCCAGCAATCCCATTACTAGGTATATACCCAGAGGAGTATAAATCATTCTATTATAAAGACACACAGACACATATGCTATTGCAGCACTGTTCACAATAGCAAAGACTTGGAACCAATCCAAATGTCCATCAATGATAGTTTAGACAAAGAAAATGTGGCACATATACACCATGGAATACTAGGCAGCCATAAAAAAGGATGAGTTCATGTCCTTTGCAGGGACATGGATCAAGCTGGAAACCATCATTCTCAGCAAACTGATGCAAGAACAGAAAACCAAACACCGCAAGTTCTCACTCATAAGTGGGTGTCTGAACAATGAGAACACATGGACACAGGGAGGGGAACATCACATACTGGGGCCTGTCAGGGGGTTGGGGGGCTAGGGGAGGGATAACATTAGGAGAAACACCTAATGTAGATGACGGGGTGATGGATGTAGCAAACCACCATGGCATGTGTATACCTATGTAACAAACCTGCACGTTCTGACATGTATCCCAGAACTTAAAGTATAATAATAAAATAAATAAATAAACAAATAAATAAAAATACAGTACTCTAAATTAAAAACTCAAGGGATAGCTTTAATCAGCAGATTAAGTAGAGAATTTAAATTTAAAGACAGGTAAGAGGAAATTATCAGAGTTTAGCACGAAGATATAAAAGGGTGGAAAGCACAGAAAAGAAGGTAAGAGACTCAAACTGCTCTCATTCATCAAGCAGTGGTCAGGGTCTTGTAAGTGATCACACGGAATCGTCACAACTATTTTCCCGAAGCACAAAATATAGAATTTCAATGGTAAAAAATAAAATCCTTTCAGCTTTTTCTCTGTTTCTGCCAGCATAACTAGGCCCCAGACCTGCTTTTTATTTAAAACTAGCTAAGAAATTGCAGAGCCTAGCTTTACAAACGCAAATCTTCAGAAATAACAAAAGGAAACTCAGAAAGATATGAAGGCTCTGTGCCCACTCCCCTGCTACTGTGGAGGAGTGGAAACCATTTTGCTGCACAATTATTTCAAATAATCTGAATTTAAAAGGTGTTAAATTGAGAACTTTAACAAGAAGGTAAATCTTGTTCTCCTTTGCAGTACGACGATTTGAGAATATCTGTAACTGTTACCAACTAGTTCTATTCTCTGTTAATACAAATCTTTCCTTGGAAGTATTGTTTCAAAAAGCCGTTTTATAAAACTCCTACAACTTTAGAAATTAATGCCTGTTTCAATGCAAATAACCTACAGAAGAAATGTGTAATTCTAATTGGGTATCTTACTTGGTACTTCATTAACCCGGTGCAGTAGGCAGAAAAATGGTCCTCCCAAGATGTTCAAATCCCAATCCTTGTGAAGATGTTACCTTACATGGCGAACAGGCTTTGCATTTGTGATTGAGTTAAGATTTTGAGATAAAGAGATTACCCTGGATTATCCTGGTGAGCCCAGTGTAATTACTGGGATCCTTATAAGGAGGCAGAAGGGTCAGAGTCAGAGGAGAGATGACAATGGGAGCAGGTCAGAGTCAGAGAGCTGAAGATGCTCTGCTGTTAGATCTGCAGATAGAGAAAAGGAGCGGGGAGCCAAGGAATGTAGGTGACCTTTGGAAACTGGAAAAGACAAGAAAATAGATACTTTTCCAGGGGTTCCCAGGGGAAGTGCAGCCCTGCCAACACCTTGATTTTAGGAACATTAACCTCCAGAACTGTTAACATTAAAAATGTGCAGGTTTAAACTACTATGTTTGTCATAATTTACTACAGCAGTAATAGAAAACGAATACATCTGGTGATAAAGTTGTAGTTGCCATCTCTATACAGCAGCACCCCCTTTAATTTTATTTCATTATTAGTTATTGTTAAGGTATTTTATTCTCTTTGTAGCAATTGTGAATGGGAGTTCACTTTTGATTCCAGTCTCTGTTTGTCTGTTATTGGTGTATAGGGATGCTTGTGATTTCTGTACGTTGATTTTGTATCCTGAGACTTTGCTGAAGTTGCTTATCAGCTTCAGGAGATTCTGGGCTGAGACGATGGGGTCTTCTAAATATACAATCATGTCATCTGCAAATAGAGACAATTTGACTTCCTCTTTTCCTAATTGATTACCCTTTATTTCTTTTTCTTGCCTGATTGCCCTGACCAGAGCTCCCAATACTATGCTGAATAGTAGTGATGAGAGAGGGCATCCTTGTCTTGTGCCAGTTTTCAAAGGGAATGCTTCAAGTTATTGTTGTTAACTGTGCCTAATTTATAAACTAAACTGTATTACAGTTGACAGTACTGAAAACTGTTGACAGTACTGAACCCTACACACACAGTTTTTTCCCATACATTATGTATGGGAAAATGTATCCCCACTGTGCCGGGCATACATAATGTATGGGAAAAAACTGTGTGTATAGGGTTCAGTACTGTCAACAGTTTCAGGCATCCACTAAGGTCTTGGTACATATCCCTGGAGGATAAGCGGGGACTACTTGTACTTAGAAACAGATTGGTACTATGATCTATTCTGGCAAATAAGGCATAATCATTGACTGGCACTTTCTTCTTTACTCACAAGCCTGGATAAGCAAATGCAAGCCTGTGATTCTGCTGGATTTACTCTATAATCATTACTTTAAGAGGCTGTATTTCTTTTAAAGTAACAATGTCATTTCTATTTCACCAGTGAGAAAATGGAAACTCTCAGAAGTTAAGTGCAGTAACTTGCCTAAGTTCCATCCACAAAGAGCTAGGATTCAAACCCCTGTCAATCAGTTATCAAACCCAGTACTTTTCCACTGCATCTTGCTGCCTCTCAAACTGCTTGGGGTATGATAAAGAGAAGGTAGAGTATCCGAATATATTCTTTAATACAAAGGATTCCATGTTTACAGGATTCTCTATTTCCTTTGCTTTAATGCTATGGTCACAGTAAACAGCATTTTGCTTTTCTTTTGAGAAGGAGTTTTGCTCTTGTCGCCCAGGCTGGAGTGCAATGGCATGATCTTGGCTCATTGCAACCTCCCTCTCCCGGTTCAAGTAATTCTCCTGCTTCAGCCTCCTGAGTAGCTGGGATTACAGGCACCCGCCATCATGCCTGGCTAATTTTTTGTATTTTTAGTAGAGACAGGGTTTCACCATGTTGGCCAAGCTGGTCTCAAACTCCTGATCTCAGGTGTTCTGCCCATCTCAGCCTCCCAAAGTGCTGGGATTGCAGGTGTGAGCCACTGCGCCCGGGCAACATTTTGTTTTCTTAGCTTGATGTCCCATGTCCTTCAGTACTGAAACTGACATGCCCTGGATACAGGACCAGAATGTATTGGCCAGTGGAAATAATACATTAGTATAGATGTATTTGTTTTTCTCTGTGTACCTGTATCTATGTTAGTCTCAGTAAATTAATTCGTATTTGTTTACCACCAAGTTTTGTTTCAACATTTCACAAATGCTCAGAACCAAATCCTGGACTGTGGTCAACTAACTGAAATCATCACTCTGTAGGCCCTTTTATTAAGTTCTGTTGGAATTTCCAAATAGTGGTAATTTCCTTTCTTTGATAAGTTCAAAAGCATTGACATATCCAATACAGCTCACTAGAGCATGAGCCCCCTCAGATGCTTAATTGAAATTGTTTCAGGCCAGGCACAGTGGCTCATGCCTGTAATCCCAGCACTTTGGGAGGCCGAGGTGGGCAAATAACTTCAGGCCAGGAGTTCAAGACCAGCCTGGCAAACATGGCAAAACCCTATCTCTACTAAAAATACAAAAACTTAACTAGGCATGGTGTCGCACACCTGTAGTCCCAGCTACCCGAGAGGCCGAGGCAGGAGAATTGCTTGAACCTGGGAGGCAGAGGTTGCAGTGAGCCGAGATCGTGTCACTGCACTCCAGCATGGGTGACAGAGCAACACCTCTGTCTCAAAAAAAAAAAAAGGAAAGAAATTGTTTCAGAAAAGAAATTCTATTTTATTTAACATAGAAAGAAATCAAATTCTGAAGGTACGAGGACTAAAAGGGAAAAAAATTATTCACAAATTACATAAACAAACCAAAAAACACTTTGTGACAATTCATTTAGCTCTATACTTATAGTTCACATACTTTTAAGTATGTTTTATATAATATTTATATAAAACCCTTGCAAAATATATAAACAACTAATTGGACCTAGAGAGAGAAGTCGGCAAGGTGGATGAATTTAACAACAATACACCAGAATCAAGCATTCCCATACACCTGGCACAACCAATAACAAAACGTAATTTAAAAACAGTCATGAGAGCAACAGGCACACAGAAATATATCTAGCAAAATAAAAATTAGATACTTTAAAAACTTATAAAAATTTTAAAACTTTTCCCAAAATAATTAAAAATATCTATATAAAGGGAGAGATGAACCACCTTCATTTTGTAAAGAAATGTAAAGAAATTCATTTTGTAAAGAAATGTCTGTCTGTCTCCAGTTCTGTCTCTAAAATAATCTATAAATAAAATGTAGCTCTAATAAAATCTCAATGTTTCTTACAGATCTTAAGATTTAAAGTAAGCTGATCTTAAACTCATATGAAAAGAATACATTTTTGAGGGAGAGGAATGAGAAAGAGACCTTTCCCTACCAAATATTAAGATGCATTATAAAACTACAGAAATAGACAAATGAACCAATGGAATAGAATGGAAAGCCTAGAAGCAGACACATACATATATAGGAAATTGGTATATGACTGAGATAACATTACAAATCTGTGGAGAAGAACAGAATAATTAATAGGCCTGGAACCACTCATCAATCATTCAGAAAAAAAATAAGTACGACCCCTACATCCCTACATTCTTCTAATATAATTTCTTTTCTACAAAAAGAAATTTCAAGTGGACCACAGAGCTAGATTGTGAAAGGAAAGTATAAAAGTTTTACATGAGAATTTATAGTGGAATATGTTTATGACATCAAGGTAAGGAAGAATTCCTTAAACGAGATGAAAAACAGCAAACATCTTAGTCCCACTAAAAGCAAGGAAAAAAAGAGAAAAAAAAAAACAGAAAAAGTACAACATGAAGGAAAAGGAAGATAAATGTGACTATTAAAATATATGCCTCTTGTGCAAGAAAGGGTTAACTCAAAAAACCCCAAACCCTGCAAATTCTCAGGAAAGTCCTGTCTCCAGGAGTGGCTGGCCCTTGCCCAGTTCTTGGGAGATGAGTTCTCAGTCATTGGCACATTCTGCCTAACATTGTTTTCATATGCCTGAGGCCTTGGACCATACAGTACCCATTATGATCAGATAGTTTGTGCAAATGCTGTGATCTGTGTTAAGTGCCTGTTTTTGTGCTTGATGGGTGAGTGGGAGGCTGTAGTCTGAGCAGCTAAGGTTAGTCATACAAGTGCTGCATTCTTATGTGACTGATTCCCAATTTTAAAAACCCAGGACACCAAGGTTCAGGTATGCTTCCCTGGCTGACAACGTGCACCATCACATGCACCGTCACATGCACCATCACACACCCTAATAAATTGTAACCGCGGGTATAACAGCTTTTGTAAGTTCTGTGAATCCTTCTAGCAAATCATCAAGCCTGAGAGTGGTCTTGGTTAAAATGCACAATAAGCAGATGGAAAAGACAAGCCACAGACTAGAAGATATTGCAAACTGTAAAATCAACATAAACATCCAGTGTACATAAATATATAACAACAAGTCTTGCAGCTATATAAAAAAGACTCAACACAACAACACGAAGAGGGTGTAAAGTGGCAAATCATACAAGAGGAAAAAAGAATGGCCAGTCAACCTATGAAAAGATGTCTAATCCCCCCTAGTTTATCTGAGACATTAAAGTTAGATACCATTTCACACCCATAATACTGACAAAAAATTAAAAGTTTAACAATAAAAAAGTGCTGAAAATATAGGGAGACAATTGAAATTAAAGTGTCACAGCCACAATTTTTCAATATCTAGCTAACTGAAGATGTACATAACTTATTATACAGTAATTCCTTTTCTAGATATCTATTCTGGAGAAAATCCTGCACATGTACACAGGAAATTTGTACAAGGATGCTCATTTCAGCATTGTAATATTGAAATAACTGGCAACAAGTAAATGTCCATATTTGGTATATGACATATGGGGAATGGAAACACAAACATCACAAACTGTAATACTGGAGGAAGATAAGGGGGAGGGTCCCCCGGAGAATCTCCAACTGGCCTGTGCAGTGGGAGAATGGGGTGGAGCCATGGGAGTTTACGCTTTGCAGTGGGGGAAGAGCCTGGCCTCTTCAGTTCCTGTGTGGTGACCTGGCATTCAGTCTGTGAGATGGGAGCCTGCTGGCAGGATCCCCCTTGCTGAATTTTTTCTCCTTTTCACCCAATAAATTCCATTCCCCTCACCCTTCAATGTATCCGTGTTCCTAATCCTTCCTGGTCATATGACAAGAACCCAGTTTTAGCTGAACTAAGGAGCAAAATTCTGCAACCATGCTATTTATCAGTTAAAAATGAACTCAATAAATCTAAAAGCATGTTGATGAATAGGTAAGGAGTTAAATAATAGGTACAGTATGACAGCATTTATACAACATTTTAGAATGCAGAAAACAATACTATATGAATTTTAGGGGTACGTGTCCAAAAACATGACCCCAAAAAATACACCAATCTCAGAATAATGGTTACTTTTACAGAGGGAAACAGGGGGAAACTGGGATGAGAGTGAGCTGAGGCTGTATTTGTACACTTTATTTCTTTATAACAAGACATTGAAATGAAGTGTGGTAAAATGTTAGCTTTATTTTAATCTGGATATTGAATTCCTGACTGTTATTTTCTGATTCTTTTCTATAGGTTTGATGTATTTGATAATTAAAATGTTAAACATATATGTATTTGTTGAAGAAGTTGTAATCATCCTGTTGCTGCTAAACAAATTATGACAAACTTAGTTGCTTAAAACAATACAAATGCATTTTCTTCTAGTTATGAAGGTCACTGATATGGTTTGGATCTCTGGTCCCACCCAAATCTCATGTTCAATTATAATCCCCAATGTTGGAGGTGGGGCCTGATGGGAGGTGGTTACATCATAGAGGTGGAGTTCTCATGGATCGTTTAGCACCATCCCCTTAGTGCTGTTCTGTGATAATAAGTGAATGAGTTATCACAAGATCCAGTTGTCCTTAACAAGTGTATAGTACCTTCCCCTCTCTCTCTTCCACTTGCTCCGGCCGTGTAAGACATGCCTTCTGCCATGATAGTAAGTTTCCTGAGGCCTCCCCCAGAAGCAGAAGCTACTGTTTCCTGTACAGCCTAAAGAACTGTAAGCCACTTAAACCTCTTTTCTTTCTTTTTTTTTTTTTTTTCAGACAGAGTTTCGCTCTTGTTGCCCAGGCTGGAGTGCAATGGTGCAATCTCAGCTCACCACAACCTCCACCTCTCAGGTTCAAGCGATTCTCCTGCCTCAGCCTTTCAAGTAGCTGGGATTACAGGCATGTGCCACCATGCCCGGTCAACTTTGTATTTTTAGTAGAGACAGGGTTTCTCCATGTTGGTCAGACTGGACTTGAACTCCCAGCCTCAGGTGATCCACCCACCTCGGCCTCCCAAAGTTCTGGGAATACAGGTGTGAGCCATCGTGCCATGCCTAAACCTCTTTCTTTATAAATTACCCAGTCTCAGGCAGTTCTCTATACCAGAGTGAGAACGAACTAATATAATCGGAAACCCAAAATCTGTTTCACTGGGCTAAAATCAAGGTGTCAACAGTGATCATTACTTCTGGAGGCTTTTGGGGAAAATCCAGTTAGCTGCAGTTTCTAGCTTCTACAGTCTACCTACATTCCTTGGTTCATGGCTCCATCTTCCATCTTCAAAGCAGGCACTGCAGCATCTTCTCTTCTCTCTGATCTCTGCTTCCAACCTTGCGTCTTCCTTTTTCTGACTCCAAATCTCCTGTCTCCTTTATAAGAAACTTTGTGACTACACTAGATTATACAGGATAATCTCCCACCTCAATATCTATCCTTAACTTAATCATATCTGCAAAGTCTCTTTTCATCGTGTAAGGTCATATATTCACAAGTTTCGGGGATTAAGAATGTGGACATCCTTGGGGGGCCATTATTCACCCTATGACAAGTCTACTCTCTGGCCCCCAAAGATTCACATCGGGCCAGGCACGGTGGTTCACCCCTGTAATCCCAGCGCTTTGGGAGGCCGAGGTGGGTGGATCACTTGAGCTCAAGAATTCAAGACCAGCCTGGGGAACATGGCGAAACTCGTCTCTATAAAAAAGTACAAAAATTACCCGGGTGTGGTGGTATGCACCTGTAGTCCCAGCTACTTGGGAGGCTGAAGTGGGAGGATCACCTGAGCCGGGGGATTGAGACTGCAATGAGCTGTGACTGCACCACTGCACTCCAGCCTGGATGACAGAGTAAGACCCTGTCTCCAAAACAAAAAACATTCACATCAGATCCACATAGAATTAGATTTCATACTAAGATCCAAAAAGTCTCAACCCATTACAAGATCAAGTCCAAAATCTCATGTAAGTCTCATCAGCTCAAAAGTCTCAAATCTCATCATATAAATCATCGAATTTAGGTATGGGTGAGGCTCTAGATATAAAGGATTCTGGGGCAAAATTCTTCTCCATCTGTGGACCTGTTAAACTAGAAAATGAATTATCTGCTCTCAAAATAAAAAGGTTGAACAGGCATAGTTTAATAGTTACAGGCATTCCCACCCAAAAAGGAAGAAAAATGAAAGGGAAAAAAAGGCTACCAGTCCCAAGCAATTTTAAAATCTAACCAGGCATACCCCATTAGGCTTGAAGGCCTGAGAATATTCTCTGTGGCTCAAGGGTCTACCCTCTACCCTCTAGACCCAGGCTCATTCCACCTTCAGAGTTATTCTTTTTCATGAAAGGTAGCATGTGTTTACAGCTAAACATTTTTTTTTTTTTTTAGAAGTGAAAGGTCTCGCATATTTATTACTGAAGCCAGGCAACCAAAGTTTTTTTTTTTTTTTTAACATGAATAATGGAAGCACTGTGGGTTGTACTAACTAATGCCTTCATAACAGATCCAGAGAGGAAACTGTTCAAACTTCTTCAGACAGCGGTGACATTTCTCAGCTTGATTTGGTAACACGATTGTGAACTTCAGACAGCATAAATATGTGTGCCATCTCATGTGTAATTTCTTATAGACCCAGCTTGGTTCTTCTGCAATGTCTTCTTTTGGAGTTGTACCTGATTTTAATACCAGTTTTCATCCGAATCCACTAGGGAATGGGACGATTTTGCTTTTGTTTCTTGGCCAGGAATCGCTTAATCCTGAAAGTCTTGTAGAGAGACATGGCGACAAACTGAGTAAAGCACACACCACGATGGCGGAGAAAGGAAGACAGCTAAATATTTTTATCAGCCTGTCTTCTACCTGTAGAATTTTAGAAGTCCAACAGCCTTCTTTCATTCCATTCTCTCTGTCCCTTTCAGTCCAAGCTGGTAGTGTTTCTGCTGAGTATAACCTTCTAAAAACCCTGTGGGGTCTCTTGCGTATGTCTCAGTATTTACTCCATTAGACAAGGACTTCCTCCAAAGATCTATCCTGGATAATCCCATCTCTATTCCTAGCTTGGAGGATTTATGAGATACATGTCTAATCTCTTCACAAAGCCTTCAGTGTGATTGAGTACTCTGACCCTTTTGATCCTTCCAAGGCAGTAGCAAAAGGCTGTCCAGTCACATCTTTGTGTGTGACTGAGATCAGAGAGAAGAGAAGATGCTGCACCGCCTGCTTTGGCTTTCTCTACAGAGTAAGCTTTCCTGACAGTGAATCTCTGAATTTTAACATTAGTTGCAGTCTGGACAGGCTGGTATTCCCAAACTATCAAGTCCTGGTTCATTTTTTGCTTAACCGTTCTCCCTTCAACTTCTCGCATTTTGTCATATTTTAATATGAGCATTGAGAAGAAACTAGCCATACTTTCAACACTTTGCTTGGAAATCTCAGCTAAATATCCAAGCTTTATTGCTTACAATGTCTGCTTACCACATAACTGTAAGCTACATTCAGGCTAAGCTTTCTGCCACTATATAGTAAGGATCTTCTTTTCTCCAGTTCTAGAATTACAAATATGAACATCCTTAGGGGGCTGTTATTCAACTTAACCACAGAAACAATTGGGAACCTGGAAAAGGGCAGAGTGAGAAGTTACACCCTGACTCACATCTAGAGAGGAATGATAAAATGTTCCTCATTTCCTTCTGGTGCTATACCAGCAATGCCTTTAATGTCTACATATCTGCCTTCACATGAAGATTTTTTAATATTCGTATTTTTAACAAGCTGATATAGATTTTCTTTAGGATAATATAGGTTTTCTCTGATACGTGCCTCACTTCCTTCTGGGCCCTCACTATTAGAATGTTTAACATCTATGTTTCTACTAACAATTCAAAGAATTCAAAGAAATCCAGGCTTTTTCAATCATACTTCTCAAAATTCTCCATCTGGCTGAGGCGGGTGGATCACCTGAGCTCAGGAGTTAGAGACCAGCCTGGGCAACATGGTGAAACCCCATTTCTACCAAACATACCAAAAAAAGAAATAATCAGCCAGCCATGGGGGTGCGCACCTATGGTCCCAGCTACTCAGGAAGCTGAGGTGGGAGGATCTCTTGAGCCTGGGAGGCGGGAGAATGCAGTGAGCCAAGATCACTCCACTGCACTCCAGCCTGGGTGTCAGAGTGAGACTCTCATCAAATAAATAAATAAATAAATAGGCATCTAATATTGTTGGCACTTCAAAAGAACCTCACATCATACTCATAATATAAAATCCACTAAGAATAAAGAGAATTGGTATCTTTAAAGTGTCTACAGCTTCATGAGCTTCTGATAATCTGACCTCATCTCATAGGAACACCACTGACATTTTGGGGTCTCTGCTCATTGCCTTTCTCCCTTGGCCCACCTAACTTAGCAGGACTCGAGATTATATCATTTTACATAAAGAAGATATGCAACTGGAACTTGAAGCTAGAGCAAGTATACTACACATGGCGGAAGGTAAGAAAGAAAACATGAGAATGTAGAGCAAACCAAAGCATTCAAACAAAAAAGTCTCCAAATCACCAAGTTGAAAATAAAGCTTTTGCTCCTATTAGAAACTGACTATCTCACCAACAAACCAGAAACTCTTCTATTAATGTATCACATAGTACAGTGTTAAACTAAATAAGGACTCTTCAAATATATTATAAAACTATCAGGGTTGTAAGTCTTTATTTGCTCATCCATGAATGAGGTAGAGAAGAAAACACCAAAAGCATCTGCACTGTTTGAGAATACATGTAGGTTCATTACAACATTATTACTAGGGTACCAAGTCATCAGTTAAGACAACTAATGAGAACTACAGGTTTTGCTTCTGAAGCTTTTTTCAGAGAACATGGTTACAGTTTCTAAAGTCTTTGGAATCTTGAGTAGTGGTTCTCAAACTTTTTGTTTTCCAGAGGCTTTTATACTCTTACAACTTTTTTTTGAGGACCCCAAAAGGCTTTGGTTTATGTGTGTTCTATCTATCCATATTTAGCGTATTAGAAATTTATTTATTCACTTATTTTTGAATAATAACAAAACTCATTACATGTTAATATAAATAACATATTTTATGAAGAATAACTGTATTTTCCGAAAATAAAAGAGTGAGAAGAGTGGCACTGATTTACAATTCTGCAAATCTCTTTAATATTTGACTTAATAGCAGACAGCTGAATTCTCATGTCTAATTCCTCATCCAATCTGTTATGATATCTCATATGATACAGTCTCTTTTTAAAATCCACTGTGTCCTTGCAAGATAATGAAATTTAGAAAACAAATATCTTAGCATTACTGAAAATAGCTTCAGTCTTGAGAAGGCCTTGAAAGGGTCACATGGACACCCAGGGCTCCCTGGACCACATTTTGAGAATCATTGTCTTACAGGATTCCATTTGTTAACATAAAAAATTTGAAGGACAGATTTCTATTAACCAAGAAGACCACAGGTTGGTAACGGTTCTGTATATTCACATAACTCACCATGTAGCAAAAGAAAACAAGATAAAAATATTTGCAGACACACTAATCTTCATATCAAATGGGATTCTTTGAATTGGTTTTATAATACAAGATGGTATGTATCCTTTTGCAGCTATAGGCATGAGGACTCATTTTGTCAATTATGAGCCTTGACATTTTAAGGCTAAGTTCTAGAATTTCATTAAGTAACATTATAGGAAAAAAAGCAAGCTTAAAGAATATAATTTTTCTGCCAAGAAATGGAGGAAGGCTGAATTTTATGTAATAATAGAGAAAGAAGCAGCATACATATTTTCTTACAAAACAGTTCTCTCTTAGAACAAAAGAGCAGACATGGAACAGAAAGGGGAATGATTTGGTCACGGATCTGAAGCTGCTCATGCTGTTGACTATTCAAAGGTTTCTGCCTGGATCACATTTCTGTACACATAGGACAGGAGGATATTGCTTTTTAGTACACAGAAGACACATCTTCTTGGATATAAGGGAATTCTGCTAATGTGGACACACTAGTAACTTTAAAATATGTGAAGAATAAAAAGAAAAGTAAGAACAGACAGTGGAACTTGATAGACTGAGATAATTTTAAGTACTGAGAGTATCAATAATTGGGATAAATGTTCGAATAGTAGTGAATCCAACTGGAATAAAATTAAGAAACACTCTGCTCTCCAAGAGAGCTCTGGTAGAGGAATGGTCATAAGAAACCTTCACATAAACAATCTCCAAAGTGGAAAAGATTTTATTGTTTTCATTTAAAAAAAAACCCACATTTAGATTCCTAAGCCACTTATACTCCATAGAAATAGATCTCTCCCTAAGAGTTGCTCTGATACTATTTGTCTTTAAAATTTATACCTAGTGTATTGTTGTGTAGACTTTTGCTGCAACATGCTAAATGCTACTCCATAATCAGAAAAAAAAAGCAATTTGAAAGTAGTTTTACTTCAAAGTGATTTCTCCAAGTGTTTGCAACCCAATTTCCTCCATTTTATTAGCTTTATCCTTTTGTGTCAGTTTTGTATACTGACCCCTGACATCAATGTATGCCACTGAGAAACCTCAGTCAGATCTTAGGTAGAAATTCCTGCTCTCATAAAGACGTGATTTTAGTTTGAATTCCTCCCATCAGTCCTAAGTCTGTTTCAGCTCTGTATCAGTAAAAGCAGAAAGCTATGTTCACAAATCCTTTTAAGAAGGCAGCTACTAATATATTAAGAGATTTATTATTGTGCAGGATCTGAATTTTACGAAAAAAATTTAAAAATACAAGAGATTTCTTAATTTGTCCAAATATTCCCTGGTACCTGAGTAAGTTAAATCAAAAATAGGCCTTACTTTATTCCTATAATCTGCCAATAGGAAAGAAAAGAAATTCTTGTGATGGAATCATTGCATTCTTGGTGTAGATGCCTAAAGATTCTAATGCAGCATCTACATTTCTTTAAATATCAGCTTCACAAATGGCTATTGGCTTGGGCCTGTTTCTTAAACTTCTCCAGAAAAAAAAGTTAATTACTGACACTAAGAGAAAATGGGGTTTCCTAGGCAACAATTTGTATCTCATTGATTCTTAACTATATAGAACCTCTATATCTTTCTCTGGAACAAACATCTGGAGTTAATTAGAGCCATTAGGCCAGGGTATTAAAGCACTGAAACAGCAGAAAGTAGTAAACAGCCAATCCCTGGCTTGCAGCCAACAAAACTCATGGGCTTGCAGGAATCGTAACTTTAGTAGATAAAATTCTTCAAAACCAACCTGCTAAGAGGACTACAATTTTAATCCCGTCTTTTCCTATGGTGAAATATCTACTGTTTATAACTTTTGTTGATAGTGATTACTTGGCTAGCATAAATATTTGAAATGTGAACACTAAGTGCCATAAACATCTTTGTGGCCATTTAAAGGAACCAATTAACAACTGCACTTAATACTCTCGTATTAGTTAAGAGCAGAGAAGTACAGTGCAGAAGCCTGGGCTCGAATGCCAGATTTCTTAGGTTCAAATCTCAGCTTCACCATTTATTATAAGCAACCTTAGGAAATGTATTTAACCTCACTGTCTCTTATATGTAAAGTGGGGATAATAACAGTACCTACCTCTTATATTTCTTTTGTGCATCTCATGGGTTAATATAGGTAAGTACTTTGAAAGATGACATACAATAAAATGTTGTTTAACAGTTAACTTAAGCACTCAACTGTTACTCAGTAACTTAAGGGCTTACAGGAAATTCTTGTCAAATAGCACTTGTAAACTGATGTCAAAGAAGAGCACAAAGACTTCATTATAGAAAACAAATAATGACATTAGAAATGTGTTTCCCCTTTAACAATGGGAGTCAGGAATCACTGCTATCATCCGTTTCATTCATTATACTGGAGGCCCTATCCAGAGGTGTGGGAGGAAGGGAGGAAGGAGGGAAAGGAGAAAGAAGAGAGTAAGGATTAGAAATGAATAAAGAGAGCAGTTCATATTTAGAGTTGATAAGATTCCCTACATAAAAAACTTAAGAGAATCTTAACACTTTTTAAACTATACTCTACAGCTAAACTTGCACTTCTGAGAAAGATGGAATAACAGAGACCATTTACCCAAGTAGTTGAAAAATTAAAAAATAAATTATTTTCAGGGACAATAGATATCAGGTAGTGAGGGCCAATAATCCTTGAGAAATGGTAAAGAAACAAGGTGACCCTATAAATGCCCCAGCTTACTTCCCTGAGAGAATTTTAGATCATGCCACAGGCTGATAACTGAGACAGAACCTGGCAGATTCCCTGAGGTAAAGAGACAAAGCTCAGAGTCCAGGGAGAGGAAGGCAGTTACAATCTGCAAGTTAGAGTTAACAGAACAGGGAAACAGTGCAGAAAAGAACTCCTGAGATCTGCAAAGGGTCCACTGAGTATTCAACAGGGGTATACATTAGTGTACAGTGAGGCAACTACCCAAGGCAGGGGGAAAGAACCATTTGAAATCACTAGAAGGAACAGTTTTCGTCACTTACACTGGGAACAGGAACAGTACCTATTACCAACAGCCGGCAAGAATTAATTTTCCCGAAACTGAGCACCATCCTGGTTCCACATAATCAATCTTAAAAGCAACACATCAGAGGATCAAACTGTTTCCATGTAGCTTTAACACATGCCAGAACAAAGCTCAAGAAATTTTTAGGTATATAAAACTATCTAGCATCCAACCAGGTAAAATGCACAAGGCTTGAATGTAAACAAACATCACCAGCAATGCAAAGAAGCTTGAATTAAAATTTAAAAAGCAATCAATTGAAACCAACCAAGAATTGATGCAAATGTTAGTTACCAGACAAGGACATTAAAAAAGTTATGACATAATCTATTCATTTACAAAGTTAAGTAGAGGCATGGAAATCTATAACAAAGACACCCAACTTAAAATTTTACAGATGTAAATAATAATATCTGAGGTTAAAATACACCAAATTGGATAAATGACATATTAAACTATGGAAAAGAAAGATTAAAGAATTTGAAAAAAATAAAAATCATCCAAAATGAAACAGAAAAAACAATTTTTTTGAAGTATTAAGAATATCAGTGGACTGTTGAACAATGGCAAACAACTTAATACGTAGGTAATTAAAGTCCTCTAAGAAGATGAGAGAAGTATTAATACTTTTTACCTGGCAGGTCCCCTGAATTAAGGAGATGAAGCTCAGAGTCCAGGGAGAGGAAGGCAGCTAAAATTCTTAGCCACTATTTCTTCAAATATCACTATTAATTGTGGGTTTTGCCATTACTTTTAGCGATGATTTTAACCCCAACATCAAAAAATAACAAATCAGGTGCACAAAAAACATGAAGAAAACTACAAGGCTCATCACAATCAATTTGATTAAAACGAGATTTTTTTTAAAACTGTGGGAGACAACCCAGGAAAAACAAAAAGGCACATTAATAATAAAGGACAAAGAAACTAAATTGGTAGTACAAACAATCTCCAACTTATGACGGTTCAACTTAAGATCTTTCAACTTTACGATGGCGCAAAAGCAATATACATTCAGTAAAAAATATACTTTGAGTACCAATACAACCATTCTGCTTTTCACTTTCAGCACAGTTTTCAATAAGTTACATGAGATAGCCAACACTTTCTTATAAAAGAGGCTCCATGTTAAATGATTTTGCCCAACTGTAGGCTAATATAAGTGTTCCGAGCATGTTAAGGATTTAGGCTAAGCTAAGCTACAATGTTTGCTAGGATAAGTTATTAAATGTACTTCAACTTATAGTATTTTCAACTTAAATGGGTTTATCAGGATTTAACCCCATTGTAAATCAAGAAGAGATCTATATAACCTTCCCACAAGGAGATTTTAAAGAGTCAGATGACTCCATTAGCAAATTCTACCAACACTTAAAAAAGAAATAATACCAGTTCAACAGCAAACTTTTCCAGAAAATTCAAGAAGAGCAAATACTTCCTAACTCATTCTAAGAGGTCAGCATGACCCTGATACCAAAACCAGACAAAGACATTACGAGAAAAGAAATCACTTATACAATAAAAAATAAATAGATCAAAGTCCTAAATGTGAAAAATCAACTTTAAAGGTTTTAGAACATTTAGAAGAGCATTTTTATAACCTCCAAATCAGAGAAATATTTCTTAAACAAAGATACAAAGATCAATCATAAATAAAAAGACTGGTAAATTTGATCGAAATTTATATCAAAATCCATCACCTCTGTACTACAAAAGAAACCACTAAAGTAAAAAGACTAACTACAGACTGAGAGCTGATATTTGCAATACTAACAAAGAATCCATATACAGAATATAAATGTAACTTCTACAAGTCGATAAGAAAAAAACAAAAAGTATCCATAGAAGCATTGTTTTCAAGTATAAAAAAAAATAGAAACAACCTAATGTCCATCAGCAAAAGAACATTGAAATAATTGTTTGAATACTCCACAAGGAGAGGGTGGACTCCAGTTCAAAATTTGGTTTGAATATCAACACCAGTGACGCCAAATAAACACACACCAACATTCATGAAAAAGCTGATTACTCACATAATGAGGTTTTCTGCAGAGAGCAAGGGTGGCTCTCGAGACACATCCAAAAATGGCAAGGACAGAAGACTGTCTTGGGTTTTTATGGTGGTTGGGGAGTAGGGCTGGGGTGAGGATTCTCACCTATGGTTTGAACTTTACCCTGGTGGTAAAGAAGGCAGCATCATGGCTTTCTTATCTTGCCCAGATGTGGGACAGAGGGAGAAGAGTGAGAAATAAGACTTCAAAGTTGTCAGCAGTCAAACATTAAAAAATGGAATGAGACTTTTAATTATGATTTTATATGGGATTATAAATAGATGTATGAGTTTTACATTCATTAATTAGTCTTACAAATACCATGATGAACAATAAAACAGCAAGTTTGTAGAAGAATGCATACATTTCTACCATATACATAAGGTTCAAAAAAGCAAAATAATTTCATATATTTCAAGTGATATTTATATAAGTAGGAAAATCAAAAGAAATGCAAAGGAATGATAAATACTGAATTGGAGGTAATTGCAACATGTAAAGGAAAAGGAGTAGGATGTGATTGGGGCTCATTGAGGGGGCTTCAATTGCATTGTGATTTTTTAAATGTATTGAGTTAAGCAATAAATGCATGTGTTCATTGTTTTATTCTTTACATTTTTCTGCATGTTTTAACATTTCATAATTTTATAAAGTGGAAGTCAGTTTTTAATACATATGGTGCCCCTAGTTAAATATCTTTAAATATCCTGACTACGGTAAAAAGTTTCAAATCAAATAAATCTTAACTTGGTGGTCTCCAGGTTCTGGCAACCACAGAGGAAAAAGTAGACACTTTACTAATATGAATAACACTAATAAATGAAATGTAATAAAACACTTTTCCCCATATAGATTAAGAATCTTCAAACATAATTTAGTTACAGGTATTTAATTATTTAGATAAAAGTTACAAAATGGTTAGCATAAAAAGTAATGACAGATGAAACCCGTAGTACTTAATGTAAAAAAACTGATTTAGCAACAGCACAGCTACTAAGATTTTTTTAAAGAAATCAAAGTACCTCACATTAAAGGAATATAGAAAAAAACTAAATGTATGTATGTGAGGTGGGAGAGATTGATTGATTGATTGATGGTATCAGAGAGCAATTCCACTATCTTCTTATTCCTGTAGGGGAAAAAAAAAACTAAATAAAGTAATTTCTACCACTTTTTACCTCCTGAAATCTAACCACAATATAACACTTTAGTTTACTAAACATTTCAAAGGATTCTCATATGGGATTTGCCAACTCAATGTTTTTGCTTTTTTGAGACAGAGTCTCACTCCATTACCAGGCGCCAGGCTGGAGTGCAGTGGCGCGACCTCGGCTCACTGCAATCTCTGCCTCCCGGGTTCAAGCAATTCTCCTGCCTCAGCCTCCTGAGTAGCTGGGACTACAGGCGCACGCCACCACGCCCAGCTAATTTTTTTGTATTTTTAGTAGAGATGGGGTTTCACCATGTTGGCCAGGATGGTCTCGATCTCTTGACCTCGTGATCCGCCCGCCTTGGCCTCCCAAAGTGCTGGGATTACATGCGTGAGCCACCGCGCCTGGCCAACTCAATCTTTTATATTCTCCTTCTACTTCCTTACTAACTTTCATAAATTAAATGTAGCCCCAAACTGGCCATTTATAAGAAAACTGCATTCCAAAACAGCTTTCCATTCAAAAGAAAAACGCCATAAATGGTAGTTAGGTACTTACGTTAGACTACATAAGATTGTTTGACCTATGTTGGTGCTGAAATTTTCCAATAGTGTTATAGATAAAAACCACTTATAAAATAATGTGCTTTTACTAGAAATTAATAAAAGAGGGCTAACACTGAGATGCCAAGAACCTATCTTCCAGGGCTACATCCCTGGTAGTACTGCTGATTCTCCTACCTATCTACTTGATAATCCCTCTGGTTTGACTGCCAGTATGAGTACAACTTTCCTAGCAATTCCTGAAGAGGGAAGGTGGGGGGAGGCATGCAGAAGTAGGACTGCAGAGGTTTTGGCAGGTGAGGAAAATAAGAGGTAAGAAGACACATTAAGGCTCGTGAGTAGCAGGGTCAAGACCAAGTTTTTAATCTTTCTTGTCTACCCTTTCCCCTTCTCTCTTCCCCTCCATGAAGCCTGGATGGGAAAAAGAGAAGTGGAGTCAAAAAGACAATACCACATGTTCTCACTCATATGTGGAAGCTAAAAAAAAATTTGAACTCATGGAGAGAGTAGAATGGTGGTTACCAGAGGCTGAGAGGAGTAGCAGAAAGGGGAAGATAAAATGGGGGTGGTTGATGGGTACAAAAATACAGTTAGATAGAATGAATAAGATCTAGTATTCATTAGCACAATAAGGTGACTATAGTTAACAATAATTTATTGCATATTTTAAAATAACTAAAGTAGGTCGAGCATGGTGGCTCACGCCTGTAATACCAACACTTTAGGAGGCCAAGGTGGGCGGATCCCTTGAGCTCAGGAGTTCAAGACTAGCCTGGGCAACATGGTGAAACCATATCCCTACTAAAAATACAAAAATTAGCCAGGTGTGGTGGCACGCACTTATAGTCCCAGCTACTCAGGAGGCTGAGGTGGGAGGATCACCTGAGCCTGGAAGGCGGAGCTGCAGTGAACCAAGATCACACCACTGCACTCCAGCCTGGGTGACAGAGTGAGATCTTGTTTCAAAAAAATAAAAATAATAAAATAACTAAGAGTGGAATCGCAATGTTCCTAACATAAATGATAAACTCTTAGGGTGATGGATACACCAGTTACCATGACTTGATCATTACATACCATATGCTTGCATCAAAACATCCCATGTACCCCATAAATATACACAACTATTTTATATCTGTAATAATTAGAAATAAAAATAATTTTTTTTAAAAAGGAAAGAAGTGCAGAGTGCCTGTTTAGTTTGCAAAGTGGGAGACGAAAGGGAAGTTACCCATAAAGCCCAGTGAGGATGTCCATTATCTTTTGGAAACTCTTATTCGGAAAATTTAAGATTCTTAGTACATTGCTTCCAATGCCCAAACAACATTGGGAACTTACTAATTTCTGAAATTTTCTTAATCATTAAAATTATTTTATTTATTTTTAATTTAATTTAATTTTTGAGATAGGACCTCACTCTGTCATCCAGGCTGGAGTGCAGTGGAGATCACAGGTCACTGCAGCCTTGACTTCCTGGGCTCAAGCGATCTTCCCACCTCAGCCTCCTGACTAGCTGGGACCATGGGTGCACACCACCATGCCTGGCTAATTCTTTATTTTTTTCTAGAGATGGGGTCTCCCTATGTTGCCCAAGCTGGTCTTGAACTCCTGGGCTCCGGTGATTCACCCGCCTTTGCCTCCCAAAGTGCTGGAATTATAGGCATAAGTCACTGCCCCCAGCCTAAAATTATTTTTAAATATCTTCATTGCCAATATTTTTTTCAAGAGCTATGTCAGAAAACACTGTACTTGCATCTCAATGTAATTTTGTTAGGAATATTTTGTTACTTTTCCAAGTCAAGATTGGGAATAACAGTTGCTTGATATGTAGTTATCATATATAAAACACAAAGGAGACAGCATATGAAACATTATTACAGACAGCAGTATCACTTAAGACATGCACTTTTTGCCTTAGATGACAGATACATGATAGATCAGTTGGGGAAAATGGCTGTGCTTCACCCCTCACAAGCTGGGTCCTGGTACTATAATCAGAGTGTAGTAGGTCAAGATGATGTCACCACTTTGGACCCTTACCCCTTTAACCATCGCTCCTCACACCCATACTTTGAACCACTCCCTCTCTCTAGGCTCCTTCCCACCAAGTATTTAAATCTATTCGAATTTCTACCATGTTGAAAATAATTTCTCCTCCAGATTTCTGCATCTTTCTCCAGGTACTACCTTTTTTTTTTTCTTTTTCTCTTTCTTCATCTCCTATAAACTTTAATTGGTATTGGTGTTATTTTGGAAATATCTCAAAAATACAGACTATCCACCCAGAATTAACAATTGTTAACATTTTTTAAAATTTAGTCACACTTGCTTCATCTATTTTATGAAATAAACTAATCATTCTAGATAAAGATCAAGTACTCTTTAACCCCACGCCTAGCCATTATCCTTTCCTCTCCCCAAGAGGCAACTAAATTTGATATGGTCTGCATCATTTCAATTCCTTCTTCATACATACATTTTCAAACATATCTGTATCTATGAGCAATATACAGTATTTTTGTAAGTTTTAAATTTATATAAATGGTATCATATTGTGTGATTGTTCCGTAACTCACTTTTCTCAATCAGCATTATGTTTTTAAGATCTATCACACTGATACATATTGATGTGATTTCTTCATTTTCACTGCCATATTAAATTGCACTGTACGAATAGATCATTAGTTATTGATTATTCCCCTATTAATTTGGAACAGTTGAGGAATTCAGTTTATTTCCAGTTTTTCACAATATCACATAATACTGCAATGCTGTTTTACATGTCTCCTAGAAATGGAAATATTGTGACAGAGGGAAGTGACCAACTACAATTTTACTGGATCCTTCACAATTAATTTTATTGAAATGTGGTTGCATTTCTTTCCACCCATATCAGCCATATATGAAGACTACTGTTTCCCTACAACCACGCCAGTGCTAGGTATTGTCAAACATTAAAATTTTTACCTGATATGTTAAAAGTGACACTTCATTATTTTGATTTTCAGTCCCTTGATTATTAGTGTAATTGGCCACATGTTAATGTATTTATTGGACTTCTTTATTTCCTTTTTTATAAATTACCTGTTCAAAACTTTGGCCATTTTTCGGATTGGATGGCTTATCATTTAAGTGATTTATAAGCATTCTTTATACGTTCTTGTTCAACAACCCTTCCCTTCCCTGAGATAATAAAAGTAGTCACCTAATTCTTTTTATTAAAAAATTTAAAGTTTTGCTTTTCCCCAATTGAGTCTATAATCTATAGGAAATTAATGTTTTGTTTTTGGTATTGGTATTTTTTTTTTTCTACATGGATAATGAATTGTCTCATCACCATTTACCGAATAATATATTATGCTCTATCAATTTATGGTGACACCTCTTTCATTTACTAATTTCATACACACACATGCGTGCACACACATACACACACACACACACATACACACACACCTGGTCTATTTCTGTATTCTCTATTCTTTTCCACTTGTCAATTCCCATATCGAGTCCATATCTACCCTAGAGCTCTTTGCCATATTTGACACTATTTGAATACTTACTTTTGCTTGAAACATATTCTTCCCTTTGTTTTAGTTACATATTTGCTCTCTTCGATTTTTCTCTGACTTTTCCTCCTCTGTCTTTAGGTCTCTCTTCCTCTGCTTAATACCTAACTGTTTGTATCCCCAGAAGTTCATCCCCAACTCTCTTCTCTTTCTACATATTCTCTTTGAACCTGTGCTGCCCAATGCAATAGCCACAAACCACACTGGGTTACTGAACATGTGAAATGCAATAGTTCAAAGTGAGTTGTGATACAAGTGGAAAAATTCATATGATATTTAGAAGAGTATTTTTAAAAGAATGTAGAATAGCTCTTTAATATTTTTATACAGATTGCATGTTAAAATACAAGAAAGATCTAAAATAATAACCTAGCTTTTCATCTTAACTAACTATAAAAGAAAACTAAACCCAAAGCAAACATAAGGGAGGAAATAATACAAAGACTAAGGAGTAAATAAATGACATAGAGAATAGAAAAATAATAGAAAGCAATCAATGAAACCAAAAGATTGTACTTCCAAAAGATCAACAAAATAGATGAACCCTTAACCAGATTGACCAAAAAAAAAGATAGAAGACTCAAATTACTAGAGTAAGAAATGAAAGAGGGAATATTACTTTCAACCTTATTTTTAAAATGCTATAAATAAGTGTAAGGCAAAAAATCAGATTAACTTAAATAAAACAGACAAACTCCTAGAAAAACAAAAACTGCCTGAATCTGACTTAGGAAGAAATAGGTAAGATAAAGAGACCTATAACAAGTGAAGAGATTGAATCCACAAATAAAAGCCAAGGCCCAGACAGCTTCACTGCTAAATTCTACACAAAGTCCTTGAAAAAGAGGAAAGATAAGGAAATACTCTCCTAACTTATTCCGTGAGGTCAGTAATATTCTGATAGCAAAACCAGACAATGGCATTACAAGAAAAGAAACCTACAGACCAATATCCCTTATGAATATAAACACAATAATCCTCAACAAAATAATAAACCAAATTCAGACACATATAAAAAGAACTCCACGCCATGACTGTATCTATTCCAAAAATAAAAAGCTGGATAAATATATGAAAAGCAGTGTAATACACTGTATTAAGAGCACAAAAGATGAAAACCACATGACCATCTCAATGGATATAGAAAGAGGTTTTAATTAAACCCAACACCTTTTCATAAAAAAAAAAAAAAACACCTAAACTGGGAACAGAAGGAAATTTCTTCAACCTGATAACAACATCTATGAAAAATTCACAGAAACACCATACTTAATTATTAAAGATCAGGCCAGGCACAGTGGCTCATGCCTGTAATCCTAGCACTTTGGGAGGCCAAGGCGGGAGGATCGCTTGAGCCCAGGTATTTGAGACCAGCCCAGGCAACATGGCAAAATCCAGTCTCTACAAAAAATGCAAAAACTAGCCGGCAAGGTGGCATATCCCTGTAGTCCCAGCTACTTGGAGGGCTGAGGCAGGAGGATCACTTGAACCTGGGAGGTCGAGGCTGCAGTGAGCAGAGATTGTGCCACTGCACTCCAGCCTAGGTGACAGAGGGAGACCCTGTCACTACTACTACTACTAATAATAATATCAATAAATAATTAAAGATCAAAAGCTTTTCCCCTAAAATCAGGAAAACGACAAGGATGCCTACTCTCTCCACTTCAACAAACATACTGAAGATTCTAGCAAGTGCAATTTTAAAAGAAAATACAATGAAAGGCACTGAAGTTATAAAGGAAGAAGTACAAGTATCCCTATCTGTGGATGGCATGATCTTGAATGTAAAAATTCTAAGGAATCCACTAAAAACTACTAGAACTTATAAATGAGTTCAGCACGGTTGCAGGTTACAAGACCATAAACAAAAATCAATTGTAGTTATACCTTGCAATGAGCAATCCAAAAATAAAATTAAGAAAACAAGTCTAAGTGAAATAAGCCAGGCACAAAAAGACAAATACCACATGATCTCACTCATCTGTGGAATCTAAAAAAGGCTGATCTCATAGAAGAAGTACAGATTAGAATAGTGGTTCCCAGAGGCTGAGGAGGGTAGAGGGAAAAAGGAGGGCAGAAGAGAGGCAGAAAGACTGGTTAAAGGGTACAAAATTACAGCTAAATAGGAGAAATAAGTTCTGTTGTTCTATTGAACAGTAGAATGACTATAATTAACAATATTGTGTAATACATTTCAAAATAACTACATGAAGGATTTTGAGTGCTCTTATCACAAGGAAATGATAAATGTTTGAGGTGAAGAATATGCTAATATATCCTGATTTGATCATTACACAATGTATACAACTATTGAAACATCACACTTTACCACATAAATAGAATTATTGTGTGTTAATTAAAAATAAAACTTAAAAAAAAGAAAACAAGTCTATTTACAATAGCATGAAAAAAGAATTGAACACTTAGGAATAAATTTAGCCAAGGAGGTGAAAAGTGAATAAATTTAGCCAAGGAGGTGAAAGATTTGTCAACAATATTGTGTATGGGGGACCTTAATGTGTGGGACCACAATGTGTACACTAAAAACTACAAAACATTGCTGAAAGAAATTTAAGACCTTCAAAAATGGGAAATACTTGGGTTCATGAATTATAAGATTTACTATTGTTAAGATGATAATACTGTCCAAACTGATCTATAAATTTGTTGGGATTCACTCAGTATGGCTGGCAAAATATTAGGGAAATATTAGGGAAAGTTATAAAATTATAGTCTCAAACCTTTTGGAAGGCCGAAAGGTTTTAATGGAACCGGCTGAAGGCAGCCAGTTCTTAGTTAGAACTTTAAGTCATAGGGTAAAGATTGGAATACTAAAAGCTTCCCCAGTTAAGTCTACTACCCCACATTCCTTTACTGTTTACTCATGTACACTTTGTACTGGATGGCCCTCTCAGAGAGAGAGGTAGAGGGGAAATTACCCATTAATGGTGTTTATTCTGGGCCCTGGAAACAAAACCTTTTATCATTCAGAAAAACCACTCTTTTAACCATGTTAATTATCCACAAGCATGTTAACTTAAAATCTCTGTTATTAAATCTACACTGAATAAATGTGGAAAAAAACAGGGAGTCATGGTTGGTTAGCTGCAATTGCCCTCTGAAAGCAGTTGACAACCATCCCTAGCGTACTCAAATCACTCACTGTACTGGGTCTAAGAGTATATTTCATTCATCCGTCGCTAAGTCAGGGTCTACAGAATAGACCTCCGCAGGTGGTGATGAGTCCCTCAGGTGGTAACCCCAACGTGAGTCAACATCTCCGGTGGTGACCCTGACGTGACACTCATCACAGCTGGCACCCCGAACAGGGACACCAATGTAACCAATGTCTCAAAGATTCAGTGAAATTCCTATTAAAATTCTAAATACCTACTGTGCAGAAACGGACAAGCTGACCTTAAAATTAATACTAAAATGGAAGTAACTCAAAATGTTCAAAACAATTTTGAAAACGTGAAACAAAGTTGGAGGAGTAATACTTCCTAATATCAAAACTTACTACAAAGCTTCAGTTACTAAGATTCTACAGTACTAGAATAATTGCAGACATACAGACTGATGAACAGAATTGAAAGTGTAGAAATAAACCCTTATATTTATGGTAAATTGATTTTTGATATAAGAGTTCCAAGTATAGTCTCTTAAATAACGGTGCCAGGACAACTGGATATCTATATGCAAATGAAATTGGACGCCTATCTCACACCACATACAAAAATAAACTCAAAAGAGATCAAAGACTTACATGTAGAAGCTAAAATTATAAAACTCACAGAAGCATAGATGTAAATCATTGTGAACTTGATTAAGAAACAACTTTTATATAAGACACAAAAGCACAAGCTATAAAAGAAAAACTAGATAGCTTGAACTTCATCAAAATGAAAAACTTTTGTCCTCAAAAGACACTATCAGAAAGTGAAAAGACAACACATAGAATGGAAGACAATAATTGAAAATCATGTATCTGCTAGGGACCTAATACCCACAATACATAAAAAGTCACATAACTAAACAATTAAAAATATAAATAATGTAATTCAAAAAAAAAGGGATTTGAATAGATATTTCTCTAAAGAAGATATACAAATGGTCAATAAGGACATGGAAATACATTCGATATCATTAGTCATTAGGGGAAATGCAAATAATAACCTCAATTGGGTACTACTTGACACTGTGAAGAGGAAGAACGGATCTCCATCCCAAACTTAGGTTAGACGTTGAGACTGGTTACACACACCAAGAGGGTGCAAGAAGGTTTAATACTTACCTAAATGAATGTTTTTCTCGTAGAGAAGGGCAGGCTTCCCAAGCAGGTAAGAAATGGCTTGACAGAACAAGGAAAGGAGACAGCCACAAAGGGTTTTCATTGTAGTTAGGGCCCAGGGTAAGGCTTCCTATGCACATGAAGTGGCTTCCATGATTTGAATCTTTTCCTGACACCAATGAGGGAGCAACCAGAGCTTCTTATCAACTTGCCCAGATATAGGGGCAGAGGGGGAAGAGGGTGAAGCTGTAAAAATGTCAGCAAACTTCAAAAATTAGAGTCAGAATCTTATAATTCACCCTGATGTTTGTCTAATGACTGAAATGTGCCACGTTTCATTTAGTTAAATATAAATTTGTTTAATGAAGCCAGTATGGTGCTCTGTAAGTCCTGCAGAATGAAGTCTGTAAGGAAAGTAAAATGTTTTGTTGAATTCCTCTCATTAAGCCCAACATTGTATATTCTAAGAAATGGAAATGAGTGCCTTGGTCACTATCAGTGATGCCTCAAATTCCAAAGGAAAACAATGAGTCTCTTGGTGTGACCTTATTGGTTGACCTTTACCATATGAAGATAAATGTGTTACCTTGATTTACATTTTGGGTATCTGTGAGGTTAGAGATTCTCAGAGTTCTTTCCCCAAATGGGGCAACTCTTAGGCAATGGCTCAAGAGTCTGCCAAAATGTGCAGATGGGCCAATTGTTGGCTAGGGCATACAGTGCTAAGGTGAATGCCTGAAATCTGGCCAACTGTACTGATCCCTGTGTCCTGTCCTTATCAGAAGCATCTTGGTTACAGTATGAAAAGCATAAGCTCTCCAGCAAACTCCGTTGTATACAATGTTTGTGATATCATCCATAAAGCGTACAAATCATTGTTTTTCACTCCACTGATCTCAAGGGGTTCTGCAGGTAGCCACAAGGTCTGGGGAGAGGGGTGACATCCCCCAACACCATGGTATTTGGCAAAGAACTAAAGCCAGGGGGAGGCCACCCCTTCCTCCAAGTGGTATATGACAGAAGACCCGGGTTTTTCTCCATCTTGTAGCAAACAGGCCTCAGTAACCATGCCCAGATTGTACTGCCATGGGTTCCATGACCCAAGGCACAATAGGCAGCTGGATACGGAGGGTCACAGGCTCAGGGATTGTGATAGCCTCTATTTCTAAGAGAGCCCACTATGTAGCTAGCAATTGTCACGCTAATTGTGTATAGAACAGGTCCAAGGATGACAGCTTCTTGCATCAGAAACCCTTGGCAATTCACGGCAATCACAGATGGTCCAGAGAATCTAGGAGAAATGAGGAAGTTGCTAAAACCTCCATGGTGAAGCGCATCTGGGGTCACTGAAAATAATGACTGTCATATTGCAATTTTGACAGATTCTAGCATCTTTTGTTGGAAGGGATCCCCATTCAAGATGAACTGATTTGTAAGAAACAGGATAAATGGGCTTCAACAAAATTTATAAAAGAGGAGATATTTTGTCTCCAGAACACAAATGAGCCTAACAGAAGTTGTGGGTGCTGACAGGGTCAATAGCTGCTTTTCTGACCGTGTCAGAGACAGAATGGTCTTCAGTTTAGCAAATAATATGTAGGTTTTAAAACGAAGTGGTAGGCCCTTGCACTACATGTGGCACAATGGCCATCCCATTTTGTGAGCAATTTTGTGACCATCTGTATTTCCTGAATGTGTCTAATGAATCTCCTCAGGGAAGGGTGTCATCAATGTAATGTCATACCTGTACACCTAGAAAAAGCTCAGTACAGTTAAGATCTTGCCAGCAAAGATAGTGTGCGATGGCAAAGCTGTTGAGGTATCCCATGAGCAGCCAGGTAAATGTTTATTGTGTCCCTTCAGAGGTGAAGGCAAACTGAGGCTGAACGGCTGCTGAAATAGTGAACAGAACAAATTAGCCAAATCTATAAAAGCAAAATATTTGCCAGTCACAAACTGGATGAAGTCAGTAATGTGAGACAATATTGGGCATGGAGACCTTAATGTGTGGGACCACAACTTTAGCATTATGGTAATCCACCATTAGGTTCCATTCATTTGAAGTTTAAGAACAGACTAAGGCCAGCACGTTGGCTCATGCCTATAATCCCAGCATTTTGGGAGGCTGAGGCGGGTGGATCACGAGGTCAGGAGATCGAGACCTTCCTGGCTAACACGGTGAAGCCCCATCTCTACTAAAAATACAAAAAATTAGTCGGGCATGGTGGCACGTGCCTGTAGACCCAGCTACTTGGGAGGCTGAAGCAGGAGAATCGTTTGAACCCAGGAGGCGTAGGTTGCAGTGAGCCGAGATTGCGCCACTGCACTCCAGCCTGGGCGACAGAGTGAGACTGCATCTCAAAAAAAAAAAAAAAAAGCTAGTTCCAGGTCTGCACTAGCCTTTTTTTTTTTTTTTTTTTGAGATGGAGTCTCACTCAAAAAAAAGCTTAATTGGGTCGTTAAGAAGAAGACATGGGGATAATCACCCCTTTCACCAAATAGCCCTTGTATCAGGGGTTGCCATATTTGTAGACTCTATTCTAATTTATAGTGTGCTGTTTTAACCTATTTTAACTGGGGTATAGTCCTTGGGATCTCACATTGCCAAACTGATTCACATGTGCCAAATACTTAATTTTATCACTCATTACATCAGAGTGCTCATACCCACTATGGGATATTTTAAGGCAATGAATGGTACAAATGTGAGGAATTCAGGCAAGGCAATAGTTCTGATAGTTAATGTGAGGCATATTTGTTTATCTCTCTCATGTTCAGGAACTCCCCTTAGATAATAGGAGGCACCTTGCTTAAATATAGTGGGATCCTGACATATAACCAGTTTGAGCCCCAGTATTAATTAAGGTCATGAAGTTTTGCCACCCACTGCATTTCAACACCAATCAGCACCCTTTTATCTTTTTGCTCTTTTAGTAAAATCTTTCCATAAATTCTGGATTCTAATTGGGTCAAATTGTGGATCTCCGTTCCTGTTTGTTTCCTTGTCCTCTCATATCTGTTTTTTTTTTTCTTTCTTTTACAATCGTATGTCACTTAACAATGGAGATACATTCTGAGAAATGCAATGTGTCATTAGGTGATTTCATCACCGTTGTGTGAATATCACAGAGTGTACTTACACAAACCTAGATGGTAAAGACTACTACACACCTGTGTTATATGGTATGGACTATTGCTCCTAGACTACACACCAGTACAGCACGTTGCTGTACTGAATACTACAGGCAATTTTAACACAATTTGTGTATCTGTATATTTGTGTATCTGTATATCTAAACCTACCTAAACATAGAAAAGGTACAGTAAAAATACGGTATAAAAGACAAAAATATGGCCAGGCGTGGTCTCTCACACTTGTAATCCCAGCACTTTGGGAGGCCAAGGCAGGCGGATCACTTGAGACCAGGAGGCCAACATGGCGAAACTGCGTCTCTACTAAAAATACAAAAGTTAGCCAGGCATGGTGTCGGGCACCTGTAATCCCAGCTACTCAGGAGGCTGAGGCAGGACAATCACTTGAACCCGGGAGGTGGAGGTTGCAGTAAGCGGAGATCGCACCATTGCATTCCAGCCTGGGTGACAAGAGCGAAACTCTATCTCAAAAAAAAAAAGACAAAAATATGGTACACTTGTATTGCGCACTTACCATGAATGAAGCTTGTAGGACTGGAAGTTGTTCTGGGTGGGTCAGTGAATGAGTGGTGAGTGAATGTGATGGCCTAGGACATTATTGTACACTAATGTACACTTAGGCTACATGAAAATCATGTTTTAAAAATTTCTTTCAATAATAAATTAACCTTAGCTTACTGTAACTTTTTACTTTATAAACTTTTTTAAATTTTTAAAGCTTTTGGACTCTTTTGTAATAATGCTTAGCTTTTAAAACACAAACACATTGTACAGCTATATAGAAATATTTTCTTTCTTTATATTCTTATTCTATAAGCCTATTTCTGTTTTAAAATTTATTTATTTATTTTTCTTAAAAACTAAGATACATGCAAATTAGCCTAGCCCTCCACAGAGTCAGGATCGCCAATATCACCGTCTTCCACCTCCACATCTTGTTCCACTGGAAGTTCTTCAGGAGCAATAATACACATGGAGCTGTCATCTCCTATAACAATGCCTTCTTCTGGAATACCTCCTGAAGGACCTGCCTGCCATTTATAGTTAACTTTTCTTTTAATAAGTAGAAAGATTACACTCTAAAATAATAATAAAAATTATGATATAGCAAATGCATAAACATGGTTGTTTTTTATCTTTTTTTTTTTTTTTTTTTTTGAGACAGGGTCTTGCTCTGTCACCCAGGCTGTAGCGCAGTGGCACAATCTTGGCTTACTACAAGCTCTGCCTCCCAGGTTCAAGCGATTCTCATGCCTCAGCCTCCAGAGTACCTGAGACTACAGGTGTGCGTCATCACACCCAGCCAATTTTTTCTTTAAAGATAGATTTTCACCCTGTTGGCCAGACTGGTCTCAAACTCCTAGCCTCAAGTGATCTGCCCACCTTGGCCTCCCAAA
Organism: Ateles fusciceps; assembly: GCA_036589455.1. Classification (NCBI taxonomy): domain Eukaryota; kingdom Metazoa; phylum Chordata; class Mammalia; order Primates; family Atelidae; genus Ateles; species Ateles fusciceps. Next base: position 112,670 of record JAZHEH010003273.1, read on the forward strand.
GTGGTGGGATTACAGGCATAAGCCACCACACCTAGCTGTTTTTATCATTATCAATTATTATGTACCAATTATTATGTACGACTATGTAACAATTATTATGTACGACTGGTAGTGCAGGCTTCCTTACACCAACATCACCATCAATACATGAGTAACACGTTGCACTACAATGTTACAACAGCTATGACATCACCAGGTGATAGGAATTTTTCAGCTCTATTACAGTCTTATGAGACCACCGTCCTCATATGTGGTTTGTCATTGACCAGAACATCATAATGCTGTACATGACTGTACGTCCTTTCGTTGTTGCTGTTGTTACTGGATATATTTCTGGGGGTCCCTACCCTGCTCATATTTATAAGTATCTTCCTTCAAAAGTCGCCCGTCAACATTGTCATTGTAAGGGGCCTCCCCAAAGGCACTGGTGGTCATATGAGATTAAAGGACTAAGGACTTTAGTTGAACTTGAATTACCCCTTTCTCTGTGCAACAGGGATGCCACTGATGTTTTTCCCTATACTCCTGAAGATCAGGATCTTTGTTGCAACAGAAGCACAGACAGTGGTGGTGGCAGTGGCAGTGGCGGCGGAGGCAGCAGCAGCAGCACCAGCAACAGCAACAGCAACGGAGGTATTTAAGGGTCCTAGTGAGTCATTTGTGCTTAGGAGTGCAGACCACAGCAAGCCACATAATAGCTGTTTCTTTTCTCATCTCTTGCTCTTTTTTCACTCCCTAATGACTGCTCTCAAGAGCGACCACCCAATGGGCAGTCAGCTGTCAGTGTCAGAGCCTAATTGAGACACATAACCAACTAATCATAGACATGGTTGTCCTCCTGAGCCTAGCATCAGTCACAGCTTTATGTTAAGACGCAAATAGGTCTGAGCTGAGACACATGATCCAGGGCTACTTTAAGGATCCCATACTACTGTTCCTAAATGTCAATTAAATTATCTAAACTTCCAAGTTAGCTAAATCTATGAGAGGTTCTACAGGAGTCAACAACACAACACAGCACAGCACAACTAAAAAACAAGCTAGCCTTGCAGGTTCAATGTCTATGCTTGCCATCAGAACCAGTTAGTGAGCCATAGCAATTAAAGAAAGATACTCCCTTCCCCGCATGGTGGCTCTCTCCTTATCTGAGCACCAAGCTCACTGTGTCAATTGGTCTTGCCATCCTGCAGAAGAAGGAGGGACCCCAGCCAAACTTTGATTCCAATGTTCAGACTGATAACACCTCACACACAGAGGGCATGAAAATGTTTACTACTTACTTATATACATGATGCATTTCTAGAGAGGGCAAGGCAAGTCTCCCGAGCAGGACAGAAAAAGGAAAGGAAACTAACTTGAGTTTTTATTGTGGTTAAAGGATGAGGCAGGAGTGAGGGTTCTTTCATTCAGGAAGACACTTGCATGATTTGAATCTCTGGCTAGCTCCAAAGGAGGAAGCACTCAGGCTTTCTAATCACCTTGCCCAGTTGTGGGGCAGAAAATGAAGAGGGAGAAGTGAGGCTTAAAAGATGTCAGTAGTTAAATCTTATATTTTAAAAATTAAGTGAGATTCTTTATTATATATACTCCTTTTTCTTTTTTTTTTTAAAGACGGGGTTTCACCATGTTGGTCAGGTTGGTCTTGAACTCCCGACCTCAGGTGATCCGCCCTCCTTGGCCTCCAAATATTATATATACTCACTAAGAAGGTTGTAATTAAAAAAAAAAAAACAAAAAAAAAACAAGGAAAACAACAAGTGTTAGCAAGGATGTGGAGAAATAGGAACGCTCATACATTCCTGGTGGGAATGTAAGTGGTAGAGCCATTTTGGAAAAGTTTGACAGTTCTTCAAAGAGTTAAATATAGAGTTACTATCAATTTCACTCCTAGGCATATACACCAGAGAAATGAGAACATATGTTAGTGCAAAAATGTATACCAAATGTATAAAATAAAAGCTCATAGCAGCATTATTCATAATAGCCAAAAAGTAAAAACAACTCATCTGTCCATCTACAATCTGATAACAAATACATAAAAGGTATTCATACAATGGAATATCTTTCAACCATAAAAAGGAATGGAAATACTGAGACATGCAACGGCATGGATAAACTTTGAAAACATTATGCTAAGTGGAAGAAGCGAGACACAAAAGGCCACATATTGCAAGACTCTATTTATATGAAATGCCCAGAATAGGGAAATTCAGAGAGACAGAGAGTATATTAGTGGTTGCCAAGGGCTGGGAGAACGGGGACTTGGGGGTGACTACTAATGTGTACAGGATTTCTTTTGGGGGTGATGAAAATGTTCAGGAATGAAATAGTGTTGATGGCTACACAGCTTTGTAAATATGCTTTTAAAATCACTTAATTTTATACCTAAAATGATCATTTTTATTTTTTGTACATTATATATTAATTTAAAAATAGAATTACTAACAAAAAAAAAAAGCAAGGCAGAATAAAATAAAAATATATTACCAGATAGGCCGGGTGCTGTAGCTCACTCCTGTAATCCCAGCACTTTGGGAGGCTGAGGCGGGAGGATCATTTGAGGTCGGGAGTTCAAGACCAGCCTGGCCAACATGGTGAAACTCCATCTCTACTAAAAATACAAAAATTAGCCGGGTGTGGTGGCAGGTGTCTGTAATCCCAGCTACTCAAGAGACTGAGGCATGAGAATTGCTTGAACCTGGGAGGCAGAAATTGCAGTAAGCCAAGACTGTGCCACTGCACTCCAGCCTGGGCGATAGAGTGAGACTCGGTCTCAAAAAAAACAAAAACAAAAAATATTACTAGATAAACAAAAACTGGGGGAATTTGTTGTTACCAGACCTGCCTTGCAAGAAACTAAAGACAGCCAGGCACGGTGGCTCACGCTTGTTATCCTAGCACTTTGGGAGGCCGAGGAGGGCAGATCATGAGGTCAAGACATCAAGACCAACCCGGCCAACATGGTGAAACCCCATCTCTACTAAAAATACAAAACTTATCTGGGCATGGTGGCACGTGCCTATAGTCCCAGCTACTCAGGAGGCTGAGGCAGGAGAATTGCTTAAACCTGGGATGCGGAGGTTGCAGTGAGCTGAGTTGACACCACTGCACTCCAGACTGGCAACAGAGCAAGACTCCGACTCAAAAAAATAAAATAAAAAAAGAAGGAAATACTAAAAGAAGTTATTCAGACTGAAAGATGACTCCAGAGTGTACTATGAATCCACACAAAAACAAATAGCAATGGTAAAGGCAATTATGAAGATAAATATAAAAACAGAATAACTAATATTTCTTCTCTTAACATGTTTAAAAGTCAATGGCATAAAACAATATCTATAAAATTATTCATTAGGCATAAACATATAAAAATATAATACAGCAACAAAAGAGCGATAAAATTTAATGAGCTGTTAACCCATGGAACAACATGAGTGAATCTTAAATGCATATTTTAAGTGAAAAAGAGAGTCTGAAAAGAAGACATACTGCATGATTCCATTTATGTAACATTGTTCAAAAACAAAATCATAGAGGAAAAGGATCAGTAGTTGCCAAGAATTTAGGGAGGGAAGTAGGGTTGACCAAATGAAGTGCAGAGTGTACTTTTTAGGTTGGTGAAATTATTCTGTATGACACTGTAGCGGTACACGATGTTATCCATTTGTCAAAACCCACAGAACCTTATAGCATAAGAGTGAAACTTAATTTATGTAAATGTTTTAAATGTCAACTAGGAGGGCAAGGGATAACAGGATGGTATGCATATGGTGACAAAAATTTTAACTGAATTACAGATGTATGCTAGAACCTCCCTAAAGAGGGTAGAAAGGAAAGGTGCCACCCTAGGTAACTTTGGAAATGAATAGAGACTGTAAGAGTAAAGACAAAATAAACTACACAAGTGCTGTACTATAGCTGCTGAAGTTGTTCCTTGTGGAGTATGAATTAGCAATTCTGAAACTGCCATACCTGCATACTGGGATTGAACAAATAAGTGAATGGATGGTGGGTGTTGGGAGCAAGGTTTGTCACTGGAATGAGAGGTGACAGATAAGCAAGTTGAGAAGGCTAGAATAAATCATGTTCATGGTACTGGATTAGAATCAGAGTTATCAGTATAAACTCATGTTTAGCTTAAGATAAAGACGGAATATACATAAATATTTATAAATACATGTGTATACATGATTAGTACACGTATTTCCTAACTATGTCTGCTGAGAGGCCTAGAAGCATTGGCACATTGATAGCAATGAGTACACACAACACCTGCATTTTGGTGTGTAATACCATACTCTAATAAAAGAAAGGGATCTTGGAGAAATGGCTAATTCTAGGCCTGGAGCATGGAATATACAATATGAGCCTGGTGTATCTTGTGTTCCAGAAAGTAAGGAAGTACTCAAAAAACAAAACAATGGGGGTATGTCAAGAGACACAAGAGTGAATCTAAAATTGCCCCAATAACCAAAGCTGGAGCAATTTTTTTTTTTTTTGACAGAGTCTTGCTCTGTTGCCCAGGCTGTAGTGCAGTGGTGTGATCTCAGCTCACTGAAGCCTTCGCCTAAAGGGTTCAAGCATTTCTCCTGTCTCAGCCACCCGAGTAGCTTGGATTACAGGCATGCGCTACCACACCTGGCTACTTTTTCTATTTTTAGTAGAGATAGGGTTTCGCCATGTTGGCCAGGCTGGTCTTGAACTCCTGACCTCAAGTGATCCACTTGCCTTGGCCTCCCAAAGTGCTGGGACTACAGGCGTGAGCCACCGTGCCTGGCCCAAAGCTGGAATAATTTGAGCAGCAAAGTAAATAATGTAAATAATGTAGTACTGGACTAGAACCCAGAGTATAAAATAAATATTCATGGTCACTATTGATACGGGTAAATGACTGGATGTGTAAACGGAGGACAGAAGTCAAATCTCTTGTAGAGAAAAATTCCAAACTCCCCCAAAAGGAGATACATAACACCCATCCCTTACATTTGGACGGCACATAGTGGCTTCCCTGAAAAGAGTACAGAATGGGAAGGTGAAAAAAAGTGATTTTACAGTGGAATCACCTGGCAAACACTACCCTAGCCCAGTGCTCAAGACTCCTCTCATCACAGATAAGTCATATTCACAGGATGTCCTCATTGTGCAATGAGAAAGTACTTTATCTCTGTGCCCTCTAAGAAACAAAACAAAAACCCATACCCTAGTATAACCATGATAAAAATATCAGACAAACTCAAACTGAGGGACATTCTACAACCCTGATGAATACTCCCCAAAACTGTGAAGGTCATCAAAAACAAGGAAAGCCTGAGAAATTGGCATAACCAAGGGTATCCTAGGGAAATATAATGACTAAATGTAATGTAATATCCCAGAAATTTTTTTTTATTTCTCTTTTGTTTTTCATATTTTATTTAGTTTTATTTATATCTCTTTTGATTTATTTAATTTGAAACGATCTTTAAGCAACTTTTAAACTAGACAAATTATGTAATAAACACACATTTTTGTGCCTTTCCTTGCCAAAAACATATCTTGCTTTTCTTTTATTTCTCTCTCTCTCTCTTTTTTTTTGATATAGGGTCTTGCTCTGTCACCCAGGCCGGAGGGCAGTGTCCCAGTCATGGCTCACTGCAGCCTTGACCTCCCAAACTCAAGTGATTCTCACAACTTAGCCTTCTGAGGAGTAGCTGGGACCACAGGTGTGTGCCACCATGCCCAGCTAATTTTTTTTCTTTTTTGTAGAGACAGGGTCTCTCTATGTTGCACAAGCTGGTCAAACTCCTGGTTCAAGCAACCCTCCTGCCTTGGCCTCCCAAAGTGCTGGGATTACAGGCATAAGCCACTGCTCCAGGCCTCAAATTTTTGTTCATTAACAAATCTAAACATATTGAGCTTTTCTATGCCATTTAAAAATAAGATGCCAAAGTATATCAACTTAAACCTATGCTTAATAATTAATGTTTAGTATTTTAACTTAAATGACTCAGGCATTTTATGATTATTACTTAATTTAATATTAACATGACTTTAAGATTTTAAATTACTGAAAAGAACTTTTAAACTGTGACACAGGTACCCTCCCTCATGTCTTCTCCAGTCATTCTGAGTCTTAAGCAGCCATGTGGCACCCGGGGATGTCTAAGGGAGGACAGGGCCCCAGATTTTTTAAATAAGGAAATCTGAATAACGTATGGACTTTTGTTGATAACAATATATCAATATTGGTTCATTAGTTGTGACAAATGTACATTAATAATTTAATATGTCAACAATAGCAGAAACTGAATGTGGGGTATAGAGGAACTTTCTGGACTATGTTGGTAATATTATTGTAAATCCAAAATAAAGTTTATTTTAAAAATTACACATGTGGCTTACATTATATTTATGTAGGACCATACTGCCCTAAGCAATCTCATTCACCCCCGTAGTTTCAACTTTTTCTATGTCAATACACATCCAATATTTATCTTCACCCCAGATCCCCTCTCTTAAACTTCAAGCAATATATCTAACGGCCAACCAGACACATCTGTGTGGTTATCCCACAAACACATGAAAGTAGGCATGACCTCCCTGCCCCTTCTTCAATGGCACCATATCCTCTGAGTCACCCAAGCCAGAAACAAAAACAGCATCATCCTAAATTCCTCCTTTGCTTCCATATTTAGCCATCTACATCTTACTCAATCAAATTAATACTATTTTTGTCTGTCTTCGTTTCTTTGTCCCCAGTATCTTGAAGTATAGGATCTTTCCATTTGAATTAATTTTCAAAGATGCAGTTCCTGTTTTTCTAAACAAAACCTTATCCAAGGGCACAGTAAATAAGAAATAGAACAGAGTAATTCTTGTTGGGGGCACAAGCAGAGAACCCAGAAACCTGACCCTTCCTTACCGAAGTTTCTGGAAAGGCTGGAGGAGCAAAATTCGGAAAATCGAAGCTCTACACCTAACTCAAAATTATCTTTATTATATCACACTTGACTTCTCTGAAATACTAATTATTTATCTATGAAATAGAAATGGTATTACCTAACTTACAAGCTTGGGTTAGAACCAGAGACAGTATTCTCAAAGCATGTAATATGCTGTCAAACACGGCCTATAGTAAAAATAAAAATGGGGGCCAACTTGTAGTAACAGCAAACTACAAAGACTTTCAAACATATAGAATATGTTACCTTGCTCAATGGGAACTTTCAGTTCTAATTCAGTGACCTTTCAAGAGTGATAATCTGATCATGACATTCCCCCATTTAAACCCCTCTCCATTGAGTTCCAGCCTATTAGCATAAAAAAGGCCGCCCCACCGTGCAGGGTGGCTCATGCCTGTAATCCCAGCACTTTGGGAGGCCGAGGCAGGTGGATCAGCTGAGGTCGGGAGTTCAAGACCAGCCTGACCAACATGGAGAAACTCTGTCTCTACTAAAAATACAAAATTAGCTGGGTGTGGTGGTGCATGCCTGTAATCCCAGCTACTCCTGAGGCAGGAGAATCATTTGAACCTGGGATGCAGTGGCTGCAGTGAGCCAAGATCGCGCCATTGCACTCCAGCCTGGGCAACAAAAGCGAAACTCCATCTCAAACAAACAAACAAAAAGGCCGTCCATGACCTTACTTACTGCCTACCTCTCTTACCACTCTTTACCTTCTTCTATTATCTCATACCATCTTTCAATATCTAGCACAGATGCTATTTCCACCCAAAAGACTTCCTTGCTACCTGCACCCTGCCATTAGATCACATTCCTCTGTGCTTCCACAATATCATGTTATTTATCTATGTAATTGTTGTTTACATGTTCCTCCTTCACACTAAACTAAGAGGTCTTTGAGGGCAGGTCTTTGTCTGACTCATCTAAATATCCAGGATCTTGTCTGGGGCGCAGCTGGTGTCAATCAAAAATAATCACTAGGGCAACTCCAGCCCTAAATCTCCTCAGTTTCCTAAAGATCTCAGAGTCAGTCTATATATTCAGGCCTCAACTAGAAGATAACAGCCATCTGAAGCCTAGAAATCCTAAATGGAAAGGAAGCGGGGATTTGGCCTGGGAAACTAAAACTCTCCAAGAGTTAAGTATGTTCTGTATTTCCCCTAGGAAGGTAGGCAAAAGGCAGGAAAGGGGCTGCTATTGTTTGGACATAGTTGTCTTCACCAAAACTCATGCTGAAACTTAATCCCCAGTGTGACAGTGTTGGAGGTGGAACCTAGTTGGAGGTGTTTGGGTCATGGTGGCAAATCCCTCTTGGTGTCGTTCCCACAAAAGTGAATGAGTTCTCATGCAATTAGTATCTGTGAGAGTGGGTTGTTATAAGACCAGGGTGTCCCTCAAGTTTTGTCCCTTTGCACAAGGCCATGTCCCCCTGTAGCAGGAGCAACGGGGAAACAAACCACTCGAACACCGAACTGAGGAAGGAAGTGGCTTTTTTATTCGGCCGGGGAGCTTCGGGGGGCTTCAGCCTCATTCACCGAGCTCCCTGAGCTGCAGCTTCTCTCCCCTTTTATAGGCTGACAACACTAAAAGCGAAACTGAGGCAGAACTATGTCATTGTCCATTTGCTGGATGTCCAACCTTACAATCTTTTGGCTTCATTGATTTGCTAATTTATATGCATCGTGAGCAGGGACCAGCAAGGGAGGGGGCTTACAGAGACAAGACAAAAGCAACAAGCTGCTCGTTGGCAGAGGGGGTTTCCGAGAGGGAGTCTGGTCCATGGAGATGTGGGAGTGTGAACCAGTGCCGGGCTCCAGCCCGCAGGAGATAGCATTCATTTGCAGCTCTTTCAAGGTTAACAGATAGCAGAGACACTGGGAACTAAAGAGGGAGTCATTTTCCCAGCTCTTTGGTATTTTATTTTATTTTTTTCCCTTCTTCACTCTCCTTCCCATCTGGAAGCCGGAGGGGAAGAGGTGAAGTTGAAGGAGGTGATGGGGTCTCCCCTCTCACCCCTTGGACCTTCCATGTTATGATACAACACAAAAACCCTCACCAGAAGCTGGGCAGATGCCAACACCATGCCACTAGAACTGCCCAGCCTGCATAACCATGAGCTAAATAAACATATTTTTAAAAATAAATCTGTTATGATAACACTAAGCAGACTAAGGGACATCTCTTTGACAAGAAAGAGGGATTTGGCTAGGAAGGATGAGTTTTTGTTTTTTTTCTGGAAAGGTGGTACAAAGGATTGTGATCTGAACATAATTTCACATGCCTGGCCCGATACTAGAAGAAAACAAATTTAAGGGATGGGGATTTGGGAAGAGGTCAAGCTTCAAAATGATGGCCAGGACATTTTATATATGACAATGATGACCATAGTTGAGAAACAAAACTCAGGATACTGATTGCTGAAAGTCATTAATTGAACAGTCCTGCGAATAAGATGGAAGTCATTTTAAATTACACTTTTACTTGAAAGAATAGTTACCTGTGCAAGAGTAGGACTGGCGTAGGTTATGAAGACACCGTAAACCTAGGTTTTAATCTCAGTTCAGCCTCTAACAGACGGTTATGTGTGTCACTTCATCTTGAAGTCAGTTTCCACCCTCATAGGGTTGTTGGCACAATTCAAGAGAATTTATGAAAACCCCTTGGTACAGGGAACACAACGCATTTTCAATATCCAAATACATGCTTATATTTGCTCATGTCACAACATATACAGAAAATGATCATTTCATAGCATACTGGGTAAAATAGAAGAGGTTGCTCTTCCATAAGGGCTAACTAAAGTGATACATATTATAGCATAAGTTTAACCACTTATAAAACTATTCCTTTCCTTTCCACTTGCCCCTTTTCCTTAGCTCTACTAGACCACAGAATAACCTCTAAATTGCCCATTACTTTAGGTACTTCGAAGCTCAAAGCTAAATGGCATACTCATTCAGCTACTTTACATGACCACTTGTTCTCTGGTCCCACTCACCACTTTTTTTGTCAAAATTCCATTCTTAACAAGGTCTCTTCTAGGAAGCCTTCTCTGAGCCCTTAAGATAGGTTAGAGGACCTTCCTCTATGTCTCTACTGCCGCCACCAGACCTTCGTCTCTCCTCCAGCAAGCACCGGCTGTTGCAATGTCTATGTCTATCTCACTCAGTTGAAAATACATGTAAGTCAATTACATGTTCTCATTATCCAGCTAGTCATCAGTATGTTTTTACTTGATTAATTAATTAATGATCTGTCTTTCCTAAGACTTATCAATCCATCCTAAGGGTTACAATCTATCTTTCCCACTATTCTCCCATCCCATCTGACATTCTCAGACTGTGTATGTTTTCCTTTCTCACCTTCTCTGACTCTCCCTTTGTTCACTTACACTCCTTGCCTTTCAGGACTCTAGAAACATATTCTTATAATCAAGAAGACAAATAGAGGGAATGAAAAGTAGTAACCTACTCCCACTTCCCCTTGAATCTACTGTTTCACTGCTCTCCTTCCCACTTGGAATCTTTTCTTTATGACCTCTAGAATCCCCCCTTCTTAAAAAATAAGCTTGCCCACATCCTTCAGTGATTAATAGAATACCCCTTCACCTCCTGGCCACAAATGAGATGTGGTCCCCTCCTAAGCCTAGTGATTCTCTTACACTCATGGTCCCATAATTTCCAACTGGTAAACCATAGCATTCTGGTAAACCACAAATCTGTGTGTAACATACTATTCATGCAATATCTGTCAGATAGAGAGCCTCAGGTGCAACATGCTGTAAAAGGTAACAGGTATAATATAATGTCCAGTTGGTAATAAAGAGAGATGACATGTTTTCTGGAACAACTTTGCCTTGTGTAAGGGACTGTAGTTATGGTATAAAACAGGTTGACACAAATAGCAGCCAAAGGATGAAGGGAGATGAAGAACCACAATAAATATGCCACTATTTTTAATGTCATATCTTGAAAATTCAGATTCTTAACACGTATAGAAAAAGCAAAATAACAGTAAAAATAAAGAAGCAGTGAAATAAAACATGAAATAGGCATCCCCTAATACAACTATGCTTTAATATTTACAAAATAACTAAAAATATAGTGAGGTCCAAGAAGTACATTAAATACTAATTTTAATTAGAATTTGCATTATTTCATTATTAGTTTTAAAATAAAAATCAATAACATATACATACAACATTTTACATCTTCATGGCTGTGGTAATAGACTATTTTGTCAATCTTCTGAAAATTGAAAAACTTACACAATTATTTTCCCATCATAACCAACAACATGCATGCCTTTCCTTGACTATATCAAGATCCCCCCTACTTCTTCCAGTTTCCTGAATGGAACACTCTTCATCACTCTTCTACCTTCATACCTCTTCTACTCATCCAGTATCAAGCATTACCTTCCCTTTCCAAAGCATTTTGGGATGTCCTCTCTGTGCTCCTACAGCCTGTCACCCCATTTGCCTATGCCCAGAGTATGCTCAATGTCAAAAGAGTATGAACACAGTATTCCTCACTGCCCTTTAGACACTGCCTATTTGCTAATATCCACACTACAATGAGTCTTCTTTAAGGACAGGAGACCAGTGAGGTTTACCCTCGTTATCTCCTGTGCCCAGCATAAGACCAGATACATGATAGTAAGCATTCTATAATTTTTTGCTGGATGAATGACTACATAAACAAATGAAAGCCATGTTTAGCCAATTTTCAATAAAATACTGCAAGAGTCATTCAAATGTATTCAAAATAGCAAGGAAAAGAGCACAACAAAAGATCAGATAGCATGACTTTTAAAATAATAATTTTTTGAGTATTCCCATTTTAGTTTCTAAATACCAAGGTTCACTAAAAATTACATGTTTCATTGTAAAATGGCTAATTTCAAGGGTGGGGCAGGGAGCGTACATGATGAGCCTAAAATATCTTATGCCAAAAAGCAAGGAAGCCAACAAGGACTAATGAGATAATGTGAAAAAAACAGAAGTTAAACAGAAGGGGCTCCTAATTTATAAAATGACATTGTTTAAGCATTAAAAAAAAAATGCCCAGGATGGATTGATACACTTAAAATACATAAAAATCCATGAATTCCTAATGATATTAAAGAAAACAGTGGCGGTTGCTAAGAAACCAACTCATCACTATGAACATTGATAAATGACAAAAAGCAGCAGCAGCAGCAGCATTTATCTTATTATGAAATATACTTTAGGAAAGAAATTGCTGATAAGGAAAAAGTCTTCTTTATAAAGTAATTCCAGTTAATAATGTAGAAAGATTGAAATAATTAAATATCACTATTTTTCAACCTCTACTGAAATAATGAATTTAGGCAATTATCATCAATGGCTGCTAAAACCAATAGAAGAAAGGTTAGTTGGAAAAGCTACAATGGAGAGATCAGCCTGACAACACCTGAAATGACAAATCAATCCCAGCATCAACAACAAAAAAAGATAAAATTAGACATGATAAAATACAATAGAAAATAAACAGTACTGCCTAAAATAAGACTTTCTCTTAAACAATAATCAAAATTGAATCTAATCAAGCCTGTGGCTCTACGTGTCAGTAAATAGGAAATGTGGGGACGGGAAACAAAATTAATGCCACCTCAAGGAAGCAATCATCTAAATCCAGACAATGAAACAGTCTATAGAACTAATGACATAGTTTCTTGAATTAACCAATGATCTTTTAAAAAGGGGGACTATGCAATCGCTTTATAAGACTTAAGAGAAAAACATCCATTGGCAATAAATGGCCCTTGTTTGGATACTGACTTAACAAATCTACTGTATAACTATAACTTTAAGACAATTCACCAGGCACAGTGGCTCATGCCTGTAATCTCAGCACTCTGGAAGTCTGAGGTGGGAGGACTGCTTGAGGCCAAGAGTTCGAGACCAGCCTGGGCAACATATTCGAGAGCCCATCTCTATATAAAAAAAATTTAGGCTGGGCATGGTGGTTCACCTGTGTAATCCCAGCATTTTGGGAGGCCAAGGCAGGCGGATCACCTGAGGTCATGAGTTCGAGACCAGCCTGACTAACATGGTGAAACCCTGTATCTACTAAAAATACAAAATTAGCCAGGCATGGTGGTGCATGCCTGTAATCCCAGCTACTTGGGAGGCTGAGGCAAGAGAATCGCTTGAACCCAGGAGTTGGAGGTTGCAGTGAGCTGAGATGGCACCATTGCACTCCAGTTTGGGCAACAAGAGCAAAACTCCATCTCAAAAAAGAAAATTTTAGCTGGGTGTTGGGGGTGTGGTGGCATGTACCTGTACTCCCAGCTACTCAGGAGGCTGAGGCACAAGGATTACTTGAGCCCAGGAGATTGAGGCTGCAGTGAGCTTTGATCATACGTCTGTACTCCAACCTAGGCAACAGAGCTAAACCCTGTCTCAAAAAAAAAAAAAAAAAAAAAAAAGACAATCATGGAAATTTGAATATAGACTGAGTATTAGATGATATAAGAAATTATTATTGACTAAGTGCAGTGGCTCACGCCAGTAATCCCAGCACTTTGGGAAGCCAAGGCAGGTGGATCACCTGAGGTCCAGAGTTCGAGACCAACCTGACCAACATGGTGAAATCCTATCTCTACTAAAACTACAAAAATTAGCCAAGCATGATGGCAGGCTCCTGTAATCCCAGCTACTTGGGAGGCTGAGGCAGGAGAATCACTTGCCAGGAGGCAGAGGTTGCAGTGAGCCAACATCACACCATTGCACTCCAGCCTGTGCAACAGAGCAAGACTTTGTCACAAAAAAACAGAAAAAAAAAAAAAGAAATTATTATTTATCTTACTAAGTAAAATAATGATGTGGTGGTTACTTAATGCACCTATAAATTAGAGATACACAGTGAGTTATTTACCCGTGTGATGACACATCTGGGATGTGGGAAAAAAACCAGGTGAGGAGATGCGCAGTGGGCTGAAACAAGTGTGATAATATTTAAATGATATGTAATAATGATTTGAATAAACAGACATCAGCAATACTCTTTGGAAAAGTTCCTAAGGGTTTTGGTGTCACAAAGGCTCTGCCTCATTGTGTATTCTCTTTTTTTTTTTTTTTTGAGATGGACTTTTGCTCTTGTTGCCCAGGCTGGAGTGCAATGGCGCAATCTCGGCTCACTGCAACCTCCACCCCCTGGGTTCAAGCGATTCTCTTGCTTCAGCCTCCCGAGTAGCTGGGACTACAGGCATGCTAATTTTGTATTTTTAGTAGAGACAGGGTTTCTCCAAGTTGGTCAGGCTGGTCTCGAACTCCCGACCTCAAGTGATCCGCCTGCCTCGGCCTCCCAAAGTGCTGAGATTACACATGTGAGCCACCACCCCCAGCCTGTTTATTCTTAGAAATAAGAACTATCCGTGGCCTAGAAAAGAGGATCACCCCTTATTTTGGCAAGCATAACACACAGGAGGGAGTCAACTGCTTGTTCAAAGAGAACTTTGGTTAAATTCCTCGTTAGATTCTGATAGAGCCTGAAAAACTCTGATTCTCACCATAAATTTAATGATCATTTGGGTAAAGACAACAATGAACTGTGATTATTATTTAATAACTGATGTTCTCACAAGATAAATTTGACATGGTAACAAATGTAACAGAAAAGTACATTGCATATTGCAACAAATAGATTATGTAATACTTGCAAAGCTCTGAGAAAAGTCTTTGTCTCAAAAAACGTCAGCTTGATGTTCAATGTTGCTATCAGAGACCAGAAAATAATTTGCATAATAAACTCAACTCATATAAAGTAATAAATTTGTGACTGGATGCCACGCCTGTCAACCATTTCTCCGATAAGTTTTACAGGGGATGGGAAAGCTTATTCTCTCTGAAGCTGACACCTGGTTATAGGTATAATCCACTACGTTTGCCGCTCCCCCAAAAAAATTTGGGGATTCAATCCTATGGCAATATAAAAAATAAATGCAATAAGAAGACGGAAATCTGTGCAATAGTATCTAAATGATGTGTGATTTTGTTTAGAGTTAAAAAAAATAAAAGAACATAATTTGAACAAGTGCCTATGTCTCTTAGGGCTCTAAGGTTTCTGCTTCTTTGCTTCTACTTTAAAAGAACCAAAAAGAAAAAAAAGCCTTGACCTTGAAGTCACACCTACTTTTGCAAAGTACGTAATTCACTGGTCTCTGGAGGAGGGGGACGGGAAAGACCAAAAGCCAGCAGGGGGAGTAAAACAGTTTAGGAAGGGGCTTGCAAAGAGTCGCAGGCTAAAAGGATGCGGGGCAGAAGGCGGAGGTGAGAGGTAGGAGGTAGGAGTGACCTGTGGTAGAGGGAATGTGGTTGAGGGAATGACCCTGGCTCCAGACCGGAGAAGAGGATCCGGGATAAAGAGGAGAGGTGAAGCATGACCCAGAGTCAGGTAGATAAAAGGACCACAAGAATCAGGAAGGGGGAGTAGGATGGGACCTCCCATCTCCGGAGGAGAAGGGAGGAGATAGTGAGGCTATCAGAATCACATGCGTCAGAAGCATCCTTCCTACAGCGTACCCGGGGATGAATTCTCCTTTCCACCCCATGTTGAGGCACAAAGGAGGTCTCCCTGGAGTGTATGGGGATTTATTTGTAAGTAATTACCAAGTCCCCTTCTTTACACTCACCTTGACGAAGAAGGCAGCGACGATGGCGTGACCGGAAGTGCTGTCCTCTTTTGTTTGGCGGAAGCTTTAGCTTCTGCAGCAGCCACCCCCTCCTTCACTTCAGGCGACTTCCTGTGCCTCTCTAGCAAGCTCTGCAATACTCTATCTCATTGACTCCCTCACTAGATCAACACCTGCATTGTGTTGTAAACGGGCTGAGAGAATCACTAACTTTTTACAAATCCTAATTCTAGTCACTCCAGGAGCTGCAGTATCTCTGCCAAATCCATCAGGTGCAATTTGCCACCTCTCCTTATTGATTCGCCTTAGAAATATCTCCCTTGATCTTAGTCCCTTAACTTAGGCCTCATTTTCTCTGTCTTGGATGTCTACAGTGACATATTTAACAAACTGATTTACTGTTTCTGGCACACCACTTTGAAAAAATTCATTTGCGTTAGCGGTATATTTCAAGCTTTCCAAAAAATCTTAAGTCTAAATAACTTGTGCTTTGAAATCGAATCCAGAGTTTACATACCATACTCAAATGTCCAAAGAATAAAGGTGGACTCATGTAGAAAGCATTCTTGCATTATTTTACGTACTCCCCCAATAAAAGGAAGAAAATGAAAACTGAAAAAAAGTGTTTCAATAATTTTTTTAAAACTCTGCTTTGGTTAAATACCTTCAGAACAAGTTTAACATTGAATTACTTATTGCTACTACCTCCAGAAAGTTCTCCTGGCCCCCAAATCTAGACCACAGTTCTCACCAAAGCAGAGGATCTCTTTTTGTGGTTATTTTTAGTCAGTTCACAAGTATATACTGAGCACCTACTATGCCCCAAATACTATGCTATACCCAGAGACACTACTCTAGGAGCCCACAGACTAGATCTAAAATGACATTTAAACACTTAAGAGCCTAGCATAAAATATATGTTTATCAATATTTGTTAAATGAATAAATGACCAAAATGTGGTCAGAGCAAAGAAGGAAACTAGCAATAAGGTCCTTAGTTTTGCTGGTATTTTTACAATTTATTTCAACAATTTGAATCACATTTCCCACTAAACACTGCTTACCTGCATCCCATCAATCTTCATATTTTGTATTTTGATATTTTTGTATATTGATTCTAATTTAGCTCAAAATAGTGTCTATCTTTGTAGTTCCTCTTTTTTTTTTTTTTTTTTTTAGTGAGACAGGGTTTCACTCTGTTGTCCAGGCTGGAGTGCAGTGGCATGATAATAGTTCACTATAACCTCAAATTCCTAAGCTCAAGTGCTCCTCCTGCCTCAGCCTCCTGAGTAGCTAGACTACAGAAGCATACCACCATGCCTAGCTAATCCTTTTTTATTTTTTGTAAAGACAGAGTCTTGCTTTGTTACCTAGGCTGGTCTTGAACTCCTGGGCTCAAGCAATCCTCCTGCTTCAGCCTCCCAAAGTGCTGGGATTATAGACATGAGCCACTGTGTCCAGCCTGTACTTCCTCTTTGACCCATGGGTGTTTTAGAAATGCATGTTTAATTTCCAAGTATTTGGAGATTTTCCTGTTATTTTTCCACTATTAGTTTTTTATGATCAGCAAACTTACAGTATATAATTTCAGTTCTTACATTTGTTAAATTTTGTCTTATGACTTAAGATTTCGTCAATCTGTGGTGGCTCACGCCTGTAATCCCAGCACTTTGGGAGGCCGAGGTGGGCGGATCACAAGGTCAAGAGATCGAGACCATCCTGGCCAACAGGGTGAAACCCCGTCTCTACCAAAAAAAAAAAATAAATAAAAAAAAATTTCTTTGGCCAGGCGTGGTAGCTCACGCCTGTAATCCCAAGCACTTTGGAAGGCCAAGGCGGGCGTATCACCTGAGTCCGAGAGTTCAAGACCAGCCTGACCAACATGGTGAAAACTTGTCTTAAAAATAAATAAATAAAAAATAAAAAAGATTTGGTCAATTTGGTGAATGTTCCATGTACACTTGAAAAGAATGTGTCCATGCATTCTGCTGTTGTTGAGTGAAATGAGCTAGCACTGTAAATATCAACTAGAGATAACTGATAGTATTCTTCAGTTATTCTGTATTCTTGATTATTTGCTGTGTAAAATATTATATTAATTACTGAGAGGAGTGTTGATGTACCTAATTATATTTGTGAATTTGTCTATTTCTTCTTTCAGTCTCGGAATTTTTGCTTTATATATGAGGAGTCTTCAAAATGTTCATGGAAATACATATTATAAAAAAAACTCTGCCTGGATTTCAAAAATTTTTTGCACCAAAATAAATGCTCACTAATTTGTTATAACATGTCCAAACAAGATCTAGCTTGAAGCACTAAGAAGGATAGGACATCAGTTTGAACAGAGCCCCTGTGAGAGCAGCATGAATTCCGCTAAAATTGAAACAAGAAAAACACCAAATTTATGGTGAAGCTTGGGTGGAAGCATGGTGAAATCACTGATGCTTTATGAAAAGCTTACAGAGACAATGCCTCAAAGAAATCAGCAGTTTACATTTTTTTTTTTTTTTGTAGTTTTAGTAGAGATGGGGTTTCACCATATTGGCCAGACTGATCTCAAACTCCTGTAATCCCAGCAACTTGGGAGGCTGAGGCACAAGAATCACTTGAAACTGGGAGGCGGCAGGTGCAATGAGCCAAGACTGTGCCACTGCAGTCCAACCAGAGCAACAGAGAAAGACTCAAAGAAAGAAAGAAAGAAAGAGAGAAAGAGAGGGAGGGAAGAAGAGAGAAGGAAAGAAGGAAGGAAGGAAGGAACAGAAAGAGAAATAAATAAATAAATTAGCAGTTTACAAATGGATAACGTGTTTTAAGAAGGATGAAGGCCGGGTGTGGTGGCTCACATCTATAATCCCAGCACTTTGATGGCCAAGGAGGGAAGATGGCTTGAGCCCAGAAGTTTGAGACTAGCCTAGGCAACATAACAAGACTCCATCTCTACAAAAAAATTTAAAAACTAGCCAGGTGTGGTGGGGGTGCACCTCTAATCCTAGCTACACAGGAGACTGAATTGGGAGGATCACTTGAGCCTGGGAGGTCGAGGCTGCAGTGAGTTGTGATTACAAAACTGCACTCCACCCTGTGCAGTGCCAGGGGGTCAAGTGACAGAGTGAAACCCTGTCTCAAAAAAAAAAAAAAAAAAAAAGAAGGGGGAGATGAATATCACAGCAGCAGACCATCCACATCAATTTGTGAGGAAAAGATTCAACTTGTTTATGCCCTAATTGAAGAGGACCGATGATTAACAGCAGAAAAAATAGCCAACACCATACACATCTCAACTGGTTCAGTTTACACAATTCTGACTGAAAAATTAAAGTTGAGCCAACTATCCACTCGATGGATACAAAACTGTTGTGCCCAGATCAGCAGCAGATAAAGAGCAGAACTTTCAACAGAAATTTTAAACAAGTGAGAGGAAGATCCTGAAGCCTTTCTTTGAAGAATTAGAAAATGAAACATGGCCTTACCAGTACGATCCTGAAGACAAAGTACAATCACAGCAATGACTACCAAGAGGTGGCAGTGGTCCAGTCAAAGGAAAAGTAGACGGGTCAAGAGCAAAGGTCATGGAAACAGTTTTTTGGTCTGCTGAGGCATTTTGCTTGTTTGACTTTCTGGAGAGCTTAAAGAAAAATAACATCTGTTTATTATGAGAGTGTTTTGAGGAAGTTAGCCAAAGCTTAAGCAGAAAAACACCCAGAGAAGCTTCATCTAAACAGTGCTCCTGTTCAGTCCTCATCAAACAAAGGCGATTTTGAGAGAGTTTTGATGGGAAATCATTAGGCATCCACCATGCAGTCCTGATTTGGCTCTTTCAGACTTCTTTTTGTTTCCTAATCTTAAAAAACAAAAAATCTTTAAAAGGTGCTCGTTTTGGCTGGGTGCAGTGGCTCACACCTGTAATCCCAGCACTTTGGGAGGTTGAGGTGGGTGGATCACGAGGTCAGGAGTTGGAGACCAGCCTGGCCGACATGGTGAAACCCTGTCTTTACTAAAAATACAAAAATTAGCCAGGTGTGGTGGCAGGTGCCTGAAATCCCAGCTACTTGGGAGGCTGAGACAGGAAAATCACTCGAATCCAGGAGGCAGAGGTTGCAGTGAGCTGAGACCGCGCCATTGCACTCCAGCCTGGATGACAGAGAGAGACTCTGCCTCAAAAAAAAAAAAAAAAAGAAAAAGAGAAAGTGTTCATTTTAGATATGGACTAAATGACTGGTATCATTGCTTACAAAAGTGTTTTGAACTTGATGGAGCTTATGTTGAGAAATAAAGCCTATAGTTTTTATTTTTATCTTTTAATTATATTTTCGCACAAACTTTTTGAAGTCCCCTAGTATTTTGAAACTCTTTTGCTAGGTGTATACATATGTAGGAATATTATGTCTTCTTGGTGAATTGAACCATTTTATTATTATATAATGCCCTTCTTTATTCCTGGGAATTACCTTTGCTCTGGAGTTTAATTGGTCTGACATTAATATAACCACTCCAGCTTTTTTTTCCTTTTTTTTTTTTTTTCTGAAGACAGGGTCTCACTTTGTTGCCCAGACTGGAGTGCAGTGGTGCAATCACAGCTCACTACAGCCTCAAACTCCCAGGCTCAAGTGATCCTCTGGCCTCAGTTTCCTGAGTAGCTGGGACCACAGTGTGCTCCACAATCCCCAGATAATTTGTGTATTTTTTGTAGAGATGGGGTTTTGTCATTTTGCCCAGGCTGGTCTCGAACTCCTGGGCTCAAGTCATGGGCCCTTCTCAGCCTTCTAAAGTGCTGGGATTGCAGGCATGAACACCTGGCCCGCTATCTTTTGATTAGTGCTTTCATGGTATACCTTTCCATCTTTTCACTTGTAGGCTACTGATATGAATTTCTTGTAAGCATAATTAGAAAGCCCTTTTCTACTTCAAGATTATGAACAGCTCTCCCATTACTTCTAATGTATCAATGTTTGAATTTAAATACTTGATCCATTAGGAATTTATTCTAGATAAGGTATGAGGAAAAATCCCATTTTATATTTTTCTTCCAGGTGGTTTACTTTCTTTTTCCAAAAATATATTTTGACTGAATCTATCTTTTCCCTACTGATATGAGCAGCTAATGAAAATAACCTAAATTTATTTGTACTGCAGCTTTTTGTTTTGTCTTCCCTTTTAGTGATTTCTTACTGAGTTTCACTCTACTTAATTTGAAGATATCCATTAATCTCGGCTTTGTATATATAAAAATACAGACTTCCAGAAAGGAAGTATCAGGTGTTCTACAGACCATCTGTGCAGGGAAACAACCATAACTGCTAAAGATTACTTTTAAAACAACCATATAAACTCTCAGAAAGTTTCTCTAAGGGCAGAGAACAAAGGAAGAAACATTTATTCAAAAAAATATAAATGCCAGTAAGAACAGTGAAAGTGGGTGGCACTTGAGCCACAACCTATTCAATCCCTCCCTCATCAAAATCAGCAGGATTAAAGCTATAATGTGGGTAGGTGTGGTTAAGAAAATATAGCTTCCTCTTCTCCAATCTCCTCGTTAAGGGCTATTACTTCTCCCTGGGATGAGCAGTATTAGTGTTCTTCATGCCCTCCAGCTTTATGTTGCAGAGCCTAAATTCAAACAGAGTGTAGCTGAGAGGCCCAGGGTGCCCTTCCTCTACCCAGCCATTATTTATAGGGTGAAAACTCTATGTCAGGCATGGTAGGCCAAAAATACTAGGGTTTTAATATCCCTTTTTCAATTTTGCTCATAGAGTGCAGGTTCCACAAGGGCAGAGACAAGCCAAGAAGACCAGAGTGTACTGCCTCTACCCAGTGCTCAACCCATAAAGTAGGGATTTCACTCTGAGAGAAGCAGTCCACTGTTTCCACTCCAAGCCCAGAGCAGTGGTGCAGTGATTTTGCCCAGGAGGGAGACTGGCCATAAGAATAGAGCTTCAAAGTTCTCCGCAATAAAACAGAATTTATTTGGAACGGAGTGTGGAAAGTTCAAGCACAAGCACGATCTCAAAAACAATGAAGATTTTGGTGGTAAGCATTGAGAACCATCTGGTAGATCCACGGGCGAAGCAAAATAAACCACGAGCCAGCTAGTTTTCCAGGGACAATCAGAGAAAGAGACAGCTAACAAGAGTCCTCCTAGAGTCAGAAGGAACTTCAGAGTTCTTAGCTTCTTTACAAGGCCCAAGAGTATGTACAGTAATAATTATAATAACATATTATTGGGTTTGTAATATATATGGATATGATATGTATAAAAATAATTGCACAAAAAACAGGAAGGGGGAACAGAGCTATATAGGAGTAACATTTCTAACAGAAATTCAGGAAGAAATGGTACTGATTTTAAAATAAAGTTTTTGATTTCTTGTCTAGGTAGGAAGAGAGGAAAGAGGGAAGTAAGCCATGACTTTTTCCACAGCACCATGCTGCTTTTCATGATCTGAGTCATAATCATACTTCCATTAGCATCTACTGGTATTCTATGTGAATAATAAATAACTGGTAACAGTGAGCTCAGGGTGGGTTTCAGTGTTAAACTGGGGAAATCCAAATACTTAGGCCCAATATTCTTGGACAAAAATACTCACTCTGTAACGACCATCTGTTGGGGAAAAAAATGAATCTCTGAAATGGGACTACTTCTGGAAGATGGAGATTGATAGTTGGGGTGGCAGCAGTAAAATTACTCAGATTTGGCCAGGCAAAGTGGCTCATGCCTGTAATCCCAGCACTTTGGGAGGCCGAGTCGGGTGGATCACAAGGTCAGGAGTTCGAGATCAGCCTGGCCAATATAGTGAAACCCTATCTCCACCAAAAATAGAAAAATTAGCCAGGCATGGTGGCTCATGCCTGTAGTCCCAGCCACTTGGGAGGCTGAGGCAAGAGAATCACTTGAACCCAGGAGGTGGAGGCGGTGGTGAGCAGAGATCACACCACTGTACTGCAGTCTGAGCAACAGAGCGAGACTCCATCTCAAAAAAAAAAAAATTACTCAGATTTATCATGACTCGAGCATGTTTCCTCAAGGTCAAAACAAAACAATAAGATAGCTTTCAATAAAATAGAGTAGTGAGGTAGCCTTCTAAGGGTGCTTGAAAATATTAATATCGTGATCCAGAGGGTGATTGCACAGATACAGAAATAATTGAGCTGTACACACATGAGCAGTACATATTATTGAATACAAAATATCTAAATTTAAAAAATTATGTATTGTTCTGTTATGGACAACATTGAATAAAAAGTATCGGATTTACTCTTATAGCTGAAATAACCAAAATATGTTGCAGCTATATAAAACAGTTTCCAAGACACTGGAGATGCAGAGATCCAGAAATGAAAGATAGTGAGCCCTGAATGATGGAGGTGGGGGACATGAGGTGAGCCCAAAGACTGTCCCAGTTTATTGCCTTGAAATATTTTCTGGGGTATGGTGCATCAAGAAGATGGAGCTGAGCATCCAGGGAGACTGAAGTGAACAGACTTTGAAGGAGAAAGTATCAGAGAGGAGAGAGCTGTAGATATCTAGATATCTACAGAGATTTTCTTCCAACATTCAACTGAGGACAGATCAGAGGATGCATGTAAGAAAAGTACCCAAGACCAGATAGAGAATCAACCAAAAAGATTAGAGCTAACAGTGTCCGTAGTGAATGAAGGGACAAAAATAATGGTGTTCTCACCAGCCACACTAGATAACCTCAAAATTCATGGAGCATGGGGTAGAATATAAAGAAGAGTAGCTTCAGTAGTGGAGAATAATTAGGCTTAAATGAACACTATTTCAGTCCTGTAACAAAACTTAAAAGTA
Organism: Ateles fusciceps; assembly: GCA_036589455.1. Lineage (NCBI taxonomy): Eukaryota > Metazoa > Chordata > Mammalia > Primates > Atelidae > Ateles > Ateles fusciceps. The sequence continues at coordinate 136,082 of JAZHEH010003273.1, forward strand.
TGAACCAAAAGGGCCAAACTAAGTACCTTAACTATGTTCCAGAACTATGTTAAGAATATTTATATAATAGGCTGGATGCGGTGGCTCACACCTGTAATCCCAGGACTTGGGAGGCCAAGGTGTGCAGATCACTTGAGGTCGGGAGTTCCAGACAAGCCTGACCAACATGGAGAAACCGTCTCTAGTAAAAATACAAAATTAGCAGGGCATGGTAGGGCATGTCTGTAATCCCAGATACTCAGGAGGCTGAGGCAGAAAAATCACTTGAACTCGGGAGGCAGAGGTTGCAGTGAGCCGAAATCACACCACTGCACTCCAGCCTGGGCAACAAGAGCAAAACTCCATTTCAAAAAAAAAAAAAAAATTCGGACCTAATAGACATCTACAGAATCCTCCACCCCAAATTCACAAGAATATACGTTCTTCTCAACACCACATAGCACTTATTCTAAAATTGACCACAAAATTGAAAGTAAAACACTCCTCAGCAAATGCAAAAGAACAGAAATCATAATAACCAGTCTCTAGGACCACAGTGCAATCAAATTAGAACTCAGGATTAAGAAACTCACTCAAAACCACGCAACTACATAGAAACTGAACAACCTGCTCCTGAATGACTACTGGATAAATAACAAAATGAAGGCAGAAATAAAGATGTTCTTTGAAACCAATGAGAACGAAGACACTACATACCAGAATCTCTGGGACACATTTAAATCAGTGTGTGGAGGGAAATTTATAGCACTAAATGCCCACAAGAGAAAGCAGGAGTGATTCAAAATCGACACCCTAATGTCACAATTAAAAGAACTAGAGGAGCAAGAACAAACAAATTCAAAAGCTAGCAGAAAACAAGAAATAACTAAGATCAGAGCAGAACTGAAGGAGATAGAGACACGGAAAACCCTTGAAAACATCAATGAATCCAGGAACTGGTTTTTTGAAAAGATCAACAAAATAGACCACTAGCCAGACTAATGAAGAAAAGAGAGAAGAATCAAGTAGATGTAATAAAAAATAATAAAGGTGATGTCACCACCGATCCCACAGAAATAAAAACTACCATCAGAGAATACTATAAACACTTCTATGCAAATAAACCAGAAAACCTAGAAGAAATGGATAAATTCCTGGACACTTACACCTTCCCAAGACTAAACCAGTGAGAAGTCGAATCCCTGAATAGACTAATAACAAATTCTGAAATTGAGGCAGCAATTAACACCCTACTAACCAAAAAAAGTCCAGCACCAGACAGTTTCACAGCCAAATTCTACCAGAGGTACAAAGAAGACCTGGTACCATTCCTTCTGAAATCATTCCAAACAATAGAAAAAGAGGGAATCCTCCCTTACTCATTTTATGAGGCCACTATCATCCTGATACGAAAACCTGGCAGCGACACAACTAAAAAAAAATTTTAGATCAGTACCTCTGATGAACATCAATGTGAAAATCCTCAATAAAATACTGGCAAACCAAATCCAACAGCACATCAAAAAGCTATCCATCACAATCAAGTCGGCTTCATTCCTGGGATGCAAGGCTGGTTCAACATATGCAAATCAATCACATAAACAGAACCAAAGACAAAAACCACATGCTTATCTCATGTGGAGATAGGCCTTCAACACAATTCAGCAGCCCTTTATGCTAAAAACTCTCAATAAACTAGGTATCGATGGAACGTATCTCAAAGTAATAAGAGCTATTTATGGCAAACCCACAGCCAATATCATACTGAAAGGGCAAAAACTGGAAGCAGTCCCTTTGAAAAAGCACTAGACAAGGATGCCCTCTCTCACCATTCCTATTCAACATAGTATTGGAAATTCTGGCCAGGGCAATCAGGCAAGAAAAATAAATGAAGGGTATTCAATTAGGAAAAGAGGAGGTCGAATTGTCTCTATTTGCAGATGACATGATTGTATATTTAGAAGACTCCATCGTCTCAGCCCGAAATCTCCTTAAGCTGATGAGCAACTTCAGCAAAGTCTCAGGATACAAAATCAATGTGCAAAAATCACAAGCATTTCTATACACTAATAACAGACTAACAGAGAGCCAAATCATGAGTGAACCCCCATTCACAATTGCTACAAAGAGAATAAAATACCTAGGAATACAACTAACAAGGGATGTGAAGGACCTCTTCAAGGAGAACTACAAACCACTGCTCAAGGAAATAAGAGAGGACACAAACAAATGGATAACATTCCATGCTCATGGTTAGAAAGAATCAATATCGTGAGAATGGCCATACTGCCCAAAGTAATTTATAGATTCAATGTTATCCCCATCAAGCTACCATTGACTTTCTTCACAGAACTGGAAAAAAACATCTCAAATTTCATATGGAACCAAAAAAGAGCCCGCATAGCCAAGACAATCCTAAGTCAAAAAAGAAAAACCAAAGCTGGAGGCATCACGCTACCTAACTTCAAACTGTAGTACAAGGCTACAGTAATCAAAACAGCACGGTTCTGGTACCAAAACAGAGATACAGACCAATGGAACAGAACAGAGGCCTCAGAAATAACACCACACATCTACAACCATCTGATCTTTGACAAACCCGACAAAAACAAGCAATGGGGAAAGGATTCCCCTATTTAATAAATGGTGTTGGGAAAACTGGCTAGCCATATGCAGAAAGCTGAAACTGGATCCCTTCCTTACAGCTTGTACAAAAATTAACTCAAGATGGGTTAAAGATTTAAATGTAAGATGTAAGATCATAAAAACCCTAGAAGAAAACCTAGGCAATACCATCGAGGACACAGGCATGGGCAAGGACTTCATGACTAAAATACCAACAGCAATGGCAACAAAAACCAAAATAGACAAATGGGATCTAATTAAACTAAAGAGCTTCTGTACAGCAAAAGAAACTATCATCAGAGTGAACAGGCAACCTACAGAGAAAATTTTTGCAATCTACCCATCTGACAAAGGGCTAATATCCAGAATCTATAAAGAACTTATACAAATTTACAAAAACAAAACAAAAAAAAAAAAAACATCAAAAAGTGGGCAAAGGATATGAACAGACACTTCTCAAAAGGAGACATTTATGCAGCCAATAAACATATGAAGAAAAAGCTTATTATCACTGGTTATTAGAGAAATGCAAATCAAAAACACAGTGAGATACCATCTCATACCAATTAGAATGGCAATCATCAAAAAGTAAGGAGACAACAGATGCTGGAGAGGATGTGGAAAAATAGGAATGCTTTTACACTGTTGGTGGGAGTGTAAATTAGTTCCACCATTGCAGAAGACAGTGTGGTCATTCCTCAAAGATCTAGAACTAGAAATATCATTTGATCCAGCAATCCCATTACTGGCTATATACCCAAAGGAGTATAAATCATTCCATTATAAAGACATGTGCACATGTATGTTTATTGTGGCATTGTTCACAATAGCAAAGACTTTGAACCAATCCAAATGCCCATCAATGATAGACTGGATAAGAAAATGTGGCACATAAACACCACAGAATACCATGTAGCCATAAAAAAGGATGAGTTCATGTCCTTTGCCGAGACATGGATGAAACTGGAAACCATCATTCTCAGCAAACTAACACAAGTATAGAAAACCAAACACCACATGTTCTCACTCATAGGTGGGAGTTGAACAATGAGAACTCATGGACACAGGAAGGGGAACATCACACACCCGGGCCTGTTGATGGGTGGAGGTTGGGGGAGGCACTGCATTAAGAGAAATACCTAATATAGAGGAGGGGTTAATGGGTGCAGCAAACCACCATGGCACATGTATATCTGTGTAACAAACCTGCATGTTCTGCACACGTAACCCAGAACTTAAAGTATAATAATTTAAAAAATAAAAAGCACACTCTTACTGTCACCATGTTAAACCCTTTGCAAAGTTACAATGCAGCCAGAAGTCCCTCACCAGATGCCAGCTTCATGCTCATTGACCTAACAGTCCCTAGAACTGTAAGCTAACTAAAACTCAAGTATTTATTAATTACCCGAGTCTGTAGTATTCTAGTATAGCAAAGCAAATGGACTATGACAATTGTACCACCTAATGTAGCCTTTTTTGTTTTCTTTTTCTGCTACCTAACATGTTGGAACCTTTTGAGTGAGATCAGATAGTTATAGAAAACATAAACATACTGTATTAGTCCATTTTTACACTGCTATAAAGAAATACCTGGGACTGGGTAATTTATAAAGGAAAGAGATTAAATTGACTCACAGTGCAGCATGGCTGGAGAGGCCTCAGGAAACTTACAATTATGGCAGAAGGCAAAGGAGAAAAAGAGAGGAAAGGCCAGAAAAGAGAGAGAGTGAAGAGGGAAGAGTCCCATAGAAAACCATCAGAGCTCATGAGAACTCACTCACTATCAGGAGAAGAGCATGAGGGAAACCCCTCATGATCCAGTCACCTCCCACCAATCCCTCCTTTTTGACACATGAGAATTACAAGTTAGTTACTTCCAAGATACAATGGGGGTACAGAAAAAAAAAAGAATAATTATATAACTACAGAAACAGTCAGTACCAAACAAGGTAAACTCTACAATGTCTAACTAGTATCCAATTAAAAATTAGGAACAATGAAAAAAACCATAGAAATAGGAACTATACTGAGGATAAAAACCAAACAATTGAAATTGAGCCATAGCTAATAGAGATGTTAGAATTAGCAGACAAGGACATTTAAATAGACATTGTAACTATGTTCCATATGTTTAAAAAGGTACATAGAGACATGGAAGATATGAAAAAGACTGGTGAAAAAACGAATTCTAGGAAATAAAAAGACTAGCCAGGGGCGGTGGCTCACGCCTGTAATTTCAGCACTTTGGGAGGCCAAGACGGGCGGATCACGAGGTCAGGAGTTCAAGACCAGCGTGGCCAACATGGTGAAACCCCATCTCTACTAAAAATACAAAAATTAGCTGTACATGGTGGTACATGCCTGTAATCCCAGCTACTCGGGAGGCTGAGGCAGGAGAATTGCTTGAACCTGGATGGCCGAGGTTGCAGTCAGCCGATATCACACCACTGCACTCCAGCCTGGGCAACAGAGGAAGACTCCATCTCAAAAAATAAAATAAAATAAATATATATATATAGCCACAGGTGATGGTGTGTGTCTGTAGTTCCAGCTACTTGGGAGGCTGAGGCAGGAGAATAGTTTGAACCCAGGAAGCAGAGGTTGCAGTGAGCCAAGATCGCACCACTGCACTCCAGCTTGAGCAACAGAGGGAGACTCCATCTCAAAAAATAAAAATAGGCTGAGCGTGGGGCTCACGCCTGTAATCCAAGCACTTTGGAGGCCAAGGCAGGCAAATCACCTGAGGTCGGGAGTTCAAGACCAGCCTGACTGACATGGCGAAACCCCGTCTTTAAAAAAATAAATAAATAAAAAATAAAAATAAAAAATAAATAAAATAAAATAATAATTAAAAAGAAATAAAAAAACTATCAGTGAACAGAGGGACAACTTCAACTGACTAGTAGGTGGGTCATTGGAGTCTCTAAAAGAAAGAGTGAGAGGAGATTAAAAAAACTCAAACGATAACAACTAGGAATTTCCAAATTTGATGAAAACTATAAATCCACAGAACTAAAATGATAAATGAATCGCTAGAACAAGAAAAATGAAGAAAGCTATACCAATGCACATTATAATCACATTGCTTAAAATCGGTGAAAAAGAGAAAATCTTAGAGGCAGCTAGAGATAAGAAGCATGTTACTATACACCAAGGAATATAGATAACAATGACATTGGATTTATGATTGGAAATAATGCAAGCTAGAAGACAGTGGAGAAACGTTTTTTAATATACTGAAAGAAAAAAAATGTCAAGGTAAAATTCTACAGAGTATATTTCAAAATGAAGTAAAATAAAGACATTCCCAAACATAGCAAAGTTGAAATAATCCATTGCTAGCAGACCTGTACTACTAGAGATGTTAAAGTCTTTTATGCAGATGGAAAATGATATTAGGTGGAACTGTGGATCTACAGAAAAGAATTAAGAGGCCCAGAAATGGTAACAAAAAGGATAAATATATGAAAAAATATTCTCATTATTTAAAGCCTTTAAAATGAAATCTGACTAATCACTAAAATAACAAAACAAAAAGTTATAAGTAATGAGCTGACAAAGGAGATAAAATAGAATCAGAAAAATACTTGACTAATCAAAAGAAGGCAGAAAACGGAAAAGGGAACAGAGACCAAATGGGACAAATAAAAAAATACTAGACTCAAAACAAATAGCAATAACGACCTTAAATGTAACAGGTCTGAACACCCCAACTTAGTCAGAGATTGCCAGATTGAATAAAAATGTAAGACACAACTATATGCTATCTATAAAAAATGCATATTAGTTTTAAAGTCAAAAATGTAATAAAACTAAAAGATGCCATAAAGAAATACCACGTTGGGGGTTCCCTCTCTTGGCTTTGGAGCCCCCTCCCCTCCCCCATCTCTGTATGGGGAAGCTTCTTCCTTCTGCCTTCTCCGTTCTTTCTGACCTTCTTTTAAACTCTCTGTTCCTTAAAACCATGCCATGTGTGTCCGTGTCGTTTTATCTAAACCAGCATGAGGACCAAGAACCCTGGTGTTCCTCCGCTCATCAGAGCCGTGTCATTTTAGTTCATTGGCTGGGAAAGGAAATTCATTCATCAGACTGGTGAGTATGGAGCAGATTTCAACTTTAAATCTGTCCTTTAATCTCAATGCTCCTCTTCCATCTACCCTGTTGCCAACTTTCTTTCTCTTTTTTATCCACGGTCTCTTATTCTCTGTGTGTGTGTCTAATGTGCAGGAATCCTCACAATTCAGGGGAAACAGGACTGTTAGAAAAGATCTCCAGTCACACCAGGCAGTAACTCAATAACTCTCTCCACAGTTTCTCTGGCTAACACATGGTATTTCTAAGCCACCTAGTAGAATCAGGCTCTAGGCCTCTTCTGAGAATGGGAAGTTTCTGCTTTTAACAGTTAGGAGTAAAACGTCTTCAGCAGCCAGATTTTAGTCCCGATATTGTCCCATCAGTGGGAAAATGGTCATTCTATTCCTACATTCTTTTAAGGCATCTATTCTGCCTCCAATTAAGATGGTACTTAATTAGTAAGGGAATTTTAAGTTTGGAAGTTCATCAGAACTGTTTTCTTTTAAGGGTAAATGCTTTAGCACGGACCGTACTAGCAGGCTATCTAGCACACTGCCTCTGTTAAAAGAGCCTTGCCCAAAGGTGACACAGTCTCTCTGGAGATCGTTTTTCGGGGAGCCAGGCAAATCACATGGGTTCTAGGAAGTCAAAGGGGATAAGCTAGGGCTGGGTGCAGTGGCTCACACCTGTAATCCCAGCACTTTGGGAGAATGAGGTGGACAGGAGGTCAGCAGTTGGAGACCAGCCTGGCCAGCATGGTGAAGCCCCGTTTCTACTAAAAATACCAAAAAATTAGCTGGGCATGGTGGTGCATGCCTGTAGTCCCAGCTACTTGGGAGGCTGAGGCAGGAGAATTGCTTGAACCTGGCAGGCGGAGGTTGCAGTGAGCCAAGATCAAGCCCACTGCACTCCAGCCTAGGCGACAGAGCGAGACTTTTTCTCAAAGAAAAAAAAAGGGCAGTGGGGGAGAAGCTAAGACTGCTTGAGTACATGTGGTTAGCCCCATCACTTAGTTCATCTAGCCCCATCACTTAGTTCATCGGGTTCCAGGGCTTGGAGGACCACGCCTACAACCATGGGGGGCACATTTAAGAAAGTGCCAGAATCCAGAAACCAGAGAGGTAAGACTTTCGGAGGACACTCTGTCTTCTCCACCCTTCTGGGTCATAGGGAAAGGAAGGAGACTAAGAAAATGCTTTTATTCTGGCTTCTTTTTTTAAATGGGTAATAAACTATCTTCAGCTTGCCTTTTTCTGGAGTGCACTCTGAAACACTGGAATTTCCTTAACCTCAGAACTTTAAAGAAAGCAACTCATTTTCTTTTGCACAAGAGCATGGCGTTTCGACTAAACCTCTGCAAGCGTTGTAACATCAACCCAGATCTTTTAGCAACCATATCGGGCAGGCCCGGGGAAAATAGTTCCCCAAAATTAAAAAAGTAACTTTCAGGGAAATCGTCTGAGGGCCCCTTTAAGTTGCCTGCTCATTGCAGGACCTCAGGCAAGTAAAAGAAGACCTAGGCCGATTTTCTTACGACCCTAAAAGGTATATAGAGGCTTTCCGAAATTTAACTAGGTATTTAACGTCACACAGAGGGATGTCATATTGCTGCTAAGTCAAACCCTCACTGCAGATAAAACAGGCAGCTCTGCAAGCAGAAGAGAATTTTGGAGATAAGCAATAGGTCTCCTATAGTAGGCCAAAAGGAAAAAGAGAAAAATAGAGAAGGCAAAGAAACAGGGGGAAACACCATTCCCAATAGGAAGAGAGGCAATATCTCCCAAAAACCCTAATTAGAACTCTTTTCTATGGTGTTTTTCCTTCTTTCGCAGTTTAAAATGGCTTCTATCTCTTTTATAATATTCTTCCAACCTGAAAAAGGTTAATTTTCCAAACCTTAAAATACTTGGCTTAAAGTTAAGCTAGGAAGGGAACCCAGAAGCCTGATATGCCGGCAAAAGTGTAAAAAGTTATTACCAGTTGGGCTTTTGGCTTCTCTCTCCCTGCGCAAACCAGCAAAAGGGATAATAAGGATCATTCTTTATATTCTCTGTGAATGTATAATTAATAAAGAAGGATCTGTGAGGTTGGTCTTAAGCTGTAGACAATCTGGTGTGCTTTGCATGTCTTTCTGTATGGTTCTGTCAATGAAAGGGTATCTTAGTTTAGGATGCAGGTCCAGGACGCCATAAGCCTGCTGTTCAAGCCAGTGCAGCGGAGCAGTCAGTGGCAAACTTGGCTACAGGCCTCCATCTTGTTTCACGTCCTTGGGAACATGATCTGTAACCACGTGGCAATACTTTGCTTTGGTCTCCACCATTTTACAGTGGTGACTGTCTTCTTGTGCCAAATCAGATAAGCCAGTTAGTCAATTTGAATGGTGCCAGCTGATCCATCAAGGGCAGGGTTTACAAAATAATCTTCAGCACTGATCTTGAGGGCAGTTTATGGAGGGTCAAATCTTATAGCCTCCAGCTGCATGGCTCTTGGGCCATGGTTTCTAATCCTGTGGCTAGTTTCTTGGTCTGGTCCCCAGGCAAGAGGGAAGTATATCTTGGGAAGTGGCTGTTGTCATATTTGTTTTAGACTTTAGACTGTAAACCAGGCTCCTCCCAAAGTTGGTTCAGCCTATGCCCAGGGATAGGCAAGGACAGCTTGGGGACTGGAAACAAAATGGAGTTATTTGGGTTGGATCTCTTTCACTGTCTCAGTCACAAAATAACTTTGTACACTCTCAGTTGAGTCATAACCTGATTAAGGCTTGTTGGTTTCACCTGTGAGGTTACTTTTTGTAAAGTTCAAAAGCCGAAAATCTTAACTGCTTGATGTGGCTAAAGTCAAGTAACAAGGGATTTAAAAGGATTTCCTTAAAGAGCGCTCAGCTTGATTAAAAGTGGATATTCAAGTTATAGGTATATATATATGTATTGAGACGGAGTCTCACTCTGTCACCAGGCTGGAGTGTAGTGGCGCAATCTCGGCTCACTGCAGCCTCAGCCTCCCGAAGTGGTGGGTTTACAGGCATGAGCCACTGTGCCTGGCCTGTTATAGGTATATCTAAATGGCCTTTATGCTTTTCTCTTTTTGGATCTTGTTTTTCTGGAAAAAGGCTCTTTTTCTCTCAGTCGACTGAATTATTTTTCTCCATTTTTTGTCTTACCATCTTAATCCGTGCATGAGAGGTCCTAAGATAACTTCTGGTAGCATGAAACTCCTTGGGGAAAACAGAGGAGGCACCACAGATCCCATTTTGCGGGAAAAAACCTTTGTCTTCCTCATGAAATCCCAGGAATTAAAAGGAGATAGAACCCTCTCAAAATCAAAGGCTCTGTTCTATTTTGCACTGTGTTATCTGACAGTTTTAAGTTTTGGGGGTATCAAATTGCTTCACATTATGAAAAAGCTTTGCTGTGTAATAACTAGGTAGGAAATACACCGTAAAGGATGGCTTATAGTAATTATAAATCGGAAAAGCATGCTCTTGGCCACCTGGAAGATAAGGAAACATCCCCACCACCCACTGGGAGATGAGACTCCCGTCAGGGATGGACTGATAACAAAATAAGCTAATTGGCTTTGGGTTGCCTTGCAATGAAATGCATGGTAGAAGCACTACACTGTCTTCTCCCATAATATCTACATGGTCTTTTCATAAATTAAGCATCGAAACAAAAGCATAGCAATAAGATAGTAAGAGACTAATCTTCCCTTTAGTAAAAGGGTTGTAAAAGATTTGTAAAGATTTTACTTCATGATCGGATTGGTTAAAATTAGATGAAATAATCTATAAGGTTTCATTTAAACTAATTGAGGTTAACATTAATAAAGTAATGCAAGGTTAAAATTTGCCTTTAAACAAAATTTTCATGTCATAGTAAAGGCTAATGAAAGATTTTTGCCTTTTAAGTCATCATTTTGGCAAAATAATTTATGGTAATCTGGAAATTGTCCTTCCTGATGCCTGGCTTTTTGGATGATTCATAGGGGCCCTGACACATTCAGAGAAAAGGTAAACAGGATGATTTAACATGTTTAGTCACATAAGATTGCCAAAATGGTGTCCAGTCTTCTTTAAATTATATTTTGGTAAATAATACTAATACATGTTCCAAAATTATATGGGATTTCTAAAATTCTAATGCCTAAGTATATGCTATCAATCACAATTAAGGGTAAAGTCATTGTAAACCATGGAAATAAATAAACTTGTCAGTCATGTTTTAAACTGTAACTATCCTGAAAATTTTGTCATTTGCAGACAATTGTTGTCTTGCTTTGTTCCTTCTCAAAAGACGGTTTATAATCAAACTATATTAAGGACTTTAACAGGTGTTCTCAAATGCAGGTTTTTAATAGCTTTGAAGATTGTAACACTGAAATAGAGAAAGAAGGTATAGGACTCCTAAGGAACTCATATGTTTACAAATATCAAGCAAAACAAGAGTTATCTAAGTGTACTGCACTCACAAAGTTTAAGTAACCTTTTTAACTTTTGCTTGGAATATTGCTGATCCTTGTTTTGTTTTTCAGAGTCAAGTAAACTTATTTTAAACTATTTATGGCCTTTAATAATTGAGTAAGGTATACTACTATAAACAAAATTTGGAGCATGTTCATTTTTCTCTGCCTGGTTCCTCTAGAATTTGGAAACTATCTGTGAACACTCACTCTTAACTTATGGCAATATAGTTGTTTGCCTCAGTGCAATAAGAACCTGTTTTTCTTTGTCAACAGGACACAACTGGAAAAACTGGTTATTTTACCAAGATTTTGACTGAAAGGGTGTGTTTCCCTTTCAGGAGTCAAGCTTGACATGCAGAGTCAATAAAAGCCTCTTGGAGAACTGGCCTCATACCTTGTCTACACAGTCCCTGCATGGCACAGGGTTCCTAACCTGTGGTCAGTAAAGAATGTCACTTTCTAACAGGTCTAGAGGCTCCCAGTTTGTCTTGGGACCTCAAGAGGAAAGGATCACCCAACTCACAGGTATTTGACGATACAAGGCTGGGCTCAGCTTTAAAGGTCTTATCTAAGATTCCTTTGGAACAGAGTTTTGTCAAAGCCAATCCAAAAGACCTATGTAGAAATGACCGTTCTGGCTGCACTTCATGCAAATAATCAGGCCAAGTATAAGACTAAAGTTCATTCATGATTAGTTTTTACTAAAAATGAGAACTGGAGAGAAAAATTTTGCTCCAAAGCTTATACATTTGTCATTAAGTCCTAGTCTCGTTAATTGTATTTAAGCTATTTGCCTACATTTTAAACTAACCTTGCTTATTCCTGTGAATCAAGTGGTAATCTTCTGCAGCTTGGAAGAAAGCAAAAGGGATGGGTAATGTAAAAATCTGAATCAATGCTTTCGGCTTTCGGCTTGGAGGAGGTCAAGGTGCAACTTTCTTTGGTCGTCCCGAATCCAGGTTCATCCGACACCAGCAGCCTCCACCATGCCGCCGAAGTTCGACCCCAATGAGATCAAAGTTGTATACCTGAGGTGCACTGGGGGTGAAGTCAGTGCCACTTCTGCGCTTGCCCCCAAAATCGGCCCCCTGGGTCTGTCTCCAAAAAACGTTGGTGATGACATTGCCAAGGCAACGGGTGACTGGAAGGGCCTGAGGATTACAGTGAAACTGACCATTCAGAACAGACAGGCCCAGATTGAGGTGGTGCCTTCTGCCTCTGCCCTGATCATCAAAGCCCTTAAGGAACCACCAAGAGACAGAAAGAAACAGAAAAACATTAAACACAGCAGGAATATCACTTTCGTTGAGATTGTCAACACTGCTCGACAGATGCGGCACCGATCTTTAGCCAGAGAACTCTCTGGAACCATTAAAGAGATCCTGGGGACTGCCCAGTCTGTGGGCTGTAATGTTGATGGCCGCCACCCTCATGACATCATAGATGACATTAACAGTGGTGCTGTGGAATGCCCAGCTAGTTAAGAAGCACAAAAGAAAATATTTCAATAAAGGTCATTTAACAACTGAAAAAAAAAATCTGAAACAATATACTAGTTCTGGGCACTTATCTTGCAAATTCTGCCAGGTAATGAAAGTAAGCAGGGTACCGGTAACCCAGAGGTTTCTTTGTTTGGGAAAATAAAACCAAAGCTTCATAGACTGGCAAAGGGAAATTCTACATCTTGGCAAGTAAAATTTTCTTGTTTGTTTGTTTGTTTTGTGTTGTTGGTAGAGACGGGGTTTCACCATGTTGGTCAGGCTGGTCTCACCATGTTGGTCAAGTTGGTCTTGAACTCCTGACCTCGTGATCTGCCCGCCTTGGCTTCCCAAAGTGCTGGGATTACAGGCATGAGCCACCGCGCCCGGCACCCTGGCAAGCAAAATTTTCGATGGAAATGTCTACTACACCAAACTTGTGGGAATTGCTATACTCACTCTACTATTTACAATAGGGTTATACACAGTAGCACCTTCTAACTGAAATATGGGAGAGTTTCCATTGCTGTTGTATTTTGCTTAATTGTTATCCTTATAGCAGGAATAATAGTTACTGACAAAAAGGAAGCATGCAAGTTTATCACTGAGTCTGTTAGGACTTTCTATTGGCTTTAGTGATGATTAACACCTCAGTAGAGTACAGAAAAATCTACAGGTACTCAAATCAAAATTATTGACAGGCTCAGGGAAAGCGCCAGCTGCAGCCCTGGGCGGCTACAATCCCTCTTTAATAAATTCCAATCTTCTTTATGAAATTGGTTAACCCCTTTATTAAGCCCTCTCTTGCTTATATGTCTTGGATTGATATCTGGATCCTGTATACTCAAAAATATAACTCGAATTGTTTCTTCTTACCTAGAAGCAATCAAACTCCAAATGGTGCTGCAAATTGAACCACACGTGGACACACCATTCTTCAGAGGACCCTTAGATCAACCCCAGGAGGAGCCCTAGCTGCTGTTCCTCATTTGACGCCCCTTTTAGCAGGAAGTAGCCAGAAGGAGTTGTCACCTAAACCCCGCTAACAGCAGTTAGTCTGGCATCTCCACAGTGGGGGAATGTTTAGGAGTTATCAAGAAATTGTTTTAGGGGGCCGGGTGCAGTGGCTCACGCCTGTAATCCCAGAACTTTGGGAGGCCAAGGCAAGTAGATCATGAGGTCAAGAGTTCGAGACCAGCCTGGCCAACATGGAGAAACCCCGTCTCTACTAAAAATATAAAAAACTAGCTGGGCGTGGTGGTGGGCACCTGTAATTCCAGCTACTCAGGAGGCTGAGGCAGGAGAATCACTTAAACCTGGGAGGCAGAGGTCGCAGTGAACCGAGATCATGCCATTGCACTCCAGCCTGGGCGACAAGACCAAGACTCCATCTCAAAAAAAAAAAAAAAAAAAAGATAGAAATTATTTTAGGCAGATAGAGAGGAAAAGGGGTCCTTGGGAAGTTTTTATTTTGTAAAGCATCTCCGGAAAAGTTTATTGCAAAGTCCCGGCTCTTAGAGCCAGGCTGGCAACCTTTGATATGCAAATACAGGCCATTAGAAACTGGGTCCACCCAAACATGGCGATTCCCGCTGCCTTCTTGCCCTTGCTCCACATGTTCCTGGCAACATGGCTGCCCCCCACATATCCCCACTTGTGTAGAACATCATGGGGCCCTGTATCTGGTATTAAAAGGCTAGGGTGGGAGGCCAGCTTTTTCGTGGGCTACGTGAATGACATGCCTAGTCAAACCAATCCCCTGAGCCCTATGCAAATCGGACACCACCTCCTTCAGCCTCTGCATATATACCTGGTTGGTGTGCACAACACCTGGGGCTCCCTCTCTGGTCTTTAGGGCCCCTCTTCCTCTGTCTCTGTATGGGGGAGCTTCCTCCTTCTGCCTTCTCCCTTCTTTGTGGCCTATTGAACTCTCTGCTCCTTAAAAAACCAAAAAAAAAAAAAAAAAAAGAAAAAGAAAAAGATATGCCACATTAACTTTAGTGGAAAGAAAGTCAGAGAGGCTAAATTTGGAAGAGACAAAATGGATTTTTGAACCAAGAATATTATCATGGATAAAGAAGCATATTTAATACTTATAACTCAGTCAATTGCATAAGCAGACGTAACATAAATGTTTATGTACATAATAAAAGAAATACATAAAGCAAACCCTGATAGAACTGCAAAGAGCAATATTCAAATCCACAGTTACAGTCAGGGATTTTAATATTCTTCTCTCAATGTAAGCAGAAAGGTCAAAATGATATACAGCAGATTTGAACAACACAATCAACTAGCTAGACCTGACTGACATTGATAGAATGCTCTATCCAACAATAGAACATACATTCTTCTCAAATACACATGGAACATTTACCAATAGACAATATTCTGTGAAATAAAACATGTCCCTGTAAATTTTAAAGGATTCAAGCCATACAAAGTGTATTTTTAGATAACAATGGAATTAACTGAGAATTCAATAATGCATAGAAGCTGGAAAATCCCTAAACATTTGGAAACGAACAAACTTATAAATAACTCATGTATCATAGGATTAAATCAAAAGGGAAATTAAAAAGTATTTTTAGCCTAAGGAGATGAAAATGCACTATATTAGAATTTGTGGGATGCTATTAAAGAAGTACTTAGGAGGAAATTTATAGCAATGAATATCTACATTAGATAAGAAGAAAGATTTCAAATCAATGACCTCCTGTTCCTTAGAAACTAGAAAAAGAGAAAAAGTGAAAATCCCAAAGTAAGCAAGAAAAAAAAGGGAATAATAAGAATCAAAGTAGAAACTGATGTAAGAGAAAAGATAAAAACAACAGAAAATCAATGAAACCAAAAGCTGGTTCTACGAGATCAGTAAAATTGATAAACCTCTAATGAGAGTGATCAGAAAACAAAAAAGAAAACACAGTTGACTATTTCCATCCAAATGGGGCAGCAGCTACTACTCTGTTTTGATGGTACCTCTAGGGAATGCGAACATCAAGTTACCAAATCTTCTGGTTTTCAAGAGAAGTTTGAAGTTTCTAATTTTACATGAAATCTACTGAATTTATTAATAAGATGTTGGCGACCGATGCAAAACTTTCAGCACTGTGATAACCAAGCTCAACCTGTCTATAGGCCTCCAAGTTAATAAACTCTATATTGAATACTATGTAGTTAGTTGTTGAATAAACATTGTAAACAGAAGTTGAGTTTGAGATATTTCATTTCTTACAAAAGACTGTTCAAATTAATTCTAGCTGTAATACTGAATTTTATGTAATTATTATTATTTTTATTTATTTATTTATTTTTGAGACGGAGTCTCACTCTGTTGCCCAGGCTGGAGTGCAATGGTGCAATCTCGGTTCACTGCAACCTCTGCCTCCCAGGTTCAAGCAATTCTCCGGCCTCAGCCCCTCCTGAGTAGCTGGGATTACAGGCACAGGCCACTATCTTTACTTTGTACTCAAAATTTTCAGAGCCATAATAATGTTTCAAATAATACAAAAACAAGCATTAATAAAGTTTAATTTCTTAGGCTGGATGGTGAGAACATGGGACTGCATTGTACCATTCTGTATACCGTTTTTTTTTTTTTTTTGAGATGGAGTCTCGCTCTGTAACCCAGGCTGGAGTGGAGTGGCGCGATCTCGGCTCACTGCAACCTCCGCCTCCCGGGTTCAAGCGATTCTCCTGCCTCAGCTTCCTGAGTAGATGGGATTACAGGCGCACGCCACCACATCCGGCTAAGCGCATGCCACCGTATCTGGCTAATTTTTTTTTTGCATTTTTGATAGAGACTGGGTTTCACCGTGTTTGCCAGGATGATTTTGATCTCCTGACCTCATGATTCACCTGCCTTGGCCTCCCAAAGCTCTGGGATTACAGGCATGAGCCACTGTGCCCGTCCCTGTATACCTTTTATGTCTTAGCATGTTACAATGTTTTTAATATTACTGATCACAAGACTGTTAGATAACTGAGTCCTATCTCTTGTTAAACTTATCAAGTCACTTTATAACACCAATAAGATATGTTAACTTCACTTTAACAATTTTATCAAGTATTGTTCAGATACCAAATGCTCTTGTGTAACATACCATTGGCTACCAGGTACACTCTATATGCAAATTTGTATCTGAGGCAATTTAACAATATTGAGGTCTATGTGAACAACAAGAATGAAACATCAAAAGGGGTAGGACAGAATCCAAGAAATCTGAAACCTAATGAACTACATTGGGCACAGACTGAAGAAAAACTAGTAAGCAAAGGAGGAATGGATTGTTATTATAAAGTCCAGAAAAATGGTGTATGAAAACCAGGTGCGATGGCTCAGGCCTGTAATCCCAGCACTTTGGGAGGCCAAGGCAGGCGGATCACGAGGTCAGGAGATTGAGACCATCCTGGCTAACAAGGTGAAACCCTGTCTCTACTAAAAAATTAGCCGGGCGTGGTGGCAGGAGAATCGCTTGAACCCGGGAGGGGGGAGGTGGGCAGTGAGCCAAGATCACGCCACTGCACTCCAGCCTGGGTGACAGAGTGAGACTCCATCTAAAAAAAAAAAAAGAAAGAAAGAAAGAAAAAGAAAAATAGTACATGAAAATAAAAATTGAACATTTAATTCCTTTTGGTAGCAGGGATAAGCATGTTAGGCTCATTGACATAACCAGTAAGAATCACTTGGCTATGACTCTTATTTGCTCACCAGGGAAGCTTCTTATAAAGATTTGTTTTCCTGTGCAGACAGGAAGAGAACATACAAATGCAAAGATGCAAATCATTAGTCCATTTGCAAACTAAAATTCTCATTTAGAATTGCCAGTCAGGTTTGGTTCTGGAACAAAATGGAGAAAATGCATTTCTCCCTATTCTTCCCAGTAAATATAGCTAAAATCCCTGGATAGCATATAAAACCTACATAAGAAGGTTTTGAAAGGTAGAGAGAAGAAATCTGACCAGCTAGGAACTTCAGAACATGAGGTACAACACAGCAGTGAGACTGCTGATTTTCCTTTTGCCTTACATATCCAAGACTGGGTACTGCAGAATCTAGTAACCCAGAAATGCTAAGGGGCACAGATTTTAAAAAGCCCAAGAAAAGCCTTGTCTTTCTAGCCAAAGGACCAGGAAAGGATCAGCATAACAAAACAGAAAACTTTAGAAAATAACCACCCTACTCCAGCCAAATATCATGGCAAAGAATACGGTCTTACTCCACCTTCAGGTTAACAAAGACAAAGTGGGGGAGCTTAAACTTGCATTCTCACCTGACTATAACAAGGTACTACTCCCTCATCGGGGTGGTTTCAGAGGAAGATGAATGGGAGGCTATGACATTCATCCCCATTTGGTAATAAGGAGGCATTCCCCCCATGGTTTCAGTAGAGGATATACTGGAAACAGTAATGAGATACCCCCTACAACACCCAGACAGAGTAATTCAGTGTTGGCCTGGTGAGGATGTGAATTCCTACCCCTTTCCTAATGGTAATGAGGAACCCCTCCTGCTCTGGGTATCAAGGGAGACTGAGTGGGGAATCTGGACTTTCACACTCACCTAGCAGTTATAGGGCAACACTCCTCCTTTCCCCACTGATATGGTGTCAGAGGAGGTCTGCCGAAACAAAAGATTTAAATAATATTTAGATCTCATAAAGAAACATTGAAAGGACACAGATGTTGGCATTATCTGACAAGCATTTTAAAGCAGCCATCATATAAAGGTTTCAGTGTGCATTTACAAACACACTTGAAACAAATAAAAAACAGAAAGCCTCAGCAAAGAAATAGAAGACATAAAGAAAACTCAAAGATACATTTTAGAACCGAAAATATAAAAAACAAAATTTTTAAAAAATCACTGGACAGGGCCGGGCGCGGTGGCTCACGCCTATAATCCTGGCACTTTGGGAGGCCGAGGCGGGTGGATCACGAGGTCAAGAGATTGAGACCGTCCTGGTCAACATGGTGAAACCCCGTCTCTACTAAAAATACAAAAATTAGCTGGGCATGGTGGCGCACGCCTGTAGTCCCAGCTACTCGGGAGGCTGAGGCAGGAGAATCACTTGAACCCAGGAGGCGGAGATTGCGGTGAGCCGAGATCCCGCCATTGCACTCCAGCCTGGGTAACAAGAGCGAAACTCCGTCTCAAAAAAAAAAAAAAAAATCACTGGATGGACTCAAAAGCAGAATAAAGAAGACAGAAGATTGAATCAGTGAACTTGAAATAGGATAATAAAAATTACCTAATATGAACAAAGAGAGAACGTATACTGAAAAAAAAGAGAACAGAACCTCAGGTACTTGGTGGACTATTACCAAAGACCTGATATCCCTGCCATCATAGCCTCGCAGGAAGCAGGAAAGAGGGTGGAGCTGGAAGCATATATGAAGAAATATTAGTAGAAAAATTTCCAAATTTGTGGGGAAAATTCCTGAAAGCAGCAAGGGAGAAGTTATGCATTATCTATAAAGAGGAAGCAATTAGGTTGACAGCGGATTTCTCATCAGAAACCATGACTTCCAGAAGGAGGTGACAAAGCAGTTTTCAAGTGCTACAAGAAATGAGCCATTAATCTAGAAATCTATACCCAGTGAAAACATCTTTCAGAAAAAAGAGGAAACTAGATATTCTCAGATTTAAAGAAAACTAAGAGAATTTGTCACGAACAGAACTACCCTGAATGAATGGTTAGAGAAAATAAACAGAAAAGAATGATAAAGGAAGGAATCTTGGAACATCAGGAAGGAAGACAATGAAAAGAGCAAAATTAGGGGGAAGTACAACAGAGTTTTCTTCTCTTTAGTTTTCCAAATTATATTTGACAATTGAAGTACAAGTTATAGTATTGTCTTGTATGGTTCATAAAGTATGTAGAAAAATATTAATATTTAAGATGATTGTATCATAAATAGGAGAGGCAAAGGGAATTAAAGCCTAGAAAGTTTTCTGCACTTCACTTGAACTGGTGAAATGAAGCCATGGGTAAACTATAATAAATGTATGTATAATGCAATAATATGTATAATATGTAATGTAATACCTAATGCAACAACTAAAAATTCAATACAAAGAAATACACCCCAAAATAATAGAGATAATTCAAGATGATAAAAATGGTGCAAGTGAACATCCAGTCCATGGACTCATTTTTCCCTGCTTCTTCCTGCTAAGTACAACTATATACTATGTAACTAATGCAAGAAGCAATCAAAAAGAACTCTGAAAAGCAGAAAGAAGGCAAACTAGCAAGAGATCCCAGGACTGTAGGAGCAACCTGTAGGAGTAGGGTGTCTTATGATCCTCCAACCCAACAGAATAAGGCAACCCAGGCTCAGCATTTCCCAAACTCCAACCTAGCTACAATAGAAAGCCCAGGCAGGCTCATTTCTCCCCCTGAATTGAACTGAAGTGCCATCATCAATACCAACAGAGCTTGATAGCAATGGCCAGGGGCGTCTGGTGACAGTAAGCGGCCAGGGACAGTGCTTTCTTTTCTTCTCTGTTGGGCTATCCTTTATCACCAGAGATAGACTGCAACAGTGTAACAGGATCCAGCATATTCCCACCACAACAAGCAGCTCCTCCCAGAAGCCTCTTCATCTCCAAGGATGAGACACCCTAGACAAGGATTTTTAAAGGTGCCATCACAAAAATACTCCATGAAACCATCTTCACATGGACACTCGTTTTTCTGAAGCTTTTAAATTACAAATTCAATATTATTCATGGTTAAAGGATTGTCAGATTGTATATTTTATCTTGGCTGGGTTTTGGTAAGTTGTGATTTTTTGAGGAATGTGTCTTTTTCTTCTGTGCCATCAAACGAATGAACAATGTAATCTCAAGAGAATTTGAAATTCTCTTGAAACAAGTGAAAAAATAGAAACTCAGTCAGAAACAATATAATAACTGAATGACTAAAACACTGCCTGGATAAGCTCAAGTGGAGAAGACAGAGGATACAGTTGGTGAAGTGAGGACATATCTATAGAATTTATCTAATCTGAACATGGAAATAGGCCAAAATAGGTTACTGTTTACAAGAAACTCAATTCAAATTAAATGATGTAGGTAGATTAAAGTGAAAGCATGGAAAAAGACATACATTGCAAACATCACCAAACGGAAGTTCTATGAAAAAAAGTCAATACAATTAATAAATCTCTTGACAGAAAAACAAAATAAAAAAGCACAAATCACCAATATCAGGAATGAAATGGGATACCACTGTAGAGATTACATTGTTCATTCGTTTGGTGGCACAGAAGAAAGACACATTCCTCAAAAAATCACAACTTACCAAAACCCAGCCGAGATAAAATACATAATCTGACAATCCTTTAACCATGAATAATATTGAATTTGTAATTTAAAAGCTTCAGAAAAATGAGTCTCCATGTGAAAATGGTTTCACTGGAGAAGTCCACCAAACATTTAAAGAATAATTAGAACTAATAGCGGGGCGCCGTGGCTCATGCCTTTAATCCCAACACTTTGGGAGGCCGAGGTGGGTGGATCACGAAGTCAGGAGTTCGAGACCAGCCTGGCCAACATGGCAAAACCCTGTCTCTACTAGAAATACAAAAATTAACTGGGCGTGATGGCACATGCCTATAATCCCAGCTATTTGGGAGGCTGAGGCAGGAGAATCACTTGAACCGGGGAGACAGAGGTTGAAGTGAGCAGAGATTGTGCCATTGCACTCTAGCCTGGGTAACAATAGCAAGACTATGTCCCAAAAATAAAAAATAAAATCAATATACACAATCTCTTCCAGAAAATGAAAGAGGAGGCAACACTTCCTGATCATTTTATGATTTACGTATCGCCCTAGGCTCGGTGTGGTGGCTCACGGCTGTAATCCTAGCACTTTGGGAGGTTGAGGCAGGTGGATCATGATGTCAGGAGTTCAAGACCAGCCTGGCCAAGATGGTGAAACCCCGTCTCTACTAAAAATACAAAAATTAGCCAGGTGTGGTGGTGGGCGCCTGTAATCCCAGCTACTCGGGAGGCTGAGGCAGAGAACTGCTTGAACCTTGGAGGTGGAGGTTGCAGTGAGCCGAGATCGCACCACTGCATTCCAGCCTGGGTTACAGAGCGAGATTCCACCTTGGAAAAAAAAAAAAAAAAAAAAGTATTACCCTAATTCCAAAACCAAACAAAAGCAGTACAAAAGGGGAAAACTACAGATTATTATTATTATTATTTGAGACAGGCTCTCACTCTGTCACCCAGGCTGGACTGCAGTGGCACGATGACGACTCACTGAAGTCTTCACCTCCCAGGCTCAAGGGATCCTCCTGTCTTAGCCTCCCAAGTAGCTGGGACCACATGCACACCACCATGTCTGGCTAATTGTTTGTATTTTTGGAGAGACGGGGTTTCACTATGTTAACCGGGATGGTCTCAAACTCCTGGGCTCAAGTGATCCACCCGCTTCAGCCTCCCAGAGTGCTGGGATTACAGGTGTGAGCCACCGCGCCTGCCCAGACCATTATTTCTAATGAACCTAGATGTTGTTTAAAAAAAACCAACAAAATATTAAAAATAGAATCCAAAAATGTATAGAACGAATTAGAAACCATGATTAAGAGGGATTTTCTCACCACTCCAGCCCCAGTGATAACACAAACAGTATAAATGCTTGACACGCTTGCCACATTAATTAATTAATTAATTTTTATTGGCCTATTCTCTGCACCCAGCCATCCCAAAGCCAGGTCAAACTCAACATGACTAAAAATTGATTTTCTGATTTGTAGGTTCCTCTGCCTGTCTCGTACAGTGCTAGAACATAGTCAATACTACAAATAATCAATATTTATTGAAAGAATAAATGTATCAGTAAAAGACAGATTACCACTATGCAACCACCCAAATAAGCCAAAACTGAGAGGCTACAGCGACAAATGGCATAGACTTTTACAGTCAATAGAGTTGCGTTCACATTCAGCTCTCCCACTTAACAGATGTGTGAACATAAGCAATGTCCTTAATATCTCTGAATTCTCAATGAATTTTTCCTCACCATCTGACTGCTTAGTCAATGCCGTTTACGTTTTTATGGGGTTGTCTCTGTAGCACTTCACTTCCAGTACTAATAGCTATTTTAGTCAGGTTAGACTAGATTAGGCTGTTGTAATAAAATATAACATTTTCTTGGTCAGTAGCTTAACACACCAGTGTTTATTTCTTGTTCACTGTACATGTTTATCATGAATCAGAAGAGGTATGTGATCCACACTGAGCTCATTCAGGGACACATAATGATGGAGACTATACCCTCTACACTTGACCAGTTATAGCAGTAGGGAGAAGAAAGCATGGAGAAACTCAACACTTCTTTATTTTTTTTTAATTGCATTTTAGGTTTTGGGGTACATGTGAAGAACATGCAAAATTGTTGCATAGGTACACACATGGCAGTGTGATTTGCTGCCTTCCTCGTCATCACCTGTATCTGGCATTTCTCCCCATGCTGCCTCTCCCCAACTTCCCACCCCCTGCTGTCCCTCCCCTATTCCCCCCGACAGACCCCAGTGTGTGATGCTCCCCCTCCCTGTGTCCATGTGTTCTCATTGTTCAACACCAGCCTATGATCAACAGTTATTAATTGCTCCCAAAAGAAAGTGACCATTTTTTAAATTTCATTTACCAGAGAAAAGAACATTGCTCCATCTAACTTCAAGAGGACAGGAAAATGTGACATTCCCCTTTGTGCAGAATTTTCCAGATTCAAAATTGGTGAAGAGTAGTATTACCTATCACATATTTGTTTAAGAAACAGTTAATAAATATTTGTCTTACATGGCATATCTGATTCATCAGCGCATTCTGTCAGCTCTATCTGCAAATGTATCCTGAATCTGTACACTTCTCCTATCCTCTATTAAACTCTGTCACAGACTGGGTCCACTGGCATGCAAATAATGAGACAGAGTTAGGAGTGTCAAAATTTTATTCAGGACTGTATTAGTCAGAGTTTTTCAGAGAAACTGAACAAATATGAGATATATAAAGAGATTTGTTACAGATGCTTCTCAGTTTACCACGGGTTTATGTCTAGATAAACCCAGTGTAATTTGAAAATACCGTAAGTGGCCGGGCACGGTGGCTCACGCTTGTAATCCCAGCACTTTGGGAGGCCGAGGTGGGCGGATCACAAGGTCAAGAGATTGAGACCATCCTGGCCAACATGGTGAAACCCTGTCTCTACTAAAAATACAAAAATTAGCTGGGCGTGGTGGCGTGCGCCTGTAGTCCCAGCTACTTAGGAGGCTGAGGCAGGAGAATTGCTTGAACCTGGGAGGCGGAGGTTGCAGTGAGCAGAGATCGCGCCACTGCACTCCAGCCTGGCACCTGGTGACAGAGCAAGATTCTGTCTCAAAAAAAAAAAAAAAAGAAAGAAAGAAAATATCATAAGTTTAAAATTCATACAATACACCTAACCTACTGAGCCTCATAGCTTAGCCCAGTCTACTTTAGGTGTGCTCAGAACACTTACATTAGCCTAAAGTTGGGCAAAATAATCTAATACATATTCTATAATAAGGTGGTGGCTATTTCATGTAAGTTTATTGAATACAGTACACTGTATAGTATTATGTGTTTACCATTGGGATTATTTGGCTGGCTGGGAGCTGTGGTTTATTGCCACTGCCCAACAACATGGGAGAGTATCATACTGTATATCACTAGCCCAGGAAAAGATAAGAGTCCAAAAATTTTTTTTGAGACAGGGTCTCGCTGTCACCCAGCTGGAGTGCAGTGGCATGATAATGGGTTACTGCAGCCTCAACTTCCTGGGCCCATGTGATCCTTCCATCTCAGCCTCCTGAGTAGCTGGGACCACAAGTTCATGCCATCATGGTTGGCTAATCAAAAAAAAAAAATTTTTGTAGAGACGAGTTCCTGCTATGTCGCCCAGGTTGGTTCTGAACAACTAAATCAAGCTATCCTCCCATCTCCACCTCCCAAAGTGTTAGAATTACAGGCATGAGCCACTGTGCTCATCCAAAAATTCCAAATTTGAAGTATGGTTTCGACTGAATACACATCACTTTTGCATCAGCAAGTTGAAAAAGTGTAAGTCAAGCCATCGTAAATTGGGGGACCACCTGAATAAGGAATTGGCTCTCAGCATGATAGAGGCTGAGAAATCCCAGGATCTGCAGCTGGAGACACAGGAGAGGTGATATGGTTCCGGTCTGAGTCCAAAGGCCCTAAAAACTGGGAGAGCTGATGATGTAAATTCCAGTCAGAAAACTTGCAGACTCAAAAACCTAACAAGAGGCAATTTTGAAGTTTAAGTCCAAAGGTAGGAAAAGACCAATGATCCAGCTTAAGCAGTTAGGCAGGAGGACCTCCTTTCTCTGCCATTCTGTTCTATTCAGGTCTTCAATTGGTTGGATGAGGCCCACCCACATTGGATGAGGGCAATCTGTTTTTCTCAGTCTACCTATTCGAATGTTAATCTCATCCAGAGACACCATCACGGACATGCCCAGAATAATATTTGACCAAATGTCTGGGTACCCCGTGATCCAATCATGTTGACACATAAAATTAACCGCCACAGAAAGTAATACTTGTGAAAGGAAGGGGGGAAAAGAAACATTGAGCAGGGAGAGCCATTATTCCAAGCTGTGAACCCAGAAAAGACTCTTCAGCCCAGTGAGGATCTCTGTGGCAAATATTGCCTGTTAGAGGAGACCTTGTAGGGTGGAAATGCTTAGGCTCTTGTACAACTTTCTTGTTTATCCATTGACTGGGGGTCACTCAATACAAAGCTTGAACTTGGCTATTTTGTTCTGTTATGAATTGGGTGCAAGCAGAAAAGATCAAGACTTCAGTCAGAAAGCAAAGGCAGATCCTGAAGGAACTAACAAGCGGAAATTGTCAGCTAACCACACTCTTCTCAGTTGGATGGCAAGTCCCACTTTCAAGAGGGATTCTAGAGGTGCATCTCCATATGTGCCACAGCATCATGATCTAAGCCACCATCATTTCTCATTTGAGTAATTGAGTAGCCTTTTACCTAATTTCCCTATCACTGTAGTTCCTCACCTCCCATTCTTGAGTCAGTATTACAAGCTAGAGAAATCCTGTTCAAATGTAAGTTAATTTCCTACTTTGCTCAACAGTCTCCAATGGCCCTCCACCTTGCTCAGATAAAAAACTTACTACGGGCCGGGCATGGTGGCTCACACCTGTAATCAAAGCACTTTGGAGGCCAAGGCGGGCAGATCACCTGAGTTCGGGAGTTCAAGACCAGCCTGACCAACATGGTGAAACCCCGTCTTAAAAACAAAAAACAAAAAACAAAAAAACTTACTACAATGAACATCAAGGGCGTACATAATCAATGACGGCATTTTCTGTTTTTCCACAGGTCATGTATCAACTTTCAAAGAGACCTTGACTGTCATACCAAAAATGGCACCCACTCTAGTTCTCTACTACCATACCCTCTTTATTTTACACCAGATCTTATCAGTACTAAATCTCATATAGATTTATTTATTTACTATTTTTTTTGAAAAGACGGGGTTTCACCATGTTGGCCAGGATGGTCTTGATCTCCTGACCTCGTGATCCACCCGCCTTGGTCTTCCAAAGTGCTGGGATTACAGGTGTGAGCCCCCGCGCCCAGTCATTTATTAATATATTTATACACTAACATAAACATATGTAAAACAAAATGTAAAGTCTGAGACAATACAAATTGTATTGGGTTTGTTCTCTGCTGCATCCCTAGCTTCCAGAACAATGTATAGTATCTAGGAGTTGCTTAGTAAGTATTTGTTAAGGAACTTAATTATTTCTTATGTTATCTTTTCTGACTAAAATGTAATCTCCGGCTGGGCACGGTGGCTCTCGCGTATAATCCCAGCACTTTGGGAGGCCGAGGCAGGTGGATCACGAGGTCAGGAGATCGAGACCATCCTGGTCAACATGGTGAAACCCCGTCTCTACTACAAATACAAAAAAACTTAGCTGGGCATGGTGGCGCACGCCTGTAGTCCCAGCTACTCGGGAGGCTGAGGCAGGAGAATTGCTTGAACCCAGGAGGCGGAGGTTGCCATGAGCTGAGATCGCGCCATTGCACTCCAGCCTGGGTAACAAGAGCGAAACTCCGTCTAAAAAAAAAAAAAAAAAAAAGTAATCTCCATGAGGACCAAGACTTGGACAGTTTTAACTTTGGATCCCAGATCAACTCAATAACTATTTGTAGAATAAAGAAACGATGAGTACTGAGTTCCCACGATGTACTAGGCCTCCTAATAGATGCTGGGCTACAGCAATGAGCAAGAAAGACTGGTATCTACCCTTAACAATGTTAAGTAAATAAAGAGTAACGCGAATGTATATTACAAATTAGAAAAGTGTATATAATGGGAAAAATCCAAGGAACTATCTGAGTATACACCCATATTTTACCTAAGGAGTTAGGAAAACACCCTAAAGAAAGTGATATTTATGCTGAGAACTTCAAGATGAGGAGGGGCTAGCGGGGTCAAGGAAGTGAAGAGAACAATGTTCTAGGCAGAATGAATAGTATGTGCAGAGTGCCTGTGGCAGGACGGAAAATGGCATGTGGATAAACTGAAAGATCAGCATGTGTATATGCCAATGTCCTCCAGCCAAAGATCACCAGGAATGCACAAGTGGTTAAATAAGTTGGGTTTACTATTCATGGCAATAAAGGACAATGCTATCAGGAAGAACAATGGTGTTTCAGAAAGATCATGATGGAAAGAATCTGTTATGGGATTTGGGATTTGGTTGGGTGTTTCTGGTATTTATGCCCATCTGGAGAACAACATGCTCTACCCATCAGTAAAAGGCCATGCTACTAGCAACACGGAAGTTTACTTGCAAGTGTCATACCAGTGCCCAGATGTCAGGGACAAATTTTTCCTCATATGACTCAAAAGCAGAGAGATTTAGACACAGCTGGCACAAGAGCCTGGAGAGGTAGGCAGGGCCAGGCTATGTGGGGCCTGGAAGACCATGAAGACCGTATTAGTGGAGTTGACTTTGATGCAAGTTGCAAAGAGCAAAGAACTGGTGTACTTAAATCTATCTGTCAAGAATGGTACAGGGCCTACGATTTTATCCTACTTGCAAGCTTACAAGTTAATTTGCCACAGATTAGCATGCTGGCAGAAGACAGAGCCCACTGGGTCAGAGGCAAAGGACTTTATTCCTTTCAGCAAAAAGTTGTCGCCAGAGCCTCCTGTTTGCACTGGCTCTATGTGCCCTCTAAGCCCCACCAGGGTGATGAAGGTGAACTTGCGTGGATGCTTACACTTGCAGAGGGTTGTGTTACAAGAGAGGAACCCTAAGCTTGGGAGATCCAACGCCTTTCTTGGGAGTGGGAGCAATCCTGCTCTCTGTGGGGGGTGTTACCTCATCCCTCAAGCATCCCTATTTTTTGCTCACTACAAAGAGAACCTGAGAAATCTCCCAGGTAAAGAGTGGGGGGGACTTTGAATTTTTGGTGTACTCAGCAAAAGCATAAAGGAATGCTCAGGGCTCCAGGCAGATTTCCTCTTCCAACAATGTGTCTTTAAAACGTTAACATTTGGAGAACTGGCTCATTACATGGAGAAAACTGACACTGAATCACTGGCCTACACCATATATGAATCATCCGGATCACCCCACAAATATGCTATGATCTCTCCCTTGTTAACCTCCATATCCCCATCTGGCTACCACCCCACCCACCGTGCTATAAATGGGATGTGAGGAAGGGAACATACCCTGGAGTATCTTGGATAAGCAGAGCATGGACAGGGATGATGGCACTGTGGTGAATGAAAAGAAGAGCTACCCAAACCCATAAGGAAGGCAGGGGAGATAGAGGAAAAGAGGATGACGTTCTGGGCTGGGAACAGGAAAGATGGCTAAACCTATAAACACTCCAGTCCCATGAAAGTATGAAAATGGCACACCAACAGGTGTTCTTAGTTGAAGACAGAGTGTGTTTCTGGTACAAACTGTACAATACCCAGAAGAGGCACCAACTCTTCCCCACCAGCTTCCAAGCCTGACCCTTAGGGAAAGCCTCACCCTGCATTTCCTAAGGGAGACGGATCTTCCTGATATACTTGGTTGCCTTGGGGACTCAGGTCCTTGACCCCGCTTCTGGGAACCACAGGTGCCTCACCGGGACTGGCTTCTTCCCAGCTGGATTCATAAAAGCCAGATACTTTGTTGTGAAGTGGCTGAGATGATCTGCAGGTGGGTGAACGGCTGACCTAGTTGGACGTTATGGATGGATGGGACAATTCCTCTCCTACTAAAGGAAGAATAGCCCTGTTTAATCTGCTATTCCATGGCTCTATCTCTTGTGATGTTGGCATGTGTTCATTACATCAACTTTACACTATTTCATAACATATTTCATAGTTTATATTTCATATGTAGCGTTCACTAGATGTTACTTGATCAAGTGATACCAAGCATAGTCTCATTAGTAATTTAATAGTGTCAATGAAGAGAGTCAGACTCTGTAAAATATTTGAAAAGATTTATTCTGAGCCAAATATGAGTAACTATGGCCCGTAACACAGCCCTCAGGAGGTCCTAAGAACATGTGCCCAAGGTGGTCGGGGTACAGCTTGGTTTTATACACTTTAGGGAGACACGACATGACACTTCAGTCAAATACATTTAAGAAATACATTGGATCGGTCCACAAAACTGGAACAACTCAAAGTGGGCGTAGGGGGCTTCCAGGTTACAGGTAGATTTAAAATTTTTTCTGGTTGACAATTGGTTGAGTTTATCTAATGACCTGGGATCAATAGAAAGGAAATGTCTGGTTAAAATAAAGAATTGTGGAGACCAACGTTCTTATTGTGCAGAGGAAGGCTTCCTTCAGGTAGCAGGCTTCAGAGAGAATAGATTGCAAATGTTTCTTATCAGACTTAAGGTCTGTGTTGATGTGAATGCCAAGAGGTATAATGAGGCATGTCCAAACTCCACTTCCCGTTATGGCCCTAACCAGTCTCTCAGGTTACATTTTAAGAGTACCCTGGCCTAGGAGGAAGTCCATTCAGATGTTTGGGGGATGGTGCTTAGAATTTTATTTTTGGTTTACATTCTCCTCCTTCTTGACAAGATTTGCCAGAGGCAACATTAATGGCTAGCAAATTTTTATTTTCTCTCATAGCATTGTTGGGGTGGCAGGGCTGTCCTCCCTGGGTCTATCCTGTCCCTTGGGGGGAGAGTCCCTATGGCCGAGGGCCTTAAGAGTCAAAAGACTTACAGCCAGCTGGGCATGGTGGCTCATGCCTCTAATCCCAGCACTTTGAGAGGCCAAGCGGGTGGATCATGAGGTCAGGAGTTCAAGACCGGCCTGGGCAGCATGGTGAAACCCGTCTCTACTAAAAATACAAAAAATTAGCTGGGTGTGGTGCGGCTGCCTGTAATCTCAGCTACTCGGGAGGCTGAGACAGAATTGCTTGAACCTGGGAGGCAGAGGTTGCAGTGAGCTGAGATCACGCCACTGCATTCTAGCCTGGGAGACAGAGCGAGAATCCGTCTCAAAAAAAACAAAAACAAAAAAAGACTTAAGGCCAATTAATTGTTATAGGCCAGATCGGATGGATGTGGACAGGTATTCATTATCTCTTAAAATTATTATTTTAAGTAAAAAGCCAACAAACAAAAACCAAAGGCAAGTTTACAAAACTGACTGTAACTTTTATGTGTTGACCTACCGTAAGCTTGGATTTAGTTACAGACTTGTAGCAATTAGCTATACAAAACATTAGCATTGCTCTGAAAAAGAATGTTTTTAACAAATTTATCTTCTCAACTCATAACTGGGAGTATTATATCCAGGAAGCTTTATCACAAGGTATCTTTATTTTGTCAGCAAATATTTTCTTTTAATTCTACAGAAGCAAAAAATGCTTTATGGTTGGGGTGAATGCAAAAGTGACACATAATAGCTTAGAAGGCAAAGTCCTTTGTTTTACCAGCTCTTTAGGCATCTTTGTATCTATCCTTGGAGAGCCTGACCTTGATCTAATTTTACTCCTCAAAACCAGCCCTTATTATCTCTCATACCCACCTCTTCCCGACAATTCCTGGGCCTGGGGGGGGATGGTACTTGTATAGTTTTAGCAGCAGGGCATTTGCAGTGAAAAACAGATCAGATCCAGTGGGATGCCAAATGAGAGAGATTTGCATCTTTGTTCTCAGAATATCATGATTTGGGTTTCCTTAAAAGTAAAACAAGGAGAGATAATAACATTAATGTTTCAATGACCAAAGAGTAATTGTGTGTTTGAACAGAAAAAGGAACCTATTCCATTAGGGCACTAACTAAAGATATGAAGAAAAATTATAATCTAGTACTCTGTAGAAGATTATTGTAGCCAAGAAATAATTCATCATTCAATCTGCATTTAAAAAAAAAGAAAAATTAAGGCTGAAATCTAGTATCAAGGGTTACACTTTTCTTTTGAAACAATTTCTTTTTCTCGAGCCCTCCTTTTCTTTTTATTTTTTTTATTTATTCCTCCTTTTCTATTAAAGAGAAATTAGGCTAGGCAAGGTGGCTCACTCCTGTAATCCCAACACTTTGGGAGGCTGAGGCGGGCAGATCATGAGATCAGAAGTTCGAGACCAGCCTGACCTACATGGTGAAACCCATCTCTGCTAAAAATACAAAAATTAGCCAGGCATGGTGGCACGCGCCTGTAATCCCAGCTACTCAGGAGGCTGAGACAGGAGAATTGCTTGAACCCAGGAGGCAGAGGTTGCAGTGAGCCGCACTCCAGCCTGGGCAACAGAGCGAGACTCCATCCCCCCTACCCCAAAAAAAGAGAAATTATAGTGAGACCAATTTGTATGCAAAATAAGTTTTAGGCTTATTATACTTGGTCTGATTATTTGCATAAAATGCAACAAGAATTGATTGACCATATAAGCTCCTTTTAAGTTGACTTTGCTGGAACTTTACCTAAAATATGCTATTTTAGTTAAAGTCTTGGTAAAATAACCAGTATCTTCAATTGTTTTGTTTTAAAAGACTACTACTAAATTTATGCAAATAACTATATTGTCATAAAATCACAACCCAAATTTTGGAGAACTCAGAGAGAAACATAAATTTGCCTACAAAAACATACTTCACCCCAAATCACTCAAAAGAAAAAGATTTTCTTTTCGGATCCTTCTTTAACCAGAGCAGCAGCTTTCAAACAAAATGTTTGTTCACCTTGGAAATGCCATTTGCAAGCCAAATAACTCATAAGAGTTGTGTATCAGGCACTGTGGAATCTAGCAGATCCTCACATAGTGAGAATTAGTCCTAGGGAAAAGAGAGGCTCTCTGCTTATAAGTATCTCCTCCCTGTATCCCCACGTAGCAAGATTCTATGTAACCCATTTTTATTTTACTCTTCGGAGCACCATTATTTTCATTCAGCATAAGGGTAGCTTCAGTTAACATTCCATAGCAAGGCATTGCATGTTCCTCAAGTGAAAATTCTCTAGTCCAGTCTTTGTCACTGGGAAATACAGTCTTTTTGCCATAAGCCCCAATAAATGCTTCACAAAGGGCTATGAAGTGGAAAATTTGTCTCAACTAGCACTCCACCCACCCTTTAGCCTGTATTTTGTGGACTCAAGCAATCTTACTAGTTTTCATTTAGTGAGTCCAGTTAACGTTTCTCAAGGAGCAGATGTACACGTCTTCAGTTTTATAGTGCTAGATAGGGGAAACATCCCCCAGTTAGATACAATACTTATTTTCATAAGACATTTAGGTAAAGGGGCTACAACTACCTTACATAAAGCCTGTTAAACACCTTACATTTCATAATTCTATTGACCTGTACGTTTCTGTGTTCTGGTCCCAGGAATTTTTTTTTACTATCCCCAGACCATCGTACTTTTTCTGGTGAAAAAGGATTTAGGTTCAGCAGGGAGTTGCATCGTCAAAACCCAGTGAGGGACAGCAGACTTGATAAGGCTTTTCAGACAGTGGTATGATTCTGCAGAAGGGGCAGCCATGTAAAAGGGCTCCTCCCTTAATCCCCAAAATTTACCGTGAGCAAGGTAATAGGCATATTTGGTGGGGGGATATCCCAGTTATCATAAAGCCAGTCCCACATGGCTTGCATATGAAGCATACTAACTGCTTCATCTGGGATTCTCCACTTGGTATTTTATAGAGAGAGCTGGGTAGTCCCTCCTCAGGGCAAACAGACCTTACAGTGCCATTTAGCTGGTCAGCTGGGCTAGTCGTTCTTTCGGGAATAACCTCCTGTGCACTGGAATCACATATACTCATTAGTGATGGTTCAGTAGTGAGCTGTGAGTTCTGCATCAACCCAAACAAGCTCTTAAATTCTGTAGGATTTAAAATTAAGGATTTTGTCCTTAAGATGGTTATTTTTGCTGTCTATTATAGTAAAGGTTTCTCAAAAAACTGATGATAGCAATCTACAAAATGGAACAATTCCTTTACATTATACCCTCCGGTTTTACGTTATACCCTCTGGTTTTACATTATACCCTCTGGTATAGTTACTTGGTTTTGCCTTTCCCCTACATTGACTATCATTTTGGTAATCACAGGTCTCAGAATTAACTTTTGTTGGTCTGGCTTAATTTTTTATTTGTATCCATTTAGTTTTCTCTGTACAATTTTTCCTTTATTTTAAAGCAACTCTTAAATAGATTTTTAACTAGAAAAAACTCTACATTTTCTTTAGCAAAATCTATATCCTTGTGTTTTATAAACTTCACCAAAAACATTTTCATGCCTCTACAATTTTAACTTCTAGTAACCTAAATTCTCAATTAAAATTAAAAAAAACCCTGAGATTACTTAATTTAACATGACATGACTTAAAGATTTTAAATTACTGGAGAGAGTTTTGAGATTAAATTTACCCAAATTAATCTTACCAGAGATTATCAAAGTGATGTGAATTAAAAGGCATCTTCTACCAGTCTAGTAAGTTCTTACTTTTTTAAAAAAGTTACTTGATTAGAGCTCTTTCATGTAATTTGGTAGTGAAGTATCACTTTCACATGACACATATAAAGATAGAGATATATCAGGCATACATAATTTAAAAAGACACATCCAAAAGATACTTCATTTGCCTATTTAAAAAAAAAAATCTCTCCCTTTACTTTAGATTTTAAAAGTTACAGGAACCAATAAAAGGTGAAGGAAAGTTATCATCCAAGGCTTTTTTTTTAAAATTATTATTATTATTATTATTGAATTACAAAGCTACTTTTAATACTTTGGGGTGAGCCCCACAGGAATAAAAAACAGTGGGAAGGGGTAATCCCCCTCATCCCCTGGAGTGGCCCAGGGGGAGAGAGGCTACCTGAGGGGAAGGAAGCACAAAAGGGACCCGCTGCAGACTCAGGGCAAAGGGAATGCCATCGGTGCTGGGACCTGTGAGCACTACAGGAGGAAACGCGAGTGTGGTGGGACTGGCTCCAGGCACACAGGAGAAGGGCAAGAAGGTTGGACACGAAGTCACAAAGCTACTTGGGTTCCTCCTCCTTCTCGTTTGCCTTTTCTGCTTCTGCTGCATGATCTCCAAGTCCCTGGGGGTAGAGATGATGGGGCACTGGGAGGTACCAGAGGGCAAAAAGGACAAGACGCAGGGGGATGAAGGGCACAAAGGATAAGATAGAAGTGGATGGGACTAATCTCGGCGTTCGGCTGCTGCACTCCCACCCTCTGCTTGCGGGACGGCAGCAGAAAGCCCGTCATCTCAGCGCTTTCCCTTAACCGAGTCGCTCTGCTTTTTCATATTCTTCTGGCGGGCGAGCTCTCGCTGGTTACCGCGGGTCATGGCGACGGCAGTGGCTCCGACCTCCCTCCGTTACGTCCCCTCGTTCTCAATTTTTTTTTTTTTAGAGACAGGGTTTCACCATGTTGGCCAGACTGGTCTCGAACTCCTGACCTCAGGTCATTAGCCCGCCTCAGCCTCCCAAAGTGCTGGGATTGCAAGTGCGAGCCACCGCGCCCAGGGCAAGGCCTTTTTAAAAGAGAGAGTTGAGCTTCTGAGATATCAATCTGAAAAACTTCAGACAGACTATAGAATTCAAAAATTAAAATTTTTTTGCTTTAAGAATGTTAACATGTTAAATAAAATCTTGTTTTAACCAATTATTTAGTTTTGTATTAGTGTATTTTTAATATCAAAGTTCAATTTAGAAAAATTTTATAATTTTCTTTAATTAAAGTCAATTAATCACATAATATTTTTATAAATTCTGTTTTTCTTTTTTAATGCCCTTATGACTTACACCATTCAAGACATGTTTGGACTCTTTGTTTTGTTCCAAATATTCCTCTTCCTTGAAAAACTCAGTCATTTTATTTTAGAACAAAATTTCACCCTGCAAGATTCTTTCTCATATAACTTACTTTCCTTTTAAACGTTCTTACCAAAAATACCTGTTTATAGCTATAACTTACTTTACAGCTCTAATTTACTGATTCCTTTTACCTTGTTTTATACTTAAGCTTTAAATAACTTTGAATTAGGCAAAAAGATTTACCTTTTAATAAAAATATATTTTTAAAGCCAGGCGCGGTAGCTCACACCTGTAATTCCAACACTTTGGGAGGCCGGGACTGGCGGATCACCTGAAGTCGGGAGTTCCAGACTAGCCTGACCAACAGGGAGAAACCCCGTCTCTACTAAAACTACAGGAATTCGCCGGGAGTGGTGGCGCATGCCTGTAATCTCAGCTACTCGGGAGGCTGAGACAGGAATTGAACCTGGGAGGTGGAGACTGAAGTGAGCCGAGATTGCATCACTGCACTCCACCCTGGCGCCTGGAGCCTGGCGAACAGAGCGAGACTCTGCCTCAAGAAAAAAAAAAAAAAGGAAAATCGCTTGAACCCGCGAAGTGGAGGTGGTAGTGAGCCGAGATCGCGCCATCGCACTCCAGCCTGGGCAACAAGAGCGAAACTCCCTCTCAAAAAAAAAAAAAAAAATATATTAAAAAAAAATCTTCTGATAATTTTTAAATTGGAAATTACCTAGACATTTAAAATATCTATTATTTAATATAACCTTAGATTCTAAATTGTATGACAAGTTTGTTTACAAGCATTTATTCCATTACATTTACCTGATTATTTAATAGTTTACCTAGATTATTTATGAAAACTGTGATAGTCATCATTTAAAGCGAATTGTCCATTAACCATTTTTATAACATATGAATTTCATATGTTTACCTAAAAATAAGGGAACTTATGGTTAAATATAGCGGCATTTTTTTAACCAATAACTCAGGATTCAACTGTTATCATTAAACAACTATATTATATGTCTTATTTATCAAAAATTACACAAGTAAAGATCCTTCTATCTGGGGCTGGGTTTATAGTTTTATAACCCTTATGGCAAATCTTGACACCTTATAATATTCTGCAGAGATAAATATGAAACCATTTGATTACTGTATGCAAACAAAAATGCTAACCATTCTTAAGACTTTTTTTTTTAATTAAAAAAAAATTTTTTTTAAGACAGAGTTTCACCATGTTGGTCAGGCTGGTCTTGAACTCCCGACCTCAGGTGATCCGCCTGCCTTGGCCTCCCAAAGTGCTTGGATTACAGGCGTGAGCCACCACGCCTGGCCTCTAAGACATTTTTAATATTATTTTACCTATAATTTTAAAGCCAGCTTATTTAAGTCATGTGAGCTTGAAAAAGCATTTGACTTAAAGTCTCTATTTTTTCTCTTTTTTTTTTTTCTGAGACGGAGTTTCGCTCTTGTTGCCCAGGCTGGAGTGCAGTGGCGTGATCTCGGCTTACTGCAACCTCCGCCTCCCGGGTTCAAGCGATTCTCCTTCCTCAGCCTCCTGAGTAGCTGGGATTACAGGCATATGCCACCACACCTGGCGAATTTGTGTAGTTTTAGTAGAGACGGGGTTTCACCACGTTAGCCAGGCTGATCTCGAAATCCTGGCCTTGTGATCTGCCAGTCTTGGCCTCCCAAGGTTCTGGGATTACAGGCGTGAGCCACCGCACCCAGCTCTATTTTTTCTTGTAAAAAAATTTTCTGGGCAGGGCACTGTGGCTCACGCCTGTAATCCCAGCACTTTGGGAGGCCGAGGTGGGTAGAACATCTGAGGTCAGGAGTTTGAGACTAGCCTGGCCAACATGGTCAAACTCCATCTCTACTAAAAAAAATACAAAAAAAAAAAAAAAAAAAAAACAGCTGGGTGTGGTGGCGCGTGCCTGTAGTCCCAGCTACTCGGGAGGCTGAGGCAGGAGAATCGCTTGAACTCAGGAGGCAGAGGTTGCAGTAAACCGAGATCACGGCACTGTACTCCAGCCTGGGTAACAAAAGTGAAACTCCCTCTCATAAAAAAAGAAAAAACAATTTTGATTAAAAAATGTTTAAGCCAATTAATTAGAACACTTTTTTATATTTTTGGTAGTGAAATACACACACAACACAAATACATACACGTATTAGGCATGCCAATCAAGTACATTTTATTAGACTTCGGAATAGTTTTTGTTTGTTTGTTTGTTTTGAGACAGAGTCTTGCTCTGTGACCCAGGCTGGAGCACATTGGTGTGATCTCAGCTCACTGCAACCTCCACCACCTGAATTCAAGCAATTATCCTGCCTCTGCCTCCCGACTAGATAGGATAACAGGCATGTATGTACCAACACACTCGGCTAATTTTTGTATTTTTAGTAGAAATGGGGTTTCACCATGTTGGCCAGGCTGGTGTCAAACTTCCGACTTCAGGTGATATGCCTGCCTCTGCCTCACAAAGTGTTGGGATTACAGGCGTGAGCTAAGCCTGACCCAAATTCTTGGTAACCTGTTTCCTTACCCTAAGCAGTTGTCAGCTGAATAGCCCTAAATTTGCATATTAAAAGAAACGACTTTAAGGTGAAAAATCAGATAGCAAAATTGACATCTGAAAGCACAGAGAGAAAAAAGTCTGGTATGCTAGAGGGAAATAAAACAAATTTAATTGCCAAGTTAAGCATAAAATTATAGAAATCTGTCATAGAATTGTGTAAGGAGACAAATTTTATTTAGATAGGTAGTTCTAATTTTAGTCTCCATCTTTTAATTGGACCTCTAAGCTCTGGGCAGAATCCACACTGAATCCTGGGGTCTCCAAAAGAGAATTATCATGAGACTAGACCATGCTTTTACAGTGCACCTTTTTTTTTTTTTTAACAAAGACATTTCTCTAAGTGTCTCAACTACACTCTTTCTTACTAGCGTGAGGTGATACCTCAATGTGGTTTTGATTTGCATTTCTCTAATGACCAGTGATGATGAGCTTTTTTTCATATGTTTGTTGGCTGCATAAATGTCTTCTTTTGAAAAGGGTCTGTTCACATCCTTTGCTCACTTTCTGATGGGGTTGTTTGTTTTCTTCTTGTAAATTTGTTTAAGTTCTCCGTAGATTCTGGATATTAGCCTTTTGTCTAATGGATAGATTGCAAAAACTTTTCCCCATTCTGTTGGTTGCCGGTTCATTCTATTGATAGTTTCTTTTACTGTGCAGAAGCTCTTTAGTTTAATTAGATCCCATTTGTCTATTTTGGCTTTTGTTGCCATTGCTTTTGATGTTTTAGTCATGAAGTCTTTGCCCATGCCTATGTCCTGGATAGTATTGCCTAGGTTTTCTTCTAGAGTTTTGATGGTGTTAGGCCTCGTGTTTAAATCTTTAATCCATCTGGTTAATTTTTGTATAAAGTGTCAGAAAGGGACCCAGTTTCAGCTTTCTGTACATGGCTAGCCGGTTTTCCCAACACCATTAATTAAATAGGAAATCCTTTCCCCATTGCTTGCTTTTATCACACACCAGTTAGAATGGCGATCATTAAAAAATCTGGAGACACAGACGCTGGAGAGGATGTGGAGAAATAGGAATGCTTTTACACTGTTGGTGGGAGTGTGAATTAATTCAACCATTGTGGAAGACAATGTGGCGATTCCTCAAGGATCTAGAAATAGAAATACCATTTGATCCAGCAATCCCATTACTGGATATTGTCAGGTCTCCACATGCAAGCCTGGAGCCTGAAAATCTGAAGTCCTGCTTGCCTCCTGATCGTCTCCCACCCACTGCTTGCGTTTGCCATTGTCCCTGATCGCCCAGCCCCTCACCCAACACTGCCCTCTTAACTGTTCTTATGATAATGTGAATACCTCTCACTCATCCTGCCATCTTAACTGCTCTTGTGCCTCACCCCCATCCACCATTGCAACTGAACTTATGGTAATATATACTCCTTGCTCCTACCCCCACCACTGTAACTGGTCTTACTCTGTAGCTTTCCACTGCCCACCCCAAACCTATAAAACCAACTCCTATCCCACTGCCCTTTGCTAATGCCCTTTCGGCCTTAACCCACCTGCACCCAGGTGAATAAACAGCCATGTTGCTCACACAAAGCCTATTTGGGGGGTCTCTTCATTAAAAGGGCGCATTTTCAACAGCTACATAACCAAAGCATTATAAATCCTTCTGTAATAAAGACACATACACACGTATGTTTATTGCGGCACTGTTCACAATAGCAAAGACTTGGAACCAACCCAAATGCCCATCAATGATAGACTGGATAAAGAAAACGTAGCACATATACACCATGGAATACTATGCAGCCTTAAAAAAAGATGAGTTCATGTCCTTAGCAGGGACATGGATGAAACTGGAAACCATCATTCTCAGCAAACTGACACAAGAACAGAAAACCAAACACCACATATTCTCACTCATAAGTGGATGTTGAACAATGAGAACACATGGACACAGTGAGGGGAACATCACACACTGGGGCCTGGGGATGGGGGGCTAGGGGAGGAATAGCAGGGGATGGGGGGGATTGCAGAGGGATAGCATTAGGAGAAGTACCTAATGTAGATGACAGGGCGATGGATGCAGCAAACCACTACCATGGCACGTGTATACCTATGTAACAAACCTGCACGGTCTGCACATGTACCCCAGAACTTAAAGTATAATAAATAAATAAATAAATAGGCCGGGTGCGGTGGCTTACATCTGTAATCTCAGCACTTTGGGAGGCCGAGGCAGGTGGATCACCTGAGGTCATGAGTTCAAGACCAGCCTGACCAACATGGAAAAACCCCATCTCTACTAAAAATACAAAATTAGCCGGGCATGGTGGCACATGCCTGTAATACCAGCTACTCGGGAGGCTGAGGAAGGAGAATCGCTTGAACCTGGGAGGTGGAGGTTGCAGGGAGTGGAGATCGCGCCATTGCATTCCAGCCTGGGCAACAAGAGTGAAACTCTGTCTCAAAATAAATAAATAAAAATAAAAATAAAATAAAATAAAAAAATAAGCTGTACTCTTTCTTATTTTAAGCATCCAAGAGTAGCATCTGTTGTAATAACTATTTTAGTTGAAAAAAGTCAGGTAACACAATACAAACA
The DNA here is from genome assembly GCA_036589455.1 of Ateles fusciceps. Taxonomy (NCBI): domain Eukaryota; kingdom Metazoa; phylum Chordata; class Mammalia; order Primates; family Atelidae; genus Ateles; species Ateles fusciceps. The sequence goes on from JAZHEH010003273.1 coordinate 176,172, forward strand.
AGTAGTTTAATATCTGAGGGGAAACTTGTCTGTTTATATTCTTGGGATTTCATAAGGAAAAACAGAGATTTCTCCCCCCAAAAAGGAGTCTGATGCCTTCTCTGTTTTTCTTTAAAGAATCCCAGATTGTTAGACACTAAGAAAAACTCTCAAGAAGAACAAGGTCATAGCAAAGAAATCAAATAAACAGAAAACATAAAGACCTTTTAAATATCTATATTATACACACACACACACACACACACACACACACACACACACACACAAAAGATCCTATAGCTTTTACTTCTGAATTGTAGCCATGACATTTTAATACAAATTTACTGGCTTGCAAAGCAAACAAACAACACACAGAACACACACACACACACACACACACACACACACACACACACACAAACCAGCTGGATCCAAACAGTATTTTTTTTTTTTTTTTTAGAGATTGGGTCTGGCTATGTTGCCCATACGGGAGTGCAGTGGCTATTCATAGGTGCGATCCCACTACCGATCAGCACGGGAGTTTTGCACCTGCTCCGTTTCCAACCTGGGCCGGTTCACCCCTCCTGAGGCAACCTGGTGGTCCCCCACTCCTGGGAGATCACCATATTGATGCTAAACTTAGTGCGGACACCTGATCGGCATAGCACACTACAACCCAGAACTCCTGGGCTCAAGCGATCCTCCCACCTCAGCCTCCCGAGTAGCTGGGACTACAGGCACGCACCACCGTGCCCAGCACAAACAGTATTTTTCATCTCAGTAGAAAAGCAACAGCAAGATTTAAAGCAGGCAGAAAAGAAAATAGAGAAAAGAGAAGTTAGGAACTCTATAGTTTGCAGGTCAACTTTAGAGGTCTTTTTCTTTGATGTAATCGTTCACAAAAAGACCATAGTATTTCCATTTTACACAAACTCTCACAAGTAGAGGTGACACAAACCCAAAGGAGTGCCTGAAAGAGGGTCATTCTCCTTGTTTTTTCTTCATTCTTAGATAATTGGTTTCCCACCTTTTTTTCTTTAAAAGGAGGAACTGGCTGGGAGCAGTGGGTCATGCCTGTAATCCCAGCACTGTGGGAGGCCAAGGCAGGCAGATCATCTAAGGTCAGGAGTTCAAGACCAGCTTAGCCAACGTGGTGAAATCCTGTCTCTACTAAAAATACAATACTTAGTGAGGCATGGTGGCAGGCGCCTGTAATCCCAGCTACTCAGGAGGCTGAGGCAGGAGAATCACTTGAACCCGGGAGGCAGAGGTTGCAGTGAACCAAGATCGCACCACTGCACTCCAGCCTGGGCAACAGAGGGAGACTCTGTCTCCAAAATAAAAGGAGGAACTGAGCCATGGCCTAGGGTTTTACTGGAGTGGATCAAAGTGTGCTGGTTGCAGGTTGGATGCCACAGTGTGTCACCACTGAGTCACTTCCATCCTCTTACGTGTCTCAGTTTCTCTCTCCAGAGGCCTAGCATCTCTGGGAAGGCTCAAAGCACAGCAAAGACCAGCTCTTATATGTGCTTCCTGGAGGACCCTTTTTAAGCTAATTTTGTTGGGAGCTCCCCCACAGGGCTGCTGCATGTGGGGCTGGGGGTTCAACACCCCAGACACCCCCAGTTGGCCTCCAGTCACCCAGGGGCACCTTTGGCTGGGAGGAGCAAAATGCCAATTCTCTTCAGAACTGAGAAAACTCAATCTCTCATTTATGAAAATGACGGCTCAGTTCTTGATGCAAATGTGCATACAAGTCTAATCGAGATTAATTTGGGGAGATAAAAGCAATGGAGAAGATCATTTAGGATGCACCTTCAAACTAGAATTTGGGTCCTAAACAACCAGCTTCCTAGGAGAAAAACTACAGCTCCGAAGAAGTCAAGGACCATCAACCAAAGGGAGGTCCAAGGCTCAAAAGGACTTACCAGTTCTACTTGAAGGGAAGCTCCAAGTCTGGGAGGCTTTCAATGGGCCCCTGCTGGTAACTTAGCTTCACATTTAAGCAACTTCTTCCAGATCCTGAGGCTTCTCTGAGGGCCGGCGTGTTCTGGTGCCAACTTACTGTTCACAGAGAGTCAGACTCTGTAAAATATTTGAAGAGATTTATTCTGAGCCAAATTTAAATGACCATGGCCTGTGACACAGCCCTCAGGAGGTCCTAAGAACATGTGCCCAAGGTGGTCGGGGTGCAGCTTGGTTTTATACACTTTAGGGATACATGACACTTTAGTCAAATACATTTAAGAAATACATTGGTTTGGTTCAGAAAGGTGGAACAACTTGAAGTGGGGGGAGGGGGCTTCCAGGTTACAGGTAGATTTAAAAATTTTCTGGTTGATGATTGGTTGAGTTTATCTAAAGACCTGGGATTAATAGAAAGGAAATGTCTGGGTTGAAATAAAGAATTGTAGAAACCAACGTTCTTATTGTACAGAGGAAGGCTTTCTTCAGGTAGGAGGTTTCAGAGAATAGATTGCAAATGTTTCTTATCAGACTTAAGGTCTGTGTTGATGTGAATACCAGAGAGGTACAATGAAGCATGTCTGACCCCCACTTCCTGCTGTGGCCTGAACCAGTCTTTCTAGTTAAATTTTAAGAGTGCCCTGGCCTAGGAGGAAATCCATTCAGATATTTGGTGGTGGTGGGAGGAGTGTTCAGAAATTTATTTTGCGTTTACAATAATTTTACTTAAAATGTAAAGACTTACACCACGCCAGATACTTTGCTAAGTGCTTAGCATTAAATATTGACGCAGGATATTCTTCTCAGTCACTTTGCAAGTTGGGTATCTCTGGCCAGTGACACCCCACCCGGGCCCAGCTCAGCCAGGCTACCTGTGGCAGGAGATGTCCCACTCACTTGGCCCACCCAGGCCAAGTCTGGCTTACAGGTTCCTGAGTTCTTGTCTGGTGCCCAAGAGAATGAGGATGCACTGGCAATGGAAGACTGAGCAAGGTGGGGGAGTTTTATTGAGTGATGAAACAGCTTTCCACAGAGAGGGTCCACAGGGGAGACCTCCGTGTCCAAAAGGTGGGAAGTCCCTTTATATGGTTGAGTCCAGGGCATTTATGGACTCAGATGGGGTAGTATTGGAAAAGGCAACATTCGATTGGTTAAAAGGCATCATTCAGAAAAAATCAATCAGGAAAGGTGGGTAAACAGAAACAGAAGTTCTCTCTCTGGGTTGTAGGTTTCATCTGGGACGACAGTCCAGTCTTTCAGCCTTCAGGATGTGTTTGGCTTGAAGATGGGGTTTCCCTAGGACCCACACTTATCTGCCTAGGCATTTGGCTGTGTCCTTTGGCTGTCAATATCTTTTTTAAGTCTTAGAAAATATATATGAGGCTTTTGTTTTTTTCAATATCCATATTACCCATGAGGAAATCGAGGCCACAGAAAAATAAATCATGGCACACAAGCAGGGCCAGCTTCATGAGACTGTAACCAAGATAGTCCCACAGAGCTCCATGCTCAGAATGGGCCCCTGGGCTTGAGGTTTAGTGTGGCTGTCTTGAAATCCTTAACTATTTTTTTTCCTTGAATTTGTGCTTGGTAGGTGAGCTCTGATGAAACAATGCAGTATGTACTGGGGTCCTGGAGCCTCAGCTGCCATGTGGTCCAGCTCCTACCACCTCTCGCCCTCACTGGGACAGTTCTCTGCTGCCCATTCACCCACCCTCTCAGACTCCCCCTTTCCTCTGCCACCCAGCGATTGCTGCTGCACTTCATCCTCAGGAGAGGGCCTGGGTGTGGGTGCAGGGAGGGACAGGGTGAGACTGCCAAGACACAGGGCAGCACTCTGGACACCTGTAGGGACCTTCACTCACCCTATGTGTGCCCCCTTAACTGAGGGAGCATCACATTAAATTGCAGCTACAAAAATTGTGAGAGGTCAAAACAGAGACTGAGTAAGAAAGGAGTCAGCTTTTGCTGCTTTTAAACAAAGGACCCCACATGTTCCTTTTGCACAAGGCCCCTCGTTATATTGCTTTACCTGCATGGTAGAGAAGGGTCACAAATTCAGGCTTGCATAGCTCCAAACCTGTTATTTCTTTTTCTTTTCTGTTCTTTTCTTTAACAAAGATTTTTAAAAAAGGAATAGGTAAAACATACACAGTTGGTATAAAATTCCAAAGTTTCAAAACTATGCTGGCAATGGGTTCTTCTCACCACCTTACTGAACCATCCAGAACTCTATTCCAAAGGCCACCTTTCTTTCCCACTGGGCTCTTCGAGGCCTTTTAGATGTATGTCACTGGTATTCAAGCATATACATCATTCCAAATTTCTTTGTATATAAATGGTGAGTACCAAATGGTGTGTGGACCCAGCATTTTTTCATCTTAGAATGTGTCTTGGAGTACTTTTTGTGCTTAATAAGGGCAAAAGTTATAGAGTGCTTGCCCTACATTGTTTTAAATGCTTTAAGTGTATTGAGTTAATCCTTATCATAATACAATAAAGTACGTTTTGTTTTGTTTTTTGACTGAGTCTTGCTCTGTGTCTCAGGCTGGAGTACAATGGTGCAATCTCAGCTCACTGCAACCTCCTTTCCCGGGTTCAAGCAATTCTCCTGCCTCAGCTTTCCAAGTAGCTGGGATTACAGGTGCCTGCCACTGCGCCCAGCTACTTTTTTTATGTTTTGGTAGAGACGGTTTTTTTTTTTTTTTTTTTTTTTGAGACAGAGTCTCCCTCCATCGCCAGGTGCCAGGCTGGAGTGCAGTGCTGCGATCTCGGCTCACTGCAACCTCTGTCTCCTGGGTTCAAGCAATTCTCCTGCCTCAGCCTCCCGAGTAGCTGGGACTACAGGCACATGCCACCACGCCCAGCTAATTTTTATATTTTTAGCAGAGACAGGGTTTCACCATGTTGGCCAGGATGGTCTCGATCTCTTGACCTCATGATCCGCCTGCCTCAGCCTCCCAAAGTGCTGGGATTACAGGTGTTAGCCACCAGCCCAGATGGGTTTTATCTTTATTTTATGTATGAGGGAACTAGAGCACATGCAATTTAAATAACTTGCCAAAGGTTATGGGGCTAAATCCAACAATCTTGTGCTGTTTTTCCCTTAGGGAATATGCTGAATCCTAAACTTCTCTGATGAGAGAACATCATTTCATATGTAAAATACCCAGTCCTTTGTAGGGACATGGATGAAGCTGGAAACCATCATTCTCAGCAAACTGACACAAGAACAGAAAATCAAACACCGCATGTTCTCACTCATAGGAGGGTGATGAACAATGAGAACACATAGACACAGGGAGGGGAGCATCACACACTGGGGTCTGTCAGGGGAAAACAGGGGAGGGACTGCAGGGGGTGGGGAGTTGGGGAGAGATAGCATGGGGAGAAATGCCAGATATAGGTGATGGGGGAGGAAGGCAGCAAATCACACTGCCATGTATGTGCCTATGCAACAATCTTGCATGTCTTCACATGTACCCCAAAACCTAAAATGCAATTAAAAAAAAAAAAAGAAGAGGACATCAGTTCTTCAGAAAATTTCATGGAATTAGGGAAATGAAATTTGGAGTTCAGACTTCTAAACCAGTCAGTGCCTAAGAAGTAAAGATCTTAGGAAGAAGAAGGAGAGACAGAAGTGAGATCTATATGGGGTGGTTTTCTTTCTGGAGGCATTTGTTCACAATCTACAGAGGACATGCCACTAAGAACCTCAGCAGACAGCACTTAAATCTCAGCAGATTTACCTGTCATCTCATGGCGTTGCATGTCAAAATACTGAATTCAGAAGTCACCCAAAATAGGACCCTCAAGGCACACCCAGACTCACAGTTGGGGCTCCTGGAGAGCTGCAGCTTGGAAGAAAAAAATCGGAGATAGATGAAGCCTTATAAAGTCTGATGCATCCTTAGAGTCAGCTAAGTCTCTGATTGGATGAATGTGATTGTTTCTACACTAGCAGCCTGTCAGAAAACAGGATGAATCTTCTAGGGAAGGAGATAACATCATGTAGAGCTCATAAACTTTTTCATTAACAATGCCTGACATTTGATTCAATTACCAGATTTATCAAGAAATGAAATGGGAGAGTTCCCTGACCCCCTCACAGAACTTGTGGGGGTGGCGTGGCTTAGCCGCGGAGTGCTCAGATGCCTTCTAGGATGGGGAACCCACAGACAGGCAAGTACAGGAGCCTGGGCAAGTACTTTTGGGTTCCAACCCCACGGTAGTGTCTACGGGTGTGTTACAATTAATACTCTTTTAGCAGTTGCCACCTGCAGATGGCAACTATTAAACCAGTTTAACAGTTGTTTAACAGTTTAACAGTTTAAACAGTTTAACAGTTTAAAATGTTAAACCAGCTCAGTGGAGAGACAGGGTGACAAGTCTTTTACATTCTGCCATCTTGGTACCCGGGTCCTTGTCCGAACTCCCGGAAGAATCAGGTCACACACAGACTTGAAGGGTGGTGAATGCGGATGTTTTACTAAGTGATAGAGGTGGCTCTCAGCAGGATGGATGGGGAACTGGGAAGGGGATGGAGTGGGAAAATGGTCTTCCCCTGGAGTTCCGCCATCCTGCAGCCCGATATCCTCTCCAACCATCCCCAGCCAAACTCCTCTGGGGATGGTTGGAAAGCAGATCGGCTGTAGGATGGTCACTCCTTCTCTTCTCTCCTTCTCTGCTGTGTCATTCTGCTGCTCTTCTGCTCTTCCACTCTTCTGCTCTTGGAGCCTGGGGTTTGGGGTTTGCTCTTGGAAAAGGCATCATTTGGGCACCAAAACAGGAATGCCTGTTCCCATTTAGGGCTGTGGGTTTCCAGACTTGAGGGTGGGGCCTTTGCTGGGGAACTGCCCTCTTACCCCGTATTTCCCTGCCTCCTGTCCGTATCTGAACAGGTCAAGAGAATAAAAAGACAGAAAAATACCCACAACCGCCAGGCGTGCTGGCTCACACCTGTAATCCCAGCAATCTGGGAGGCCGAGGTGGGTGGATCACCTAAGGTCTGGAGTTCTAGACCAGCCTGGCCAACCTGGTGAAACCCCATCTCTACTAAAAATACAAAAATTAGTCTGGCATGGTGGCGAGTGCCTGTAATCCCAGCTACTTAGGAGGCTGAAGCAGGAGAATTGCTTGAACCCGGGAGGTGGAGGTTGCAGTGATCCCAGATGGCATAATTGCCCTCCGGCCTGGGTAACAAGAGTGAAACTCCATCAAAAACAAAACAAAACAAAACAAAACAGAAACAGAAAAATACCCACCACCGTTCAATATTGGACTTATCAGACATGGACAATGAAGTAATTATAATTAATATGTTCAAATCTGGATGACAAAATTTAAATTTCAATAGAAACTGTAATTTAAAAATCAATCGTATTGATCATAATTAAAATATGGAGAACTGAAAATTTCAAATCCTGAAACTAAGAATTTATGTACTTGAATTTAACAGAATATTGGAAACAGCAGGAGAGACGGGGAGGGAAAGACCAAGCAGAAAAGTTTACAGGTATGTACAGTTTGTCCCTGAGGCAACAGAGATATACCATCTGTTAGAAGGGACAAGGACAGATGGTAAAGTGGCAGATAGTATCTTTGGAGTCCTCACTGTGTGCTGGACACTCATCTGGACTCTGTAATCATTATCCAGAGGCAGAACGTAGGTGTCACCTTAGAGATGAGTACATCTGGCTCTGGGACTTTTCAGATGTTTCAGGTTCCTGGTTAAAAATCTTAAAGATTTTTAAAAGAGTCTTTATGGTGTTTGCATATGTATAATACATTATGCCATTTTAACCATTTTTAAGTGTATAATTCTGTGGCATTAATCACATTGAAACTTTTTTCTTCCCATAGATATTTGGAAGAATAGAAACAACAAGTTTTCCATTTTCATTAGAGCTGGTATGAATAATTTAGAACCAGCCTTTAGTAGTCCACTATAGGCATGTGCATAATTTATTGTATGCATTTTCGGTCACATCTCAGGTATTTTGGAGTGCTGAGGCAAAGATTAAGTAGGATTTCTCTCCCACTGACAAGCCTGCCAAATAATACATGTGGTGTTTCAATAAATAAGGGAGTGAGATGTTCTGAATTCTACCAGACAGAAAAGAGTTAAAAGGGTTTTTCATCGCAGATCATTTATTTTCTACTAAAGATTACATTAAATTAAACAATATATTATCTACAGTAATTTCTAGGGCCTTTGGTGGTGAAATTTCTCTCCTTAGTGGATGAATTATTTCAAGATGACAGCAGAGATGTTGCACACATCCCAACCGTTTCCAGGGAAGCTCAGTCACCTTAAATGGGGTAGAGAGAAAAGAGGTTTGTCCAAGGTCAACCCCTGTGGACACAACCTGTTCACTGTTTCTATTTCTTGAGGTGACATCTTTTCTTATTTACATGCCAAGATGATTGACACTCCAATACTTTTCTCATTTTCAGATCTGAATGGTTCAGTTCATCTATTGCAAAACAGATTTTATAACTAATAGGCAAGCATGTACATATAGACAAAGTATAATCTAATTAATAAACAAGGAGCATCCTATGATCCATTCTGCTTCCTTTCTTACCTACATTATCTACTGTAAACAGAAATGTTTTTACCTTGCTGTACCTTGATTTCCTATATAGAAAGGTTAGTAAGTCTACAGTAGGTTTCAGAAGAAGCAAAAGAGTCACATGTCAACTGCCAAGTTTGCAAGATTATAGTGTCACAATCAGTGTTTACATGTGAAAAGTTGAATAAAATGTAATGGTAGGCTGGGTGCGGTGGCTCATGCCTGTAATCCCAGCACTTTAGGCTAAGGCGGGTGATCACTTGAGGTCAGGAGTTCAAGACTAGCCTGGCTAACACGGTGAAACTCCATCTCTACTAAAAATATAAAAATTCGCCGGGCATGGTGATGCACGCCTGTAATCCCAGCTACTCGGGAGGCTGAGGCAGGAGAATCACTTGAACCCAGGAAGCAGAGGTTGCAGTGAGCTGAGATCACTCCACTGCACTCCAGCCTGGGTGACAGAGCGAGCGAGACCCCGTCACACACAAAAAGTAATGGTATATATTTAAAACACCCACAGGCTTAATCACAAGTTGTTTTAATGATGGAAATTTCCTTCCTGTCCATATTCTTCATCAGAATAACACACACACACACACACACACACACACATACACACACACAAAGAATTCTTTAGTCTACAAATGCTGGCAAGCCACATGCATGTCTTTAACAAGGGGATAAGAAGGTTTTATTGGCAGGAGCCACATCTCACGAGATTCAAGTCTTAAAGGATGGAGACGAAGGACATGGGAGAATTGAGTCACAAGATTCTGCATTTAAAATACATGGTAGGGGGCTGGGCACAGTGGCTCAAGCCTGTAATCCCAGCATTTTGAGAGACTGAGGCAGGCAGATCACTTAAGGCCAGGAGTTCAAGATCAACCTGGCCAACATGGCAAAACCCCATCTCTACTAAAAATAACAAAAATTTGCTGGGCGTGGTAGTGCCCACCTTTAATCGCAGCTACTCAGGAAGCTGAGGCATGAGAATTGCTTAAACCTGGGGGGTGGAGGTTGCAGTGAGCCAAAATCATGCCACTGCTCTCTAGCCTCGGCAACAGAGTCAGACCCTGTCTCAAAAAAATAAATAAAAATAAAATACATGGTAAGGGATCAACATAATAAATAGCTATTTGCCTCTATGAATGGCAATCTCTTGTTGGCATGAAGGGAAGTTGTGGAGCATAAGAAAGGCCTTCTAGGAACTTTCTTTGTTGTTCTGGCAGGACATAAGCTGGGCTCGGCTGGAGCACATAGAACCAAATGCCTGTCGGATTCATTCCTTGCGATTATGGCCAGACCTGCTGGCAGCACGACCAGCATGGCAGCATCTCTGAGTATGGTAAGATCATCAAGCCTCACAGCCTCCCAGGAAGAGTGTTAGGCCTTCAGCTCCTGTGTCAATGCACAGTTGAGTTCCTGTGATCCCACTTATGTGTGAATCGGCTCTACAGAATAGGCAGCAGGGATAGCATGGGGACGTGTATTAGTTTGCTTGGGCTGCCATAATAGAATCCGCAGACTGGCTGGCTTAAAAACAGTTTATTTTCTCACAGTTCTGGAGGCTGAAAGCCAAGATCAAGGTGCCAACATGGTTGGTTTCCTCTGCGGCATCTCTCCTTGGCTTGCAGATGATTACCCTCTGTTGCCTCTTCACAGGGTTGTCCCTCTGTGAATGTATGCCCCTGGTGTATCTCCCTGTATTTTAATCTCTGATTCTTGTTACTAGAAAAGAAATATGAGGCCTTGCTGATAATTGGCTCTGAATTCATTTGAAGGTATCTTTTAGAAGTACTAAAACCCTGGCTCACATCCAGAAATTTTGATTTCGGTAGTCTATTTTGTGATGGCTTTGGACATTTAAAAAAAAAAATTTCGTTATAAATTCTGTCAAGCAGATACATGACAAGCTATTATATGATAAAGAATCCACGTGTAGATCACACCCCATCTCAACAATCATACATTCTTTGTCAAATCTTATTTCATTTACACCCACTAACTTCCCCCACCTCTCCAGCTTAGCTTCAGGAAAATTCCAGACATCATATCAATTAATATACATATACTGCAAAATGTATCTCTCAAAGAGAAAGACATTTAAAAATACTACTTTAAAATATGATATATACCATTATCATGCCTCAACAATGAGTAGTTGCTTAATATCTTCAATATTTATTCACAGATAATATTTCCTGTATTGTATCATTAATGTTTTCACTTAGTTTTCTTTTTTTTTTCTTCAACTCCAGATCTCATCTGGTCTCATGTGCTGCAATTGGTTGATGTGCCTGTTAATCCTTGATAAAATACACCCTCTCGTTCCCCTTCTCTTTCTTGTAAGAAATGAATCCTTTATTCTACAGAGTCTCCCACATGCTGGATTTTGCTAATTTCTTCTTTTCATTGGTGTTGTTTAACACTCTTTTTTGTCCCCTGCCTTTCTTGTAAATTGGAAGTTATATCCATCAGCTTCCTAATTTGGCATGAAATACTTCAGAGACAGTGTCACATTAACCTTTCAGAAGGTACAAACTATGGTTTTTCTTCTTTTTGTAATGAGAGCAGATATTTGCCGTCATTGCCTAGATCATTCGTGTCACTTGAGACTTAAAATTGAGATGTTTTAATTCCGTTGGGGTTTTTTTTTTCATGCATTAGCTGGAATTCTTAATAATGAGAACTAACTTCATCTAATATTTGATAACCAAGGGATACAATTCATATGCCAAACACAGGATAATTGTTTCATTATTTGCCCCTCTTTACCCAATTTTGACATAGTGAATTCATTCTCTAGCATTTTATAATGGTAGACATGAGGTCATTGCTCCTTAGAGTTACTATGGACCAAAAATGTAATCATACTTGATGTGTTTTAATGCATGCCAGTTATTATTCTTATTGACACTAAAATTTTCCCCACGTGATGCAAATTTCGCATCTGAATCTGCCTACCAGAATACAGGAACAATCACAAAGCAGGTGGTTAGTAAATGTTACTCAAAGCATGTCACAGGACTTAGTGAGGTGTACTTACGTCATATTTAATTGTTTTATTATAACATCGCAATACTGTGCCTGTCCTTCCACCACATGCTTAAAACTGACATCAGGCGGGGTGCAGTGGCTCATGCCTGTAATTCCAGCACTTTGGGAGGCTGAGGAAGGCAGATCACCTGAGGTTGGGAGTTCAAGGCCAGCCTGACCAACATGGAGAAACCCGGTCTCTACTAACAATACAAAATTAGTGGGGCGTGGTGGCGCAGGCCTGTAATCCCAGCTACTCGGGAGGCTGAGGCAGGAGAATCGCTTGAACCCGGGAGGCGGAGGTTGCAGTAAGCCGAGATCACGCCATTGCACAGCAGCCTGGGCAACAAGAGCAAAACTCTGTCTCAAAAAACAAACAGAAAACAAAAGAAAACAAAACAAAAAACTGACATCACCACTTTGCTGCCTTTGGTGTTATTCAAGTATTACTGCATTAGGAGACAGAAAAACTAGGCTCACTCTCCTTTACTGGCTCTTTATACTTAGTAGGGAACAAGTGACCTCAATTAGACTTATGGGTTTGATTATCTTTTGGCTTGCAAAATTCATTTCTCACATTACCATTCATTCTCATTCACGCTGTTTGCTCTGTGCTAGTCTGTGTAGTCATCTGCTATTGCTGAGCCTTGCGTAATTCAAATTTCCTTGTTCCCTAGTACATTGCCTTCTTACCATCGAACGAGTGTTCTTATGAAAGTACAGTCAGCCCTTGGTACCCGTGGGTTACACATGCATTTGTGGACTCAACCAACTGCACTTGAAAAAAAATAAAATTCTACAAAGTTCAAAAAAACAAAACTTGATTTGCCACGTGCTGAATATTATGTTGAATCCACGTGAATGAAGTGATGTTTTGGCATGTATTAGGCGTGATATGCCATCTGAAGATGCTTTAAAGTATAGGGGATGATGTATGTAGGTTATATGCAAATAGTATGCACTTCATATCAGGGACTTGAACATCTGAGAATTTTGGTATTCGTGGAGGGGAGTCCTGGAGCCATTTTCCCATGGTTATGAAGGGACTATTGTAGTTTGTCGGTAATCACCAAGTGTCTCCTCTCTGCTTTTCAATGATTATTTTCCCCCCAGTTATGGGTGTGCATTTTGAGAACTAGTGAGTGTTTGAGTGCAGGCCATATCAAAGACTATTTGATGACCTTTTTTTTCTCAAACTTCAATTTTCTGATTTTTGACATGAGGCTAGGAGCTTACTCTTCTGTGTCATTGTGAAACGAGCTCTACAAAACATGTGAACACATTATGAAGCATGCAAATTATGAGATATGTAAGACATTTGTACCCATGATTACTTGGATGTCGGCTGTCACATAAGAAGTGCTGGATTAAATGTAGGGGAATTAAACAATCCCTTGAATTTACCCTATTATCCTGTTGTTCTGTATACCCTATACAGAACAATACTTTCTTCAGGGTTTGCCAGGGTATATGCAGGAATTGGCTTGCCATCATGTTAACTTATAAAGATACTCTTTTCCACCTTTTAACTCCCAAAGTAGACTACTTTCTGGTGGGCTAGTCCAGCCTTTGACTATCATCAGGCAATTCTGTTCTTCTTGAGGGTGTTTCACTAAATTTTATTGTAGCAGTTTTGGGTACTGGTAGAAATTGAAAAGGGCTGCATGACTAATGATTCCACTTGGGGGAATTTTTCATATTCTCCATGTTAATGTGTGTGAATTAGTCTGAAAACAGTGGGATTATAGTGCCAGCTTTGATTTTGTAGTTCCGTTGTCACCTAGGATTGGAGGCATTAGATGAGTGTGGTGTGGACATTGCAGACTGCCTTATGAAGACGGCCTTACAATGGAGATACATCTTTTTTGCTTTTAACCTCACAACTGGATTATTTACTGGGTTCGATATTCCCATGCTTAGCTATTTCAGGCATTTCAGCCCTGGTTAGACTGCTGTCCCACACTTTACTATAGTAGCGGTGGGTTTACTATAGTAGTGACGGGTTTAAAATGATGAAGCTGCTGAAATGAGTTATATAATTTTAGCCTCTGTGGTTCTTTATATTCTCCATGTATCCTTTTAACTAGCACCCCAGGATAAAGCTTTAGATGTGGATTCAAATAAGGTCTGATGCTGAGAGAAAGCTTCGACTCAGACTAGGCCCCCTCAATGCAGTTGCTATGGGAGATGATGCATCCTGATCGTGTCGTTGTCATGGTAACTCATACACTTGACCCAGTCTCATTCAGACTTGACACACCAAAGGCAGCTTTTCCTGAGCTGCCAGCATCCTCTTCTTTGTCAGTTCAGTGAGGAAATAGAGCCAACAGAATTCTTTTCCCAAAGAGCCTCACTACCTTAGAAGTTATTTGATTCCATAATTGGGAGATGATTATGCAGATCTGGAATTTTTATTATTGTTAGCAGGTGTGTGCACATGTGGAGTGCTTGCATAATGGGGGGTGTACTGGATAGAGCACACCAGTTGTTTCCCAAACTGTTGGTGATATATTATTCATGACTGGGATGAAGTGAAATAAAGATAGCTGGTGCTTATTTGAACACTTTTATCTAGTAGATTCTACTCCTTGTTCTTTATAGGTACCTTGATTAGCAGTAGCTTATTATTCAGTGTACTCTATAATAAACCTAAAATAATAAATGTTTGAAATAACAGTGCATGAATCGCAACAGATAGAAACAGAGAACAGACAACATGATAGGTGAGAAATGGTATTTCAAAGTAGCTTTATTTTACGTTTCTGTAACTATGAGTAGATTTGACCATTTTTTCATGTAGTTTGGGGCCGTTTGTGTGTGTGTGTGTGTTTTGTAAACTATTTGTTTAGGTCTTTGCCAATTTATGTAATGGGTTTATGATCTTTTTTATTTGACTTTAAAGAGTGCTTTACATTTATTGAGGATATTAGCTTTTCAAAGAATATATTTTGAAAATATTTTCTCCAACTTTATGATTTTTTATTTGCTTGTCTTTCTGTTTTTGTTTTCACTTTTTTGCTAGGCCAAAATGTGTCTTCTTATTCCAGAGGGGCCATTTATCAATTTTTTCTTTGCTTGTGTCTGGATTTTGATTCCTTGATAGAAGTCCTTTCCACACTCCCAGGTGTGGGAATACAGAATCTATCTGTATTCCCTTCTAGTATTAAAGAGTTTCATTTTTTACATACAGATCTCTAGACCACTTGGAGATTATCCTTTTCACCAGTTATGGATCAACTTTTATCTTTTACCAAATGTCTACCCAATTGTCCTAACAGCGTTCATTTAAAATGCTTTTCTTTTCCCTAGTTATATGTTATCACATTTATTATATATTAATTTTCCATACGTGCATGGGTGATTTCATACTTTTCTATTCTGTTCATTGGAGTGCCAGCACCATACAATTTTAATTATTGAGACTTAATAGCATGTTTTATTGCTGGTTGGGTTAGTCTTTCCTTATTGCTATTATTTTTTCACATTGTTGTAGCTGTTCCTGCATAGTGTTTCCCTCGCCCTCAGGAGGAACTTTAGAATCAATTTGTCTTCCTCTAGAGAAAAGAAAACTTGCTGGCATATCTTTAATTAAGATTTCATTAAGTTTATAAATTAGCTGACATCTTAAAGATGTTGAACTTTCCCAAATAAGATGAAGGGATATTTTTCCTTCTTTTTAGAGCATTCAGGTGTCTTTAAATGTTTCCTCATACCAGGTGTTCCACATCACTTGTCACAGTTATTGCTAAGATTGTTATCTTCTTTATTGCTATTATAGAGATTTGTTCTTTCATTATATTTTGTTTCTTGTTATTGTTTGTATGTATGTAAAGTCACTGATTTTTGTATATTAATTTATAACCTCCTAAATTTATCAAATCTTTTATTGTTTGTGTTAGTTTTACTTTTACATTTCTCAAGTTGGCCAAGTAAAAATATTATGCAATCTACAAAAAGAACTACAATATTTTTGCAATTCTTATGCCTATGATTGTTTTTGTAGTGTTTGTTTTTTAATTGTGTTGATTAATATTGCCACTACAAATTTGAATAGCTGAGAGACTGGGCAACTCTTTCCTTGCTTTTAACCTTAACAGGAATGCCTTTTGTGTTTTCCATTAGAAATTTTAGTCTTTACATGCA
Source organism: Ateles fusciceps (assembly GCA_036589455.1). Lineage (NCBI taxonomy): Eukaryota > Metazoa > Chordata > Mammalia > Primates > Atelidae > Ateles > Ateles fusciceps. The sequence continues at coordinate 191,870 of JAZHEH010003273.1, forward strand.
TAGTGATACAGATATATGGTGGTACTTCTTTATGTACATGTGTGTATATATCATATACTTTTTGTATATACACATACATAATATATATGAAGCGTACATCATTTTATTGAGTATTTTTTCATTTGGTTTTGTTTTGATTTAGTTTGTTGGAATGAACATTGAATTTCACTGAATGCTATATAGGTATTTCTGGAAATTTTTATATGCTTTTGCTCTTTAGACCTATCATAAGATGAGTTATATCAATTGATTCCCTAATTATTGAATCACCCCAATCACCTAGAATAAATCCTACTTGTTTGTGATGTATTATTTTCTTAATGTGATGTTGGATTCTGTCCACTAATATTTAATTTAGAAGATTTGCATCAATATTCAAAATTGAAAATGATTTGTAACTTTTGTTATATCATGTGTATCAGATTTTGGTATCAATGTTATATTTGTTTTGCAATAATAATTTGGGTTTTTCTTTATTTTCTATGCTTTAGAAAATGTTGTGTAGCATTGAGAGCAATAACATATGTAGCATTATGATTAGTTGATGCTTAAATATTGGTAAAATTATCCTGTGGAAATATTAAAGCCTGATACTTGTTTCTGAGGAAGTGCTTTAATAAATCTCTCGATTCTTCCATTAAAATTGGTTTCCTTAAGAGTTTCATCACTATTGGTGTCAATTTTGATGAATTATTTGTTTCCTAGGAAATCGTACTTATCCTTTGGGTTTTCAATTTATTGTGAAAAAACGGTCTTTTATTATTATTTTAAAAATTGTTTTCTGTTTTAGTGGTTATTCCTTTTCATTTCTTATTTTGTGTATCTCTGTTTTCTCTTTTTTATTATATTAAGTAGTGGCTTTTTATTATATCAAGTAGTAGTAGTGGTTTATTAATTAAGTAATATATTAAGTATTAAGCATGTTGTTAATTTATTTAAGGAAAGAGAATTTTGATTAATTTAGTTCTATTGCTCTTCCATTTCTTGTCTCTTTAATGCTTCCTCTTATCTTTATTATTGCTTCCTTGTGTTTTCTTTTGATTTCCTTTTTTGATCTTTGCCTATCTTTAGGGGTTGGTATTGATATAAATATTGAAGTATTGATTTACTCTAATAACTGTTAAAATATATCACACATATTATGCTATGTAGACTTTCTATTATCATTGTTTTTTTTTTAATACTGCAATTTTGGCTTGTATTTCCCCTTTCACTCAGGAGTTTTTATTTTATAAGTAGAGAGTTTTAAAATTTACCCAGGGAAAGACTTTTTTTTCTATGTATTATGAGAAAAGAATGCTAGCTGTGTTATTTCTACATTATTGAATTTCCTGATCCTTTGTTTGTGACCTGGAATATGGTAAAGTTTTACAAATATTCTTTGGGTGCTTGAGAAAGTGTTTTTCAATTATCGAATTGTAAAGCTTGATATATATCTAGAAGATCTGCCTTATTGATTATGTGAAATAGGTCTACATCCTTGCTTATTTTTTGTTCATTTGGCCTATTTTGGACAGTTGTGTTTTTTTGTTCGTTCGTTTGTCTTGTTTTTTTTTTTTTTTTTTTGAGATGGAGTCTCACTGTGTCACCCAGGCTGGAGTGCAGTGGCATGATCTCAACTCACTGCAACTTCCACCTCCCGGGTTCAAATTATTCACCTGTCTCAGCCTCCTGAATAGCTGGGATTACAGGTGCGTCTGCCCGGCTAATTTTTGTATTTTTAGTAGGGATGAGTTTTCACCATGGTGGCCAGGCTGGTCTCCAACTCTTGACCTCTGCTGATCCAACCACCTTGGCCTTCCAAAGTGCTGGGATTACAGGCATGAGCCACCATGCCCAGCTGGACAGTTGTGTTACAAACTGTTATTGGCATGTTCTTGTATATTCCTCCCTGTATCTCCTATAATTTATGCTTTGTGAAAATATGTATGTGTTATTTTGTGCATAAATATTTATAACTGTTTTGTCTTCATTGGGAATTGTGGTTTTCAGGACTAAAGCAAAGTTGGGGACTAGGGTGAAAGAATATGAAAATGTTTTAAAGAATATGAAAATGTTATAGATTTTGAGAGAGAACATTAAAAGAGAAGAAAAAGGAACAAGGAAAAGGAAAGCAAGAAAAAAAATGATCTGTTGCATAGTTAATAAGTGAAAGTAAAAAGATTTAATTTAAATCTAAGTCAATTGTGGATGAGCACGGTGGCTCACACCTGTAATCCCAGCTTATCACTCAGGATCCAGAGGTGCAGTTTGTGCCAGGTGGATTTCTTATGGGACATTTTAGGGGATGGAAAAGGAGAAACTTAGCATACAGGAATAGGGAGAGATGCCCTAATCTGGTGACTAGTACATAGCCAGAGGCAGAAGATTCTCTTGGCAATCGTATTCATTTATTCAATGAATATTCAAAGATACCCTCTATGCAAAGCCACCTTTCATTTAATTCAGGTTTCTTTTAAAAAGGCATGGGCAAGTCTAACAACAGCTTAAAATCCCTGTCAGTCTCATGGGTCACACTGTTTTAATTTTCTTATTAACCTTAAGTACTACTCTGTTCATATTCAATTCTTTTTTTTTTTTTTTTTTTTTTGAGATGAAATCTCGCTCTGTCAACCAGGCTGGAGTGCAACGGTGCGATCTCGGCTCACCACAACCTCTGACTGCAGCGTTAAAGCGATTCTCCTGCCTCAGCCTCTTGAGTAGCTAGGATTACAGGCATGTGCCACCACATCCAGCTAATTTTTGTATTTTTAGTAGAGACGGGGTTTCCCGATGTTGGCCAGGCTGGTCTCGAACTCCTGACCTAAAGTGATCTGCCCACCTCGGCCTCCTAAAGTGCTGGGATTATAGGCATGAGCCACCGCGCCTGGCCCATATTCAATTCTTATATTCTTTAATATTTCTCTCTCTTTGCTAAAATGCAATACTCCATAGGGGCATAGATTTTTGCCTGTTTTTTTTTTTTTTAATTCTATCTACATCATCTAGAATACTACTGTCACATGGTACGTTCTAAATAAATGTTTGCTACATTAATGTATGAATAATACCCACTTTATGCCTTCAGAGAATGAAACATCTGATGTAGGGGCAGGCACAGCAATATATTTGTATAAGAAATCAATTAATGGTGATGTCACTACACTTCACTGCCTCATTTAATGCTCAACATATATTTAATAAGCTTTGTTCTAGTCCCTGTGCTAGCCACTGTGGGTACTGAGAAGAACACAGCACAGTCCCTGATCTCTACTAGTATTGGATATAGTAGGAAGATTCCAATTATGTATTTTACACTAGATTATTATGTGTTTAGCATCAATAACAAAACAACAACAATCCTATAACAATGACTTAAACAAGTGGTTCTCAACCGTTGAAGAACCACAAAATCACCTGAGAAACTTTTGCAAAAGACAAACTCCCTACAAAATGGCAAAATTCTTATGGAGGGGGATTTAGCAAGATCTGGCATATATTAATACATGTTGGCCTATAAATCCCAATTCTCAAAATCAAAGAAATACTAGGTAAATACAAAAATGTTGCTGATTGTGGAAATATGTGTTATGGAGAAAACTGGGATGATTAAATCATCATTAATAAAAGACTTGACAAATAAAATAATTTAGTATTATACAACTATAAAAATAAATGATAACTGCTTCTATATGTTGATTTGGAACACTCTCTAGGATATACTGGTAAACAAAAAAAAAATCAAGATGGAGAAAACTGCATAGTGTATTATTATTTAGTAAAAATGGTGAATAAATCCATATATGGAATCATAATCAACAAGCTAAAAAAAAATGTACTTGGGGGGAAAGAAGCTCAGATTGAGAGGAACAAGAATACAAGGGGGACTTTGCTCAAATATGTTGTTCTGTAGGTTTAACTTTGGTGCTATGTAAACTTCCCACATACTTATAAAAACTAATTAAATAATATAAAATAATTCTATCAATGAAAAGCGAAATTGATTTTATTGTACATTCAATTGGTAGCATTATAACACAGAGAGGAACTATTTCAAATGATTTATAAACATAGTCATTTGTTCTGTACATTCCATTCCCAGTGAGATACAACCTAAGGACCAAAAGAACCACACAAAATGTTTAAACTCTTTTGAGAATTAGCATTTTTAATGATAGTGTTGGCATGTTTTTCAGATTGTCAGGTGTAAATTAGTGGATAACAGTAATGAGTCATTTTGTTGGCATCCTTGGGAGTCAGTGCTTGTGGCTTCACAGAAAGGATATACCGAAGTAAAATTAATGACATAAAGTACATATCCTGGAGCCCTCAATTTGAATGGGAAGTATGCATATAAACTCATGATACATTTTGCTTAAATATGTATCTCTTAGTTCAGTTCTCTACAAGGCATCAGAAACCATGATGAACCCAGTGGCATGCCATAAAGCACCATGATTGTACTCCCTAAAAAGCATCTTCTCACCAAAAAAATCAGTACATAATGAATTAGGTGATTTGGGGAAACGCATAAGGTGAGACTTGAACAACCTGACCTACAAGAAAACAGGAAGCTATCAAAGACTACTGGGGTCATGTAAAAATAACTCAAGAGCCAACCTGAAGAGCCTGAATGCCTAAAAATGGAATAGTTTGAGCATATATAAGAATAACAACTAAACAGGTTTAAACAGACACATTAAGTGTGTTTAAATATTGTGTTCATAATGACTCTAAAATATGCTTTGTGATCATCTCTAAAAGTGCTAGAGAATAAATTCATTATTTGAAAACTAATAAATACAAGGAAAGAATCAAATAATTAGCCTTCTATTTGCATATAAACTATTTACTGTGTCACCAAATATTCAATGAGGGGAAGATTCTTCTTAAAGAATTACCTTGGGCAGGGCGTGGTGGCTTATGCCTGTAATACCAGCACTTTGGGAGGCCGAGGCAGGCAGACCACAAGGTTAGGAGTTCAAGACCAGCCTGACTAATATAATGAAACCCTGCCTCTATTAAAAGTACAAAAATTAGCCTGGCGCGGTGGCGCGCGCCTGTAGTCCCAGCTACTCAGGAGGCTGAGGCAGAAGAATCGCTTGAACCTGGGAGGCAGAGGTTGCAGTGAGCTGAAATCGCACCACTGCACTCCAGCCTGGGTGACAGAGTGAGACTCTGTCTCAAAAAAAAAAAAAAAAAAAAAAAAAGGAAATATCTTAGCTAATAAATGTAGACAGATAAATGGAACATCTTCATTCTATAATCTGTAATGAAATATTGGATCTAGCCAATAATCATCAATATCTGCTAAAAAAAGGAGATAACCAGACACTTCCCAGGTAGTGCTATGTATTTCTATCTGTTTCCAGATGGACAGATGGAAGTACATATTCTCACTAAAAAAAAGATAAAAGAAAAAAGCAAACTTGAATCTAGTGAAGCCTCCAGCTCCAACAACCAATTTACAGAGAAGACAGGACACAGAGGGACATGTTAAGGACAAAGGAAGGATGACAGCAAAAGCCAGACTGTAAGAAACTCTAGAGAATAAAGGACCCCAAATTCTTCAGCAAATAAATTGCAAGGAAAAAAAAAACAGAGAAGGGACAACCTATAGATTGAAAGAGATTGAAAAAGCATATCAACAAATTATAATGCATGAGAGTAAATTGAATCCTGAGTTGAAAATCAAATTTCAAAAATTAAATAGTTATAAGCAATTGGACAATTTGAACTAGGAATGAGTATATGAAGATATTTGGGAATTATAATTAATTTTTTTAAGACAGGGGCTGGCTCTGTTGCCCAGGCTGGAGTGCAGTGGTACAATCTTGGCTCACTGCAACCTCTGCCTTCTGGGCTCAAGCCACCCTCCCACTTTCGGCCTCCCAAGTAGCTGGGACTACAGGCACATGCCACCACACCCAGCTAATTTTTGTATTTTTTTGTAGAGATGAGGTTTCACCATGTTGACCAGGCTGGTCTTGAACTCCTGAGCTCAAAAGATCCACCCACCTCAGCCTCCCAAGTGCTGGAATTACAGGCGTGAGCCACCACACTCAGCCTGTAATTAATATTTTACACGTGATAATATTATTCTGCTTATATTTTTTAAAGTGTCTACATCTTTTACAGATACATACTAAAATAATCTTTTATTAAGTGATATAATGTTTAAGATTAGCTTCAAACTAATCTTTGGGTGGAGAGAAGTTGGTGAGGGTTTAGATAAAATCACATTGACCAACAGTTATTAACTAATGAAGCTGTGTAAGGTCTAAATGCATTCTTTATAATATTATATCTTGTCATGTATGTCACACTATTCACAATAGAAAGTTTAAAAAAGCATACAGAGTCACAATACAGACTAATGAAATCAGAATTTCTAGATATGTAGTTAAGGCATTAGCAGTTCTTTTTTTAATATACATAATTTTATTACAAAATTTTTTTCTTAAAAAACAAAAGGCAATATCCTAAAAAACCAAAAATTTACTATTGATACTAATTCCTACAAGTTTGCTGTGCTACCATACACAAGTCAAGAAATTTTGCCGGGCGTGGTGGCTCACGCCTGTAATCCCAGCACTTTGGGAGGCTGAGGTGGGCGGATCACCTGAGGTCAGAAGTTCAAGACCAGCCTGACCAATATGGTGAAACCCTGTCTTAAAAAAATAAATAAATTAAATAAATAAATAAATAAAAATTAAAAAAAAAGAAAATTAAAAAACCATTAAATATTTAGGAACACTCAACATCAGAAACTGTAAAATCTAACTGTATGTAGTAGCCCATCGAAAAGCTACAACCTGCATTTTTTAAAAGTATTTTCTCTACAGAGAATCTTATCAGCTATACAAAAATCTGTACATTTTTATATTGAAGCTAATATTGAGCTGCACTTGAATTCACATTCTTAGCAAAACAATTGCCCGAGCACACACGCACACTCTACACTCATCATTAAAGGATAGCCATTTATTCTTCATCTTCATCCTCTTCCTCATCATCTTCACCTTCCTCCTCTCCTCCTCCTCCTCCTCCTGCTCCTCAACTTCTGGTTCATTCTTCTTCTTTGAGCCTCTTCCTCCTCCTCTTCCTCCTCCTCCTCCTCATCTTCTGGTTCATTCTTCTTCTTTGAGCCTGTTGGCCTGCCAGGGCCTTTCTTTCCTGCTTCACTTTTGCCCCTTGGCACGATATGCCACAATATCCTTTTCATATTTCTCCTTTAGCTTAGCTGCTTTCTGTTCCTATGGTTGTTTATCTTTGGCTGACTGCTCAGACCACACTTCACCCAATGTCTTTGTAGTATCCCCAGTGGACAGGCCTGGGTGTTCACTTTTGATCTTTGGGTGATGTTCAGAGCAAAACAGGAAGAAGGCAGATGGTGGCCTTTTAGGGGCATTGGAATCCTTTTTCTTTCCTTTCTTATCACCTTTGGGAGGGACGTAATTTTTCATCTCCCTATCATAGCGAGCTTTGTCACTTTTTGCCGTATCTTCAAACTTCGACTTCTCCTTTGCAGAGCTGGTCTTCCAGCTCTCCGAACACTTCTTGGAGAACTCCGCGAAATTGACGGAAGAGTCCGGGTGTTTCTTCTTGTGCTCTTCCCGGCAGGTCTGCATGAAGAAGGCGTACGAGGACATTTTGCCCCTGGGCTTGTTGGGGTCTCCTTTACCCATGGTGAACAGAACGGCGTCCACCTAATACGAGCTTTTCCTCAGAGTCCCGCAGAGCGGCCGGACACGACTAAGACGCTTCCCTCGCGGGGCTCCGGCATGAACTGGTTTCGGCATTAGCAGTTCTAAATGCTACCTTCAAATAAGTTTACTATGCAGCTACAGTTTAGAGCCAATGGTATAAACAAACAGGACCTTAATTTTTCCCCTCCCCATAAGAAGTCTGGAAGTATGCTTGCATTGTTTCAGTTGCTCAAATATGCCTGCAGGACACCACAGCTTCCATATTCCAGCTCTACCATTTTCATAAAGTTTACTCTGGGACCTCATGTTTGTTACAACGTGGCTGCAACAGCTTCAGGCATCTCTTTTTTTTTTTTTTTTTAAAGACAGGGTTTCACCATATTGGTCAGGCTGGTCTCGAACTCCTGACCTCAGGTGATCCGCCCGCCTCAGCCTCCCAGAGTGCTGGGATTACAGGCGTGAGCCACCGCGCCCGGCAGCTCCAGGCATCTCTATCACATTCCAAGTACCACCATTCCCTCTCACATCTGTCCTTCTTATTAAGAAACAGCGTCTTTTGCAGAAGTCCCAGTGTATTCCCTGTACACCTCATTGGGCAGAACTGGGTCACATGTGTCACCCCTGGCTGTAGGGGAAGCTGGAAAAACCATCATATAACCAAGGAGAATAGGATAGCCACGCTTGGATTGGAGAATTTCTGAGCCTCTCCACCCTTGACCCACAACTGAACATATTCCTTCTTTGAACGAAATCAGTTTTTGTTATCACTGGGCATCAGTAGGAAAGGCTGTTGGGTAATAAATTAGGAAATACAGTGAGAAAGGAGAAGCAGAGCTCCTAGGGTCAAAAATACAGTCAGGAGTAAGGACTGAATATGGACTGAAAGGAAGAAACTCTAAGCGATTGAGCCACATACTGCATCCAGGCAATTTTTGTATTTGCTACCTTGTTGGGTCCTCACAACAGTTCTGCAAACCAAGTAACTGCATCATCTCCCTGTTATGCATGAGGGACAAGAGGCTTATAGGGGAGGGACCAAGTGCTTTGCTCAGAATTCTGGTTGGTGATTCCATGGGGTATTCATTATCATAGCCACTTCTGTAGATACCAAGTTCACCATGAGAAATACCAGCAGGGAAAGGAAGAGGGTCAGTTGTTTGCTCAGCACAGTGCTAGGCATATTTCATGTTGGGAGGAGAAAGTATTTTGATCCTGGCCCCTAGTCTGATGGTGGGAAGTGCTGGCAGAGTTGAGGGCCCAAGGGTGGCCCAGAGCAGAACTTGCTCTTCATGGTAGCTACTGCTAGGCTGCACACTCAGGTCATTTGTGGTATCTTGGATGCCACTAACTCAGTCAGGTGTTGGTAGATATGTGTGGTCTAACATTCATACTTGGGAGTCGGTGAGGCTTGGCAATCTCACCATCCTCATAGTTGGCTGCCATGTTGTCTATATTGCCAGCAGCTTTGACTTCTTTGTCTTATGGAATGAACCTAATATACATTCGTTCCCTAGCCACCTCTGAGCTCAGCTCAGATTCTGCTAGGAAATCAATATTATTTTTCTCCTGCCCCCTGTTTTCTTCCAGGCCTTGAATAGTGTGCCACCCATGGAGGCAAACCATTCTTCTTAACATTTGGTGACTATGACATTTTTACTAATCATGAAGATCTTATGAAGCCACCTTTCATATGTCTGCAATCATCATCCTTTAAGGTTAGGGCTTCCTCAACTATAGCTCCTGACCTTCAAAGACTCACTCCTTTTTTTTTTTTTTTTTTTTGAGACAGAGTCTGGCTCTGTTGCCCAGACTGGAGTTCAGTGGCACGAACTCAGCTCACTGCCACCTCCACCTCCTAGATTCAAGCAATTCTCTTGCCTCAGTCTCCCGAGTAGCCGGGACTACAGGCACATGCCACCATACCTGGATAATTTCTGTAATTTTAATCGAGTCGAGGTTTCACCATATTGGTAAGGCTGGTCTCGAACTCCTGACCTTAGGTGATCCACCTGCCTCAGCCTCCCAAAATGCTGGGATTACAGGTGTGAGCCACCGTGCATGGCCTTCACTTCTTAAATGTATCAGATTTACGCTTGCAGATCCCCTACCCTCTCAGACAAGAGTTCTTTTTAATTTAGCACGCATTGAAGACTGTGGTTGCGGGTGGAGCATTCTGTTATTAACATCACTCAAGAACTAAGTCTTTGGATGTTTAAAAATTGTAATGATTGGGAAGTCGAGGTGGGTGAATCACCTAAGGTCAGGAGTTCGAGACTAGCCTGACCAACATGGTGAAACCCCATCTCTACTAAAAATACAAAATGAGACGAGCGTGGTGGCACGTGCCTCTAATCCCAGCTACCTGTGGGGCTCAGGCATGAGAATCGCTTGAACCCGGGAGGCGGAGGCTGCGGTGAGCCGAGATTGTGCCATTGTACTCCAGCCTGGGTGACAGAGCCAAACTCTGGCTTAAAAAAAGAAAAAAAGTAATGATGCATTTTATTTCACCATTCATTTATACACTACCAAACTGGCAAAATAAATTAAGACCATTTAGAAAGTGATAGAAGCACCAATTAAAGAAGAGAGAAAAAAAAATTCAAGGGTGGAGATCAAACACTAACACTGAACCCAGGAACGGCCAGCTAAATCTGCAGAAGCTATTTGGGGTATTTTTTGGTCACTTGCCATGTGACAAAAGTGTCCTTCTTTTGTGAGTGTATTGGTTTGGCAAAAGTTCAGTTACACTGCCATAAACAAGTAAAAGCAGTCTCAGGAGGAAATAATTCATGTAAGTTTTCTGTTAGAAAATAGAGGAGGCCCTTCACTCAATGCCCCAAATGTGAAAGAAGGGCTACAAATGTATATATTTTGTACATAGATCTTACCAGGTGAGAGACGTAATGGCATGATTGTGTACAGCAGCCTGACTATGAACAAATCTTTTTCTGTACTTGTATGTCAAAACCAAGGTCAAGTTTCAATGTTATCTGCTTGGACTTTGGAAAAAGTTCAGCAAAGAGAGAAATATCTTCTTTAGAGGGCTGAAACATGTCTGCAGATTATGTTTATACAAATTTAATATTAGTGTTTCATATTAATCTAAGGAGAAAACAAGGGGCTTTGCAGAAATGAAATCCCTTTTGATTGATGTCTGAGTCTCAGAGCCTGAAGCTTTTATCAACACTGATTTATAAAAAGAAATTATACAATTTTTAAAGGTGAAGTGTAGGAAAAGAGACGCTCCCTAGAATTTAGACAAATTTTCTCTAAAACCATCTGGCATAGTCTAGTGCAGGATTGAACTGTGTGTGAGGCCAATATTCCATGTTTTACAGGAGCTGTAGTGTAACGTTGTAAGCTATGTCTTCTGTATGTAAGTAAAGCTTTTGTTCGCTTCTGTTTGTTCTGATACATGGCATGTTTACTCAGCAGGTTCTTCTTTTCCCTTTCCCTTGCTGATTTTGGTTATTTGCTGAACACACACACACACACACACACACACACGAGGCGCTTTGAAAAAGCCTCTCCTGGCCTGCAGCGGTGGCTCATGTCTGTAAATCCTAGCACTTTGGGAGGCCGAGGCAGATGGATCACGAGGTCAGGCGTTCAAGACCAGCCTGGCCAATATAGTGAAACCCCGTCTCTACTAAGAATACAAAAATTAGCCGGGCATGGTGGCAGGTGCTTGTAATCCCAGCTACTTGGTAGGCTGAGGCAGATAATTGCCTGAACCCGGGAGTCAGAGGTTGCAGTGAGCCAAGATCGTGCCACTGCACTCCAGCGTCTGCGACAGAGTGAGACTCCGTCTCAAAAACAAAACAAAACAAAAAAAAGAAAAGAAAGAAAAAGCCTCTTCCAAATTCTAAGGTAGGTCTACATTCCCCATTCTGTGGAATTAACCAGTGGTGTCCCTGGGGGAGAAGCCTTGGATCAAATTCTCCTTCCCTTCAACGGCCAATGAGTAGATACTATAACTGAAAACTAGAAAAATTAAAAATAGGGCAATAGTCTTAACAGAAAATAAAGAAAGAGTAATATTGGACATGAAAACAGGCACTGGAACAACTCAAATGCTCAGGTTTTGACAGAACTTCTCTGGTCGTGGATAGTTTGTTTACACTTTCATTTTACTAAAATGAGTATGTATACTGCAAAATGTTTATAATGAATGTAATGCATCGAAATCATGGTATCTTGAAAGGAGGGTCTATTTTGAGAGAGGATTTGTCTTTTGAGGACAGGAACAGAGGCCTTAGTGGATAGTAAAAGCACTGGCTGTTTTTCCTAGGTACTAGGGAAAGATGCTCAAAGTGAGCAGTGTGATTTACTACCTTCCATCCAGCCCAAACATTCCCCCTTTTTTCCTTTTCAGGTCTTTGCTGACGTACAGAATAAGTTGGCCCCTTTCCTTAAATCTCCTCAGATTTGTCCCATAATGACCAGAGGAATAAAGAAGGAAAATTGGGAAAAATATTGCCAAGAACAAATAGGTAGACACTGAGAAAGCGTGAAGTAGGAAGCTCATAAAGTACTTACAGTATGCAACCAGATTTGAGAAGACTCCATATTATCTTGGCTGCTGGGAATTGGAGATGAAGCTCTGAGGACATTTAAATCACACTGACTTGAATTAGAGAAAATACGGGATCTCTGAAGGGAAACTGCCCCTGAACATGGTTTTATAAATAGTTGGATGCCCTAGGGAAACCAGTACTCTGTGAATGGCCCCAATTTGGAGTATTGGAGAACACCGTCAGATATTAACAACTATAAAGAAATGTATCCAGGAAGTTGGAAAGAAATGTTACCATGAGTTCGTATCTACTTTGTTAAAGAGACAGTCCCCTGTCTCCAAGCACCTGGAAGATGTGCTTCTCACTGAAATGCAAAGAATTGGTTTCTAAAATCTATTTCCAAAAAGTGTATTTTTCTCTGAAGGTTTTTATATTTATATATAAACAGTTCAGAACTTCTGGTAGGGAAATTGCTAAACAATTGGCTAATGAGAAAGAGATTGAGGAGCCAGCTTTTGATGGGAAATCATCCAAATTGGATGGAGACAAAGAGTTCTGTCCCGGCTTGTGGTTTTGGTCTATCAGTGGAAGACAGCCACAAATTACTATTAGTAAATTACTGAAATGACAAAACAATGAAACTGATGCAGCAGCAAAAATATGTTTTTACAAAGTGGCTTCTAGGGCAAAACGTACCAAGTACTGGATTGGTTTGTATGTTGTATGAAGTTCAGTGCATAGAGCTCTTATGATAAAAATGAAACTCTTACCACTGACATTCTAATGTTAAAAAACTGGGTCCGAGATGTATGAGGCACACCTGTGTGGATCAGTTAGCTGATGTATGACAAAATAAAAATCCTCATTTCCCACATGGGTGCTCTGAAGACCTACAATGGATAAATCACAGTACAGCACTGATAATGATGATCCGACCAGACGAGTGTGGCTATCTCTGACAGGTTAGATACTCTGAGGTATATGTGCACACAAAGGGGACAATGTAGAAGCAGGCATTGCCTTTAATTGAGCATGAATGAGCCCACACTGTTGTGGCACTAGTCTCCACACCTATTCAACTAGCTCATGAGTATGAGGTTTGAAAACAAAGCAAACTGTCTCTCATGCCAGGTATACTGCTGTGCCTAAGGCACTACATACTTAACAAGACGGAAGTTTCCTCAGTTGTTGAGTTACATGCAGGTTATAAGGCAATAAATGTAGCCACCTCAGAATCCATAATTGGTGTTTTCCTCAAGAAGTTGTTCAGAGAAATATGCAGTGCCTCTGACCCCAAGTGTAGGTCCTGATCTGATTATAAAAATGACTTGCCCCTTTCCTGCCAACCCAAGCACGAAAGATACAAGGGTGAAATCATCTCATTTCCCAGCCCAGGAGTCACTAACCTTTAGTTTTTACTCAATGACCAATGACCTTATTACAAGCATTTATCTTCTCAATAGCCATACCCCTTATCGTGTTGTGTCCCACATGCAAGTTTCATGAGGAACAAAACCAAGAGCTGTGTTTATTAAGATGATGGAGTACAGATAAGAGTCTAGTCAAGGCTGGGTACAGTGGTTCACACCTGCAATCCCAGCACTTTGGGAGGCTGAGATGGGATGATCCCTTGAGCCTGCGAGTTTGAGGCTGCAGTGAACCATGATTGCGCCACTGCACTCCAGCCTGGGTGACAGAGTGAGACTCTGTGTTAAAAAAAAAAAAAAAAAAAGGTCTTTTCAACATATGGTCTGAATCCTCAGGCATATTTGCAATTTGGCCATGCTCAACATGATGGGACCTGATGGAATACAGTAAGTCCTCACTTAACATTGTCCACTGGTTCTTGGAAACTGTGATTTTAAGTGAAATAACACCTAAATAAATGAATTTTTTCCCCCCCCTCAATGTTGTAACTAAACAACATTGAACAATGTCGTACATTGTTTGTACATGGTAATACAATGTACACCTGGTATACATTGTTTTGCTTAATGTTGCAGTCTTCAAGAACCTATGGATAATGTTAAGTGAGCTACTGCTATACAAATAAAGACAGCCTGAGCCTTTCATTTTCAAATCACAAGTTGGGAAGCAGAAGAGCTCCTTTATTGACTGGACTTGGACAGAGAAAACAAAGCTCACTGGGAAGAGCCTTAACATAAGTTTTCCTCAAAGTTAAAATTTTTCCTTTAATACACATTTATGCATTGTTTGTAAATTCCTCACTTAAAACAGTAAGTGGCGAAGAGTTTTTAAAAGTGATAGAACACATTCAACTATTTGAGAAAGTAATAAAGCTAATTGAATAGCATTACATAATGAAATTTAAACATTATTCAAAAGCATTTCAAATAACCATAGAGCTTCAAATGGAGTATTTTATTCACATGTTAGTCATCATCTTAACATGTACAAACACTGACACACTCTGACTGGTCTGCGTGGAACAAGGGTGGTCTAAATATCCTAAAGGAAAATGAAAAATTAAAGTACATTAATTTCTCATTATTATAGGCAATTACACCCACATCACTTACAAAGCTATTACTGATATTGTCCAAGGAAGCAGAGTGGTACAGAGGAAGGAAACTTGAGGGGTAAATTCAACAGTGACATAACTGAGATCTCAACATGAGAAAGCTGACAAAACACGAATTTTTGCTGTGAAATTTCTCTTGCAAAATATGAAGAAAAGTCAGTCAATGGGCAGTAAATAAGTAGGTGGTGAACTTCTGCTGTCAATTCTCCTCACAGTATCTTGCAGAGGTATCAAGAAAATTGCTTAGTCCTTCTCTGGGACCAGTTTCAGAACTTTTCCAATTGCAATGGTCTTACCCTCATCTCTTAAAGTAAAACGACCCATCTGAGGAAAATCTTTGAACGTCTCGAGGCAGATGGTTCCTGCTGTCCTTAAACGGGGCAATGCACACTTGATCTTGTTTCACGAAGCGGGTCGTGTCTTACTTTTTTTCTCCTGATTTTTTGTCTACCAAGGAGATTAAGGCTGTTATCTCAACTTCCTCAATACAAGTGTGAATGTGCAGCACCGCATTATAACCTGGGGCAGATGATGGATTTGTGCTCAATAATCACTATCTGAACATCAACGTACGTCCAGAATGGCAAAGGTTACTAGGATCGCAAAGTATGAATCCGGGAAGAATCTCTTCTTCTTCAATTCCCTTCAGTCTGATTTTGAGGTTTTCACCAGGGGCTACAAAATCAGTTTCAGTATCATCAGAAAGTATTCCAAGAACTTCTACGTTGTGCTTGTCTGGCATCATCACAAGCTGCTGGCCTTTAAAAATGGACCCAGATTCCAGCTTTCCCAGGACCACAGTGCCCATATCCTTGTACTTATCCACAATTGGCAGTCTAATTGGTCCATCAATGGATCTGTTGAAGTTTGGCATGTTATCCAAATACGCAATAAATGGTAATCCAGTGTACCAAGGGCAGAAATCTGACTGCTCTTAATATTTGCTCCGGTCAGTCCTGAGCAGGGCATAAAGTGAATGTCCTTTTTTGGACTGAAGCCCGACTTTTTTCAAAAAGGGTACCAGTTTTTCTTTACATTCTTCATATCTCTCGATGCTCCAATTTACTGTGGGATCATCCATCTTATTAATAAGCACTACTAAATGTTTCACCCCTGCAGTTTTTGCCAACATCGCATGTTCTCTTGTCTGTCCACCTTTTTCAAATCCAGTTTCAAACTCTCCTTTCCTGGCAGAGATGACCAGCACAGCCAAATCAGCTTGAGAAGCACCACCAATCATATTGGGACAAAACTCTTGTGGCCAGGGGCATCTAAAATTGTGAAATGTTTCCTTTCTGTTTCAAAATAGGCACGACCCACTTCGACTGTTTACCCTTGTCTCGTTCTTCCTGATTTGTATCTAAGGCCCAGGACAAGTACCAGGTTTCTCTGTTTTTCTCCTTAGCTTCTCTTTCATATTTCTCCAGTGTTCTTTGTCAACCATTCCAGTCAAAAACATTATCTGTCCTCCGATGGTTGACTTGCCAGCGTCTACATGGCCAATGAATACTACATTTACGTGTTCTTTCTTAGGAGCACCTGAGGGTACGATCACAGATTTGGATTTTCTTATTTCCTCTTTCTCCTCCATCATTTCCTGGCCACTTTCTTCTGGGGGCCCTGAATGTCCCGTGGAACCACCCCCCCCAGGCTCGGCTTCACTTACTTCTTTACTGTGCTCCCATGATTCTTCTAGGGCCATTTCCACCTCTCCATTTTCTACAACAGGTTCTGAAAGTTCCATGGTAACGGCTGAATTGGAACCTTCAAGCGACACTAACGGTTCCTCTCGGGAAGTTTCCACAGGTGCCCCCCCGTCCCATCCTTTTACCTTGAGGGTATCCGCGCCGGTGCAGCTTTCAACGTTGCGGCCGGAGCCGGCCAGCGGGGTGGGCGGCTGAGTCGGGCCCCGCAGGAAGGACGGCACGAACTCCGCGGCATGTACGTTAGGCACGAAGGGCTTGGCGTTGACGTTGAGCTGACGGCTGAAAGCCGAGCTGAGGGGCTCGCGCCGGGCCTCGGCCACCGCAGGGAAGACTCCATCCCCGCTCGACCCCGGGGCTTCCATGTCCACCTGGTCCCAGCAGTCGGGCGCCGAGTCGCTGCTGCTGCTGCCCGAATCCATGGTCTCAAGACTTGCTGTGTGGCAGTAAGGGAGCGGGCTCAACGGGCCAGAAAGAGCGGGCTCCGCCGGCGGGGTTAAGGCAGCAAGAGCGAAGGGCCAGGGGGGAGCGACACGAACCTTAGCGGCACCGTGAAGGCAGCTAAGCGCCGATGCTGCATTCGCAACTGCGGCGGCAGCAGCAGATATGGCGGCTCAACACTCTCCTCTTGTGTGTGAGCGGATCTCCTCCCCCAAACCCCAACCACTTCCGACTCCTCCAACCCCGACCCAACGCCCGGGGGTGGATTGACCCCTCGCTGCCATCCGTACGCTTGGCCTCCTTACTTCTCAGCCAGGGACTAAGTCCAAAAGTACTATTTTTTAAAACGAAAATTTCCATTCACTTTTTTGTTCACACGATCTGGCAGAGCAATTTGACCAAAATCTGATGATTAAACCTAGACAGGCACACATGATTTACATGATTTACAATTCTACTAAAAAGATTCAAGTAAAAGTGAACATTCCTATTGAACAAATGGGAGGCAGTATAAGGGTTAACTATACGGATATCCAGAAACCCAGCAACTGAAGGGAGAGATAAGGAATGAGTAGGGAGGGACTCATGAAATATATGAGTTTGTAGCTGAACTTAGGAAATACAACTTAAGATCACTCATTAATTTGAAATCCGCAGGCCTTTTGATTTTCCCCTTTCCAGTGGGCCTCCATAAGCCTGTAACTTCTGCTGATGGCTTCTATAGTTTAAGGATAGGGTTACAACTTCTTTTCATGTTAAGCACCCTGGCTGTGTCGGGGGGAGAGAATTTCCAAGGAGATCCTTGTTTCAGTGAAGCTTCTAGTCACTTCATATGCAGATGCCTGCACAATGGCTGGCCTGCCATTCAATGGTGGATCACACAGACAAGCACAGCACTCAGATCACTCTTGTTTTACCAACCAACTGCATTCTGGGTGTACCTCCGCTACTCACCAGCACCTCCCCAGAGGACGTCGCTGCGTCCCACAGGCCTCGGGTTTTCCTGCCTCATTTCGGGGGGCCTGGAACCCTACTCACTTCTGGTGCTGGCTTTGGTCTAAGAAACAATCAGTGTACTGTTGAACCCCTCTTCAATTTATTGTAATGAGACGGGGATGTAGGAGTCAGCCTAATTAAACCAATTAGGACTTCTGAGATGAACAAAGACCTTAAGACCCTAATCAAAAGAATCTCACTCTCAGAAAGTGTTAAAAGTTGAGCCAAAGCCTCGGTGATCTTGTTTGTAAATTAATTTAGTGCAAACTGTGATAGAAAAAATAAACTTATTCCTCTGAATCTGTTTGTAGTCTTCATGTACTCAAATCTGCCACCTTTTCCTTTTATGAATTCAGGTTTTATGACATACCTAAAAAGATTGTTGAGTCCAAGCAATCTGCTTAGTACAAGATGGTGTCACATCGTTGGATATTAAATAAATCCAACAACGAAGCAAAATATTATAAAACCAAGTACCTGATTTATAACTTGAGAATTGTGTTCTCCAAGACTTCAGGGATAAGAAAAAAAGACAGACTTGTACCCTCGATGTTTTCTTTCGGGGGCTGCCACTATTTTACTAGTTCTGTACTGTTTCCAAACGTTTAGATACCAAACACCTTCATTCTTTTTGCCTCCAGTTATGGCTTCATTATTTGCAGTGACATAAAGAGAATGGGGCACGGTTATTCACAATAAACAGGAAGAACTGAGAGGTGGAATGTGCGGAGAGACCCTGGACAATACTCCACACAAGTGCTGGAGACTTCTTGGACATTCTGTGAACCTGCAATGGACATCTCTGGGAGAACCTGTCAAGGTTTTGGCAGTCATGTTTACAAAAGGTAATTCATGCAGGGAAGCAGGGGACATCTAGGATTTTTCCTTCACCTGAGTCAAATGCATTGGTCATGAGCATATTGGCATGACTGCTACTTAGTGATATCTCAGAGAACAGAGGATACTTCACTGTTAGAATCGGTAAAGGAGAAATGAGAAATAGTCTGTGAATGTCCTCATAATCCATCATTGCTGCGGTTCCCAGGTCAACCCAAGAGAGAGAGAGAGGCACTGACCAGATTGTTTCCAGAGAGATTGGCCTTGGACAAAATCTTTTGGCTTGTGTGATGAGATGCTTGTCTCCAGTCTCTCTGCCTGAGAGTTCATCAGTAAATGAGACAATTTTCCTCATCAAAGGTTTTAAAAAGAGTGTTAGGTAACATCTAACCATTGTTTAATTCAATCTTTTTCCTCCTTTAAAAATACTTTTTATTGTGAAATATAGCACAAACACAGAAAGTCACACTAGAAAACTATAGCTTATTGACTTACGAGAAGGGAAGCACACTTGTAACAACCATCCAAGTTAATAGAAATTTGCAGCCAACCCAGAAGGCCTACCTGTTCCCTGTTCAATCACAAATGACTTCCTCCATCTCTCAGTGTAACTTTTATTGTGACATTTACTGTAATAACCTATACAATTTTCTGTATAGTTTTATTATACAAATGTGTATACTCAGACACTACAGTTCAATTTGGCTTTTTTGATATTTCTTTTAAGTCTCTTTAATCTATGAGTACCTAATTTATCCTCCCCATTTTCATGTCATTTATTTATTGAGGAAAGTGGATGATGTGACCGGTAGAGGTTTTTTTTTTCTTTTTTTTTAATTATACTTTAAACTCTCGGGTACATGTGCAGACCGTGCAGGTTTGTTACATAGGTATACACGTGCCATGGTCGTGGTTTGCTGCATCCATCATCCCATCATCTACATTAGGTATTTCTCCTAATGCTATCCCTCCCCAATCCCCCCCACCTCCTGCTATTTCTCCCCTAGCCCCCCACCCACCAGGCCCTGGTGTGTGATGTTCCCCTCCCTGTGTCCGTGTGTTCTCATTCTTCAACACCCACTTATGAGTGAGAACATGCAGTGTTTGGTTTTCTGTTCTTGTGTCAGTTTGCTGAGAATGATGGTTTTCAGTTTTATCCATGTTGTTGCAAAGGACATGAACTCATCTTTTTTATGGCTGCATAGTATTCCATGGTGTATATGTACCATATTTTCTTTATCGAATCTATTATTGATGGGCATTTGGGTTGGTCCAAGTCTTTGCTATTGTGAACAGTGCCACAATGAACATACGTGTGCATGTGTCTTTATAATAAAATGATTTATGATCCTTTGGGTATATACCCAGTAATGCTGGATCAAATGCTATTTCTATTTCTAGATCCTTGAGGAATCGCCACACTGTCTTCCACAATGGTTGAATTAATTTACACTCCCACCAACAGTATAAAAGCGCTCCTTTTTCTCCACATCCTCTCCAGCATCCGTTGTCTCCTGATTTTTTAATGATAGCCATTCTAACTGGTCTGAGGTGGTATCTCAATGTGGTTTTGATTTGCATTTCTCTAATGACCAGTGATGATAAGCTTTTTTCATATGTTTATTGGCTGCATAAATGTCTTCTTTTGAAAAGCATCTGTTCAAGTCGCTTGTCCACATTTTGATGGGGTTGTTTTTTTCTTGTAAATTTGTTTAAGTTCTCTGTAGATTCTGGATATTAGCCCACTGGCAGATAGGTAGATTGCAAAATTGTTTTCCCATTCTGTTGGTTGCCCAGTTCACTCTACCGATAGTTTCTTTTGCTGTGCAGAAGCTGTTAAGTTTAATTAGATCCCATTTGTCTATTTTGGCTTTTGTTGCCTTTGCTTTTGGTGATTTAGTTGTGAAGTCCTTGCCCATGCCTATGTCTTGAACGGTAGTACTTAGGTTTTCTTCTAGAGTTTTTATGGTGGTAGGTCTTATGTTTAAATTTTTAATCCATCTGGAGTTAATTTTTGTATAAGGTATAAGGAAGGGGTCCAGTTTCAGCTTTGTGCATATGGCTAGCCAGTTTTCCCAACACCATTTATTAAATAGGGGAATCCTTTCCATATTGCTTGTTTTTGCCAGGCTTGTCAAAGATCAGATGGTGGGCAGTTGTGTGGCATTCTTTCCGAGGCCTCTGTTCTGTTCTGTTGTTCTATATCTCTGTTTTGGTACCAGTTCCATGCTGTTTTGATTACAGTAGCCTTGTAATATAGTTTGAGGTCAGGTAGAGTGATGCCTCCAGCTTTGTTTTTTTTTTTTTTTTTTTTTTTGCTTAAGATTTTCTTGGCTATGCAGGCTCTTTTTTGATTCCATATGAAATTTAAGGTTTTTTGTTTTTTTTCCAATTATGTGAAGAAAGTCAATGATAGCTTGATGGGGATAGCATTGAATCTATACATTACTTTGGGTGGTATGGCCATTTTCATGATATTGATTCTTCCTAACCATAAGCATGGAATGTTTTTCCATCTGTTAGTTCCCTCTCTTATTTCCTTGAGCAGTGGTTTGTAGTTCTCCTTGAAGAGGTCCTTCGCATCCTTTTTTTTTTTCATTCTCAGCTTTGCTGACTGTATCCCTATGGTAGAGTTTACAATGTTCCTTTGTTCTCTGTATTTCCAGTTTATCAATAATTAAATCTTTTAGCTTGACCAGATTCGGATACAAATTTTTTCTTTAAAAAATTTTATTTTTTTTTTAGACAGAGTTTCACCGTGTTTCCCAGGCTGGTCTCGAACTCCTGACCTCAGGTGATCCACCTGTCTTGGCCTCCCAAAGTGGTGGGATTGCAAGCGTAAGCCACCGCACCCAGCCTCAGGCACAATTTTTTGACAAGAATACTTCAAGGGAATTTTGATTATTTCCATCAAGAGGGACATGAGGTTGGGTTGTGACTCTTTACAGTAAGCCACAATTATTGATACTTGTGTAGAAACATATCATTAGAGGTTGTAAAATTGTGATATTGCACTTCTGTCATTCTTTGTTTTTTTATTAACTGGAGTGCTGCTCCAAAAAATTTCTTTCAGCAATTTTGTCACTTTGAGATATAGATTGTAAAGGAAATGCAGGAAACGTGTTTGATTCTTTTGTGTTACTTAGGAGTTTTCAAAAATAATGAGTTGGTTCCCTAGAATCTTTCACGGATGACAAAATAAGGATTTTAAACGGAATAACTATGAATTATTGGATTTACATATATTTGAGGCATTTTGAAAAATTTTACTGACTATACTTATTGATGATCATTTGACAGTGGATGCCTCTTCAGGTTGAGTTCTGAACCCTTTTGAGACTATGCTAGTAGTCCTTGATGGTTTACTTATTATATGGTGTGACAAGATGTACCAGGCCAATTTTACAAATTTCTGCCAAACCAGAAATACTGGTTCTCAATGATAACATGGAAAGATAGATAAAATTAGAAAATAAAGTAATTACTCATTTGATTATCTTACCTATAGATATAGTAGTCTCAGTACTACCACCATCAATATAATTTAAAATAAACATTTTTTCTTTGCATAAATGCCCTCTGTATTCTCTGCCTGTGTTTCATAGTTCAATTGCATCTACCTGATAGTCACTTTCATTGAGTGCTTCCTAAGTGTAGGTCATATTTCAATTATTTTATATGGATTTTCTCATTTAATTTTCCATACCATCCTGTGAAGAAGGTAGCCTTATCATTGTCTTTTACAGATAAGAAAATAACATTCAGAGAGGCCAGGGGAATTACTCAAGGTTGCATAGCTAATAAATAGTGGACTTGGAGTTCAAACACGGACGATATGATTCTAAGACCACACTGACTTGTATCATCTATTATATATATAAAGAAAGGAATGGGGAGATTTGGCAGGGTTAAATCACAAATAGAGGGAGAAGGTAAAATCTTAGATTATCTGGAAAGAATGGAAATATAACAAATTTAGAGAGAAAGGATAATTCAGTGTAGTTCTTTCATGAGGACTTGTGCTTCCTTCCTGAAGTAGGAGATTGGAAATTGTGAGGGAAGACTGCAATAGGGGAAGATTTACAATAGGCTCTTATGGTATTGGGGGAGGTAGCTGATTTGGGGAGTAATAAAATTATTTTTTTAAAAATTAGGTAAACAAGGCCAGGCACAGTGGCCCACACCTGTAATCCCAGCACTTTGGGAGGCCAAGGCAGGCGGATCACGAGGTCAAGAGATCGAGACCATCCTGGCAAACATGGTGAAACCCCATCTCTACTAAAAGTACAAAAATTAGCTGGGTGTGGTGGCAGGCACCTGCAGTCCCAACTACTTGGGAGGCTGAAGTAGGAGAATTGCTTGAACCCAGGAGATGGAGGATGAAGTGAGCCGAGATCATGCCACTGCACTCCAGCCTGGCCACAAAGAGAGACTCCATCTCAAAAAAAAAAAAAAAAGAATTTAGGTAAACAAAAGCAGCACCAGACTGGAGCACATAATACTTTAGGTTATGCGATTCCTCTCTTCCCCATCTTACATCTAGCATCATTGGGCAACCTGGGGCACAAGCAGAGTCTTAAGTGTCATCCAGGTTTAACTAACAGTGGTGTATGGTGGGCTGAAAGGAGGAGAACAGAAAAATATTAAGGAGCTAGTAAACATAGAGTTAAGAACACTGTGCCTTATATTGGTTCTCTTGGTGTATGTGGCAGCGCCATTCACAAATATGCTTCTCAGTACTGAAAAGGCTAAAAAGTTTAAGCCTCCATTTCCTA
The DNA here is from genome assembly GCA_036589455.1 of Ateles fusciceps. Lineage (NCBI taxonomy): Eukaryota > Metazoa > Chordata > Mammalia > Primates > Atelidae > Ateles > Ateles fusciceps. The sequence continues at coordinate 215,369 of JAZHEH010003273.1, forward strand.
GAGTTTTGCTGCTAGGATTCCAAATGCATTTTACCTTCTGTCAATATGATGCACCCTAGACAGATTTCATTTAGAGCCAATCTAAGTGTAGAGTGATGTGAGGTAAGGCAGGCATAACTTGGAGGTATAGACCTAGCTGGGAAATGTATCTCCCTTGAGCCAACAGTTCTGATGGTTTCCTGTTTCTAGAAAAGTAACTAAGGTACTGTATGCCAAGAACTTGCAGTTGTAGTGGAAGCCTCCTGATTCCTCAGCTCTCCAACTGTGAAGAGGTGGCAGCTCTCCTTGAGACTCAATTGTGCTGTATGCTTGTGGTAATTATTCAAGTCTTACATGGCAGAAGACAAGAGAGAGAGAACATGTGTAGGAAAACTGCCCCTTTATAAAACCATCAGATCTTGTGAGATTTATTCACCATCACGAGAACAGCATGGGAAAATCCACCCCATGATTCAATTACCTCCCACAGGGTCACTCCCATGGCACATGGGGATTATTACAATTCAAGGTGAGATTTGGGGTAGGGATACAAAGCCAAACCATATCATCCATTCTGAGACAGTCCCTAATTCTCGCAATGCCCACACCTTGATCTTGGACTTCCAGCTTCCAGAATTGTGAAAAACAAATTTTTGCTCTTTATAAATTACGTGGTCTCAGATATTTTGTTATAGTAGCATTCATGGACTAAGTCACCAAGTAAACATGTGCACATACATCTTACACATCCCAGAATTTGCAGGCAATAACACAGGAGAGCAAGCTCTTAGCTCCATGTTAGGAATCAGAAAATTGATGTTTGAGGAAAAAGGCTGGTCACAAAGGGTTCTTTGATGTGGCCAAGACCCAAACACTCATTAGTCCTCAAAATGCACACCCATAATAAAAAATAAAAAACATAGAGATTAAGAAGCAGAGAAGAAGAACTTGGTGATTCATTGACAAATTACAACCATAGGAGCGCTGGTACTACAGTAAAGAGGGAAGTGTGTTAGGGAATGAGCAAATTTGAACTGGGCAAGACTATAGGAAGTAGAGCAATAGTAGATGACTACACAGACTAGCGTAGAGCAAACAGCGTGAATGAGAATTAATGATAATGTGAAGAAATGAATTTTGCAAGCCAAAAGGTAATCAAATCTATGAGCCTAGTTGAGGTCACTTGTTCCCTAATAAGCAGGAAGATCCAGTAAATGAGAGTGAGTCTTAGTTTCTGTCTCCAAATGCAGTAATACTTGAATAACGCCAGAGACAGCAAAGTAGTAATGACAGTGTTAAACATCTGGTGGAAGGACAGGAACAGTAATGTTATAATAAAACGATCAAGTATGATGTCAATATACCTCATTAAGTCATTGGACATACTACGAGCACACATTTACTAAGCACCCTGCTTTGTGACTGCCCCTGTGTTCTAGTAGGCAGATTCAGATGGGGAAGTTTGTATCATGTGGAGAAAATGTTAGTGTCCATAAAATAATAACTGACATACATTCAAATACAAGTACATTTTGATTGCATAGTTAGCTCTAAAAGAAAATATCATTTCCGCCTTGATAAAATTCTAGGGCTTGAAAATTGCTAAGAGAATATAGATCGGACGTGGTGGCTCACGCCTGTAATCCCAGCACTTTGGGACGCCGAGGCAGGTGGATCGCGAGGTCAGGAATTCAAGGCAAGCCTGGACAACATAGTGAAACCCCGTCTCTACTAAAAATACAAAAATTAGCCAGGCGTGGCGTGCGTCTGTAGTCCCAGCTACTCAGGAGGCTGAGGTAAGAGAATCACTTGAACCCGGTAGGCAGAGGTTGCAGTGAGCTGAGATGGTACCACTACACTCCAGTGTGGGTGACAGAGCAAGACTCCGTATCAAAAAAAAAAAAAAAAGATAAGCAGTGAGGAAATTCATATGTTAATTAGCCCAATTTAGCCAGTCTACAATGAATACATAATTAAAACAACATGTTGTACACATTACAATTTTTATTAGGCTATTAAAAATAAAGAAAAATGTCAAATAAAGAAAAGAAAAAATGTCTAAAAATATTAGATGCTACGGAACAAATTCATTATTTTGAAACTGGATAAACTGAGACAAAATTGAAACAATTGTGTTTGTCATATAAGCTATAATACTTGATTACCAAGTAGGAGATGAGATAAGTTTCTTATCAGAGAAGATTTCCATCTGACAAATGAAGAAGGCTAGATAAAGGTAAAGACCTCATAGTAAGCCTCAAATGACATGTGATTTAGGCAATGACCTCCCAATATCCACTCCCACTGCAAAGGACAGACAACCATTCAGTATGTGTCCCTAATGGATTTATGCAACTCTGCCTCTGAGGTACCTTTGCTAAAATATCAAGCCAAATATGATGGAGACTCTAGATCTAACTCTGAATTCACAGGAAAGGGAGGAAACAGGAGCGTGTTAAACAATGTCAATGAAAAGAAATCAGCAAACCCCAGCATGTGGGAGACATTATAGAAAAAGGACTCATTTCTCAAAAGAAAGATAGGGAGACAGAAAGAGTGAATTTTACCAAAGATTAACAGACATAACAACCAATTACAATGCGTGAGACTAAATGGGGTCTGGAGTTGAAAAACTCAAAGGAAAACATTAGCACTTATGACACAATAAGGGAAATACTAGCTGTGAATGAATATTGAAGATATTTGGCACTTATTCATTATTGTTTAAGCATGATAATGGAATACATTATATTTTTAAGTAGTGTTTTTAGGTTGCCTTTTTCTCTGACAGATATATTCAGCAGTATATATGGATTAACTGATATGATGTCTGGAATTTCCCTGAAGCTAAGCTGGAGGGGTGGGGGAAGTTAGTGGATATAGATGAATAAGATTGACCAGGAGTTTATGACTGTTGAACTGGAGTGTGATCTATATGTAGGTTCCTTATCATATAACAGCTTGTCTTGTATCTACTTGACAATGTTTATAACAGATTGTTTTTCTAAAATGTCCAAATCCGTCACAATGTAGACTGCTGAAATCAGAGTTTCTGGATATGGGGCCAGAGCATTAGTATTTCTAAAACTACCTTCGAATGTGCTTAAGCTAAAGTTTAAAGCCAAAGATCAACAGGGCCTCATTCTTTTAATTTCTTGTGATAAGAAGGCTGAAAGTACACATGTCCTGATTCAGCTGCTAAGAGACCCACAAAAACATCAAGGCTTCCATACTGTTTCTCCATTTTCAACAAGTTTTCTCTATGACTTCTTGCTTGTCACAGCATGACTCCAGGCATCTCTGTTGCATTCCGAGTATCAGCATTCTTTTCTTTGACATCTTTTTAAGAAACCATCTTTTTCTACGGAGGCCTCCCAGACATTTCCTGTACACCTCACTGGGCACACCTGGGTCCCATGTCCACTACTAGCTGCAGGGGAGGTTGAAAACCATCGTTTGACAAAGGGGATTGTGATAGCCATGATTAGAAGAATTTTGAGGGGCCCCCCCCCCAGGACTGGACATATTGCTTCCTTGAACAAAATCAGCGTGTTTACCACCTGATATTGGTGGGAAAGGCTGTTGTGCCAGCAATCGACAAAGCCAGTGAGAAGGGAGTAGAATTCCTAGGATCAAAACACAGTCAGGGGCAAGGATTGAATATGGACTGAAGGGAATAAACTCACAGTAACTAAGCCATATACTGTGTCCAGAGAACTTTTTTTTTTAATCTGCTACGTTGTTCAGTACTCACAACAGTTCTACAAAGCAAGAATTGGCATTATATCCATGTTATGTATGAGGGACTAGAATAGAAGCTCAGTTAGAAGGGGCCACGTGGTTTAATCAGCATTCTGATTGGTGACTTCATGGGGCATTATTTTTCCCTGTGCCACTGGTCATAACCACTTCTGAAGATTCCCCAAATCGCCATGGGAAACATCAACAGAGGAAGGAAAAGAGGTCTATTGTTTGCTCTAGCACAGCGTGAGGCATGTTTCATGTAATGATTTGAACATATGTGACACCTATATTCTGTCTCTGGATAATGACTGTAGTCCACACAGTGTCCATCACACAGTGCTAGTATCGGTATTAGTTGCCATAGATATTAGCTACTGTGGGTCAGATGGCTCGGGGAGATCTATGTTAATTCTAGCTAAATAATTATAAGCTTGCTTGGCTCAAAGTACACTGAAGTTTATACACCGAACTAAACTATATTATTGGTGCAGTTAATTAGAAATCAAGCGGCAACAGGAGGCCTAAGGTAAAGACCATCTTGAGAGCGCAGTAACACTGGGGAACACCGGGGAGTGGTTGCAGAGCAGACATTATTGCTCTGGTCCCAAGAATGCCTTCTCAACAAGGAGACTGCATGAGTGTCTCGTAAAAAGGGCTTGTGCAAAGATCTCTGAGAAGGGAGGTGACCTCTGCTCACAACATCGGGTAGGGTCTTTGCAAGATAGGAACTGGCAAGGAGGAGAAAAGCCTTGTAGGGCAGAGATCACGGAACGCCTCAGGCTCTGCCTAGGTTCTCGGAATATGGAGTAATTTTAATTGCTCTATGTCCTCAATGGTCGGGAAATAAACGCCCCTGGATGCATTAGGTGTGGTCAGACCGGGTTGCTCCTCATCTGCTATACTTCTAATGCAGCCGCACCCTGATAACATATGGTGATAAACTCTGAGACTAGTTTAGCATGTCTTAGAAGAATCTCAAGTGCTCTTCCCCCCCCCAAGTCTTACCTACCCCTTCACCCTCCCCTTCCACGCCCATAAGATCAATCAGATTGTGCACATAATAAAAGTGTTTGGAGGCCGGGCTCGGTGGCTCAACCTATAATCCCAGCACTTTGGGAGGCTGACGCGGGCGGATCTCAGGTCAGTAGTTTGAGACCAGCCTGACCAACATGGTGAAACCCCATCTCTACTAAAAAAATTACAAAAATTAGCCGGGTGTGGTGGTACGCCGCCTGTAATCCCAGCTACTCAGGAGGCCGAGGCAGAAGAATCGCTTGAACCCTTGAACCCGGGAGGCGGAGGTTGTGGTGAGCTGAGATTGCGCCATTGCACTCCAGCCTGGGCAACAAGAGCGAAACTCCCTCTCAAAAAAAAAAAAAAAAAAAAAAAAAAAAAAGTGTTTGGAGCCCTGAGCTTGGGGCCAATGCAGTTCACCCCTCACAAGAGTGCGTTGGACCCCTGGACCCATGCTGTAAACTTCTACTTCTTGTGTCTTTGTCTTTATTTCCTTTTCTCACTCCCCTCGTCACCGCTGGGACACGGGGGCACTCACACACAGGGTTGGGCTGGTTCCTTGCCCCCTTCTATGCAGGTGGTGTATCTATGATGTCTCAGGAACAAACCTTACAAACGTGTGATTTCTATTTGGCCTTTCCCTCTCCTTCTATTCTTCCGTTTCCAATACTCAGTTAAACTCAAATATTGAATTACTAGTTTTAGGTTTAAAATTTTCAGTTCTCCATTTTTCAGTGAATCCATTTGATTGATGTCTTAGTCCATTCTGCATAGCAGAATATCTGAGACTGGTTAATTTATAAAGAAAAGAAGCTTACTTAGCTCATGGTTCTGCAGGCTGGAAAGCTCAAGGGGTATGGTGCTGGAATCCACTTGGCTTCTGGTGAGTGCTGTGTCATATCATGGGCAAGGTCAAAGGCGAAGTGGACACATGCAAAGAGGCCAAACATGAAAGGCAACCTCGCTTTATTACAATTTGCTCTCGTGGGAAGTAATCTATTCCTGAGAGACCTAATCCAGTTTCAGGAAAACAAGAAACTCAGTCACTCTTCTGAGAAAGGCACCAAACCACCCATGAGGGCAGAGTCCCATGACTTAAATGCCTTCCATTAGGCCCTGCCTCTTAAAGGTTTCACCTTTCAACGTGGCTGCTCTGGGAATTAAGGTTCCAACATGAGTTTTTGTTGAGATAGACCATATTCAAGCCATAGCAACTGATGCTCAAATTCCAGTTTTCTGATGAAATCCCAACTTCGTTAGCCATATTCTTGAATATATTAATCATAATTATCTTGCTCCAATATTGGGGTGTTGTTATTTTCTTTTGTCTTTTTATTCTCTGGGTCTGTTTCTTATAAGACTGGTAATTGAATTAAGTGTCAGGCATTACTAATCAGAAAGTTTCAAAAAAGGCACTATGGTTCACGCCTGTAATCCCAGCACTTTTGGGAGGCCGAGGTGGGGGGATCATGAGGTCAGGAGATCGAGAGCATGCTGGCCAACATGGTGAAATCCCATATCTTTAAAACATAAATAAATAGATAAAATAAAAAGAAAATGAAAGTTTTATGGGCTCTACATGATGTTATCTCCCTCCCTAGAAGATTCATCCTCTCTTCTGGCAGGCTGTTAGTGAAGGAGACAATCACATCCATCCAGAGAACAGCTGACTCAAGGATGCTTCAGACTTTATAAAGTTTCATCTACCTCTGATTTTTCCCTCTCCAAGTTGCAGCTCTCCAGGGCTCTTAACTGTTAGTCTGGGATGTTTAGCAGAGGGTCTCATTTTGGGGTGACTTCTGAATTCAGTATTTTAGTATGCAATGCTGGGGGCTGCTGATCTGTTGAGATTTTTAAGTGCTGTCTGTTGAGCTTCTTAGTCACATGTTTTCTGTAGTTTAAGTATGGACAAATGCCTCTAGGAATAAAACCACCCCATATTGGTCTCACTTTTGTCTGCTTTTCTTTTTCCTGAGATCTTGACTTCTCAAATATTGACAAGTTTGGTTGTCTGAACTCTAAGTTTTGTTTCCATAGCTTTCTAAAGAGCTGATACCTTCTCTACCTCTTAGCAAATGTTTTGTGTGTTGAATGATGTCCTCTCACACCGGACAGTTTGGGATTCAGCAAATTATCTGAGGGAAAAAGCAGCACAAGATTGTTGAATTCCCCTCAGTAAGTTTCCCTAACCTCTAGATTCTTCCACTCTGATGTCCTGGACACAAAATAAGTTCTCTGATGCCTTCAAGTAACATTTTTTTTTCTTTTTTCTTTCTTTCTTTTTTTTTTTTTTTAGAGAAAGAGCCTTGTTCTGTCATCCAGGCTGGAGTGCAGTGTTGTGATCTAAGCTCACTGCAACCTCCCCTTCCCGGGATCAAGTGATTCTCTTGTTTCAGCCTCCCGAGTAGCTGGGATGACAGGCGCCCGCCACCACACCCAGCTAATTTTTTTTGTATTTTTAGTAGAGATGGGGTTTCACCATGTTGGCCAGGCTGGTCTTGAACTCCTGACCTTGAATGATCTGCCCACCTTGGCCTCCCAAAGTGTTGTGATTACAGGTGTGAGCGACCACATCTGGACCACTGTTTTTCTTTCATCCAGCTTTTTTACTTTTTGTCCATGGTGAGTAGGATTGTAACAAGTTATTTCATCACAGTCATGGCTGGATGTGAAAATGGCCCACACATAATTTTTTCTATTTCTTAAAAATAAATATCCAGTCATTCAACCAATCAGCAGCAGTTGCAATAGCTATTTATGACCTGGTGGGCAGGATAAACCACTCTGCATCCCAAAATGAAGGAAACAGCATGTCCTATTTCCCTGCAGCTACAGCTAATCCCCAGAGAGCCAACTCACTCAGTGACCTTCACAGGCTGACCACAGGTGGGTTGCTCCACATGCACAGATGGTGCCAACAGGCCCCAGGTCCTCAGGGTCCTCCACTCAGTGGCAGAAAGTAATCGAAGGCCATTGTCTCCTTATTCTTCATCAAAGGAAAAAGAACCATCTAGATGTAGTGAGACGGAATGGTTCCCTCCTGAACCCCTTGTGGGATTTTTGATGGAATAGGGGAGGGGGATGGCTCGTTTTGCTCTGCCAGCAAGCTCAAACCTCTTGCAGGAGGGGGAGAGCACATAGGCGAGTGGTTGCTGGGCCAGGGTGAGCACTTTTCGAGCTCTGGCCCCACTGCAGCAACTAGTGGTGTGTTACAATTAATGCTCTTTTAGCAGCTGCCGTCTGTGGATGGCTAAATGTTAACCAGCTCAGTGGAGAGTCAAGGTGACAGCCTGTTTGTTACACTGCCCTCTTGGTACCCCGGGTTCTTCTACGGTGTCCAGGAAGAATCAGGTCACAGGGACTTGAAGGAAGGTGAATGTGGAGACTTTATTAAGCGGTGGAAGTGGCTCTCAGTGGAAGGGGAGCTAGAAGGGGAGATGGTGCAGGAGAAGGTGATCTCCCCTGAAGCCTAGTCTCCTCTGGCCGAGTTCCTCCCTAGAGTCCTGCCATCTGATGTCAAGCCACATCTATCGTAGTCTCTGATGCTCAGTTGCCTCTTTTCCTCTAGCCATTCAGCCACTTGTTCTCGTCTCTCCTTCTCTGCTGCACTGCTCTGCTCTTCTGCCAGTGGAGTTTGGGTTTTTTTTGGGTACAGGATGGTGGTCGTGGCAAGCACCCTGATACTAATTCACACTCAACCTCAAGCTATTTGTCAAAATTACAGTTTAAATTTTCTACCAGCTATGGTTCAACCAGTTTCTGTTCCTGTTAAGTAGATCTTAGCTGTGATCTACTCAGCTGAGATCTACCTAGCTTTGATGCTCTGGATTCATCTCCTTCTCAAATTTCAGGATGATGGTTTGTCCTAACAACTCAGTTGTCTGATGGGATCTTGAAAAGTCATTGATTTTTAATTTTGTCCAGTTATATTCTGTTTGAAAAATGGGTGTTTTATTCTGTGTGAAGAATTCCTTGTTTGAGGAATTTCTTTGTGAAGAAATTCCAAGCGTGTTACATGTCAGAATAGCTCCCTGGTTCCTCAGCAATACTTGAGTGTTGTCTTTAGCCCCCAAATACTTACTCTCTCTTCCCGAAGCTTGGTGATTCAAATGTTAGAACTTTTGTTTTAATCCCAGAGTTCTGTTCATTTTTGCTTACTTGTTTTTCTCTGTTTTCAGATTGAGTATATCCTACTGATCTGTACCAAGTTCAGATTAATGTACATGAGTACAGTATGCTGCATTACTGTGCATGACTACAGATCTTATGTACAGATTAATATGATATACTCAATCTGAAAGCAGAGAAGAACAAAGATAATCAGGTTCACTGATTATATAAAATATAAAACAGGGGAAACACAGATACAATCAGGTTCACTGATTATATCTTTCATCATCTCCATTCTACTGTAGAGCCTGTCCAGCAAGTTTTAAATTTTGCTTCTCATATTTTTTAGTTATATAATTTCCAATTTGTTCTTTTCTATAATTTCTATGACTTGGCAGAGATCCTCTTGTTTTCATTTACGTCACAGTAATCCATAATTAGTTCTTCAAGTAATTTTACATTGGCTGCTTTAAAATCTTTGTGTGATGAGATGAGAAGGTCGGCACAAGATACAGGTCATGAAGACCTTGCTGATGAAATAGGTTGCAGAAAGAAGAGGCTAAAACCCACCAAAACCAGGATGGTAATGAGAGTGACCTCTGGTCGTCCTAACTGCTACACTCCCACCAGTGTTTCAGCAGTTTACAACATCAGGAAGTTACCCTATATGGTCTAAAAGGGGGAGGCATGAATAATCCACCCCTTGTTTAGCATATAATTACAAAATAGCCATAAAAATTGGCAACCAGCAGCCCTTGGGGCTGCTCTGCCTATAGAGTAGCCATTCTTCTATTTCTTTACTTTTTTTTTTTTCTGGAGACAGAGTCTTGTTCTGTCGCCCAGGCTGGAGTGCAATGGCATGATCTCAGCTACTGCAACCTCCGCCTCCTGGGTTCAAGTGATTCTCCTGCCTCAGCCTCCCAAATAGCTGGTATTACAGGTGCCTACCACCACACCTGGCTAATTTTTTGTATTTTTAATAGAGCCGGAGTTTTGCCATGTTGACCAGGCTGACCTCGAACTCCTGACCTCAGGTGATCCACCCGCCTCAACTTCCCAAAGTGTTGGGATTATAGTCATGAGCCACCGCACCCAGCCTTCTTTACTTTTTTAATACACTTGCTTTTACTTTATTACTATATGTACTCTCCCCTAATTCTTTCTTGCGTGAGATACAGGAGACCCTGTCTTGTGGTCTGGATTGGGATCCCTTTCCAGTAACACCTACTCCATAACAAAGGCCAAGTGTTTGTGGGAACACTTTACAGAGCCTTGTCCAAAGCCATGGGGGAGGACATTCTTACTCAAGCGGCTTCTAGTTTTACATTCTTACCTAAGGAGTGAATGAAGATACACAAGAAGACACTTATGGCCTGGGTGTGGTGGCTCATGCCTCTAATCCTAGCACTTTGGGAGGCTGAGGCGGGAGGATCACTTAAGCCCAAGAGTTTGAGACCAGCCTGGGCAACATAGCAAAAGCCTGTCTCTACAAAAAATACAAAAAAATTAGCTGGACATGGTGGCACACGCCTGTAGTCCCAGCTACTCTCCTTGGGGTGCTGAGGTGAAAGGGTCGCTTGGGTCTGGGAGGTTGAGGCTGCAGTGAGCTGTGATTGCACCACTGCACTCCAGCCTGGATGACAGACTGAGATCCTATCTCAAAAGAAAAACACACCCTTGCGAAGATCGGAAGCCAGAGAAACCATTGAGATTTAAATGGGATATCACAGAAAGCCCTCTTTCCTTCACACCTTTCCAACACAACAAGGCACCAGTAAAATAATATTAAATTGCAGCTGAAAGAGCTGCAACATAGAAAACTTTCTCTGAGAAGGAATACTTAGAGAAGCCCATAGTGAAAACAGGATACAAAAACAACTACACTGGAGGAAATCGCAGCCCTTGAATCCTAGTGCTACAACAAACTTTAAACAAAGCCTAACTCCTAGCCGTATTAACATAAGTAAGGTTATCCAAACCTCGTAAGTGAGGTAATGCAAACGCTTCATGCCAAATCATTAAATAACAAAGATGGTAGTTACATATGCATGTTGTAATACCTAGAGCAACCACTAAAAAAAAAGTACAAGGTGAGCCCAACAGGGTGACACAGTCAAAAATAATTTAATTGTACATTTAAAAGTCAGTAAAACAGTATAATTGGATTGTTTGTAACATAAAAGGATAAATGTTTGATGTGATGGATATCCCATTAACCCTGATGTGATTGTTATGTATTACATGTCTATATCAAAATATCTCATGTAACCCACAAATAAATACACCTACTACGTATCCACAAAAATTTGAGAAAAAATGTGTTCAAAAAAAAGATACAGTAATATGCTCAAAAGTATTGTAGAGGAGTGAAAATTGGATTTAAAACATATTCAAGTAGACCAAATGAATACAAACACAGGAATGAGAAACACAGGGAACAGAAAACAAATAATAAAATGAGACCGTTTCAATATTTACTTCAAATGTAAATTGCCCTAAATACACCAAGTAAAGGCAGAGACTGGTAGAGTTAATTTATTAATTTTTTGAGACAGGGTCTCCCTCTGTCTCCCAGACTGGAGTGCAGTGGCATGATCTCGGCTCACTGCAACCTCTGTTTCCTGGGCTTAAGCGATCCTCCCACCTCAGTCTCCTAAGTAGTTGGGACCACAGGCGTGCACCACCATGCCTGGCTAATTTTTTGTATTTTTTGGTGGAGACAGGGTTTCGCCATGTTGCCCAGGCTGGTCTTGAACTCCTGAGCTCAAGTGATCTGCAATCCTTGACTTTCCAAAGTGCTGAGATTATAGGCATGAGCCATGGTGCCTGGCCTTTTTTTAGTTTTAAAATTGTAAATTCACAAACTATAATTGTATATATTTGGGGGAATACAAAGTGATATTATAGTACATGTATACAGTGTGGAATGGCATATAATATGTGCCTCAGGATTACTCCTCGCCCAAACTGAGAATAAGGGGAGTAGAACATTAGCCACTGAACAAGAAAGAGCACTTGAGAAAGGGAAGGGTAATCCCACCGTGGTAAGGAGAGTGCAGCTCCATAATGCTGATGTGATTGTCTTCTTGCTCTACCTGGTGAGGGAGAGACTCACTGTGCTGTCTGGAGGAGCTGGAGGGTGATGGAGACAGTATGCTGGGACCTCTTGATAACTGGCTGAAGTGTCACGAGTGTGGTGCTGCGTTAACACAGCCTATCCTTCAGATGAGGAGTGCCCTTATTGAAAGCATTTGACTGACCACAAAGCATTCATAAACTCAGTCATCTTCAGTATTTAAAGTAAAAATGAAGTATCATGGAACAAAATCTCCCACTGCCTCTGGGCTGTCATGACAAGCTTAGCTGTCCATTTTTAAAAATCGTGTATTTATTTTTGTGACTACTTTGTTCTAGTTAGGCTTTCTTCCTTCAGTGTTCTGCACTCCCATAGTACAAAGGGAGAGCTGAACTGTTGGAGTAGAAGGAGGTGGTTGCTGAAGAGTACATGGATGTTTTATTTATGTGTATTTTGAATGTAAAAATCTCACCTAAATGGATCAAAGATTTTTTTTCTCCTAAAAACAAGAATACATTAAAAAAAAAAAGAGCAAACAACAACAAAATCCCTTGATCTTCTGCGGTGTACATAAGTCAACAAGACTGGGGAAACGTAATTCCCCTCTGCCAAGGGCAAGTGTGGCTTCCCATCAAAAGCCAGTAGCCTGCGTCAAGTCTTGATCAGAGTCAGCAAGATCTTTGCACTATTGACCATGGAGTAATCTGCACTACTATAAGGTTCACATGTGAATTCAAATGTAGACATGTTAGTGCCTAAACATATTTGACTTTATCGCTCAGATTTTATATATTTCAAATGTAAGTGTTGCTAATCAGTGCAGTTATTAATGCAATTTTATACTTTTTAACAGGAGGAAGAGTAGATTTTGTACTGCACATGATGAAAGGGGGTGGTAATGGTATTATATATTCATTTTAATTTAAAACAAACCACAATCTTAATGCAGCCATGGTTTGAATTTGTTATCTTGGACTGTTTATTGCATGTAAATGCAATGTACGTTTTGGATGTAAATCTTAGAAGTGCACAGTGTGAATGTAGGTTATCATTAATAAAACATTAATCACAGTCTAAAATAATAAACGAATAAAATAAATGTAAATTGTCTAAATACACCAATTAAAGATAGAGATTAACAGAGGTTTTAGTTTTTGTAACTTTTTAATTTTTAAAATTGTAAATTGAAAAAAATTACAATTATCATCTATTTACGGGATATACAGTGATATTTTAGGCTACGAATACCAAGTGGAATGATTACATCAAGCAAATTAGCATCTCTATCACTTCAAATATTAGTCTTTTTGTGGTGAAAACATTTGAAGTTTACTGTCTAAGCAAATTTGAAATATACAAAACACTATTGTTAATGGTAGTCACCGTGCTCTGCAATAGATATCAAAAAATTTATTTCTCCTGTGCAACGGAAACTTTCTAGTCTTTGACCAACACCTGCCAATCCTCCCAATGCCCAGTCTCTGGTAACTACCATTCTACTCTTTGCTTCTATAAGTTTGGCAGAATTAATTTTAAAAAGTAACCCAAATATATGCCATCTACAAGAAAATGCACATCAAACACAACTACATAGGTAGATTATAAGTAGGTTGATGGGAAAATTGTATCATGCTAAAATTAATTTTTTTTTTTTTTTTTTTAAAGCACAGGTAGCCAGTGTGGTTTATTTGATTTCCTTTCTGCTGGGCACAGGAAGCTCTCACAAGGCTAGGGTTCAAGCTGGCTACCACAGAGGGCAGTCATGTGCACGTGGGCCTGATCCCAGCCCCAGGTCAGGTCCTGATCGCCGGTCCTCAGGTGCTTTCCACTCAGGCTTGAGGCGGGAGTCAGGTGGCATCAGCTCGCCAGAGCCCTTGCCAATGCCTGGCTCCATCCAGAGCCAGCCCCGCTGGGAGGAGCCTAGCCCAGGAAGGCTGCATGGGGCAAGCGCCAGGTGGCTGACTCAGCAGCAGCCATGGGGCTGGAGTGCCTTCCTGATGCCAGTGGCCAGCGCTTGTGGCGTGGGGCTCTCTGCAGTGCAGCTCACAGGCAGGCCCTGGGCGGCCAGCGCGCGAGCCGTAGTGGGGCCGATGGCTACAAACTTAATTTGATCGATATTGTCACCAGATAACTCCTGAATGTGCTTGAGACTGTATGTAAGGCCAGAGGGACTGAAAAATGTGATGCTGTCTGGAAATCCCTGCTGGGAATAGTAGCTGTTCAGATTCCCTTGGATTCCTGGGGTGTGGAATTGTCTGATACACAGTTATGCTTTCCATGGCAATCCCTTTGTCCTTGAGCGTTTTCGGCAGGATTTCTCTTTTGAGGTTTCCACAGGGAAATAGAAGAGGCAGTGCTGAGGACTCCCTGGAACAAATATATTCTGCAAGCTTTTCTGCATTTCCACAGGTTTCTCCTCCTGTAACCAGGCCAATTTTACTCACTAGAGAAGCAGTAGCATTTCCAACCACATACACTGACTTGGCACTCCATTTTTCTTTCAGAGACCTTTCCCAGACTTCAGTTTTATTGTCTTCTCCAAACACAACTCTGCTGCTTCCACTGCTCTGGGGCTGGTAAAAATGAGTCCCCCATAATCTTCAGGATGAGAAAGCTTCTCAGAGAAACTGGGAAGAGACAAAACTCAAATGATAAAACAGGGATCAAAGTGGCTTCAAGTCCATATAATCCTAATTCCCTGATATACGGATCCTGGCCACAGTCATCTTCCTTAGCATCCTTCAGTAAAAGAACCTTCATTATTGCCTGGCGGCCCTTGTAGGGTGCTCGCGGGGCTGGCGAAGCCCTAATGGGCTAAAAGACTGGACCGTGCCCAGCAAGGGGCCTGGGATACAGCGGGCGCCCAGTCCGGGGGCAGTGTCGCGCAGTCCCATCGAAGAGGCTGCTGAGGTTGCAGGAGCAATGACAAGAAGGTGGGCGGTCCCCTCCCCCATGCAGCCTGAGGGCCGCGGCGGGAACGGGCCGGGCCCCAGGACCCAGCCAAAATTAATTTTTTAAAAGCAGGAATGGTTATATCAGTATTAGAGAATGTATTCTTCAGAGCAATAAAATTAATTGACACAGGTAGGATGTCACATAATGGTATAAGGATGAATCAACTAGGAAGTCATAGCAACCCTAACGTGCTTGCAGCAAAAAGCAAAGCCTCAGACTACATGACACAGAAACTGCTAGAGCTGAAAGGAGTGAAGATTTCAACACTCCACTCTCAGAAATGTATTGTACTATATTCTGATTGGATTATAAAGCAAAACAATTCTAGACTGTATTCCCAAAGCCTACCTATAGCAAATGAGGCTTAAAAGTTAATTTAAAAAGACAAAGTATACTAAATATTATACATTGCAATCTTTTCAAAATATTAAGTGCCAATCTCTGGGGTGACTATCAACAGTGGGAGTATTGCATTTATCTGTTGAACTCAGGCATGCCCCTGTGACGTACCTTGGTCTATAGCACGTGTAATCCAAAATAAAAGTTTTTAAAAGTAGGTCACATTATGCCATTTACATTTACTGATACATCAGATACATTCCCTCCTAGGTCTTTCAAATAACTTTATGTTATTCTTTCTTCTATGTCCAAGCAAAGGCTTTAAGAGCTAGGCTTATAAGATCTGAAAGCTTAGCTTTAAGATCAAGCTAAAAGAAAGCTTGATCCTGGAATGAATATGGGGTGGACCATAGCCACAGCCAATCATGAAGGAAAATTTTATTGGGCTTGTTTGTTACCATAGAAAGCCTAACCTCGCCTGGCTGGTATTCCAGACAAGTGCAGATAACTTTTTTAAAAAGTGATTCACAATCTTAAAATCTAATCAGAATGAATTAAGATTAGAATGCAATAAGACAGACAAAGTCGAGCACATTTTATTGCAAAAGAGTACAATTTCCAAGGAAGATATAACACTTAGGATTACTGTGCACCAGCAACATGTCACCAACATTCCTAAAGAAAAAGATACAGAAGATTCAAGGAAAAACAGACAAACACAAATTAGCAATGCAGGATTTGAAATAGGCTCTCTCAGATCAAAGGGATACAATTAATAAGAACACAGAACTACGTAAATAACAAATAAGATAGGTCTGAGTCCTCCATATTGTACTCTGCACCTGCACCAAGATCTCAGGCTTTAACTCTTGTAAATGGGAGGTAGGTCATAAGGGTCAATGTTCCTGCTGAAAGTAACTGAAAAAGCCTGGGTGAAATCACGTTTAAAAATTCAAAAACAAATATAGTACTCAGATGACAGTGAGGATCTCTTAAGGAAAGGCAGGACCTGCAGATGAAGCCTAGGACTTCAAAATGCTTTTCCTCAGAATGCCTACCTGAAAAGAAACAGCTCTAAAACTAAGCTGTGTTTTAGTGACGCCGCTAGAGATGAAAGCCATATCTCAGAGCTGACCAAAGGTGGTGATGTTGGTAAACCACCTCCTCACTTTTAGCTGAGACCCCAATGGCCATCACTTTTTGAGTCAGGAGGAGCAAACCATAAGTTAAGTCAGCTATCATTTGTAGCCTGACTTTGCATCACCTGGGTGCAAATTATAAAATACATTAAACTGGGCCGGGCATGGTGGCTCACGCCTATAATCCCAGCACTTTGGGAGGCCAAGGTGGGTGGATCACGAGGTCAAGAGATCGAGACCATCCTGGTCAACATGGTGAAACCCCCGTCTCTACTAAAAATACAAAAAAATTAGTTGGGCATGGTGGCGCATGCCTGTAGTCCCAGCTACTCGGGAGGTTGTGGCAGGAGAATTGGTTGAACCCAGGAGGCAGAGGTTGCGGTGAGCCGAGATCGCACCATTGCACTCCAGCGTGGGTAACAAGAGCAAAACTCCGTCTAAAAAAAAAAAAACAAACAAAAAAAAAACATTAAACTGGATGGCAATGCAAATAGCACAGATAGAGCTAGGGAATACAGCTAACCTAGGTGGAAACATATATCCTTAAAGGCATACAGTTGAAAAGGAAAAGGAAGAATAGCTGAAAATGACTTACACATCCATCTACAGAAAATACAAAAATAACAACGAAATCAACACAAAGAATCACTAAAGACAGAAATAAATGAGAAAGAAAGCAAACACACAATAGAGAATTTTAACAAAGGGCTTCACCAATCCTTTAAAAGTCTATAAAAACTAGGCGGGTGCAGAGGCTCACTCCTGTAATCCGGAATTCTTTGGGAGGCTGAGGCGGGCGGATTGCTTGAGCACAGGAGTTCAACATGGTGCAACTCCATCTCTGGTCAACATGGTGAAATCCCATCCCTACTAAAAATACAAAAATTAGCCAGGTGTGGTGGTGCGTGCCTGTTGTGCCAGCTACACGGGAGGCTGAGACAGGAAAATTGCTTCTACTCCAGAAGCGCATGTTGCAGTGAGCTGAGATCGCGCCACTACACTCCAGCCTGGGAACCAGAGCGAGACTGTCTCAAAAACAAAAAGCAAAGAACGAAAGTCTGTAAAACTTAAAAATCACGGGTGAGACTTACGAAGATAAAAGGAGTAAACACACAAATTGGTAATATCAGGAATCGCTAGAGACCATCATGCCAATAAACCGAAAATTTAGAGGAATCAGACAAACGGCAAAATACTTAAAATACTGAAACCTGAGAGAAGATGTAAAAACGTGATTCAGACTTGTAAATATAAAATAATGCAATCAGTAATCAAATAATTTTGACAAAAATCTCTAATCCCAGATGGCTTCATAAATGAGTTCTGTCAATGTTTACGTAAGAGATCACTCCGATACCGCACAACATTTTCAGAAAACAGAGGTAGCAAGTACACTACCCTTTGTGTTTTACTAAGCGAACCTCGACGCAGAAACTAGACAAGAATAATTTAAGAATGGTAAATTTAGAGCAACCACCACCTCTGCTTGCTGAAAAGCTGCAGAGGCCGCCGGGGAACCTAAGCACCTGAGTCTTTTACCTTTACCCAAGAAAGGAATAAAGAGGTCGGACGATGACAACTGTGTCCTCAACAGCCAGGCCCCAGGAATCAGTGGCCTTTGATGACGTGGCTGTGTACTTCACTAAGAAGGAATTGGCCATCATGGTGCCTGACCAGAGGGCCTTGTACAGGGATGTGATGCTGGCGAACTAAGAGGCTGTGGCCTTTGTAGCAGTGCCATCCACTTCCAAACCAGCTTTGGTCTCTCATCTGGAGCAAGGGAAAGAGCCTTGTTTCACCCAGCCACAGGGAGTCCTAAGCAGGAAGGACTGGAGAGCAGGCTTTATAGGACACTCGGAATTGAGAAGATATACTTACTTAGCTAAAGCAATGTTTTGTGTAGTAAAATCAAAAATTCTTCAAAATCATCAATGCTGGGAAGACAGGAGAAAGGCTTAATTCTTGACATTTAAATACCAGTTTTCCAAGTCAGTAGTTGATGTAAGAGCCACCTTAAATGATGTCAAATGCACATTTTCCTTTTCTTTAGACTAGTTTCTGTAGATTTAATGTTTTTCATTCATTAAAATAATTCATTAAAAAAAAAAAATGGTAAATTTCAAAGAATTTGTTTCAGAAACATACATGAAAATATCACATGGAACGTACCTGTTCAAAAAGCGAGCAATGTCTTTTACAAAGAGAATATAAAAGCTAAAAAAACCTAGTATATGATATGATTTAGATGTGTGTCCTCACCCAAATCCCATGTTCAACTGTAATCCTCAGTGTGAAGGTGGGGCCTGGTGGGGAGGTGACTGGATCATGGGGGCGGAGGTCCCATAAATGGTGTAGCACCACCCCCATGGTGCTATTCTCCTGGTAGTGAGTTATCAGGAGACCCTGTCCTTTAAGTGTGTAGCACCTCCCCCTCTCTGTCTTCCTCCTGCTCCAGCCATGTAAAAAGTGCCTGCTTCCTCTTGGCCTTCAGTCATGATTGTAAGTTTTCTTTTTTTTTCTTTTCTTTTCTTTTCCTTTTTTTTTTTTGAGACAGAGTCTCACTTTGTCGCCAGGCGCCAGGTTGAAGTGCAGTGGCACAATCTAGGCTCACTGCAACTTCCGCCTCCTGGGTTCAAGCAATTCTCCTGCCTCAGCCTCCCTGAGTAGCTGGGACTACAGGTGCATGCCACCACGCCCAGCTAATTTTTGTATTTTTAGTAGAGAGGGAGTTTCACCATGTTGGCCAGGATGGTCTTGATCTCTTGACCTCGTGATCCGCCCGCCTCGGCCTCCCAAAGTGCTGGGATTACAGGCTTGAGCCACCGCGCCTGGCCCCATGATTGTAAGTTTTCTGAGGCGTCCCCAGAAGCAGAAGCTCCCATGCTTCTGGTACAGCCTTTAAAACCGTGAGCCAATTAAACCTCTTTCTTTATAAACTTTTCTATTGTTTTTTGACACAGAGTCTTTGGGTGTCAACATCTTTCCAGCAGATGGGGAAGAAGGAGTAGGAGGATCTCATAGAAAGTTTTTAAGAATCAGGTTTGGGAGAAGTCTCACTTGGACCCACCATTCATTGCCCAGGCCTCAGTCCGCCAGCCACAGTTACCTGCCAGGAGGCTGGGAAGCCCCAGGAAGAAAAGGAAACAGGTTTGGGGAACAGCTAATCAGTCTCTCTATATATATGCCTGAACAGTTCACAGAAAGAAAAATACAAAAAGCTCCCAAATGTATATAAAACTTCCCAGCCACACTCCCAATCAGAGAAATGGGCATCTTAATCACAATAAGATACCATCCATTATCTATCCTACGGACGAATATGCAAATGTTTGAAACAGACTGATTTGGTGAGGATCTGGGAAGAGTCATATTTCTGTATTGTTAGTATGGGCGTAACTTGATGTAATACCTAGAGAAGGCAATTTAGCACTATCTGTCCACATCGTGTGTGCCTTCTGCCACCCTCTTCTAGAAATCTTGCTGCTATGAATTTGCTCTTTGGGTGTACTTGCACGTGTATGGAATGATATTACATGTTAGCTTACTCAATGCGTCTAAACCTGGGGTACACCCCTGGTCAACAGGGCACTGGCTAAATAAAGAAAAGGATATATTCATATCAAAGCATACCATGAAGGCATGGAAAAAGCAGAATGCTTTTACCTCTGTGCAGCTACACTGCATGGGTGAAAATCCTGGTTCTTCCCTTGTTTAGCCGTATTACCTACGGCAAGCTATGTCAATCGCATGTGCTCTACACTCCTCATGCACAAAGTGAGGAAAGCACCTACTTCCCTGTGTTATGGTGAGGATGAACTTAATTGGTTTGAAGCATTTAAGGCAATGGCATGGAAAGCATGCTGTAACTTTTGCCTGTATTAAGCACAGAAAGTACTCCAAGATACGTTCTGAGATGAAAAAAAATGCCAGGTCCACACACCATTTGCTACTTGCCTTAATGTAGAAAGAGGAGTTTGGATAATGTATATGCCTGAATGCCAGTGATGTTTCTCTAGAAGGGTATCTAAAAGTCTGGTGGAAAAGAGGAGTGGCCTTTGGGAAAGAGTTCTGGATGGTTCAGCAACGGGGGTGAGAAGAATCCGTTAGCTGCACATAGTTTTGAAACCTTGGAATTTTACACCAAATGTGTATGTATCACCTATTCCATTTCTTATACTTTGCTAAAAAAAAAAAAAACAACACACACACACACACACACACACACACACAGAGAGAGAGAGAGAGAAAAGGAAAAGCAATAACAGGCTTTGGAGCTATGCAAACCTGAATTTGTGGCCCTTCCCTACCATGCAGGTCAAACGACATAACCAGGGACCTCATACAAAAGGAGCATGTGGGGTCCGCCGTTAGAAGCAGCAGAAGCTGACTTTCCTTTCTTACTCAATCTCTGTTTTGACCTCTAAGGATATTTCCAGTTGCAATTTAATGTGGTGCTCCCTCAGTTAACAGGGTGAGTGAAGGTCCTCACAGGTGTCCAGAGACCTGCCCTGTGGCTTGGCATTCTCACCCGGCCCCTCCCTGCACCCACACACAGGCCCAGGCGAAGTGCAGCAGCAGTCGTTGGGGGTGGCAGAGGGAAAGGGAGTCTGAGAGGGTGGGTGGGTGAGGGGGCAGCAGAAAACCCGTCCCAGTGACGCGGGGAGGTGGTGAGAGCAGGAGTACATGACAGCCGAGGCTCCCGGACCCAGCACACACTGCATTGTTTCATCAGACCTTGTCTAACAAGCACAAATTCAAGGAAAGAAATACTTCAGGGTTTCAAGACAGCTACACTAAACGTCAAACCTAGGGGCCCATTCTGAGCAGGGAGCCCTGTGGGACTACTCACGAAGCTGGCCCTGCTACCACATCCTACTTGTGTGCGATGACCTAACTTCTCTGTGGCCTCAGTTTCCTCATCAGTGATGTGCATATTGAAAAGCACCTCATGGGTTTTGTAAGACTTAAACAAGATACTACATGCTAAGTACTTAGAAAAGCATGTGGCGTGACGTAAGTCTTGACATGTTAAGTGAAATTATTGTAAGCCAAACATCAAATTCTAAGGCTCCCAACCATTAGAATGGACTTCCTACCCAGCCAAGACACTCTTAAAAATTTAACCTGAAGGCCATGACGGGAAGTAGGGTTCGGACATGCCTCATTCATTGTACCTCTCCGGCATTCACGTCAACACAGACCTAAAGCCTGATTAGAAACACTGACAGTCTGTGCTCTCTGAAGCCTGCTACCTGAAGCAAGGTTTCCCCTGCACATTACGAACTTTGGTCTCCACAACTCTTATGTTAACCCAGACATTTTCTTTCTCTTGATTTCATGTCTTTAGATGAACTCAACCCAACCAATTGTCAACCAGGAAATTTTTAATCTACCTGTAACCTGTAACACACCCCCACCTCCGCGTCCCAATTCGAACCAATGTATGTGGTTGTCCCACCTTTCTGGGACCGAACCAATGTATTTCTTAAATGTATTTGATTAAGTCTCACGTTTCCCTAAAATATATAAAACCAAGCTGCACCACCTGAGGGCACCTCAGGACCACCTTCCTGAGGGCTGTGTTATGGGCCACAGTCACTCATATTTGGCTCAGAATAAATCTCTTCAAATATTTTACTGAGTCTGACTCTCCTGATTGACACTGTTAAATTATTAATGAGATTACGGTTGGTATTACTTGATCAATTAACAAATAGTGAATGCTACATATGAAATAGAAACTATAAAACACGTTATGAACTAGTGTAAAGTTGGTGTAATGAACACATGCCAACGTCACAAGAGACAGAAGCCTGGAACAGCAGGTTAAACGGGGCTATTCATCCTTGAGTAGGAGAGGAATTGTTCCATCCATCCATAAAGTCCAACTAGGCCAGACGTTCACCCACCTGTAGATCATCTAGCCAGTTCACAACAAAGTATCTGACTATTACGAATCCAGCTGAGGAGAAGTTGGCCCTGGCGAGGCACCGGTGGTTTCCAGAATCAGGGTCAAGCACCTGAGTCCCCAAGGCAACCAAGTACATCAGGGAGATCTGTCTCCCGTGGGAAATGCACGGTGAGGCTTTCCCTAAGGGTCAGGCCTGGAAGCTGTGGGAAGAGCTGGTGTCTGCCTTGTAGGTATTGTCCGGTTTGCACCACACCCACACCCTGTCTTCAAACTAAGAAAGACTGTTGGCCGTGCCTTTTTCATGCTACCATAGGACAGCAGGGCTCATAGGTCCAGACATCCTTCCCATCCCCAGCCCAGAACACCATCCTTTTGCGTCCACCTGCCCTGCTTCCTCATGGGTCTGGGTAGCTCTTCTTTTCATTCACCACAGTGTCATCCTCCCTGTCCATGCTCTTCTCATTGGAGATACGCCAGGGTGTGTCCCCCGACCCCACAACTCCACTAACATGGACTTCATCATCTTCCAGGCCCCGCATAGCCTGGCCCGGCCTACCTCTCCAGGTTCTTGTGCCAATTGTGTCCAAGATTCTCTCTGCCTTTGAGTCATTCGGGGGAAGAATCTGTCTCAGACATCCAGACACTTGCCTCACACTTATAACTAGGCCTCTGTGCTGCTGAGAATCTGGACTCTTACCCACAGCTGGGCCCTGTTTTTCTCCGTAAATAACAAGATCGCCCAACCAAAACGCTAATCCTGTAATAGGTTCTTTATCACATAATAGTTCTGAAAGGCTGCCTGCTTCCTTATGCAATGCATTCTATTCCCTTCATTGCAACGAATAATAAACCCAATTTATTTAACTGCCTGTGTATGCCTGGTCCTCTTTGACTGGAAGGCATTGACGATACTCATGCTGGCCTTCTTTGAGTTTATCAAACATGTCGATTTCTTTACTACCCTATAGCCTTTGCACATATGGTTCCTTCTGCCTAGAAACTGTTCTCCTCATCCTGTGGCCCTACATGAAACTTCTCCAATTCATTAACTAATTAAATAATTCATTCCACAATAAGCGTCTAATATTTGCCGAGTGCCAAGCACTGTGTGAGTTACAGGGAATTCAGTGCGGAGCAAAACCAGACATGGTGCTATCTTTCTTCTTGCTTACAGATCGGCAGGTAAGATCACATTAACCAAACATCACATTAATGAGTATACGACCTGTAATGACAGCACCCTAATGATAAGGAGCATATTTCTATGTGGGGTCATAATAATAATAGGACTCTGACCTGGTCTTTGCTGTGGGGCCCAACTGAGTGGCAGCAGAGCCGAAGTCTGACGGATGATCGGCACATCTTTAAAAAGCCATGGTCACAGTGGCTCACGAGAGTAATCCTAGCACTTTGGAGGCTGAGGCTGCCGGGTCACTTGTGGTCAGGAGCTCGAGACCAGCCTGGCCAACATGGTGAAACCCTGTCTCTACTAAAACATACAAAAAATTAACAGGGCCTGGTGGCGGGCACCTGTAGTCCCAGCTACTCTGGAGGCTGAGGTGAGAGAAATCCCGTGTCAAAAAAAAAAAAAAAAAAAGCAGTGGTGGCCATTCAGTCCTGACTGAAGGCACAGCATGTAAAAAGACCTTGTGATCAGCATAACTGTAAGAAGTGCAAGGAACTGATGAGACTTTATGTGACTGGAGTGAAAACCACAAATTGGGAAGCAGTGTGAGATGGGGAAGCAAGAGGGAAAGTGGCTGAGTGCCACTCAGGCTGACCACTGAGTCTGTGTAATCAGATGGCCTGCATTTGGCCCCAAGCTCTCTCCATGAGTAGCTCTGTAACAGGGGGCAAGTAACTGAACCTTGTGGGGCCTTACCTGTATCCCATGGGATGATGAAAAAGCTACCTTACGGGGTACTTGTGAGAATTCAGTGACATTGTGCCTGTAAACCACCAACTCTGATGACCAGTGGCGGTCAGTCATTGAGTGAATGTGAGCAGTTATTACTGTCAGTATGGTGGATGGGCCAGGATAGCAGAGATGAAGCGAGAGCGGCCTCACGAGTGCAAAACTGCGACACGCACCCATTCCCTGGTGCCCACACTCCACTGGCACGACTCTGGCTGAGAACGTTCCCTTACATCTGCATCCCAAGTGTCTCTCTTGTCGCACCCTAGTCCTGAACCTCAGGGAGAGGTCAGAACACTTGGGCCATGCTAAAGATTTTGGTTTTAACCTAAGAGCATGGAAGAGCTCTACTATTGTAACCAGGTGGAGTGAGCGGGGTCTCTGTGCGTGTGTATGTGATACTCTGCTCTTGTAAATATCACCTGGATACATTTGGATTGGAGAGAGGCCAGAGTGAATGCGGGTAATGGCCAGTTAGGAAACACTTCAGATTGCCAAAGTATCCCATGATGAGAACTTGGACAAAATGGTGGTAGTGGAGATGGAAAAACAGGGAGAACGTTGATGGAAATGTAGGAGAGAAATCTCTAAGTGTTGGCAAAATACCACACGACAGGTAAGGGAGAAAGGGGTGACGAGCAAGATGCCTAAACTGCCGGTGTGTGCCACTGAAGAGAGTCTGCTTCCATTGAATGGGATGACAACACCGGAAAGGAACCAAATGCACGCATGTGTCTTTGGTCCTGTGGAGTCAGAGGTGTCTTTAACAGGATCGGATATACTGCACAGAGTTGGTCACTCTAGTCTGGAACTGTGCCGACAGTGTGGGCTCATAAAGAATTATCCTTGGTGACTTATAGATGGTGAGTTAGAGGTGAGGCTCCGATCGGGGTTGCCTAGGAAAAGCATGGCGTGATAAGGAGTGGCCCTAGGACCAAGCCCAGAGAAAGTCAAATACGCAATGCCAGGGTAGGGGAGGAAGAGCTTATGGAGGAGCTACGTGAACGGGAGCTCTGGCGAAAGGGACAAGAACATCGGGAAAGCAGTGGCACAGAACTGGAAAGATGAGTGTTTCTAGGAGGAAACAGTGCTCTGTGGTATCAGAGGAAGGAGGAAGGTCATGCAATTGAAGCCTGGACAATTTTCATTACCTGTAGCAACCCAGAAGTCACAGGTGATATTAGTCAATGGAAGACAATGCGGGGGGTGCCGGAGCGAAGGTCACGTGCAGGCTGACAGGTGAGAGACAGGAGGAGGAATGGGGGCTAAACACCCACCCGTTCTTCAAGACGCCTGGCCGTGAAGGGAGGGGAGAGAGAAAAGACGCTTCGTGGAGGGGTTCATTAGTGAAAGGAAGGACGATTTTAGAGAAAAAGTAAAGGAAAACGACGTAAGGTGCCAAGTTTAAATTTTCAATATTACGGGTTTCCTCTGGGTCTAGGTTGCGTGCTCCGCCTTTTACGTCCATTAGGGCATTGAAGCCTCACTGGATTCCAAGGGGATGGGGTTATTACCACGTTCGACAGATGAAAACCCAGGGTGGGAGAGGAGATGTGACTGCACCGAAGCGGCCAGTTATGTAAGAGTGTGACACGCAGACTAGGCACCTCCCCACCGAAGCACCCTATCATGTTTCCCTTGAATTTTGGCTGCTGGTCCCGGATTCCTTCAGTTGTCCCCTGTTTCTCCCATGCTTTGGCTGTGTGCGACATCTGACAGAACCAAGCAGACCTGCCACCTCCTAGAGAGAGAGGGGAAGTTTCCTGAAGGGAAGAATGGGAAAGTGGGGGAATGCTTCCAGGGTGCCCTTGAGCTTCGTCTCTGGCTCCGTTGACTTGTAGGGGCAGCTCTCCTCAGCGTGTTTTCAAGCTCTGGGGTTGGGGGTGGACGATGGCCAATTGTCTGGAGACTGAGTGCAGGGGAAATTGTCCGGAAACTGAGTGCAGGAGACACTAGGCGATTGCTCTGGCTGCTCTGCCTGACTCCTGAGGAGCAGACACTGAGCTCAGGGACAGACAGCAACTCTTTGGTGAAACAGGGAGATTGCCTCCTAGGGCTCACATGCAAGGAGAGGCGTGACAGGGACAGGAGGGATGGGCACAGTTTGAAATCCTGGCATCAGGCCTTTTTGAGCCTTGGACACAAGCGTGGTACCCGTGTGTGTGCGTTTTCTGTTGTCAAAGGTGCCTTCTGGAAGGGATCGGACAGTGCTCCCCTCAGCCCACCCTGAGAAAAGCCTCTCTGCTGGTCTCTGCATACCTGCAGGGAAACAGTGTCTGTCTCTGCCTTCGTGTCGTTACCTTATAGCCTGGAGGGGACATGCCCATTCATCCAAAATTATGTTTGTGTCTCCCGTTCACGTCTCTAACACCCAGAACAGAGCTAATTTTATGAATGAACAAAGTAATAGTTTCACATCCAACTCAAATTTTAATCCATGTATGCAATCAGAGTCGAGAACACGACACAATGTTATGTTGAAATTGTACTATTAGCTAAATGTATTCAGTGCTTGCTGTGTGGCAAACACTCTTCCACGTGTTTCACTGTGTCGTGTGATATGAAGAAAAGGCACCTAGGCTGCCATAACACGCTGACCTGGCCTAGTTTGAGGAGTCAGAGAAGAGTGCCCCGAGAGTGCCATTTACAATATTGTGCAAAGAAACTTTACGTGAGATCTACCCTCTTAACAGACCTTTAAGTGTACAAGAGAGTGTTAGCTATGGGCACAATCTTGTGCAGAGTCTCCAGAGCTTATTTTTTTGGCATAACTGAAACTGCACCCACCGATGAGCAACTCCCCCGTTTCCCCCACCCCCTTGAGCCGTAGGTAACCACCATTGTACTCTCTGCTTCTATGAGCTATTTTCTATTTCTCCTTTCAGTGGAATCACCTAGTATTTGTCTGCGACTGGCTCATTTTTGACGGCACTCTCACAATAGCCAAAGTAGAGAAACGTATTAAATGTCTGTCACTGGGTCAGGCTGCATGGTTCATACCTGGAATCCCAGCACTTTGGGAGTGCGGGGCGGGCGGATGGCATAAGGTCAGGAGTTTGAGACCACCCTGGCCGACATGGCGAAACCCGTCTCTACTAAAATGACAAAAATTAGCCAGGTGTGGTGGTGCATACCTGTAGGCCCAGCTACTCAGGAGGCTGAGGCAGCAGAAGTGTGTGAACCTGGAATGCAGAAGTTGCAGTGAGCTGAGATCCTGCCATTGCACTCCTGCCTGGGTGACACAGTGAGGCCGTGTCTCTACAAAAGGAAGGAAGGAGAAAGAGAGGAGAGAAAGAAAGAACAAAGGAAAGAAAGAAAGAAAAGAAAGATGGAAAGAAAGAGAGAGAGAAAGAGAAAGAAAAAGAAAGAAAGAGAAAAGGAAGAAGGAAAGAAAGAAAGAGAGAAAGAGAAAAAGAAAAAAGTCTATCATTGGATGAATGGATTAAGAAGATGTGGCACACACAAACCACATGATGCAGCTTTTGGGGATGAAACCCTGCAACGCGGAACAACATGGATGAATGTCGAAGGTTTTATACTAGGGAAAATGAGCTGGGCGCCCCGAAGTACACAGACTGTAAGATTTCACCTCTGTGAGGTACTGAGAAGAGGCAAATGCATGGAGACAAAAGGTAGAATAGAGATCACTAGGGGCTGTGGGAAAGGGGAGAAAGGGAGTTGCTGTGGGAGGGGTACAGAAGTTCCTTTGAGCAGATGAAACTTCTGCAAATGGATAATGGTGAGGGTTCCACAACAATGCGAATGTACTCACACGCCAGGGACACGTAAACTAAAAAGGGTTACAATGCCAAATGTCATGGTGTGCATATTTCACCTCAATAAAAAAAAATGCCATAAAGAAAAAATCACAGGACAACTCTGTAGCATTTTCCTTGCCCTTGCTCCACCTGCTTTCCGATACGGTGTTGGCATTGCACCCAGCAGGCTGCATCCCCTGTGAGGAATCCCGGTACCTGGTTCTGGAGGGAGCAGAGCTCATTCAAAGATCATGGTTTTCATGAGTTCTAACCTGTCTAGTGGCTTCCTGAAGGACAGAAGCAAGCTGCTCCTCTCTGTTTGACCTAACGGGGAAGTCAGGGCGAAAATGCTGGGCATTTCCTGAAAACTTTATAAGGCAAACCGAAAAACTGCAGCAGCCGGAGGCAGAAATTACAATGGAAATCTATAATAGATAACCCAAAATCTGAGCGACATGCTGGTGGACAGTCCATTTGGGAAATGAGAGCATTCGGAAGCAGTCCCGTACCCTGGGGAATTTCAAAAGCCAGGTGCACGCTCAGGGTTGGATGCATGCTCAGAAGAGACCCGGAGAAGACCCAAAATTTTCGCCAGCTGATCTCTGGACTCAGTCCAAACAGGAAGTGACAGCCAAGACACACTTATAAGTGGCCTGGCTGAGGGTTGAAGGAATGCCGGAGCCCAGAGTCAATCCACAAAGGCTGACAGAGGTATTTTTGGTTTTCTGTCTTTTTTTTTTTTTTAGCTCTGAGCCATCAAGGAAATTGCCGTCAAAATACAAGCCGACAACAAACTAAAGGAAGAGAGAGTTCAGTGGCCACACGTGACAGCAAATGCAGGCTCTCCCAAAAGAGTCTGGAAAACCCTCTAGACAAATCAATGATCACAGCTTTCAGAAATCAGCAACAGCAAACCCGGGAGAAGGTGGAGGATCTAATTTTCAGTGTTACCACATTATCATATTCAAAGACCTAGGTTTCAGCAGCAACAAAGGAATCCAAAAGCCTACAAGGAAACTTGAAAGTATGGCCCATTCAAAGGAAAACTGCAAACTGACAACTCAATGGTAGTTTCCCAAAAGAACACTGCTTCCTCCTGTTCATAGAGTTGGAGACATAAAATGATATGAGGACAGAACATTCCATTGTGTTCAACATTATGAACACCGTGGTGACCTTGAGAGATCCATTTTATTGGGATTGGGGGAGGAGAGTGAGTTTTCGATGAATAGGCGATGAAGTAATGACAAGTGTGGAAAGCTGTAAGTTTCACTGTAAATGGGAGGAGATAAGGTAATGGGTACAAGGTAACATGGGGAAGACAGAGGGTGCTGTGAGCCTCTGTTGATTTCTATCACTGTAAGCTTTTCATGACTAGGGCATGTTTTAGTGCTATTGGAAAGATATGTTTAAGAAGGACAGGTTGAAGCTGATGGGGGTCATCGGGAGAGTAAATGTATGATGGATACTATAAGATTTCTGAGAAGATATGAGCAGTGAGATTGAAAGCATACATTGAAGGATGATCTTGAAAGAGCGGGAGGGACGTTCTGTCATAACTGGAGGAAAGGCAACGACTGTACCTGTAGATGCAGGTAGGTGTTTACAATTGCTGGAAATGCGGAGAGTCCTTCCTGAGGTCTTGGATTTCTCAGGAAAACAGGAGGCGTGACCAGGTTCTGAGAGAGAGGGAAAGGAGATCAGGGGTTTCCAGAGTTTTACGGGTGTATAATAAATGGTCAATACAGGTAGTTGGAGAGAGAGCTGGTTGGGAAAATGCAGTAGACAAACTGGCCCCACATAGGGCTTGGTTGTGGTTGATGTCTACGGCTGATGTGGTCCTGGTCTCTGGACTCCTTTGACTTTTCCCCAGTCTTCTGCTGCTTCTTGACTTCAGGCCCGAGTTCATCTGATCTTTGATAAGGGAACGTTTCTGCGTTGGATAACTGAGTCATGCTAGCGTACTCAGTGGAAGCATTAAATACAAGGAGGTGCACACATCTGCAGGTGAGGGGAGTGTGTTGAGAAATATCTGCCTTTGAGGTGCTTGTGAAAACATCCAGGATGTACAGAAGGCAACTGGATGTTTGAGTGTGGTGCTCAGCAATGACTTTCAGACCAGGAATACACAACTGTGAGTCCTCTCAACAATCAGAGTCAGACGAAGCCATGAGCATGAGTTAATTCATACCAGGATGTAGGAAAGAGAGCATGTAAAGAGCTAGCCAAGGACCAAACCTGGGGAATAGTAACACTGAAGAACACAGGGAAACAGATGTCCAGGAAGGAGAAGAAATCTCCGAGGAATACGACAGAGATAAGGAGAAAAGGTAGAACCACAGATGCCCAGGAAGAGGGAGGGTGATGCTGTGGAGATATAAGGCTAGATCAGAAGGGAGAGAGGAGTCCATTGGGATTCACTGCTTAGGACATCCTTGTTACCTTATGGATACCTATCAGTTTGGACAGCTCTGGGGCCCGCATAGAATGAAGACAGACTTCATGAAATTGAAGAGTGAGGACGAAAAGGCCAGGGTACTTCATTTAAAAGGAAATGAGGAAGTGTTTGGTAGGTAGAGCGGAAGACGAAGGTAATTTAGGTTGAAGGATACTTGAATGCATTTTTTTTATACTTTAAGTTCTGGGGTACATGTGCAGATCGTGCAGGATTGTTACATAGGTATATACACATGCCATGGTGGTTAGCTGCATCCGTCCCCCCGTGATCATCTACATCAGGTGTTTCTCCCAATGTGATCCCTCCCCAATACCCTCAACCCCTGCTATCCCTCCCCTAGCCCCCACCTCTGCACCCCAGGCCCCGGTGTGCGATACTCCCCCTCCCTGTTTCCATGTGTTCTCATCGTTCAACACCCGCTTATGAGTGAGAACATGCAGTGTTTGGTTTTCTGTTCCTGTGTCAGTTTGCTGAGAATGATGGTTTCCAGCTTCATCCATGTCTCTGCAAAGAGTGAACTCATCCTGTTTTATGGCTGCACAGCATTCCATGGTGTATATGTGCCACATCTTCTTTATCCAGTCGATCATTGATGACCATTTGGGTTGGTTTCAAGTCTTTCCTATTGTAAACAGTGCCGCACTGAACATATGCGTGCGTGTGTCTTATAATAGAACGATTTATAATCCTTTGGGTATATACCCAAGTAATGGAATTGCTGGGTCAAATGGAATTTCTATTTCTAGATTCTTGAGGAATTGCCATATCATTTTCCACGATGGTTGGACTAATTTACACTCCCACCAACAGTCTAAAAACATTTGTATTTCTCCACATCCTCTCCAGCATCTGTTGTCTCCAGATTTTTTTAACGATCGCCATTCTAACTGGGGTGAGATGGTATCTGAATGTAGTTTTGATTTGCATTTCTCTAATGACCAGTGATGATGAGCTTTTTTTCATATGTCTTTTGGCCACATAAATGTCTTCTTTTGAAAAGTGTCTGTTCATATCCTTTGCCCACTTTCTGATGGGGTTGTTTGTTTTTTCTTGTAAATTTGTTTAAGTTCTTTGGCCGGGCGTGGTGGCTCACGCCTGTAACCCAAGCACTTTGGAGGCCAAGGCGGGTGGATCACCTGAGGTCCGGAGTTCAAGACCAGCCTGACCAACATGGTGAAACCCTGTCTTGAAAAAATATATATATATTAAAAAAAGAGAGAAAAAAAAAGATAAAAAAAAGTTCTTTGTAGATTCTGGATATTAGCCCTTTGTCAGATAGGTAGATTGCAAAATTTTTTTCCCATTCTGTTGGTTTCCAGTTCACTCTAATGACTGTTTCTTTTGATGTACAGAGGCTCTGGCGTTAATTAGATCCCATTTGTATATTTTGGCTTTTGTTGCCATTGCTCTTGGTGTTTTTGTCATGAAGTCTTTGCCTTTGCCTATGTCTCGAATGGTATTGCCTACGTTTTCTTCTAAGGTTTTTGTGGTGTTAGGTCTTATGTTTAAGTCTTTAATCCACCTGGAATTCATTTTTGTATAAGGTGTACAGAAGGGGTCCAGTTTCAGCTTTCTGCCTATGGTTAGCCAGTTTTCCCAACACCATTTATTAAATAGGGACTTCTTTCCACATTGCTTGTTTTTGTCAGGTTTGTCAAAGATCAGATGGTTGTAGATGTGTGGTATTACTTCTGAGGCCTCTGTTCTGTTCCATTGGTCTGTATCTGTGTTTTGGTACCAGTTCCATGCTGTTTTGGTTACTGTAGCCTTGTAGTATAGTTTGAAGTCAGGTAGCATGATGCCTACAGCTTTTTTTTTTTTTTTGCTTAGGATTGTCTTGGCTATGTGGGCCCTTTTTTGATTCCATATTTAGTTTAAGGTGGTTTTTCCAGTTCTGTGAAGAAGGTCAATGGTCGCTTGATAGGGATAGCATTGAATCTATAAATGACTTTGGGCAGTATGGCCATTTTCACAATAGTGATTCTTCCTAACCATGAGCATGGAATGTTTTTCTATCTGTTTGTGTCCTCTCTTATTTCCTCGAGCAGCGGTTTGTAGTTCTCCTTGAAGGGGTCCTTTGACATCCCTCGTTACTTGGATTCCTAGGCATTTTATTCTCTTTGTAGCCATCGTGAATGCGAGTTTGCTCATGATTTGGCTCTCTGTTTGTCTGTTATTGGTGTGTAGGAATGCTTGTGATTTTTGCACGTTGATTTTGTATCCCGAGACTTTGCGGAAGTTGCTTATCAGCTTCAGGAAATTTTAGGCTGACATGATGGGGTGTTCTAAATATACAATCACGTCATCTGCAAATAGAGACAATTTGACTTTCACTTTTCCTAACTGAATACCCTTCATTTCTTCTTCTTGCCTGATTGTGCTGGCCAGAACTTCCAATACTATACTGAATAGGAGTGGTGAGACAGGGCATCCTTGTCTTGTGCCAGTTTTTGCTCATTCAGTATGATACCGGCTGTGGTTTTGTCATAAATAGCTTTTATTCTTTTGAGATAAGTTCCATCTATACCTAGTTTATTGAGAGTTTTTAGCATAAAGGGCTGCTGAATTTTGTCGAAGGCCTTCTCTGCATCTACTGAGATAATCATGTGGTTTTGGTCTTTGGTTCTGTTTATGTGATGGATTACGTTTATAGATTTGAGTATGTTAAACCAGCCTTTCATCCCAGGGATGAAGCCGCCTTGATCGTGATGGATAAGCTTTGTGATGTGCCGTTGGATTCAGTTTGGCAGTATTTTATTAAAGATATTTGCATCAATGTTCATCACGGATATTGGGCTGAACTTTTCTTTTGTAGCTGTGTCTCTGCCAGCTTTTGGTATCAGGATGATGTTGGTCTCATAAAATGAGTTAGGGAGGAGTTCCTCTTTTGTATTGTTTGGAAGAGTTTCAGAAGGAATGATACCAGCTCCTCTTTGTACCTCTGGTAGAATTCGGCTGTGAACCCATCTGGTCCAGGACTTGTTTTGGTTGGTAGGCTATTAACTGCTGCCTCAATTTCAGACCTTGTTATCGGTCTATTCAGGGATTCAACTTCTTCGTGGTTTAGTCTTGGTAGGGTGTAAGTGTCCAGGAATTCATCCGTTTCTTCTAGATTTACTGGTTTATGTGCACAGAGATGTTTGTAGTCATCTCTGTTGGTAGTTTGTATTTCTGTGGAATCGGTGGTGATATCCCCTTTATCATTTTTTAACACATCTATGCGACTCTTCTCCCTTTTCTTTATTATTAGTCTGGCTAGTGGCCTATCTATTTTGTTGATCTTTTCAAAACACCAGCTCCTGGATTTATTGATTTTACTTGAATACATTTTTAGAATCAGGAGAAGGAGACCTTATAAAGGGAGACAGTGAAAATGTAGGAGTGACAAACTCCATTTTTATCATTCTAATCTCTTATTCTGAGAGCAACTCTCCAGGGAAGGTAGTAGTACGGCTGTGGCAGAGATACAGAGTTGGCAGAGATGAGGCAACTGCAAGGGAGAATTTCAGCCGCTTGCCTGTGGTCACACAGCCAGTAAGTGGCTCCAGAACCCGAACACACTTATAACTCCAAAATGGTTGCACTCACCCGGGTAACCTGTCACAAACACCTTTAATCTTGTTCTTCCTTGGAACAAAAAAAGAAATTAATATATTAGATCATTAAATTGTTTAAGCATTTACCTTCTTAAAAAATCCTTCCCCGTTCTCTAGTAAGTAATATGAGTTTCACCCTTCCTGGAGTGTCTGTTAATCCCAGACACTCAGTTAAATGTTTCATATTCACTGCTATTTAATTCCCACAATATCCTGTCAAAGTAGATGTAATTACCTCGAAGATGAGGAAATGAAGGTTCCCAGCGGTCACAGCTCTTGGCAAAGTACACTGTAACCATCGATTTCTGCGTCTCATCTCCTTAAAATACACCCGGTTTTCAGTGCTTTTCAAAAGTCTCCACCAATTAGTGGACACGAATGTTACTCATGTAAAACTGGAAATGAATAGAGGTAAGTGCACATGAAATGGACAAGAAATGGTATTTTTTAAAAAAAAGTCATTGTTGGCGTATAATCCACGTGCCATAAACTTCACCCGTTGAAAGTGTACAGCTCAGAGTTTTCTTCATTCTGTATATTCACTAGGTTCTACAACCATCACTACAATCTCATTTTAGAACCTTATAATCACGTTGCTAAGAAACCCCATACACATTAACAGTCACTTCCCACCCTGTACCCCTTCTCCAAGCAAATGGAACTCAAATTTCTTAGTCCATCAGTTTACATATTCTGGGGTGTTTTTCTTAATGGAATCACATAATATGTGGTCTTTTGTGATTTTCTTTCATACAGCACCATGTTGTCCAGGCTCATGTGTGTTATGGCACGTATCATTCTTTCAACCCTTTTTTATTGCCCAGCCACACTCCCCTGAATGGAGAAACTAAATTTCACCCATGAGTTCATGAGCCGATGGACGCCCGTGCCACTCACAACCTTTGACCACTAGGAATAATGATACTGTGTATGTTTGTGCACAGGTTTTTTGTTGGGACATAGATTTTCATTTCTCTTTTGTGGATACCTAAGAGTGGACCTCCTGGGCCATATGGAAATTCTGTTTCTAGTACTGAGAGGCAGCTGGATTCTTTCAAACCAAGCTGCCCTATGTTATATTCCCACTAGCGATGTACCAGGACTGGAATCTCTCCACATCCTTGTCAGCAATTGTTATTGCCTGTCTTTTTTTATTCTTGTCATCCTACTGAGTGTGAAGCCATAGCTCATTGTGGTTTTGGTTTGCATTTCCCTACTTGCTAATGATGAAGTGGGTGGGGGGGGGAGTGGGGGGGGGAGTGGGGGGGGGAGGGGGGGTGGGGGGGATGGGGGTGGGGGGGTGGGGGGGGTGGGAGGGGGGCTTTTCCTGTGCCTGTTGGCCATTTGTATACTTTCTTTGGCAAAATGTCTATTCGGATTCTGTGCTCAGTTTTGAATTAGGTCATCATCTGACTGTTGATTTATCGGACTTCTTCATATATCCTGGATACATCTACAGTCAGATGTATTTTCTATGGGTTGCCTCAAAGTTCACATTATCTATCTCTTTGTTTTGTTGCTTGTACTTTGGTGTTGAATGCACAGACACAAAAAAAGCCGTTGCCTAAAGGAAGGTCACAATGTAAGACTTCCGGAAGAAAAACGTAAGATTTAGTCATTGAGTTTTATCATTGTAGCTCTTATATGAAGGTCTCTGATCCATTTTGAGTGAATTTTTGTATGTATTGCGAGGTAAGGTCCAATCCGTTCTTTTGTGTCTAGTCATCCCTCATCATTTTGTGAAATTACTTTCTTTCTTATCTTTCTTCTTTGTCCATTGACAAGTAAACATTGTATATATTTGTGGTGTACATTAGGATGCTTGATATCCGTATACGTTGTGGAATAGCCAAATCCAGCTAATTAACATATTCCACCCTTCCCATGTTTATCTGTGTGTGTGTGTGTGTGTGTGTGTGTGTGTGTGTGAGTAGAAACACCTAAAAGCTACCTCTTAGAAATTTTCAGATAATCAATCTATTGTTATTTTGTACAAAAAAAAGTATAACCACTTATGACTTATAATATCTTCCTTGAACTAACTCCCCCTGTCTAACAGAAATTTTGTATCCATTGCCACACCCCTACACCTCCCAGCCCGTAGCCTCCAGTACCCACCGTTTGTACTCTCTGCATGTATGGGTTCCAATTTTGAGACTCCACATGTAAGTGAGATCGTGTGCCATTTGTCTCTCTGTGCCTGGCTTATTGCACTTGGCCTAATGTGCTCCAGGTTTACTCATGTCACACACGGCAGGGTTTTTTTCCTTTTTAATGACTAATGTTCCTACCACGTACTCCACAACTCGGGGACACGACGAGACTCCGCCTGAGTTCCTCCTCCCGTCAGGAAGCTGAGGCAGGCTTGCAGCTCGACATCTCTCTTCTGACTTGCAGCTAGTTCTCTTCCCTTGCATTAGGTCCAATATCTTGGAAACCATTGTCATCTCAGTTCTTTCGTTGCTTTGCGGGGGGAGAGGAGCAATGTGGTGCTTTCTTCCTCCAATGTAGCCAGACATGCAATCTCCTGAAACATAATTTTTAATATTCGATGTTTAGCAAGATCCTATTCAGCTTGACAGAAAAAAAAATGGGAAAGAGAATCTTCATCAAAGTGTCTCTAGGAAAGGTTTTCAAATGCACAAGAAGATATACTCAGGCAAGACAGTCGGTTTTTCTGGTGGACATCCTTGTGCCCGCCGAGGATACCTGGAACACTTATTTTAGAGATGCGAATCCTAACCAACTATCTCTGGGATGCTGGGAGCAGGCTCCCTGGGTCTGCTGGAGGCAGGAATCTGCCACCTTGTAATGAGAAGGCTTTATCTCAGAGACCCTGAGGTTATAATTTGATTTTCCCCAGCTGGTATCTGCAGCTCCCCCACAGCTGTTGACAGTTTCTCCAATGTCCACTTGTGGGCATGAAGTCACTGATCCTTGCATCTTTTACAAGCTGACCTATGAGAACGGCCTTCACTCACTTCAAGTCTACTGTTTAGGTGAGAGACAGTGATGACATCAACCCCACCAACCGCACACCTGACACTGGGAAGACCATGCAAACTGTGATACTGGCTCAGAGTCAAGTCTCAGAAATTGCAATGGAGTCACAGAAATTGTGGTGCCATTCCCCCTTAATCCTGCTCATGATGGAGGAGGGGAAAGGTATTAGGGTAACTCATTGAGGCATTTACTTTGGAGGCCCAGGCAAAAGTAATAGGGTCTAGGTCCTTTTGGTCCAAATATCTGGGTAAAATAACATAAGTTACGTTAGGAACGATACTTGTCGTTTCTTGACCACTTGACAGACACATCAGGGCATGGAGCGGCTACATTCTCTTTCCGGCCCTTCACTTAACATGCTCAGTAAATGCAGAAATACACGTAGTTCTGTCGCCATTTTACAGATGATGAAACCAAGGCCCAGAACAGCATGCTGACTTGTGTGACAAACGGTGCCCTATGGCTCTGCTCCTGCGGGACCCTGTACTCGGCTGACCCGAGACCCGTCACACAGTTTTGAATGGAAAAGGCTGTCTCTGTGTCCTCACGCCACACACTGGGAGACGACAGGGTCTAGGGGAAACTTGGAACTTAATAAGCCTCCAGAAGGCCTATTTCCTTCTGTCCTCCTACCTTTGTGTAAATGAATTGCTTTTATGCTCCGTTTTCACATCAAGGAAACGTGGATGACGGCTCCTGAGGCAGTGGTCCTGGAAGTGCTGCCTACACCTCAGGCTGTGCGCAGTTGAGACAGAAGCTGCCTTTGAATTTTTGCTCAAACAACACCACGAAGAATAGAAAGGACTCACATGCAGTAAGTGCTGACTACAGTCTAGGCACCATGATTCCTTCATGGGCACGCTCTCCTTGAAGCCTCACAGAGAAGGTGAATGGAGCTTCTAAAACTTGTTGCCAAGTTTAGGCAGGCACGAGCAGCAGAGTGGGGACACAAGCAGAGGTGGATGTCCCTTCAAAGCCTCTGTCATGAAAATAAGTGTTTTCCAAAGTCTGATGTGCAGGTCATTTGTGGCCA
The DNA here is from genome assembly GCA_036589455.1 of Ateles fusciceps. Classification (NCBI taxonomy): domain Eukaryota; kingdom Metazoa; phylum Chordata; class Mammalia; order Primates; family Atelidae; genus Ateles; species Ateles fusciceps. The sequence continues at coordinate 253,399 of JAZHEH010003273.1, forward strand.
TAGACACAAGTACGTCGGCACGTAGGCGAACAACGTGGGGGGCTCGTGAAACAGCAGAACATGTAATCCACGGTCGTTTCAGATTTTGACAGGAGGCCCGCATCATGGTGGCCTGTACTGGGCAGCTGGCCACAGGATCTCAGCCAGGGATGAACAGCTGCTTTTGATGGGGAGCTGGAGATAGATAGGGTGAGATGCGTAGAGAATTGGATCCATGAAAACAGAGAGGGGCCAGGTTGAACGGGGCAGAAGTGCCTGGGAACTACTCTTCCTCCGAGTCTTTATTGACCGTGGTATCCAATAGCCGTGGCTCTCCACCTTCTCCCTGCCACCTGCTCCCTTGGCATCCATGGGCTTGGTCCTTCCACTGTCAGACTCTCACATTTTCCTCCACCAATTGAGATGAACAATAGGTCTTCTGAAAGATTTTAGTGCCAAGTAAAATAAAGGAGCACCAATGAGACATTTGTTAGAGAGACAGTCCTCAGATCTATTTCATCTTTTTCATTTTCAAAAGTACATCGACAAATGTTGTGTCACTCCTGTAATCTCAGCACTCTGGGAGGCCGAGGCAGTCGGGAAGCTTGAGCGAGGAGTTCGAGACCAGGCTGGTTCACGTATGGCGAAATCCCATCTCTACAAATCATGCAAGAGATTAGCGGGCTGTGGTGGTGCGTGCCTGTAATCCCAGCTCCTGGGAGGCTGAGGTGCAAGGATCACTTCGAGCAGGGGAGGTGGAGGCTGTAGTGAGCCGCGGCATCGCCCCACTGCACTCCAGCCTGGGCAACAGAGCCAATATCTGTCTCAAAATATAAAACCAAATAATAAAAATCATGTATAACAACAAACATTTTCAATACATCTATTTCTAATTACATTTGATGACCAGCTATCGATATTGTTTTCCATTTGATTCATGATGGGAATTTTCCTTTTAAAACACATTTCCAGGTCTTTCCTTGACACTTGTCAGAAAAATAAATTCACCTTCTAGTCTGGAGTTCATCCTGAGACGTCATCTGAAGAGCCGGCATACAAACAAGCGGCCTTTGTGGATCAGGTGCCAGATGCGCTCTTCCATTCTACTGAGAGAGGGCTGTTTCCATTCCCTTCCCTGTGGCATTCCATGGAAGAGCGGAGCTGCATTCTAAGAACCTCGCCTGAGCATCTTCACCCAACTCCACTTTTGTCCATAGCCCTAAGTCCTTCTCACTTTGTGTTTGAGACATTCCAGATCCGCTGTAAATGCTTGTGGAATGGATGACTGAATGAAAACAGGGCTTGAAAAAGGAGAGAGGAAGGGGCAGTCAGTGGTACGGGCTAAGGCGGGCCAGCCTATGCAGCTAGCGGGAAGTGACCTATTTCTGGTGGGGTCAGAAGTATCTATGGTCCCGAAAGATAAGAAGACTTCTACCCTGGACTGGGTTTGCCATGGCCATAGTGAGCTCCAGGACTGAACAGCCAGCCCCCTTCTGACTGTCATCTTCCCTCTGGACCTCCCGGTCATTCATTTAGTCTATTCTTGGTCTTGCTCAGAGATAGGAGTCGGTCACCTATTTTGTTTCCTGATTATGTCTCGAGTCATCAGCAACTGTGCACAACCTATATGCGACCCGTTAAACACATCTGAGCGGCCACCAGTGAAACATAACCAGCTCCCTAGGAGCCCACCGTGACAGACTATATGGCAACAACAAGATCTGGCATCTCTCATGCTGTGATGAAAGCTGCCACGTTCACAGCGAGACCTGCGATTTACTCTGCCTCCCACGCTTGAATCTGAACAGGCTGTGACTCACCTCTAATCAATAGTGTATGACACAGGAGTCTTGCCTGAGAGAGGAGACGCAACGTTCACCATGGATACAGAAAAGTGCTGCTTGGAGCCTGAGTCATGTGGTCGGAAGCCCGAGTACTGGGAGGCCCACGCTGCTGTGAGGAGGCCAAAGGCCACGGAGCGGTACCACGGAGGCCCTCCGCCCCCCCCAGGCCTAGTCTTCCAGTCCTCTCCATGTAGGCAGCAGGGATGTCAGTGAATGAGCCTTCAGATGGTTCCAGGCCCCAGTCAGTCGGGCTTCTGCAGCTGAGGTCCCAGACTCATGGGAAGCAAGTCCTAGCCACTGTGCCCTTTCTGAATTCCTGCCTCTGAACTTCCACGCATGTGATAAAATGGTCATTATTTTATGGACTCACTGTGGGGCCCTTTGTCGTACAGCAAGAGGAACGGGAATGCAGGACACATGCCCCACCCAAAGCCATTCCTCTTCCGTAGAGTTAAACCCTAATCTGAGGCTGGCTTAAATTATTTCACTGCCAATTTGTCACGGTTTTTCCAACTGTATACACGCCTCTAAGCAATGCAGTTTCATATCGTCTGGGTGCCTTGATCGGAGGAGTTTGGGGGGGGCCTGAAATCAAGAAAACAAGCACTCATGGATCAGGTAGTCAAGGCAAGGCACTGTGTTGACCCTGAGAACAAGCACTCTGTTAGCTGTTAACATTCTTGAGGAAAGAGGAAGTTGAGGAATCCAGTTTAAGCTGCTTGATGCCAGTTATAGAGCTATATATGACAGCAGGTCCAGGATTCAAAGACAGGTAGTGTGTCCCCAGAGGCCAGATGTGTAAACCCTCTGCTAATTCCCCTCATCAAAAATGTAGGGAACCCTGTGGAAGTTTTCTCTACTACAAAAGGCAGAGTCACCGGCATCTTCTGAAATAATCTGAGACCAAGTACTTTCAAAAACCAAGCCTTGCCATAGCCAAGTCGAACTTTACAGACACACCAACACACAGAGATTCCTAAAAGGTATTTACTGATTTCTATATACTTAACACGTGTACAAGACAGGTCTTTCAAAAGATTAAAGAGGGCATACAGTGCACAGGTGTCTTTCTCATTCCTTATCCCCCATCTCCTTGCCCAGAGACACTTTCCAGACATCAACAAGGAAAATAGTAACAGCTTTAGGTGATTAAGTGTAATGAAGTATGTAACACGACCAAATCTTGAAATATATCACTAAAAGCCCAGTAAATAGCACAACCCGAATCTAAGTAGTGAAAACGTGAATGTCTGTCTAAAACACACACATGCGCACACACACACCATTAACGAGTGGAAGACGTCCTGGCAACATGTTTACAAACTGTTTGTGTGTTGCCGTCCTACACACCAGTCGCAAAGCGCTGAAAACAACGAGCCTGTTCACAATGGCACCAGGAAACGCACAGTACACGGGAACCATCTGCAGGTGATTTGTGACAACTGTATGCAGAACAGTAAAGCGAGAGATACAATCAACGGATGGATTGAAAAAGCGGAGACACTCTTCTTGCTTATGGGATTGCAAGGTTAATGTTGTACACAAGATTAATGTTGTGTTCAAGGTTTGGAACGTAAGGGAGTTCACTGAAAACTAGCGGAGGGGGAGGGCAAACCCTGGAAGGGGAAACCAGGGTTTGACCAGGCCGGAAACACCGCGTTCACAGCGAGTGATCTGTGCAGGTAGTCGGAGGCTCCCCGCAGGGCCGCCAGGCTGGTTTCGGGAGTGCCTGCGCTGTTCCTCTCTGCGCGGACAGTCACTGTTGCTGTTCGCGGTGACAGGCAGGTGCTGACTGGGAGGACGTCTTGTGGATGGCCTTGTGCTCCTAGATGTCCCTCCTTCCCCCGGGTCGCCACCGCCGACCTCCTCGATAACCACGCTGCGCACGGTGCCCTGGTCCAGGCAGTGCGGGGCGACGCCGTACACGCGGGTGTCAGAGACCGCGGCGTGGAAACTCTGCACCCCGCACCTGCTGCAGAAGCTGTGCAGCGCCGGGTGCGTGTTGGAGCGATAGGTGACGATGCTGTCCGCGCCCTGGAGCAGCGTGAAGCGCGAGGCCGGGACGAGGAAGTGGCGGTGCTGCTTCTTCCTGCACAGCCTGCAGCTGCAATCCACGACGCGCAGATCTGCGGGAGCCCAGACCGCAAAGCGGACCGCGCCGCAGTGGCAGCCCCCGGTGTGATGCACGAGGCCCGGGTACTCGAAGGTGTCCAGCAGGACCTTGGCGGGGCCCTCGCAGCTGAGCCCCCGCAGCTTCCTGAACTTCTCCCAGCGCTCCCGCTGCGCGCCCAGGTCCAGGTCCTGGGGGGGACGCGGCTGGCGCCGGCGGGTCCGAGGGTGGTGCGGAGGGCAGCTGGGTCTCTAGCGCCTTTCTCCCCGCACCCGCCGCCATCGGCGCTTCTGCCACCACCTTCCCAGCCACCTGGCGGCCGCCGCGGTGTTCCCGACCCCGACTCTACCCGGGGGCGCTGCCGGCGGCTGGCGCGGGTGACCCTGAACGCCCGGCAGGGAGCGGGAGGGTCCCCGGCCGTTTTGGCCTTCGCCGCTGAGCAGTGGCCGGGTTCCTCACTCTGCCCATGGCGCCTGAGGCCTCCAGATCCGCTGCCTACCCCACTACCCCCATTTCCTCGTCAGTCACTGAGCAGCCTCCTTGTGTCCGCCAGCAGGATTGGTTACTTGTTGAATGTGATGTAAAGAGACCCTTCCCTGGACCCTACCGCAACAGCCCTCGGCTGGCCTGAGAGTCAGTCACGAGGCATTCAACAAACACCTGCTGGGCACCAGGTACCCCACCTGGGCGCTGGGGTGTGGAGACGCGTCCGGCTTTCCAAAGCACTCACATTCATTTAGGATCAGGTGTATGCAAATACAGTCCCCAACACCTTTGGACCTTTGCTCTGGCAGAAGTGAGAACCAGGAGCTCTGGGAACACAGAGGAACGCCCACACACTGCAATCGGAGGGGCGGGTGGGAGGGGCGCGGGAAAGACTCCTCTAAAGTCTTCTTGGGGGGTTGATTCTTTTATTCGGGTGTAGTGTTTTGTCTTTCTGTCTCGTAATTTTTGTTGCCATGAAGGCCTCTTTACCTAATGTTGACATACCTACTTCTGCTCTTTTAGTTAATGTTTACGTGATGAGGCTTTTCCCACCCGTCGTATCCTTTTCATTTACCCAGGGCAACTGAAATGCAACCGAGTTTCATATAAACGTGGAATAGTCAGGCTGTGTTCCTCACTGACTCTGCCAATATCTACGTTTTCATACATGGTTTTAGTTCATTTCCACGATCGCTGGGCTAGTGTTTAAGCCCACCGACTTATTATTTGTTTTCTTTTGTTTCCTCCCTGTCTCGGCTAACGGTTCCTCCTGTTTGGCCTTTCTGCGGCTTACGTGTACACGCTGCAGGATTTATCTTGATTCCCGAAAGTGTTTTCAACTGTTTGTCTCAGTGCTTGCTCTGGGATTTTCGGTGTGCATATGAGACTTACTGCAGGCTCCTGGTAGCCACTCCTCATCACTTCTACTGAAGTGTGGAAACATCTGCCCCTTTGAGCCCCTCTGCCTTCCTGCTTATCGACAGCGTTGTCTAGAGTATCAGACGGTTTCATACTTTTGCTTTAATCAACAAACGTGATTTCTACAATTCACAGGGAAAAGGGTGGCTTAATGTTTGACCCCTGAGGGTGTTTTTTCTGTTAGTCTTGACTATTCTTCTGATACTCCCAGAGGCCATCTTTTATTCTTTCCTCTTTTGCTTTAAGCACCAACTCTAGCCATTCTTTCACCATGGGTCTCCTCGTGACAAAATGCTTTCCTTTACCTGAGAAATGTCTTGATTTCCCCCTTCATCCATGAAGGATGGTATCACTGGATACAAAATTCACAGCTGACAGGACTTTTATTCAACACCTGAAACATGCCAGGACACTTCCCCAATGGCCCCCGCTGGTCCCAGAAGACATTTACCCTCATCGAAACTGGTGTTCTCCTGGTATCAATGGAGCGCTTCAGTCTTGCTGCTTTCAGTGTGTTTTTATCAGCTTCAAAAACCGACTATGACGTGTGTGCACCAACATGCGCATTGCTTTGTGGTTGTCTTCTCTGCAGTTTGCTTTTTTTGCCAGAATCTCTGGGTTTATGTTTTTCACTAAAATTTGGACATTTTCAGCCTTCGTTTCTTATACTACTCTTTGAGTCCACTCTCTACTTTTGGTACTAGGGATGCTGGAACTTTGTTACCGTCCTAACTTCATTGAGGATCCATTCAGTTTCCAATGAGTCTGTGACCTCTCGCGCGCGTGCTCAGGTGTTCTCAATCCTTTTTTTTTTTTTTTTTTTTTTGGAAGGGTCTCGCTCTGTCACCCAGGCTGGAGTGCAGTGGCGCGATCTCACTGCAACCTCCGCCTCCCAGGTTCAAGCGATTCTCCTGCCTCAGCCTCCGAAGTAGCTGGCATTACAGGTGCCCACGACCACAGCCAGCTAATGTTTGTGTTTTTAGTAGAGACACGGTTTCCCCCACATTGCTCTGCGGCGATCCTCCCGCCTCAGCCTTCCAGAGTGCTGCAATTACAAGTGTGGCCACCACGCCCGGCCGTCAAGTCAAGCCTATTGATTGACCTCCATTACGATGATGGTATCTTTTGTCATCACAGGTCTCTCACCGAGTGCATCCAGCCATGTTTCCAAATTCTGTTATTGTTCTCGTTTTCTGTTCCATCATTTCTTTTCATACATCCACTCACTGCTGAGATTTTCCATTTTCTAGTCTGGTTCTAGACTGTTTGCAACTTAATAATGAAGCATTTTTATGATGTTTGCTTTAAAATGTTTGTCAGATAATGGCAACATCTGCGTCGTCTCTATGTTGTCACCACTGGATTGCATTTCCTCATTCACACTGTGCTATTCCCGGTTTTTGACACGGTGGGCTATGCTCTATGGCATACAATATAGTCTGCTTATTACTTTAGGAGTCTCTGGACATGAGACAAATAGTGGATGTTAGAAGTCAGCTACTTTCTTTAGGTTAAGCATGTAGATTCTGGTGTCCATTTTTAGGTTCTGGGATTTTTTAAAGAGTTTATTTTCAGAGCATTTGCGATGCTATTTTTGTGTGTTTGGTTTTTCTGCTGACACAGAGGCCCCAACTGTTCCCTGCTGGTGGTTTTTGAGAGGCAGAAGAAACTAAAGACCACACTTTATTCCAGGTTTCCTGCTTCTTACCAAATATCCTTTTTTTTTTTTTTTGGTTCCAAAATATCATACAGCCTAGCACACTACATTTAATCGTCATACTGCCTTAGGTTCCTCTTGCCTGGGACAATTTCTCAGACTTTGCTTGTTGTCATGACCTTGAGAGTTTTCAGGGTTACTAGTGAGATACTTTCTAGAATTTTATTTTTCAAGCCAGGGTCTCTTGTTTTGTCACCCAGGCTGGAGTATGCAATGGCAATGGTGGGATCTCAGCTCACTGCAAACTCCGCATCCCAGGTTCAGACCATCCTCCTCCCTCAGCCTTTCAAAGTACATGAAAGTACAGGCATGCACCACCACGCCCGGCTAGTGTGTGTGTGTGTGTGTATGTGTGTATGTCTGTTCTGCAGAGGTAGGGTTTTGCCATGTTGCCCAGGCTGGTCTCAAACTCTTGGACCCTGCCTCTCTAGAGTATTTTTCATCTCAAATTTTTCTAACGCTTTTCTCATGATTAGACTGATGTTGTGAGCTACTGGAGAATCTCCACAAAGGTAAAGAGCTATTTTCATCTGATCACATGAAGGGTAGATAATATCAACATTAGGTTTGACTGTGTAAGTTGACCTTGATCACCTGGCAGAAGCAGTGTTGGACAGTGCTCCCATGAAAAGTTACTCTTTTAACCCCTGTCCACACACTACTCTTTGGAAGGAAGTCATTAAGAAAAGATCACCCCTAAGCGGTGCTAAGTTCTACAATTTTTCTTTAAGGTAGAGTATCTACATACAGTCTTTGGAGTTCTCCTTCATGGCACAGCTATCTATGCTTCTGCATTTATTTCCTTATTCAATCATTTACTTATACCACAATACTTTCATGGATATTTATTTGATACTTTAGATTATAATCCAAAACTTCTTTTTTAAATTTTTTTTTTTTTTTTGCAGTTGTGGCCACTGGGTGCACGTTGAGCTCACCCTTAGGTCCCGTTGGTATGCTCTCATTATTTGGGGGCTCCATTTTGTGTAATTCCTTGCTTTTCAGCACATCCTGCACATTTCTGTCTTGCGTATGTTCTAGGCTTGTCTGGCCTATTTTCTAGTTCCTAGAATCAGCCAATTCTCCAAGGATGTTTGTTTCCTTTATCAGAAAATGGTATCAGAAATCAAGTATGGCTACTAGCTGTTCTCGATAGCTACCAGAGTCTAGTGGTTTCTAGGCCCTCTCTGCTGAAATAGAAAGGAAATACATATGTATGTATACTAACCCATGTATATACACATTTCTATATATGTTTTGGTACATGATCATGAGGATCTATAATAAGCTGAATATGAGTTCCTACCTATGTCTTCAATTCTACTCCATCATAGCACGAATCATTCTTGCCCCTGCCACATTACAATCTGCACCTCCCTCTCCCTGTAGTGAAAAATTTGCCTCTCACTATCCACCATCCCTTTACTAATTGTTCAGTTCCAGTATATATGCAGAATGCTGTCAGAGTTTTCAACCTGTGTACATACTGGCAACAGGTTTCTCTAGTCGAGTGTGCTGCGTTTGTACAATTTCTTTTGTGTTTAGCCTTACACACCTCTTTCATTTCCAAGGTTGCTTAGATTAGCTCTTTGTACTTGACAGCCTTCAGGGAAGCTTTTCATCCATTGCTAAGGTTAGATTCTTTTGTCATATTCTGCATTTCAGCCTGATATTTCCCAACCTCCGTAATGATGTTTTAAAAGGTTAAACACATTAACTTTCCTTCTGTGTCCTGTCAATTTCCATGGATTCTGACAAATGCTTTGTCTCATACAACCACCGTTAAGGTATCTCACCCTGTCCTCACACAAAGAGAGTTATTTTTATTTCCTCTTCTTCTGAGGACACAAACCCTATCAGAGAGCCCCCACCCTCATGACCTCATGACCTCAAACCTCATTACCTCCCAGAGGCCTCACCTGCAAATACCATCACACTGGAGGTCAGGGCTTCAACAGGTGAATTTGGGCGGGAGCAAACATCCCCGTCTATAATGCACATGATAGTTTCACTGCCCTAAAGCCTTGTCTGTGCTTTGCCTACTCATGTCCTCCTGCGAAAATCCCCTCCACATACCTTGCCTCCTTCTACTCATCCTTTCGAATAAAGTTTCTCTTTACTAATCCTGGATTTGTATTTTGTTTGACAAGACATACATTTTGAAGCAAACTGGGCAAATACTTAATAGCAAGAATGTTGGACGGTGTGGCAAGACTCTGATGAACCTCATTAAGAACCAAGCAGACTCTCTTCAAATTTGCTGGAAGATATAGACTTCCCACTTTACGTGAATGGACGTTCCTGTTGCTCTGCATCCGCGGCAGCAGTTGGTTTGTCAATTTGGGGTCTAGCCGTTCTGTTAGATGTGTAGTATCATTTCATTATTATTTGAATTTGCATTTCTCTATCAACGCCAAATTACAGTACACATTCTTTCACATGCTCATTTATCACTTCTACATCTTTGGTGAGGTGTGTGCTCAGACCTTAAGCTCATTTTTAAATTGGGTTATTTGTGGTTGTTTGCTTTTTGAGTGTCAACAGTTCTTTGAATATTTGGAGATCAAGTCTTTTCGCAAATACCTGTTTGGAAATATTTTCTTTCAGTCCTTAGGTTGTCTTCTTTCTTAACAGTAATGTCTTCCACAGAGCAGAAAGTTTTAAATTTTAATAAAATCCAAATGACTTTTTTATATTCATGTACTCTGTGGTAGGCTTTGTGACTAAAACCCGATCGGGGAAACACAAAGACATGTTGATGTTTTTCCTGTGTTCTTTCCCCTGCGTTTTATATTTCTATATTTCTTTTTATTTTTTACATTTTTATATTTTCTGTGTTTTATATTTTTGAATTTTACATATGGGACATATGTAAAATGTTTTAGTTAATTTTTGAGTTAATTTTTTTTTAAAGTTCTTGGTCTAGGTTAATTTTTTTTCCATATGGACCCGAAGTTTCCCAGCACCATTTATCAAAAAACTATCCTTTTTCCATTGTATTGTGCACATGCCTTTGTCAAGAATCAGTAGAGAAATATTTCTGCAGTTCAATTACTGGGCTTACTAGTCTGTTGCATTGAACTGTGTGTGTATTCTTAGCAAATGCCACCCTGTCTTGATTACCATAGTTTTGTAGTATGTCTAGAATCACATCTTATGAACTTGTGTAATTCTGCTCTCCTTTATTAGAATGGTTTTTCTATTCTAGCATACTTGTGCATCAGTACAAAATTTCAAGTCAATATGTTGACATGTACAAATCAATTGCTGTCATTTTGATTGGGATCCTGATGTTACTATAGATCAATCCTGGAAGATTTGAAATCTTCTAACAATTACGAATTTTCCAGTCCATATATGTGACATCTCTCTCCACTTATTTAGATCTTCTTTTGTTTTTTTCTGATCAATATTTGTAGTCTCTACAAGCAGATCCTATGCCTGGCATTTAGATTTAGACCTAAGTACTTAATAGGTAGAGTTGCTTTGTAAAGAGCAACTTAAAAAAAATCAAATTCTCATTTTTCACCGATCATATGCAGCTAAACCATCGTCATCAATATAGTGATTGTGTCCTGTGACCTTGAGAGTCCAGCATTTTCCTGTTGTAAGGATGGGATTGGTCATTTCTTGTCTATTTACACGTGGAGCTGAAACTGGAAGTCTCATTTGTGGCCATTTTTGAAACATGCCACATCAGTATAAGTCTATGGTTTGCAAATATCATGCCAAGTACTAGGAGAAGCAGACATGAGTTAAAGTAGTTGTTACAGGGAGCCAGCAGAAGTAGGTGTGTGTAGTGGGGGTGGGAGGGGTTCAGAACCAAACGATTTCTGTTTTCATTGAATGCTAATTGCTATTACATCATTTAGTAATGTAATTACTAAACTGTATGACTGTTTAACTCTTAAAATCCTATATGTATATATGATTTGAGAAAATTAAATAATGGATGATGCATTTTATGTACAAATTGTCTAAAATTTTATGTGAAAGAATGCACAGAAATTGTAAAGATAACTTGAAGATGAAATGAATGCCCCCCAAATGCATACAGTTACTACAGCTGTTATTACCTCTTGCTTGCTGGTTGATGTCAGTTTTCAGTATTGTTCCTCACTATGCATGCATTGCCTAGGATCACAGCAGCTTTGCACACTAATTGGCCAAGGTGAAGATGTGAAAACTGGCCTCTGTCAAATCATGAGGGAGGCAATGACGTAGAAGGAGACCTTATCCCCATTTCACAAATGGAGAAACTAAGGCTAAAAGAGATTAAGTAACTTGCTGAAAGTTATACACTAAGTAAGTGGTGGATCTGGGACACTCTCCCAAGCTGTGTCTGCTATCAGCATCCATGTTCTTTCTGTTATACCTCTCTGCCTGTCCAAGGGTGGGCTGCATTTGAATTGTCACAGCTTCATCGGATAATGGTGTTCTTTTTTTTCATCTGATCTTTGAAAAAAAATACAAATAAACAAGTAGAGAGATAAATAAAGTCATCTAATTCTTTTTAGAAAACAAACCCCTAAGCCTCATTAAATTGACTTAGAAGCTGGAAACAAAGATAGAAATCTTCCAAATTTATTTACTGAAAGTAGCCTGACACCAAAATCTGGAAAAGACAGTACATGCACAAGGGACCCCAGGGGTTAAGTCTCACCCCTAGCCTGGATCCACTGGATGCAGATCCACTGGCCTTAAAGAAAAGAGAGAAAGGGGCTGTGGGACCCCTAAGATGCTACGGGCAGGGAGCAGGCTGATATGACTACTCAGATGCACACACCTGTTTCCATTTATGAAAAAGGAAGCATGACCCAGAATGAATAACCAAGGGCCCACAGGCAGAACCGAGAGGTGCCAAGGATGTTCCAGGCTTTGAAACTTTATCAGAAAACTCTGGTGTTTTATATATTCTTATATATATAATTATTTTCTAAAATATGGACTGCATTATGTACCCCCAAATTCATATGCTGAAGCCATAATTTCCACTGTGACTATACTTGGAGATAGAGAGCTTTAAGGAGATAATTAAGGTTAAGTGAGATCATAAGGGTGAGGCCCTAATCTGATAGACCTGGTGTCTTTACAAGGAGAGGAAGAGACACCAGAGTTCCTCTCCCTCTCCATGAGTGCACAGAGCAAAGGCCACGTGAGGAGACAGCAAGAAGGCTGCTGTCAGCAAGCCAGGAAGAGAGACCTCACCAGAAACCAATCCTGCTGGCACTTTTATCTTGGACTTATAGCCTCCACAACTGAGAAACAGAAATACCCGTTATTTAAGCACCAAGGATGCGACATTTAGATTGTGTCTGCCCTAGCATACTAATTATAGATAGGTAGAGCTATGGATATAGATATAATTTATCCATGGAATCAATACAAAAATATTGAGATATTTGTCACTTTTTGTGCTACTAAGTCTGAAATTTGATGTGTGTTTTATACTTACAGAACATCTCAATTATTTTTTTTTTTTGGAGCCTTCTGAGTAGTTGGGATTACAAGAGTGCACCATCATGCCTGGCTAATTTTTTTTTTTTTTTTCAGTAGAGATATGGTTTCACTTTGTTCTCCAGGCTGGTCTCAAACTCCTGGCCTCAAGTGATTGGCCCACCTCAGCCTCCTAAAGTGCTGGGATTACAGGCGTGAGCCGCTGTGCCCAGCAGCACATCTCAATTCTGACTAGACACATTTCAAATGCTCCATAGCCACATATGTGGGCATGTGCATACAGCACAGGTTTGCATCGTCTCTCTTCCTCAGTACCTCTTGTTCATTTCCTATTGACTTGTGATATGACCTCCAGTAGTTCTTATAATTGTGGGCTCTCTCTGAGAAGAGAGCCCTGTGGTGTCAGTTTGGAGAGTTCACCCAGGCTACGCTGTCTCAGCACCTTTATTACTTCCTGAGAGGGTGTCCCTTGCACTAATCTGGTATGGATGTTGTTCTACAATTTTGAAGCTAATAAAACACTGTGCTATTGCTTCTTGTTTTCTCTTACACCCGTACAGATACCATGCAAGTGATACAGCTGTTGGCGGTCGTCTTTTCTTGTCTACTTGAATTTTGGTGTTTGTGGAGATGAATTGTAACCTAGACATTTTGTAAATATTCTGTGTGTGTGTGTGTGTGTGTGTGTGTGTGTGTGTGTGTTTAGTGCTCTGGTTTCTCTGTTTGTACGTGGGTATCTGAAGAAATTTAAGAAGTATACATCCTCTGCTGCTGTCATCTTCCCAGAATCTCCATCACTAAGTGTTCTTATCCCTTGAAAAATGTGCCACTATTTCCCTCACTAGAGAAAATATTTCCCCCAATGTGTGGTGATGACAAATAGTGTCTACAGTCCTCTCTTTGGTAATTACCAAAAGAACACAAGGGGATCTATCATCTGCACTAACAGGCTAAAATAGAAAAAAATAAATTAAGGAAAGAGACCAAAATCCTGTGGGTATGCCATTAAAAACATTTGCAAGTAAAGGAAATATTTTTGAGAACACATATTTTAAAAGCTATTGCTATTGTCATATTACTTGTTCTTGAAGAACTCTGCAGACGTCTAAAGACTAGAATAGGAAGTAGACTTTATTTTATTTATTTATTTTTTTAAATGGAGATGGGGTTTCACCATGTTGGCCAGGATGGTCTCGATCTCTTGACCTCGTGATCCACCCGCCTCGGCCTCCCAAAGTGCTGGGATTACAGGCGTGAGCCACTGCACCCAGCAGGAAGTAGACTTGATTACTGTAGCAAATCTTACAACCTTCCAATGATGGAGGGCCTACCTTTATTGCCATTTTACAGATGCGGAAATGAAGCTCAGAGAAATTTTGTGGTCTTTGAGAATTCATTGCTAGTACGTTTAATTCCAGAGTCAGAATTCCTTGGTTTGAATTTTGGTGTTTCTATGGACCCACTGTGTAATCCTGGACAAGTTAGTTAAACTGGGATCGCAAGTTTCCCTCATTTATCAATTGGGCAAATATTTTTTTTATTTCAGTAGCTTTTAGAGTACAATTGGTTTATGGTTAGATGAGTTATACATTTATAGCACCTAGCCAGATGTATATATGACAATACATAGAAAAAGTCACAATAATGAACATATTTGATGCTATAACTCATCTTTAGGTATTAATTCTAAACAAATATTTACGTGAAGCCACAATGTTTTATGCTCGAAGGTGACTGTTATATTGTTAATTATTTTTAAACAGTTGAAACAACCTAAATTTCCAGCAGGATACTGCCGATCCCATAGAATAAACTTACGCAGACTTTATAGGATGTTTTTTGAAGAACTTTTAATGTCATTGGAAAATGGCTCTTGTTGTGCAAATAAAAATCACTGTGTACTGAATATACTGATTTATATTTACATATATCTGTCTGTCTCTCTATCTAGTTATACGTCTTTGTATATACCTAGCTCTCTACATACTTATAAACGAGAAAATCTTGCCATCTGCAAAAACATGGAAGAACCCCGAGGACATGAGTCTAAGTGAAATAAGCCAGGCACAGAAAGACAAACGCTGCATAATCTCTTTTTCACATGGAATCTTAAGAAAGTCGAACCCACAGTAACAGATAGGCAAATGGTGGTTGCCAGGGGTTGGCAGTTGGGGAAATAAGGGAAATCCTGGTCACTCACAGGGTATAAACCTTCAGTTATAAGATGAGTAAGTACTGGAGACCTAATGTACAGCATGGTTACTACTGTGAATAATAATGCATTGCATACTTGAAATTTGCTAAGAGAGTAGATTTCCAATGTTCACACCACACACAAAAAGGTAACTGTGTGAGATGCTGGATATGTTAATTAGCTTGATCTTGGCAATCATTTCACAGAGTATACATATATCTAAACATCACACTGTACTCCCTAAATATATGCAGTTTTGTCAGTCATACCTCAATAAAACTGGGGGAATCTCATTTGCTGTAGAGGAAATGGTTTCTACAGAAACGGTTCTCATCCAGGGGCATTTTGCCTCCCATGGGACATCTGGCAATGTTTGGAGACATCTTTGTTTGTCATTATTGGGGGAAAGAGGAAGTGCTATTGGCATCCAGTGGATCCAGGCTAGTGATGCTGCTTAACTACTTAACTCCCTGAAAGCACAAGACAGCCTCTCGCAGTAATTATCTGGTCCAAAATGTCAGTAGTGTCAATGTTGGCAAGCCCTGCCGTCGTATTTAGATAACTCAGAAAACTCTAAAACAAAATTTAACTCACATTCAATCCTGCCAGTGATCTTTATTGCTAAAGGTTTCATATGTGTATATGTTAAATTTTCCACTACAGTTTTGTACCTCATAACCACCAAAAGACTATGGTTGGAGGAAACGAATTCATTTCAAAGGTTAATTCTTCCTCCACAATCTACAAGTGTTTTTCAAATATTCCACATATTAGTCTGTGCTTAAGAACATACGTCCCATAAGATTTGTAATTTCAGCTGACTTACATGGGACGGGTAGTCTACTAGTATCAATCCACCATCACCTATCTCCTGATTTTCACCTCTCTGAGCAGACGTATCATTTCCATATATTTGATTAAGGTAAGCAAAAGCTGTGCCTCATACCACAATGCATGTGATCTATAAAGGGCAGTGTGGTTTACTAACTGAGTCAAACCAATCCCATTATCCACCAGTGACTGGTTTTGAAATGGGCATTTCCCAATTGCCATCCATGAGATATGGATGCTTGTTGGCTTACAGTCTTAGAAAAATGTTTTCTCAGCTCGTAAAGATATAGAAGAGACACAAAAGATGGTTCACACACACATACATATACTCATGCACACACAGTCTAAAAGAATGTATATATCTAGGATTATAATTAACAAATGAATTTAGTGTGATATTGCTGGGTATGAGGTCAATATCACAAAATTCAATTGGATTTGTATATCCTGGCATTAAACATGTAAAGAGAAAACTAGAAAATTTTAAATGTCGTTTTCTCATAGCATCAGAACACATGAAATGCCTAGGAACAAATCTAGCAAAGATTCCCAAGACGTCTGCCCAGAAGTCTACACAACATTGAAGAAGGCCTAGGTAAATCAGAGTTATATCACACTTATGGATTGGATGATAATGTTATGAAAGTAAAATCAAAAAAGAGATTCCAATGAAATGAATTATAGATTCAATGTGACCCCAACCAAATTCCTGGTTCTTTTTCTGAAAAGGGAAATGGGCACACTGCTTCTAAGTTCTATAAGGATGTTCTATGACAATCTTGTTAAACATTCCAAGAAAAGCCAAGGCCTTCTAAAATGAGAACACTTTTTAGGAGCCTCACAGCCAGATAGCAATACCAACCGTAAAGGTGTCATAATTAAGGAAGTGTTGTATATGCACAATAATAGACAAATAGACCAATAGAGCAAAGAGAGGTTTCCACAAACACAGACACACGTACGTATATGGTCACCCTCATTTACAACAAACATGCCACTTCAATGCTCTGGAGGCAGGATGGTCTATTAAATAAGTGGAGCTGGACTAATTGGATACCCATATGGAAAAAGATTAACTTTGGCCCTTAAGTTACACCATACAAAAAATTAACTCCAGAGGTTACAGCTTGTACAAAATAATGTACAAGCATATCTGCATGACCTTGGGGGTAAGCAAAGATATCTGAAATGGGACACAGAGTCACTAACGATAAAGGAAAACATTGATAATTTTTACTTTATTGAAAGAAGAGGATGTCTGTTCCTCAAAAGACATATTTAAAGAATCAAAAGATAAATCTCATGATGGAAGAAGATATTTGCAATATACATATGTATATACCACAAATATCTGATGTACAGAATGCAATAATCCCTAAAATCAAGGGAAAAGCATAGTGCAATGAAACATTGGCAACATATTTGAAAAGCACCTTCACAAAACAGGGCATCCAGCAGACTGACAAACGGACAAACAGCTCAACCTCAGTCACCAGGGAGAAGCCAGCTAAAGTCCCAATGAGATCTCACCAAACACCCGACAGAAGAGCTAACACAACCAGACAACCTGAAGCCTTGGTGGGGGAGGTGGAAGAGCCCTCTACGGCCGGCTGGAGTGAAAACCAGTACCTGCACTTTGGAAACCTGTTTGGCCATAGCTACAAAAGCTGAACATGTACGTTTTCTATAAGCCAGCAATTCTGTGTTAGTTGTCTATTCCTGCATAACAAGCTGCAAGACTTAGTGGCTTGAAAACAGTGTGTCTCTACCAGCTTACAGTTCTGTAGATCAGAGGTCCGTATGGGGCAGGGCATTGTTCTCCGCTCCATGTATCACAGTGTGAAATCAGGCATCAGCCAGGCTGCGTTTCTCTGCAGACGCTCATTCAGGTTATGGGCAGAATTCAATCACGCTGTCAGCTCCTAGGTGCCACCCGCAGTTCCTTGCCACATCAACCACCCTGTACAACCCTGTCACGCTTGAGTGTCTCAGGAAGAGCAAGCCCAGGCCATTTTAAGAGCTTGCCTGATTAGGTCTGGCCCACCCAGGATAATCTCCTTATGGGAAAGTCTCCGGATGGGGACCTTAATACCTCTGTAACATTTATTTCCCCACATAATGTAACATAATCACATGAGGGATATCTCATCATATTCACAGGTTCTTCTAACACTCAGCTTGAGGGGGTTATACAAGGTCAAGGTTAATTGGGGCCAACCTTGGGAATTCTCCCACTATAGTTTGCCCTCTGGCCCCCGGGGATCCATCTGTCCCACATACAAGATACGTTCACCCCATCTCAGATTTCTCTTGATATTCCAGCATCAGCTCAATTCCTGAAGTTCATCCAAATCTTATCAGTTCAAAGTCTCGACTCTCCTCGTCTCGACCATCTAAATCAGGCATGCATGACGTTCCTGGGTGTGATCCATTCAGTACAACTCTGGGAACACAGTCCCTCTCCAACTCTGGGCCGGTGGCACTAAAGTGACAAGCTTTCTTCCTCTAACACTCCCAAATACAATGACGGGAGAGGCTTAGGGTAACAGCTGTGAACATCCTGGTTTGATACCTGGGGGAGGGAATGAGGGAAGGTAGGAAGGTGTTAGCATTCTAAAGCAGACTGGCAATCCAACTGGGAGAACACGAGAGTTTTCTGATAAAGTTTCAAAGCCTGGAACATCTTCGGCACCTCTCGGTTCTGCCTGGGGGTCCTTGGTTCTTCATTCTGGGTCATGTTTCCTTTTTCATGAATGGTAGCAGGTGTGTGCATCTAGAGTAGTCGTATCAGCCTGCTCCCTTCCTGTAGCATCTTAGGGGTCCCACAGCCCCTTTCTCTTTTTCTTTAAGGCCAGTGGATCTGCATCCAGTGGATTCAGGGCTAGGGACAAGACTTAACCCCCTGAAAGCACAAGACAGCCTCCCTCAAGAATTATCTGACCCAAAATGTCAATAGTGAATAATGCAGATGGTCCAGGCTAGCAGTGTTTCTGCTGCCTGATGTTCTCAAGAACCTTGAGTGACTCTTGTGGATTTTACTGGCATTCACCCGATTACACACAAACCACATCATCCACTTGTTCAAGACACTCCCTTCTTCATTTGGGGTTGTTTTGGAGATGATGGAGGGACAGCACCGTTAAGTTTCCCAGAGGCCTGCTACGTAGTTGAGACAATCTCTGAGGCACATCTTTAATTTCTTGAAAGGGGTTTTTGTGGGACTGAACACTCTGGACTGTTGGCCCTACCGAGCTCTCAGCAAATGTTGAACCTTGACAGCCGAGTTCTCCGTAGGCCACACACTCACAAGCAAACTCTTCATCTAGTGCCCCCACCCACTACCCCCACAGGGGATGCCTCTAGCATGGCTCAGTGCAAGTCCCAAAGCCTCAGAACCAGGGAGCCGAAGCCATAACTCTCAGCCCAGAGCTGAAGGTCTGAGAACCCACGAGGCCACTGGCATAAGTCCTGAAGTCCCAACCCCCCAAAATCTACATAGCCTGAGAATTTCCCAAATCATCCCGTCTTGATTCCTTTATCAGTTTTTCCCCTAATTTCTCTTTCTCCTTTCACTTTCCTTGTGGGCATCAAGAAGTAAGCAGGCCACTCCTTCCTCAATGTGCTTGGAAGTGTCCTCAGCAATATAATAAACATAACTTCATCATTTTGAAGTTCAGCTTTGCCCCTTTCCCCATAACTGCAGAATGCAATCCTGCCAGGTGCTCTGCCACTCTCTAGCGACATTCCCCCTTCCTGTAGTTTCCAGGAACATGCTCCTCACTGCTTCTGCAGCCCTCACAGTCAGAAACCTCCAAGTCCACACTTGTACCAGAAGTCTGTACATTGTGATTTTGGCCTTCTCGGAGCCAATGTAGGGTCTGCCAAAAATTCTCCTGATTATTGTAGAGCTCCCACCAGAAGAGATTTGAAATTCCAGATTTTATACTGACAGTCTGCTCAAGGCAACCTTAGTTTCTCTCTTAGCCTCCCCCAACTCTGCCAGCCTCCACCCACTGCCTCGGCCATACACCCAAGTTTGTCGTTTATATTTTTCTTCTTTCCACAAAATTGCAGGCAACAATCTTGTAAAACATTGAGCCACTACTTAGCAGGGATCCCCCTTCTCCAGTTTACAATGACATGTCCCTCCATCATTCTGAACCCTCATCAGCAGTGTCCTGAAAAGTCAGACTTCTACTAACTTTCTGTCCATGGCTATGAAGGCTTTTCCCAAGGTGACTTAGGCATTCGCTCTTGTGCAGCTCAGAATTCTTCCAGACTTCGCCAACTACCCAGTTTCAAAACCACGGCCACAGTTTGAGGTGCTTCCACTGTGTGATGGTTGATTCATGTACTTTGGGAGGCTGAGGGAGGAGGGTGGTCTGAACCTGGGATGCGGAGTTTGCAGTGAGCTGAGATCCCACCATTGCCATTGCATACTCCAGCCTGGGTGACAAAGCAAGAGACCCTGGCTTGAAAAAATAAAATTCTAGAAAGTATCTCACTAGTAACCCTGAAAACTCTCAAGGTCATGACAACAAGCAAAGTCTGAGAAATTGTCCCAGGCAAGAGGAACCTAAGGCAGTATGACGATTAAATGTAGTGTGCTAGGCTGTATGATATTTTGGAACCAAAAAAAAAAAAAAAAGGATATTTGGTAAGAAGCAGGAAACCTGGAATAAAGTGTGGACTTTAGTTTCTTCTGCCTCTCAAAAACCACCAGCAGGGAACAGTTGGGGCCTCTGTGTCAGCAGAAAAACCAAACACACAAAAATAGCATCGCAAATGCTCTGAAAATAAACTCTTTAAAAAATCCCAGAACCTAAAAATGGACACCAGAATCTACATGCTTAACCTAAAGAAAGTAGCTGACTTCTAACATCCACTATTTGTCTCATGTCCAGAGACTCCTAAAGTAATAAGCAGACTATATTGTATGCCATAGAGCATAGCCCACCGTGTCAAAAACCGGGAATAGCACAGTGTGAATGAGGAAATGCAATCCAGTGGTGACAACATAGAGACGACGCAGATGTTGCCATTATCTGACAAACATTTTAAAGCAAACATCATAAAAATGCTTCATTATTAAGTTGCAAACAGTCTAGAACCAGACTAGAAAATGGAAAATCTCAGCAGTGAGTGGATGTATGAAAAAGAAATGATGGAACAGAAAACGAGAACAATAACAGAATTTGGAAACATGGCTGGATGCACTCGGTGAGAGACCTGTGATGACAAAAGATACCATCATCGTAATGGAGGTCAATCAATAGGCTTGACTTGACGGCCGGGCGTGGTGGCCACACTTGTAATTGCAGCACTCTGGGAGGCTGAGGCGGGAGGATCGCCGCAGAGCAATGTGGGGAAACCGTGTCTCTACTAAAAACACAAACATTAGCTGGCTGTGGTCGTGGGCACCTGTAATGCCAGCTACTTCGGAGGCTGAGGCAGGAGAATCGCTTGAACCTGGGAGGCGGAGGTTGCAGTGAGATCGCGCCACTGCACTCCAGCCTGGGTGACAGAGCGAGACCCTTCCAAAAAAAAAAAAAAAAAAAAAAAGGATTGAGAACACCTGAGCACGCGCGCGAGAGGTCACAGACTCATTGGAAACTGAATGGATCCTCAATGAAGTTAGGACGGTAACAAAGTTCCAGCATCCCTAGTACCAAAAGTAGAGAGTGGACTCAAAGAGTAGTATAAGAAACGAAGGCTGAAAATGTCCAAATTTTAGTGAAAAACATAAACCCAGAGATTCTGGCAAAAAAGCAAACTGCAGAGAAGACAACCACAAAGCAATGCGCATGTTGGTGCACACACGTCATAGTCGGTTTTTGAAGCTGATAAAACACACTGAAAGCAGCAAGACTGAAGCGCTCCATTGATACCAGGAGAACACCAGTTTCGATGAGGGTAAATGTCTTCTGGGACCAGCGGGGGCCATTGGGGAAGTGTCCTGGCATGTTTCAGGTGTTGAATAAAGTCCTGTCAGCTGTGAATTTTGTATCCAGTGATACCATCCTTCATGGATGAAGGGGAAATCAAGACATTTCTCAGGTAAAGGAAAGCATTTTGTCACGAGGAGACCCATGGTGAAAGAATGGCTAGAGTTGGTGCTTAAAGCAAAAGAGGAAAGAATAAAAGATGGCCTCTGGGAGTATCAGAAAAATAGTCAAGACTAACAGAAAAAACACCCTCAGGGGTCAAACATTAAGCCACCCTTTTCCCTGTGAATTGTAGAAATCACGTTTGTTGATTAAAGCAAAAGTATGAAACCGTCTGATACTCTAGACAACGCTGTCGATAAGCAGGAAGGCAGAGGGGCTCAAAGGGGCAGATGTTTCCACACTTCAGTAGAAGTGATGAGGAGTGGCTACCAGGAGCCTGCAGTAAGTCTCATATGCACACCGAAAATCCCAGAGCAAGCACTGAGACAAACAGTTGAAAACACTTTCGGGAATCAAGATAAATCCTGCAGCGTGTACACGTAAGCCGCAGAAAGGCCAAACAGGAGGAACCGTTAGCCGAGACAGGGAGGAAACAAAAGAAAACAAATAATAAGTCGGTGGGCTTAAACACT
Organism: Ateles fusciceps; assembly: GCA_036589455.1. NCBI lineage: Eukaryota > Metazoa > Chordata > Mammalia > Primates > Atelidae > Ateles > Ateles fusciceps. The sequence goes on from JAZHEH010003273.1 coordinate 275,515, forward strand.
AGCCCAGCGATCGTGGAAATGAACTAAAACCATGTATGAAAACGTAGATATTGGCAGAGTCAGTGAGGAACACAGCCTGACTATTCCACGTTTATATGAAACTCGGTTGCATTTCAGTTGCCCTGGGTAAATGAAAAGGATACGACGGGTGGGGAAAAGCCTCATCACGTAAACATTAACTAAAAGAGCAGAAGTAGGTATGTCAACATTAGGTAAAGAGGCCTTCATGGCAACAAAAATTACGAGACAGAAAGACAAAACACTACACCCGAATAAAAGAATCAACCCCCCCAAGAAGACTTTAGAGGAGTCTTTCCGCGCCCCTCCCACCCGCCCCTCCGATTGCAGTGTGTGGGCGTTCCTCTGTGTTCCCAGAGCTCCTGGTTCTCACTTCTGCCAGAGCAAAGGTCCAAAGGTGTTGGGGACTGTATTTGCATACACCTGATCCTAAATGAATGTGAGTGCTTTGGAAAGCCGGACGCGTCTCCACACCCCAGCGCCCAGGTGGGGTACCTGGTGCCCAGCAGGTGTTTGTTGAATGCCTCGTGACTGACTCTCAGGCCAGCCGAGGGCTGTTGCGGTAGGGTCCAGGGGAAGGGTCTCTTTACATCACATTCAACAAGTAACCAATCCTGCTGGCGGACACAAGGAGGCTGCTCAGTGACTGACGAGGAAATGGGGGTAGTGGGGTAGGCAGCGGATCTGGAGGCCTCAGGCGCCATGGGCAGAGTGAGGAACCCGGCCACTGCTCAGCGGCGAAGGCCAAAACGGCCCGGGACCCTCCCGCTCCCTGCCGGGCGTTCAGGGTCACCCGCGCCAGCCGCCGGCAGCGCCCCCGGGTCAGAGTCGGGGTCGGGAACACCGCGGCGGCCGCCAGGTGGCTGGGAAGGTGGTGGCAGAAGCGCCGATGGCGGCGGGTGCGGGAGAAAGGCACTAGAGACCCGCTGCCCTCCGCACCACCCTCGGACCCGCCGGCGCCAGCCGCGTCCCCCCAGGACCTGGACCTGGGCGCGCAGCGGGAGCGCTGGGAGAAGTTCAGGAAGCTGCGGGGGCTCAGCTGCGAGGGCGCCGCCAAGGTCCTGCTGGACACCTTCGAGTACCCGGGCCTCGTGCATCACACCGGGGGCTGCCACTGCGGCGCGGTCCGCTTTGCGGTCTGGGCTCCCGCAGATCTGCGCGTCGTGGATTGCAGCTGCAGGCTGTGCAGGAAGAAGCAGCACCGCCACTTCCTCGTCCCGGCCTCGCGCTTCACGCTGCTCCAGGGCGCGGACAGCATCGTCACCTATCGCTCCAACACGCACTCGGCGCTGCACAGCTTCTGCAGCAGGTGCGGGGTGCAGAGTTTCCACGCCGCGGTCTCTGACACCCGCGTGTACGGCGTCGCCCCGCACTGCCTGGACCAGGGCACCGTGCGCAGCGTGGTTATCGAGGAGGTCGGCGGTGGCGACCCGGGGAAGGAGGACATCTAGGAGCACAAGGCCATCCACAAGACGTCCTCCCAGTCAGCACCTGCCTGTCACCGCGAACAGCAACAGTGACTGTCCGCGCAGAGAGGAACAGCGCAGGCACTCCCGAAACCAGCCTGGCGGCCCTGCGGGGGAGCCTCCGACTACCTGCACAGATCACTCGCTGTGAACGCGGTGTTTCCGGCCTGGTCAAACCCTGGTTTCCCTTCCAGGGTTTGCCCTCCCCCTCCGCTAGTTTTCAGTGAACTCCCTTACGTTCCAAACCTTGAACACAACATTAATCTTGTGTACAACATTAACCTTGCAATCCCATAAGCAAGAAGAGTGTCTCCGCTTTTTCGATCCATCCGTTGATTGTATCTCTCGCTTTACTGTTCTGCATACAGTTGTCACAAATCACCTGCAGATGGTTCCCGTGTACTGTGCGTTCCTGGTGCCATTGTGAACAGGCTCGTTGTTTTCAGCGCTTTGCGGACTGGTGTGTAGGACGGCAACACACAAACAGTTTGTAAACATGTTGCCAGGACGTCTTCCACTCGTTAATGGTGTGTGTGTGCGCATGTGTGTGTTTTAGACAGACATTCACGTTTTCACTACTTAGATTCGGGTTGTGCTATTTACTGGGCTTTTAGTGATATATTTCAAGATTTGGTCGTGTTACATACTTCATTACACTTAATCACCTAAAGCTGTTACTGTTTTCCTTGTTGATGTCTGGAAAGTGTCTCTGGGCAAGGAGATGGGGATACAGGAATGAGAAAGACACCTGTGCACTGTATGCCCTCTTTAATCTTTTGAAAGACCTGTCTTGTACACGTGTTAAGTGTATAGAAATCAGTAAATACCTTTTAGGAATCTCTGTGTGTTGGTGTGTCTGTAAAGTTCGACTTGGCTATGGCAAGGCTTGGTTTTTGAAAGTACTTGGTCTCAGATTATTTCAGAAGATGCCGGTGACTCTGCCTTTTGTAGTAGAGAAAACTTCCACAGGGTTCCCTACATTTTTGATGAGGGGGAATTAGCAGAGGGTTTACACATCTGGCCTCTGGGGACACACTACCTGTCTTTGAATCCTGGACCTGCTGTCATATATAGCTCTATAACTGGCATCAAGCAGCTTAAACTGGATTCCTCAACTTCCTCTTTCCTCAAGAATGTTAACAGCTAACAGAGTGCTTGTTCTCAGGGTCAACACAGTGCCTTGCCTTGACTACCTGATCCATGAGTGCTTGTTTTCTTGATTTCAGGCCCCCACAAACTCCTCCGATCAAGGCACCCAGACGATATGAAACTGCATTGCTTAGAGGTGTGTATACAGTTGGAAAAACCGTGACGAATTGGCAGTGAAATAATTCAAGCCAGCCTCAGATTAGGGTTTAACTCTACGGAGGAGGAATGGCTTTGGGTGGGGCATGTGTTCTGCATTCCCGTTCCTCTTGCTGTACGACAAAGGGCCCCACAGTGAGTCCATAAAATAATGACCATTTTATCACATGCGTGGAAGTTCAGAGGCAGGAATTCAGAAAGGGCACAGTGGCTAGGACTTGCTTCCCATGAGTCTGGGACCTCAGCTGCAGAAGCCCGACTGGCTGGGGCCTGGAACCATCTGAAGGCTCATTCACTGACATCCCTGCTGCCTACATGGAGAGGACTGGAAGACTAGGCCTGGCGGGGGCGGAGGGCCTCCGTGGTACCGCTCCGTGGCCTTTGGCCTCCTCACAGCAGCGTGGGCCTCCCCAGTACTCGGGCTTCCGACCACATGACTCAGGCTCCAAGCAGCACTTTTCTGTATCCATGGTGAACGTTGCGTCTCCTCTCTCAGGCAAGACTCCTGTGTCATACACTATTGATTAGAGGTGAGTCACAGCCTGTTCAGATTCAAGCGTGGGAGGCAGAGTAAATCGGAGGTCTCGCTGTGACGTGGCAGCTTTCATCACAGCATGAGAGATGCCAGATCTTGTTGTTGCCATATAGTCTGTCACGGTGGGCTCCTAGGGAGCTGGTTATGTTCCACTGGTGGCCGCTCAGATGTGTTTAACGGGTCGCATATAGGTTGTGCACAGTTGCTGATGACTCGAGACATAATCAGGAAACAAAATAGGTGACCGACTCCTATCTCTGAGCAAGACCAAGAATAGACTAAATGAATGACCGGAGGTCCAGAGGGAAGATGACAGTCAGAAGGGGGCTGCCTGTTCAGTCCTGGAGCTCACCATGGCCATGGCAAACCCAGTCCAGGGTAGAAGTCTTCTTATCTTCGGGACCATAGATACTTCTGACCCCACCAGAAATAGGTCACTTCCCGCTAGCTGCATAGGCTGGCCCGCCTTAGCCCGTACCACTGACTGCCCCTTCCTCTCTCCTTTTAAGCCCTGTTTTCATTTAGTCATCCATTCCACAAGCATTTACAGCGGATCTGGAATGTCTCAAACACAAAGTGAGAAGGACTTAGGGCTATGGACAAAAGTGGAGTTGGGTGAAGATGCTCAGGCGAGGTTCTTAGAATGCAGCTCCGCTCTTCCATGGAATGCCACAGGGAAGGGAATGGAAACAGCCCTCTCTCAGTAGAATGGAAGAGCGCATCTGGCACCTGATCCACAAAGGCCGCTTGTTTGTATGCCGGCTCTTCAGATGACGTCTCAGGATGAACTCCAGACTAGAAGGTGAATTTGTTTTCTTGACAAGTGTCAAGGAAAGACCTGGAAATGTGTTTTAAAAGGAAAATTCCCATCATGAATCAAATGGAAAACAGTATCGATAGGTGGTCATTAAATGTAATTAGAAATAGATGTATTGAAAATGTTTGTTGTTATACATGATTTTTATTATTTGGTTTTATATTTTGAGACAGTTATTGGCTCTGTTGCCCAGGCTGGAGTGCAGTGGGGCGATGCCGGTTCACTACAGCCTCCACCTCCCCTGCTCGAGTGATCCTTGCACCTCAGCCTCCCAGGAGCTGGGATTACAGGCACGCGCCACCACAGCCCGCTAATCTCTTGCATGATTTGTAGAGATGGGATTTCGCCATACGTGAACCAGCCTGGTCTCGAACTCCTTCGCTCAAGCTTCCCGACTGCCTCCGGCCTCCCAGAGTGCTGAGATTACAGGAGTGACACAACATTTGTCGATGTACTTTTGAAAATGAAAAAGAGATGAAATAGATCTGAGGACTGTCTCTCTAACAAATGTCTCATTGGTGTTCCTTTATTTACTTGGCACTAAAATCTTTAGAAGACCTATTGTTCATCTCAATTGGTGGAGGAAAATGTGAGAGTCTGACAGTGGAAGGACCAAGCCCATGGATGCCAAGGGAGCAGGTGGCAGGGAGAAGGTGGAGAGCCACGGCTATTGGATACCACGGTCAATAAAGACTGGAGGAAAAGTAGTTCCCAGGCACTCTGCCCCGTTCAACCTGGCCCCTCTCTGTTTTCATGGATCCAATTCTCTACGCATCTCACCCTATCTATCTCCAGCTCCCATCAAAAGCAGCTGTTCATCCCTGGCTGAGATCCTGTGGCCAGCTGCCCAGTACAGGCCACCATGATGCGGGCCTCCTGTCAAAATCTGAAACGACCGTGGATTACATGTTCTGCTGTTTCACGAGCCCCCACGTTGTTCGCCTACGTGCCGACGTACTTGTGTCTATGGCCACAAATGACCTGCACATCAGACTTTGGAAAACACTTATTTTCATGACACAGGCTTTGAAGGGACATCCACCTCTGCTTGTGTCCCCACTCTGCTGCTCGTGCCTGCCTAAACTGGCAACAAGTTTTAGAAGCTCCATTCACCTTCTCTGTGAGGCTTCAAGGAGGAGCGTGCCCATGAAGGAATCATGGTGCCTAGACTGTAGTCAGCACTTACTGCATGTGAGTCCTTTCTTATTCTTCGTGGTGTTGTTTGAGCAAAAATTCAAAGGCAGCTTCTGTCTCAACTGCGCACAGCCTGAGGTGTAGGCAGCACTTCCAGGACCACTGCCTCAGGAGCCGTCATCCACGTTTCCTTGATGTGAAAACGGAGCATAAAAGCAATTCATTTACACAAAGGTAGGAGGACAGAAGGAAATAGGCCTTCTGGGAGGCTTATTAAGTTCCAAGTTTCCCTAGACCCTGTCGTCTCCCAGTGTGTGGCGTGAGGAACAGAGACAGCCTTTTCCATTCAAAACTGTGTGACGGGTCTCGGGTGAGCCGAGTACAGGGTCCCGCAGGAGCAGAGCCATAGGGCACCGTTTGTCACACAAGTCAGCATGCTGTTGTGGGCCTTGGTTTCATCATCTGTAAAATGGCGACAGAACTACGTGTATTTCTGCATTTACTGAGCATGTTAAGTGAAGGGCCGGAAAGAGAATGTAGCGCTCCATGCCCTGATGTGTCTGTCAAGTGGTCAAGAAACGACAAGTATCGTTCCTAACGTAACTTATGTTATTTTACCCAGATATTTGGGCCCAAAGGACTTAGACCCTATTACTTTTGCCTGGGCCTCCAAAGTAAATGCCTCAATGAGTTACCCTAATACCTTTCCCCCTCCTCCATCATGAGCAGGATTAAGGGGGAATGGCACCACAATTTCTGTGACTCCATCGCAATTTCTGAGACTTGACTCTGAGCCAGTATCACAGTTTGCATGGTCTTCCCAGGTGTCAGGTGTGCGGTTGGTGGGGTTGGTGTCATCACTGTCTCTCACCTAAACAGTAGACTTGAAGTGAGTGAAGGCCGTTCTCATAGGTCAGCTTGTAAAAGATGCAAGGATCAGTGACTTCATGCCCACAAGTGGACATTGGAGAAACTGTCAACAGCTGTGGGGAGCTGCAGATACCAGCTGGGGGAAAATCAAATTATAACCTCAGGGTCTCTGAGATAAAGCCTTCTCATTACAAGGTGGCAGATTCCTGCCTCCAGCAGACCCAGGGAGCCTGCTCCCAGCATCCCAGAGATAGTTGGTTAGGATTCGCATCTCTAAAATAAGTGTTACAGGTATCCTCGGCGGGCACAAGGATGTCCACCAGAAAGGCCGACTGTCTTGCCTGAGTATATCTTCTTGTGCATTCGAAAACCTTTCCTAGAGACACTTTGATGAAGATTCTCTTCTCCCATTTTTTTTTCTGTCAAGCTGAATAGGATCTTGCTAAACATCGAATATTAAAAATTATGTTTCAGGAGATTGCATGTCTGGCTACATTGGAGGAAGAAAGCACCACATTGCTCCTTCCCCCGCAAAGCAACGAAAGAACTGAGATGACAATGGTTTCCAAGATATTGGACCTAATGCAAGGGAAGAGAACTAGCTGCAAGTCAGAAGAGAGATGTCGAGCTGCAAGCCTGCCTCAGCTTCCTGCCGGGAGGAGGAACTCAGGCGGAGTCTCGTGGTGTCCCCGAGTTGTGGAGTACGTGGTAGGAACATTAGTCATTAAAGAGGAAAAAACCCTGCCGTGTGTGACATGAGTAAACCTGGAGCACATTAGGCCAAGTGCAATAAGCCAGGCACAGAGAGACAAATGGCACACGATCTCACTTACATGTGGAGTCTCAAAATTGGAACCCATACATGCAGAGAGTACAAACGGTGGGTACTGGAGGCTACGGGCTGGGAGGTGTAGGGGGTGTTGGCAATGGATACAAAATTTCTGTTAGACAGGGGGGAGTTAGTTCAAGGAAGATATTATAAGTCATAAGTGGTTATACTTTTTTTGTACAAAAATAACAATAGATTGATTATCTGAAAATTTCTAAGAGGTAGCTTTTAGGTGTTTCTACTCACACACACACACACACACACACACACACACACACAGATAAACATGTGAAGGGTGGAATATGTTAATTAGCTGGATTTGGCTATTCCACAACGTATATGGATATCAAGCATCCTAATGTACACCACAAATATATACAATGTTTACTTGTCAATGGACAAAGAAAGAAAGATAAGAAAGAAAGTAATTTCACAAAATGATGAGAGATGACTAGACACAAAGAACGGATTGGACCTTACCTCGCAATACATACAAAAATTCACTCAAAATGGATCAGAGACCTTCGTATAAGAGCTGCAATGATAAAACTCAATGACTAAATCTTACGTTTTTCTTCCGGAAGTCTTACATTGTGACCTTCCTTTAGGCAAAGGCTTTTTTTGTGTCTGTGCATTCAACACCAAAGTACAAGCAACAAAACAAAGAGGTAGATAATGTGAACTTTGAGGCAACCCATAGAAAATACATCTGACTGTAGATGTATCCAGGATATATGAAGAAGTCCGATAAATCAACAGTCAGATGATGACCTAATTCAAAACTGAGCACAGAATCCGAATAGACATTTTGCCAAAGAAAGTATACAAATGACCAACAGGCACAGGAAAAGCCCCCCTCCCACCCCCCCACCCCCACCCCCCATTCCCCCCCACCCCCCCCCCCCCACTCCCCCCCCCACTCCACCCCCACTCCACCCCCCCCCACCTTCATCATTAGCAAGTAGGGAAATGCAAACCAAAACCACAATGAGCTATGGCTTCACACTCAGTAGGATGACAAGAATGAAAAAGACAGGCAATAACAATTGCTGACAAGGATGTGGAGAGATTCCAGTCCTGGTACATTGCTAGTGGGAATATAACATAGGGCAGCTTGGTTTGAAAGAATCCAGCTGCCTCTCAGTACTAGAAACAGAATTTCCATATGGCCCAGGAGGTCCACTCTTAGGTATCCACAAAAGAGAAATGAAAATCTATGTCCCAACAAAAAACCTGTGCACAAACATACACGGTATCATTATTCCTAGTGGTCAAAGGTTGTGAGTGGCACGGGCGTCCATCGGCTCATGAACTCATGGGTGAAATTTAGTTTCTCCATTCAGGGGAGTGTGGCTGGGCAATAAAAAGGGTTGAAAGAATGATACGTGCCATAACACACATGAGCCTGGACAACATGGTGCTGTATGAAAGAAAATCACAAAAGACCACATATTATGTGATTCCATTAAGAAAAACACCCCAGAATATGTAAACTGATGGACTAAGAAATTTGAGTTCCATTTGCTTGGAGAAGGGGTACAGGGTGGGAAGTGACTGTTAATGTGTATGGGGTTTCTTAGCAACGTGATTATAAGGTTCTAAAATGAGATTGTGGTGATGGTTGTAGAACCTAGTGAATATACAGAATGAAGAAAACTCTGAGCTGTACACTTTCAACGGGTGAAGTTTATGGCACGTGGATTATACGCCAACAATGACTTTTTTTAAAAACATACCATTTCTTGTCCATTTCATGTGCACTTACCTCTATTCATTTCCAGTTTTACATGAGTAACATTCGTGTCCACTAATTGGTGGAGACTTTTGAAAAGCACTGAAAACCGGGTGTATTTTAAGGAGATGAGACGCAGAAATCGATGGTTACAGTGTACTTTGCCAAGAGTTGTGACCGCTGGGAACCTTCATTTCCTCATCTTCGAGGTAATTACATCTACTTTGACAGGATATTGTGGGAATTAAATAGCAGTGAATATGAAACATTTAACTGAGTGTCTGGGATTAACAGACACTCCAGGAAGGGTGAAACTCATATTACTTACTAGAGAACGGGAAGGATTCTTTAAGAAGGTAAATGCTTAAACAATTTAATGATCTAATATATTAATTTCTTTTTTGTTCCAAGGAAGACAAGATTAAAGGTGTTTGTGACAGGTTACCCGGGTGAGTGCAACCATTTTGGAGTTATAAGTGTGTTCGGGTTCTGGAGCCACTTACTGGCTGTGTGACCACAGGCAAGCGGCTGAAATTCTCCCTTGCAGTTGCCTCATCTCTGCCAACTCTGTATCTCTGCCACAGCCGTACTACTACCTTCCCTGGAGAGTTGCTCTCAGAATAAGAGATTAGAATGATAAAAATGGAGTTTGTCACTCCTACATTTTCACTGTCTCCCTTTATAAGGTCTCCTTCTCCTGATTCTAAAAATGTATTCAAGTAAAATCAATAAATCCAGGAGCTGGTGTTTTGAAAAGATCAACAAAATAGATAGGCCACTAGCCAGACTAATAATAAAGAAAAGGGAGAAGAGTCGCATAGATGTGTTAAAAAATGATAAAGGGGGATATCACCACCGATTCCACAGAAATACAAACTACCAACAGAGATGACTACAAACATCTCTGTGCACATAAACCAGTAAATCTAGAAGAAACGGATGAATTCCTGGACACTTACACCCTACCAAGACTAAACCACGAGAAGTTGAATCCCTGAATAGACCGATAACAAGGTCTGAAATTGAGGCAGCAGTTAATAGCCTACCAACCAAAACAAGTCCTGGACCAGATGGGTTCACAGCCGAATTCTACCAGAGGTACAAAGAGGAGCTGGTATCATTCCTTCTGAAACTCTTCCAAACAATACAAAAAGAGGGAACTCCTCCCTAACTCATTTTATGAGACCAACATCATCCTGATACCAAAAGCTGGCAGAGACACAGCTACAAAAGAAAAGTTCAGCCCAATATCCGTGATGAACATTGATGCAAATATCTTTAATAAAATACTGCCAAACTGAATCCAACGGCACATCACAAAGCTTATCCATCACGATCAAGGCGGCTTCATCCCTGGGATGAAAGGCTGGTTTAACATACTCAAATCTATAAACGTAATCCACCACATAAACAGAACCAAGACCAAAACCACATGATTATCTCAGTAGATGCAGAGAAGGCCTTCGACAAAATTCAGCAGCCCTTTATGCTAAAAACTCTCAATAAACTAGGTATAGATGGAACTTATCTCAAAAGAATAAAAGCTATTTATGACAAAACCACAGCCGGTATCATACTGAATGAGCAAAAACTGGCACAAGACAAGGATGCCCTGTCTCACCACTCCTATTCAGTATAGTATTGGAAGTTCTGGCCAGCACAATCAGGCAAGAAGAAGAAATGAAGGGTATTCAGTTAGGAAAAGTGGAAGTCAAATTGTCTCTATTTGCAGATGACGTGATTGTATATTTAGAACACCCCATCATCTCAGCCTAAAATTTCCTGAAGCTGATAAGCAACTTCCGCAAGTCTCGGGATACAAAATCAACGTGCAAAAATCACAAGCATTCCTACACACCAATAACAGACAAACAGAGAGCCAAATCATGAGTAAACTCGCATTCACGATGGCTACAAAGAGAATAAAATGCCTAGGAATCCAAGTAACAAGGGATGTCAAAGGACCCCTTCAAGGAGAACTACAAACCGCTGCTCGAGGAAATAAGAGAGGACACAAACAGATAGAAAAACATTCCATGCTCATGGTTAGGAAGAATCACTATTGTGAAAATGGCCATACTGCCCAAAGTCATTTATAGATTCAATGCTATCCCTATCAAGCGACCATTGACCTTCTTCACAGAACTGGGAAAAACCACCTTAAACTAAATATGGAATCGAAAAAGGGCCCACATAGCCAAGACAATCCTAAGCAAAAAAAAAAAAAAAAAAAAAGCTGTAGGCATCATGCTACCTGACTTCAAACTATACTACAAGGCTACAGTAACCAAAACAGCATGGAACTGGTACCAAAACACAGATACAGACCAATGGAACAGAACAGAGGCCTCAGAAGTAATACCACACATCTACAACCATCTGATCTTTGACAAACCTGACAAAAACAAGCAATGTGGAAAGAAGTCCCTATTTAATAAATGGTGTTGGGAAAACTGGCTAACCATAGGCAGAAAAGCTGAAACTGGACCCCTTCTGTACACCTTATACAAAAATGAATTCCAGGTGGATTAAAGACTTAAACATAAGACCTAACACCACAAAAACCTTAGAAGAAAACGTAGGCAATACCATTCGAGACATAGGCAAAGGCAAAGACTTCATGACAAAAACACCAAGAGCAATGGCAACAAAAGCCAAAATATACAAATGGGATCTAATTAAACGCCAGAGCCTCTGTACATCAAAAGAAACAGTCATTAGAGTGAACTGGAAACCAACAGAATGGGAAAAAAATTTTGCAATCTACCTATCTGACAAAGGGCTAATATCCAGAATCTACAAAGAACATTTTTTTATCTTTTTTTTCTCTCTTTTTAATATATATATATTTTTTCAAGACAGGGTTTCACCATGTTGGTCAGGCTGGTCTTGAACTCCGGACCTCAGGTGATCCACCCGCCTTGGCCTCCAAAGTGCTTGGGTTACAGGCGTGAACCACCACGCCCGGCCAAAGAACTTAAACAAATTTACAAGAAAAAACAAACAACCCCATCAGAAAGTGGGCAAAGGATATGAACAGACACTTTTCAAAAGAAGACATTTATGTGGCCAAAAGACATATGAAAAAAAGCTCATCATCACTGGTCATTAGAGAAATGCAAATCAAAACTACATTCAGATACCATCTCACCCCAGTTAGAATGGCGATCGTTAAAAAATCTGGAGACAACAGATGCTGGAGAGGATGTGGAGAAATACAAATGTTTTTAGACTGTTGGTGGGAGTGTAAATTAGTCCAACCATCGTGGAAAATGATATGGCAATTCCTCAAGAATCTAGAAATAGAAATTCCATTTGACCCAGCAATTCCATTACTGGGTATATACCCAAAGGATTATAAATCGTTCTATTATAAAGACACACGCACGCATATGTTCATTGCGGCACTGTTTACAATAGGAAAGACTTGAAACCAACCCAAATGGTCATCAATGATCGACTGGATAAAGAAGATGTGGCACATATACACCATGGAATGCTGTGCAGCCATAAAACAGGATGAGTTCACTCTTTGCAGAGACATGGATGAAGCTGGAAACCATCATTCTCAGCAAACTGACACAGGAACAGAAAACCAAACACTGCATGTTCTCACTCATAAGCGGGTGTTGAACGATGAGAACACATGGAAACAGGGGAGGGGGAGTATCGCACACCGGGGCCTGGGGTGCAGAGGTGGGGGCTAGGGGAGGGATAGCAGGGGTTGAGGGTATTGGGGAGGGATCACATTGGGAGAAACACCTGATGTAGATGATCACGGGGGGGACGGATGAGCTAACCACCATGGCATGTGTATATACCTATGTAACAATCCTGCACGATCTGCACATGTACCCCAGAACTTAAAGTATAAAAAAAAAATGCATTCAAGTATCCTTCAACCTAAATTACCTTCGTCTTCCGCTCTACCTACCAAACACTTCCTCATTTCCTTTTAAATGAAGTACCCTGGCCTTTTCGTCCTCACTCTTCAATTTCATGAAGTCTGTCTTCATTCATGTTGGGCCCCAGAGCTGTCCAAACTGATAGGTATCCATAAGGTAACAAGGATGTCCTAAGCAGTGAATCCCAATGGACTCCTCTCTCCCTTCTGATCTAGCCTTATATCTCCACAGCATCACCCTCCCTTCTTCCTGGGCATCTGTGGTTCTACCTTTTTCTCCTTATCTCTGTCGTATTCCTCGGAGATTTCTTTCTCCTTCCTGGACATCTGTTTCCCTGTGTTCTTCAGTGTTACTATTCCCCAGGTTTGGTCCTTGGCTAGCTCTTTACATGCTCTCTTTCCTACATCCTGGTATGAATTAACTCATGCTCATGGCTTCGTCTGACTCTGATTGTTGAGAGGACTCACAGTTGTGTATTCCTGGTCTGAAAGTCATTGCTGAGCACCACACTGAAACATCCAGTTGCCTTCTGTACATCCTGGATGTTTTCACAAGCACCTCAAAGGCAGATATTTCTCAACACACTCCCCCTCACCTGCAGATGTGTGCACCTCCTTGTATTTAATGCTCTCCACTGAGTACGCTAGCATGACTCAGTTATCCAACGCAGAAACGTTCCCTATCAAAGATCAGATGAACTCGGGCCTAAAGTCAAGAAGCAGCAGAAGACTGGGGAAAAGTCAAAAGGAGTCCAGAGACCAGGACCACATGAGCCGTAGACATCAACCACAACCAAGCCCTATGTGGGGGCCAGTTTGTCTACTGCATTTTCCCAACCAGCTCTCTCTCCAACTACCTGTATTGACCATTTATTATACACCCGTAAAACTCTGGAAACCCCTGATCTCCTTTTCCCTCTCTCTCAGAACCTGGTCACGCCTCCTGTTTTCCTGAGAAATCCAAGACCTCAGGAAGGACTCTCCGCATTTCCAGCAATTGTAAACACCTACCTGCATCTACAGGTACAGTCGTTGCCTTTCCTCCAGTTATGACAGAACGTCCCTCCCGCTCTTTCAAGATCATCCTTCAATGTATGCTTTCAATCTCACTGCTCATATCTTCTCAGAAATCTTATAGTATCCATCATACATTTACTCTCCCGATGACCCCCATCAGCTTCAACCTGTCCTTCTTAAACATATCTTTCCAATAGCACTAAAACATGCCCTAGTCATGAAAAGCTTACAGTGATAGAAATCAACAGAGGCTCACAAGCACCCTCTGTCTTCCCCATGTTACCTTGTACCCATTACCTTATCTCCTCCCATTTACAGTGAAACTTACAGCTTTCCACACTTGTCATTACTTCATCGCCTATTCATCGAAAACTCACTCTCCTCCCCCCAATCCCAATAAAATGGATCTCTCAAAGGTCACCACGGTGTTCATAATGTTGAACACAATGGAATGTTCTGTCCTCATATCATTTTATGTCTCCAACTCTATGAACAGGAGGAAGCAGTGTTCTTTTTGGGAAACTACCATTGAGTTGTCAGTTTGCAGTTTTCCTTTGAATGGGCCATACTTTCAAGTTTCCTTGTAGGCTTTGGATTCCTTTGTTGCTGCTGAAACCTAGGTCTTTGAATATGATAATGTGGTAACACTGAAAATTAGATCCTCTACCTTCTCCAGGGTTTGCTGTTGCTGATTTCTGAAAGCTGTGATCATTGATTTGTCTAGAGGGTTTTCCAGCCTCTTTTGGGAGAGCCTGCATTTGCTGTCACGTGTGGCCACTGAACTCTCTCTTCCCTTAGTTTGTTGTCGGCTTGTATTTTGACGGCAATTTCCTTGACGGCTCAAAGCTAAAAAAAAAAAAAGACAGAAAACCAAAAATACCTCTGTCAGCCTTTGTGGATTGACTCTGGGCTCCGGCATTCCTTCAACCCTCAGCCAGGCCACTTATAAGTGTGTCTTGGCTGTCACTTCCTGTTTGGACTGAGTCCAGAGATGAGCTGGCGAAAATTTTGGGTCTTCTCGGGTCTCTTCTGAGCATGCATCCAACCCTGAGCGTGCACCTGGCTTTTGAAATTCCCCAGGGTACGGGACTGCTTCCAAATGCTCTCATTTCCCAAATGGACTGTCCACCAGCATGTCGCTCAGATTTTGGGTTATCTATTATAGATTTCCATTGTAATTTCTGCCTCCGGCTGCTGCAGTTTTTCGGTTTGCCTTATAAAGTTTTCAGGAAATGCCCAGCATTTTCCGCCCTGACTTCCCCGTTAGGTCAAACAGAGAGGAGCAGCTTGCTTCTGTCCTTCAGGAAGCCACTAGACAGGTTAGAACTCATGAAAACCATGATCTTTGAATGAGCTCTGCTCCCTCCAGAACCAGGTACCGGGGATTCCTCACAGGGGATGCAGCCTGCTGGGTGCAATGCCAACACCGTATCGGAAAGCAGGTGGAGCAAGGGCAAAGGAAAATGCTACAGAGTTGTCCTGTGATTTTTTCTTTATGGCATTTTTTTTATTGAGGTGAAATATGCACACCATGACATTTGGCATTGTAACCCTTTTTAGTTTACGTGTCCCTGGCGTGTGAGTACATTCGCATTGTTGTGGAACCCTCACCATTATCCATTTGCAGAAGTTTCATCTGCTCAAAAGGAACTTGTACCCCTCCCACAGCAACTCCCTTTCTCTCCTTTCCCACAGCCCCTAGTGATCTCTATTCTACCTTTTGTCTCCATGCATTTACCTCTTCTCAGTACCTCACAGAGGTGAAATCTTACAGTCTGTGTACTTCGGCGCCCAGCTCATTTTCCCCAGCATAAAACCTTCGACGTTGATCCATGTTGTTCCGCGTTGCAGGGTTTCATCCCTAAAAGCTGCATCATGTGGTTTGTGTGTGCCACATCTTCTTAATCCATTCATCCAGTGATAGACTTTTTTCTTTTTTCTCTTCTCTCTTCTTTTTTCCTTTTTCCTTTTCTCTTTCTTTCTTTCTTTTTTCTTTCTCTTCTCTCTCTCTTCTTTCCATCTTTCTTTTCTTTCTTTCTTTCCTTTGTTCTTTCTTCTCTCTCTTTCTTCCTTCCTTCCTTTGTAGAGACACGGCCTCACTGTGTCACCCAGGCAGGAGTGCAATGGCAGGATCTCAGCTCACTGCAACTTCTGCATTCCAGGTTCAAACACTTCTGCTGCCTCAGCCTCCTGAGTAGCTGGGCCTACAGGTATGCACCACCACACCTGGCTAATTTTTGTCATTTTAGTAGAGACGGGTTTCGCCATGTCGGCCAGGGTGGTCTCAAACTCCTGACCTTATGCCATCCGCCCGCCCCGCACTCCCAAAGTGCTGGGATTCCAGGTATGAACCATGCAGCCTGGCCCAGTGACAGACATTCAATACGTTTCTCTACTTTGGCTATTGTGAAGAGTGCCGTCAAAATGAGCCAGTCGCAGACAAATACTAGGTGATTCCACTGAAAGGAGAAATAGAAAATAGCTCATAGAAGCAGAGAGTACAATGGTGGTTACCTACGGCTAAAGGGGGTGGGGAAGCGGGGGAGTTGCTCATCGGTGGGTGCAGTTTCAGTTATGCCAAAAAAATAAGCTCTGGAGACTTTCTGCACAAGATTGTGCCCATAGCTAACACTCTCTTGTACACTTAAAGGTCTGTTAAGAGGGTAGATCTCACGTAAAGTTTCTTTGCACAATATTGTAAATGGCACTCTCGGGGCACTCTTCTCTGACTCCTCAAACTAGGTCAGGTCAGCGTGTTATGGCAGCCTAGGTGCCTTTTCTTTCATATCACACGCCACAGTGAAACACGTGGAAGAGTGTTTGCCACACAGCAAGCACTGAATACATTTAGCTAATAGTACAATGTCGACATAACATTGTGTCGTGTTCTTGACTCTGATTGCATACATGGATTAAAATTTGAGTTGGATGTGAAACTATTACTTTGTTCATTCATAAAATTAGCTCTGTTCTGGGTGTTAGAGACGTGAACGGGAGACACAAACATAATTTTGGATGAATGGTCATGTCCCTTCCAGGCTATAAGGTAACGACACGAAGGCAGAGACAGACACTGTTTCCCTGCAGGTATGCAGAGACCAGCAGAGAGGCTTTTCTCAGGGTGGGCTGAGGGAGCACTGTCCGATCCCTTCCAGAAGGCACCTTTGACAACAGAAAACGCACACACACGGGTACCCACGCTTGTGTCCAAGGCTCAAAAAGGCCTGATGCCAGGATTTCAAACTGTGCCCATCCCTCCTGTCCCTGTCACGCCTCTCCTTGCATGTGAGCCCTAGGAGGCAATCTCCCTGTTTCACCAAAGAGTTGCTGTCTGTCCCTGAGCTCAGTGTCTGCTCCTCAGGAGTCAGGCAGAGCAGCCAGAGCAATCGCCTAGCGTCTCCTGCACTCAGTTTCCGGACAATTTCCCCTGCACTCAGTCTCTAGACAATTGGCCATCGTCCACCCCCAACCCCAGAGCTTGAAAACACGCTGAGGAGAGCTGCCCCTACAAGTCAACGGAGCCAGAGACGAAGCTCAAGGGCACCCGGAAGCATTCCCCCACTTTCCCATTCCTCCCTTCAGGAAACTTCCCTCTCTCTCTAGGAGGTGGCAGGTCTGCTTTGGTTCTGTCAGATGTCGCACACAGCCAAAGCATGGGAGAAACAGGGGACAACTGAAGGAATCCGGGACCAGCAGCCAAAATTCAAGGGAAACATGATAGGGTGCTTCGGTGGGGGAGGTGCCTAGTCTGCGTGTCACACTCTTACATAACTGGCCGCTTCGGTGCAGTCACATCTCCTCTCCCACCCTGGGTTTTCATCTGTCGAACGTGGTAATAACCCCATCCCCTTGGAATCCAGTGAGGCTTCAATGCCCTAATGGACGTAAAAGGCAGAGCACGCAGCCTAGACCCAGAGGAGATCCGTAATATTGAAAATTTAAACTTGGCACCTTACGTCGCTTTCCTTTACTTTTTCTCTAAAATCGTCCTTCCTTTCACTAATGAACCCCTCCACGAAGCGTCTTTTCTCTCTCCCTCCCTCACGGCCAGGCGTCTTGAAGAACGGGTGGGTGTTCAGCCCCCATTCCTCCTCCTGTCTCTCACCTGTCAGCCTGCACGTGACCTTCGCTCCGGCACCCCCCCGCATTGTCTTCCATTGACTAATATCACCTGTGACCTCTGGGTTGCTACAGGTAATGAAAATTGTCCAGGCTTCGATTGCATGACCTTCCTCCTTCCTCTGATACCACAGAGCACTGTTTCCTCCTAGAAACACTCATCTTTCCAGTTCTGTGCCACTGCTTTCCCGATGTTCTTGTCCCTTTCGCCAGAGCTCCCGTTCACGTAGCTCCTCCATAGGCTCTTCCTCCCCTACCCTGGCATTGCGTATTTGACTTTCTCTGGGCTTGGTCCTAGGGCCACTCCTTATCACTCCATGCTTTTCCTAGGCAACCCCGATCGGAGCCTCACCTCTAACTCACCATCTATAAGTCACCAAGGATAATTCTTTATGAGCCCACACTGTCGGCACAGTTCCAGGCTAGAGTGACCAACTCTGTGCAATATATCCGATCCTGTTAAAGACACCTCTGACTCCACAGGACCAAAGACACATGCGTGCATTTGGTTCCTTTCCGGTGTTGTCATCCCATTCAATGGAAGCAGACTCTCTTCAGTGGCACACACCGGCAGTTTAGGCATCATGCTCGTCACCCCTTTCTCCCTTACCTGTCGTGTGGTATTCTCGCCAACACTTAGAGATTTCTCTCCTACATTTCCATCAACGTTCTCCCTGTTTTTCCATCTCCACTACCACCATTTTGTCCAAGTTCTCATCATGGGATACTTTGGCAATCTGAAGTGTTTCCTAACTGGCCATTACCCGCATTCACTCTGGCCTCTCTCCAATCCAAATGTATCCAGGTGATATTTACAAGAGCAGAGTATCACATACACACGCACAGAGACCCCGCTCACTCCACCTGGTTACAATCGTAAGAGCTCTTCCATGCTCTTAGGTTAAAACCAAAATCTTTAGCATGGCCCAAGTGTTCTGACCTCTCCCTGAGGTTCAGGACTAGGGTGCGACAAGAGAGGCACTTGGGATGCAGAATGTAAGGGAACGTTCTCAGCCAGAGTCGTGCCAGTGGAGTGTGGGCACCAGGGAATGGGTGCGTGTCGCAGTTTTGCACTCGTGAGGCCGCTCTCGCTTCATCCCTGCTATCCTGGCCCATCCACCATACTGACAGTAATAACTGCTCACATTCACTCAATGACTGACCGCCACTGGTCATCAGAGTTGGTGGTTTACAGGCATAATGTCACTGAATTCTCACAAGTACCCTGTAAGGTAGCTTTTTCATCATCCCATGGGATACAGGTAAGGCCCCACAAGGTTCAGTTACTTGCCCCCTGTTACAGAGCTACTCATGGAGAGAGCTTGGGGCCAAATGCAGGCCATCTGATTACACAGACTCAGTGGTCAGCCTGAGTGGCACTCAGCCACTTTCCCTCTTGCTTCCCCATCTCACACTGCTCTCCTATTTGTGGTTTTCACTCCAGTCACATAAAGTCTCATCAGTTCCTTGCACTTCTTACAGTTATGCTGATCACAAGGCCTTTTTACATGCTGTGCCTTCAGTCAGGACTGAATGGCCACCACTGCTTTTTTTTTTTTTTTTTTTTTTGACATGGGATCTCTGTCTCCCAGGTTGGAGTGCTGTGGCAGAGCTTGGCTCACTACAACCTCTGCCTCCTGGGTCCAGGGATTCTCACCTCAGCCTCCAGAGTAGCTGGGACTACAGGTGCCCGCCACCAGGCCCTGTTAATTTTTTGTATGTTTTAGTAGAGACAGGGTTTCACCATGTTGGCCAGGCTGGTCTCGAGCTCCTGACCACAAGTGACCCGGCAGCCTCAGCCTCCAAAGTGCTAGGATTACTCTCGTGAGCCACTGTGACCATGGCTTTTTAAAGATGTGCCGATCATCCGTCAGACTTCGGCTCTGCTGCCACTCAGTTGGGACCCACAGAAAAGACCAGGTCAGAGTCCTATTATTATTATGACCCCACATAGAAATATGCTCCTTATCATTAGGGTGCTGTCATTACAGGTCGTATACTCATTAATGTGATGTTTGGTTAATGTGATCTTACCTGCCGATCTGTAAGCAAGAAGAAAGATAGCACCATGTCTGGTTTTGCTCCGCACTGAATTCCCTGTAACTCACACAGTGCTTGGCACTCGGCAAATATTAGACGCTTATTGTGGAATGAATTATTTAATTAGTTAATGAATTGGAGAAGTTTCATGTAGGGCCACAGGATGAGGAGAACAGTTTTCTAGGCAGAAGGAACCATATGTGCAAAGGCTATCGGGCAGTAAAGAAATCGACATGTTTGATAAACTCAAAGAAGGCCAGCATGAGTATCGTCAATGCCTTCCAGTCAAAGAGGACCAGGCATACACAGGCAGTTAAATAAATTGGGTTTATTATTCGTTGCAATGAAGGGAATAGAATGCATTGCATAAGGAAGCAGGCAGCCTTTCAGAACTATTATGTGATAAAGAACCTATTACAGGATTAGCGTTTGGTTGGGCGATCTTGTTATTTACGGAGAAAAACAGGGCCCAGCTGTGGGTAAGAGTCCAGATTCTCAGCAGCACAGAGGCCTAGTTATAAGTGTGAGGCAAGTGTCTGGATGTCTGAGACAGATTCTTCCCCGAATGACTCAAAGGCAGAGAGATCTGGACACAATTGGCACAAGAACCTGGAGAGGTAGGCCGGGCCAGGCTATGCGGGGCCTGGAAGATGATGAAGTCCATGTTAGTGGAGTTGTGGGGTCGGGGACACACCCTGGCGTATCTCCAATGAGAAGAGCATGGACAGGGAGGATGACACTGTGGTGAATGAAAAGAAGAGCTACCCAGACCCATGAGGAAGCAGGGCAGGTGGACGCAAAAGGATGGTGTTCTGGGCTGGGGATGGGAAGGATGTCTGGACCTATGAGCCCTGCTGTCCTATGGTAGCATGAAAAAGGCACAGCCAACAGTCTTTCTTAGTTTGAAGACAGGGTGTGGGTGTGGTGCAAACCGGACAATACCTACAAGGCAGACACCAGCTCTTCCCCACAGCTTCCAGGCCTGACCCTTAGGGAAAGCCTCACCGTGCATTTCCCACGGGAGACAGATCTCCCTGATGTACTTGGTTGCCTTGGGGGACTCAGGTGCTTGACCCTGATTCTGGAAACCACCGGTGCCTCGCCAGAGCCAACTTCTCCTCAGCTGGATTCGTGATAGTCAGCTACTTTGTTGTGAACTGGCTGGGATGATCTACAGGTGGGTGAACGTCTGGCCTAGTTGGACTTTATGGATGGATGGAACAATTCCTCTCCTACTCAGAGGATGAATAGCCCCGTTTAACCTGCTGTTCCAGGCTTCTGTCTCTTGTGACGTTGGCATGTGTTCATTACACCAACTTTACCCTAGTTCATAACGTGTTTTATAGTTTCTATTTCATATGTAGCATTCACTATTTGTTAATTGATCAAGTAATACCAACCGTAATCTCATTAATAATTTAACAGTGTCAATCAGGAGAGTCAGACTCAGTAAAATATTTGAAGAGATTTATTCTGAGCCAAATATGAGTGACTGTGGCCCATAACACAGCCCTCAGGAAGGTGGTCCTGAGGTGCCCTCAGGTGGTGCAGCTTGGTTTTATATATTTTAGGGAACGTGAGACTTCAATCAAATACATTTAAGAAATACATTGGTTCGGTCCAGAAAGGTGGACAACCACATACATTGGTTCGATTGGGACGCGGAGGTGGGGGTGTGTTACAGGTTACAGGTAGATTAAAAATTTCCTGGTTGACAATTGGTTGGGTTGAGTTCATCTAAAGACATGAAATCAAGAGAAAGAAAATGTCTGGGTTAACATAAGAGTTGTGGAGACCAGAGTTCGTAATGTGCAGGGGAAACCTTGCTTCAGGTAGCAGGCTTCAAGAGAGCATAGACTGTCAGTGTTTCTAATCAGGCTTTAGGTCTGTGTTGACGTGAATGCCGGAGAGGTACAATGAATGAGGCATGTCCGAACCCTACTTCCCGTCATGGCCTTAAGGTTAAATTTTAAGAGTGTCTTGGCTGGGTAGGAAGTCCATTCTAATGGTTGGGAGCCTTAGAATTTGATGTTTGGCTTACAATAATTTCACTTAACATGTCCAGACTTACATCACCCACGTGCTTTCCTAAGTACTTAGCATGTAGTATCTTGTTTAAGTCTTACAAAAACCCATGAGGTGCTTTTCAATATGCACATCACTGATGAGGAAACTGAGGCCACAGAGAAGTTAGGTCATTGCACACAAGTAGGATGTGGTAGCAGGGCCAGCTTCGTGGACCTGCAACCAGAGTAGTCCCACAGGGCTCCCTGCTCAGAATGGGCCCCTGGGCTTGACGTTTAGTGTAGCTGTCTTGAAACCCTGAAGTATTTCTTTCCTTGAATTTGTGCTTGTTAGACAAGGTCTGATGAAACAATGCAGTGTGTGCTGGGTCCCGGAGCCTGGGCTGTCATGTGCTCCTGCTCTCACCACCTCCCGGCGTCACTGGGGCGGGTTTTCTGCTGCCCCCTCACCCACCCACCCTCTCAGACTCCTTTTCCCTCTGCCACCCCAGCGATTGCTGCTGCACTTCGCCTGGGTCTGTGTGTGGGTGCAGGGGGAGGGGCCGGGTGAGAATGCCAAGCCACAGGGCAGGGCTCTGGACACCTGTGAGGACCTTCACTCACCCTATTAACTGAGGGGAGCACCACATTAAATTGCAACTGGAAAAATCCTTAGAGGTCAAAACAGAGATTGAGTAAGAAGGAAAGTCAGCTTCTGCTGCTTCTGGACGGCGGACCCCACATGCTCCTTTTGTATGAGGTCCCTGGTTATGTCTTTTGACCTGCATGGTAGGGAAGGGCCACAAATTCAGGTTTGCATAGCTCCAAAGCCTGTTATTGCTTTTCCTTTCTCTCTCTCTCTCTCTCTCTCTGTGTGTGTGTGTGTGTGTGTGTGTGTGTGTTGTTTTTTTTTTTTTTTAGCAAAGTATAAGAAATGGAATAGGTGATACATACACATTTGGTGTAAAATTCCAAGGTTTCAAAACTATGTGCAGCTAACGGATTCTTCTCACCCCCGTTGCTGAACCATCCAGAACTCTTTCCCAAAGGCCACTCCTCTTTTCCACCAGACTTTTAGATACCCTTCTAGAGAAACATCACTGGCATTCAGGCATATACATTATCCAAACTCCTCTTTCTACATTAAGGCAAGTAGCAAATGGTGTGTGGACCTGGCATTTTTTTTCATCTCAGAACGTATCTTGGAGTACTTTCTGTGCTTAATACAGGCAAAAGTTACAGCATGCTTTCCATGCCATTGCCTTAAATGCTTCAAACCAATTAAGTTCATCCTCACCATAACACAGGGAAGTAGGTGCTTTCCTCACTTTGTGCATGAGGAGTGTAGAGCACATGCGATTGACATAGCTTGCCGTAGGTAATACGGCTAAACAAGGGAAGAACCAGGATTTGCACCCATGCAGTGTAGCTGCACAGAGGTAAAAGCATTCTGCTTTTTCCATGCCTTCATGGTATGCTTTGATATGAATATATCCTTTTCTTTATTTAGCCAGTGCCCTGTTGACCAGGGGTGTATCCAGGTTTAGACGCATTGAGTAAGCTAACATGTAATATCATTCCATACACGTGCAAGTACACCCAAAGAGCAAATTCATAGCAGCAAGATTTCTAGAAGAGGGTGGCAGAAGGCACACACGATGTGGACAGATAGTGCTAAATTGCCTTCTCTAGGTATTACATCAAGTTACGCCCATACTAACAATACAGAAATATGACTCTTCCCAGATCCTCACCAAATCAGTCTGTTTCAAACATTTGCATATTCGTCCGTAGGATAGATAATGGATGGTATCTTATTGTGATTAAGATGCCCATTTCTCTGATTGGGAGTGTGGCTGGGAAGTTTTATATACATTTGGGAGCTTTTTGTATTTTTCTTTCTGTGAACTGTTCAGGCATATATATAGAGAGACTGATTAGCTGTTCCCCAAACCTGTTTCCTTTTCTTCCTGGGGCTTCCCAGCCTCCTGGCAGGTAACTGTGGCTGGCGGACTGAGGCCTGGGCAATGAATGGTGGGTCCAAGTGAGACTTCTCCCAAACCTGATTCATAAAAACCTCCTATGAGATCCTCCTACTCCTTCTTCCCCATCTGCTGGAAAGATGTTGACACCCAAAGACTCTGTGTCAAAAAACAACAAAAAAGTTTATAAAAGAAAGAGGTTTAATTGGCTCACCATTTTACAGGCTATACCAGAAGCTTAGGAGCTTTTGCTTCTGGGGGATGCCTCAGAAAACTTACAATCATGACTGAAGGCCAAGAGGAAGCAGGGCACTTTTTACATGGCTGGAGCAGGAGGAAGAAGAGAGGGGGAGGTGCTACACGCTTAAAGGACAGGGTCTCCTGATAACTCACTACCAGGAGAATAGCACCATGGGGATGGTGCTGTACTATTTATGAGACCTCCGCCCCCACGATCCAGTCACCTCCCACCAGGCCCCACCTTCACACCGAGGATTACAGTTGAACATGGGATTTGAGTGGGCATACACATCCAAATCTTGCTATGTACTATCTTTTTACTTTTTCAAAATATTTTTAGCTTTTATAGTATCTTTTAAAATGACATTGCTAGAGGCTGGGAGCAGTGGCTCATGCCTGTAATCCCAGCACTTTGGGAGGCTAAGAAGGGTGGATCACCTGATGTCAGTAGTTTGAGAACAGCCTGGCCAACATCATGAAACACTGTCTCTACTAAAAATACAAAAATTAGCTGGGCATGGTGGCGCGTGCCTGTAATTCCAGCTACTCAGGAGATGGAGACAGGAGAATTGCTTGAACCTGGGAGGTTGAGGTTGCAGTGAGCCGAGATCAAGCCATTGAACTCCAGCCTGGGTGACAGAACGAGAACCCATCTCAAAAAAAAAAAAAAAAAAAAAAAAAAAAAGGACATGAACAAATATCATGCCACTTCCTTCTTTCCTCCATGCCAGAAATGGGAACTCTGCTGTCACTAGAATTTATGTTCCCCTATAAGTAATGTATCATATTTGTGTGCTTGGTTTCTTGATTTATTTTTTGTCTTGAGGTTTCAGAAGTTAAAATATCATGTGCTTTGGCATGGATTACTTTGGATTACCCAATTTGGGGTTCACTTATTTCCTTGAATCTATACGTATATGGCTTTTTTTTTTCAATATCTGGGAAGAAGTCAGCATTTAAAAAAATAGTTTTTAAAGTAAATTACATTTTATGTCTGAAGGCATAGCTATCTAGAAAGCCTCAAGATAGCTGAAACTGCTGCAACATGATACCAACATGCTTTTAAAAAATAAACTTCATATTTTATCCCAGGTTTAAATTTATAGAATTACTGTGATCCTCACATCTCAGTTTGGGAAACACTTATTTTGAACAAAGGAGCTTTGAACTGACATTTATTTACTTTGATTTGTGCCTTAAATCTTTCACTTATTGTTATCTGAATTTGTAACATGTTTAAAAACCTGGGCTCATTGTCTCTGTGAGGCTTAAATGACGCAATGCACTTAAAAAAAATAATACAGCCTAGCCTACAATAAGCATTTACTGCATGTGAGCTCTTTTTACTTTTTTCTGTTGCTGTTGGAGCAAAAATTCAAAGGCAGCTTTTGTCTCAACTGTACACAGCTTGAGGTGTAGGCAGTAGTTTGAGAACCACTATCTCAGGAACCGTCCCCCACATTTCCTTGACGTTAAAACTTAGTAAAAAAGCAATTCAGTGGATAAGGTCACATAGCTATAAAAAGGTAGGAGGAGAGAAGAATATAGGCTTCTTGATTCTTTCTTAAGTTCCTACTTTCCCTAGATCCTACCATCTCCCAGTGTATTGTGTGAGAAACAGAGATAGCCTTTTCTATTCAACACTATGTGACAGGAGCACAGGTAGGCAAAGTACAGGATCCTGCAGGAGCACACAGATGGGGAACCCATTGTCAAACAAGTCAATCAACTACTCAGAGGCTCGGTTTTCTCGTCTGTAAAATGGTTATAGAAGCACATATCTTTTAATTTCTTGAGCATTTTAAGTGACATGCTGGAAGAATACAGAGCTCCATGCCCTGATGTGTCAAACTGTCAACAAATGTCACCTATCGTTACTAATGTAACTTATGTAATTATACACTGATATTTGGACCAAAAAACCCTAGACCTTATTGGTTCTGCATGGGACTCAGCAGTAAATCTGTCAATGAGTTATCCCAATACCTTTCCCCTCTCACATTGCGATAAGAAGATCAAGGTTTTTCTCTGAATGGCATGCTTTTAGAGATTCCTTCACAGTCTCTGAGACTTAGCTTTGAGACACTATCGCAGTCTTCACGCTTTTCCAAATGTAGAAAGCATGGAGAACAAGCATGAGGTATGAGGTTGCAGGGGTTGATGTCATTCCTGTCTCTCCCTTATAATAATAGACCTGAAGTGAATTAAATCTCTTCTCATGGGACAGGCTGTAAGAGATGTAACCAGCATGGAACTTCACAACCATGAGTGTACATTGGAGGAACTGTCAACAGCCCAGGGGAGTTGAAGGCACCTGCTGGGGAGAGCCAAATTATGACATCATGGTCTCTGAGATAAACCCTCATCAGATTCCTACCTGTAGAAGGCCCCAAGAGCTTGCTGTCAGCATCAGAGAGATATCCCAGTTAGGACTGGCATCTCTACAAAAAGTGTTTCAGGATCACATGCAACTACAACAGTGTCCAATAGAAAAAGAGTACCTGTCTTACCTGAGTATAACTTCTTGGGTATTTGAAAATCTTTTCTAGAAATACTTCGATGAAAATTCTCTTTCCCATTTTCTTTTTCTTAGCCTGAATAAGATCTTGCTAAATATGGGATATTAAAAATTATGTTTCATGAGATTATATTTCCAGTAAAGATGGAGAAAAGGCTACCAAATTTACCCTTCCCCCTGAAGCAATGAAATAATCTAGGCAGCATACATGAAAGAGTTATTTCCAAGATATTGAACATAAAGCAATGAAAGAGTCATCTGAAGAGATGAGAAACAAAAACAAATTGAGTAACATGACTGCCTCAGTTTACTGTAGGAAAGGGTAACCCAAGCAGAGCTTGGTGATTTCCCCTATGTGGAGTACATTGTAGAGGAGTCAAGGTGGCTCTAGTTTTCAAGGTAGAGTGTTAGAGAAGAGAGAGCTGCACAGAGGGAGAACTTTGAAGCTTTGTAGAGATTTCCCTTTGAATATTTAAGTAAGTGGTACAGAAGTTTGCCTATGAGACTACTAGAGGTTAGGGGAAAAGCCATCTGAAAGGACTAAATAGCACTAAGCTCACACAGGGTGGGGAATGTGACTCCCATCAGCTACAGTGGAAAAGCTCACACATCACAGAGCATCAGGCAAAGTACTAAAAAGGCTTTGCTTTGAGAATGGAAGAAAATTATTCCCAGAGTGAACATCACTCTGATCATACCTAATACAGTATAAAAGTAAAACCTGAAATGATAAAATATTAATAGTTTCTAAATTTCTTAACCACATCTGAGAACAAAAAGGAAAACTACAGAAATACAAAAATAGTTATTATTCAACTAATTAGAATGAACAATATCTGGCATCTAATAAAAAATAATCAAGAGTGCAAGCAAGCAGGAAAATACAGCCCTTAATGCAGAGAAAATTCATTCAATGGAAACAAATTAAGAATGACACAAATGGTAGAATTACTAGCCAAGGATATTAAATGGTTATTATCACTATTCCATATGTTCAAGAAGCTTGAGAAGAAGTCGAGCATGTTTAACACAATTTTTAAATACATGTCACTCAATTTGCTTCCCATTTCTTCAGATTATTCTTTCATTGCTTCATGTCCAATATCTTCGAAATTATTGTTTTATATTTCCAGTCCATGACTTGATGTATTTTTTTAAAAGTAATAGATATATTTTTTTTAAGATTTTGAACTTTTTATTTTAGTAAAATCAGAATAAACAGAGCACATGCAGTGCCAGCATATAAAACTAATACAATAAGCAATTACTAAACTTACAGTGACTAGAGGTTCAATGGTTACTTTCAGCAATTCCATTCATTATATTTTTTTATTTTTTTTAGGGCTTGAAGTGAGATCCATTCTTTATTCACTGAGGATATTGCTGGCTGATAAAACTGAATGTAAGTCACTGATTATGTCAATACACAAAAATAACTACATGTTTGAGGATTGTAAATATGCCAGACGATCACTGAAAATCAAACAAAACAAAACATATAACAAAACTCAGAGAACCTTTGTGGATGCGGACACTTCATGTCAGTGTTCAGAGTGTTTCACTAATATCTTAAGACAAGTATATCAAAATGTTGATATGTTTTAATTTCAAGTTGACGATTTTGTCTTAAATTTTGTCAGAAAATTATGGCTACATTGCCAATGCCAGGTCTGTTTAATTTGACTCAAGTTTAATAGGACTTAACATTAAAAGCTCAGACTACCCCAAAATATATTATTTCACATACAGTAACATTAAACATTCAAGTGCCAGTGTTTTTTGTACTGTCTTTTGGTCAAGTTTCTTTAAGCTTTCAAAGAATCATTTTTAGCCTTACAAAAATAAATATTTGTCAAAATATTCAATAAATATTACACAACTAGCAGCAAAAAGTATCCAAAATCTGTTGTGTCCAAATAGTTTTCTTCTCAACTATCATTCCATGGTCCCAAATAAAATTTTAGAATCTACTTCTTGATTGGCTGCATTCAACAATCTCCAAGAGACAAAATAAGATTGGAAGGTTGAGGACACACGCACAAGACATATATATATATATATATTCTCTGAATGTGCAATAAAATAAGTACTTTGTAAAAAGTTATGGGCAAAATGTAGAAGAGTCTAAACCTGTACTAATTAAAATAGCACCTTAACAAACGACCTCAATACGGTCAAGTGCACCTACTTATAAGTTTTAGAACAAGGCACAATACACTTGAAAATCTATTCACTTTAAGAAATTTTTGCCAACTTTTTTATGCCACCGAAAATATTTGTTTTTAAAGATCATTGCATTCTGGCTACAAAATCAGTACAAAATTCCAAGTGGGAGAGGCATTTTTAGTGGTGGACAATCATCTTTGGCCAAATTTAGCACAAGAGACTATAAATACAGTGGAAACCTGTGCAACTAAAGTACACTAAAACTGCACATACAGAACACACACCTTGTGCAATTTAGTACATGTTTGCAACCTGTGTAATTTCAAAGATTTCTGTTAGTGTTAGATTTACAAAGTCTACAAGTGTAAGCCATTTTAACATTTCAATGCAGCTTTAACAGAGCAATATGAATCTACATTTAAATTAAAGCCTGCTGCATAATCCTTCCTGTTTAAACCCCTTCTTGACCAAAAAACATCAACACTAGCATGCATTGAAGACCAGAATCCAACCA
Source organism: Ateles fusciceps (assembly GCA_036589455.1). NCBI lineage: Eukaryota > Metazoa > Chordata > Mammalia > Primates > Atelidae > Ateles > Ateles fusciceps. The sequence continues at coordinate 304,724 of JAZHEH010003273.1, forward strand.
GGCCTATGGTGACGCCTGGTCATTGCCATGGTCAGCCATTCTAATATTTCACATTTTTATAGCAGGCATTAAAAAAACTAATTGAATGAAATCTCCCCCAAACATTTTATCAAAGCTTTCATGTGATAGTATGCCCACATTTGCCTAGCTTAGAATAAACTGGCTAACATTAAATGAAAAATTACAGTATTTACTTGAATTAACTTTAAAGAGCTCTTTCAAAAATATTAGTGGGTATGTTGATACATTCCACCTCATCATGACTGGAATGGCTTATTTAAAGAGTATACATTTCTAAGTGCCTATGCAGGATAGAGTGAGCAAGTCAGAACTGAACTTAGTACAGCTTGGCCGTATAAAAAACTATGCTTTAATGCTTTAAGATGTTCCCCCAACCCACAAGTCTGCAAGAATCAAACAGTCCTAACGCAGGTTACGGCCTGAAGTTTTTTTTCCTTTTTATATTTATGGATGAATTGATGATTCCTGTTAAAGTTGTGTCACACCTGTGTGCCAAGGTTTGACTTTAGGCCAAGTTTAGTAAGTTTATTTTGTCAAAACAATTGGTATTGTGAGTATTACTGAGCCAACATGACATCAAAGCAATAAGTTGTCTAAAGTTAAAGTCACAGTACATTAACAAACAAATGATCCTTAGTTACAAAATTATAAATGCAGTTTGGGGTGTGATTAAAGCCGGAGGGGAGAGTTAAATCCAAACTCCAGCAATTAAGTCTTCAAACCAGTTTCTGAATAGGGCTGCTGTTTATTTCCTTTCATTTTTTTTCTTGTGACTTTGAGCTCCCTTGAATTTCAGGAGAATCACAGCTAGTAATGTACTGTAAGTTCTTGAAGATACACAATATAGTCCGGCTAAGTTACATGTGGTTTCCATATTAGCTTGTTTGTAAGGGTGACTTTGCTGCAAAGCAGATTCAGTTGCCCCAACAGTCAACCCCCTGGGAGTTATAATTTCCTCTATAACCATCACAATTGTAGAAGCCTCCATAGCCACCTCCACCAAATCCTCTGCTGTTGCCGTAACCACCTCCACCACTGCGGCTGCTGCTTGCACAACTACTCCTAATGCCAGAACTGCTGGAACGACTACTCTGTCGACAGTCTCTAACACCAAATCCTCAGCTTAATCTTTTACATCGTCCATGATTGCCACCCTTGTAGTAGTGTTCATAAGCCATATTTTCCAACCAAGAAGGCACTTCTTGGTTAGCTTCTATAAGAAACAACAAATCCTTTGTAATATTCATATTTTTTCATTAAAGAATGGGGTGACAAGGCGCAGGTTTCCTGTATATCTGGTACTGCCAATATGATGCACATATTCTTCAATCACTTGGCAAATCAAAATTGATAACATGTCTCACATTTGAAATGTCTAGTCCTCGTGCTGCCACAGCTGTAGCCACAACAATTGGGCTTTTCCCCCGAGTGAAACTGGTGAAGGGCCTCCTCTCGATCTCTCTGTGACCAGTCTCCATGAATACTAGTACAAGCATATCCTTCATGGTATAAGACTCCTCCACGGAATCCACTCCCTTTTTGGTCTCCACAAACACTGAAGTCAGTGAATCCCTCCCTGTTGCACCTAAGAGATCAAGCAGAAATGACCATTTATCTAAATCTTCCACCCCAACTACTTTCTGTGTGATGTTCTCAGAGGTAGAGCCTACTCTACCTACAGCCAAAAAGATATATTCATCCAAAAAGTCATGAGCAAGCATCTGTATTTCCTAAGGAAAAGTAGCACTAAACATCATGGTGTGATGAATGCCCTTTAGTGGCATAGTATCTTGTTCAACTATACAAAGTATCTAAGGTTCAAATCCCGTATCCAGCATCCTATCAGCTTCATCCAATACTATTTGCACGAGTCTAATCCAATCTTTCCTCTTTCCATCATATTCACTAGATGTCCTGGAGTGGCTACTAACAAGTGGCATCCCACGTTCTAAGTCCCGAATCTGCTGACTAATATCAGCACCACCATAAACTACACAAGGACGAATTCTAGATAGGTATGAAAATTTTCTGGCTTCCTCATAGATCTGTACAGCCAATTCTCTTGTTGGGGCTAAAACCAAGGAGACTGGGTATAGTTTGTGGCACCCATACCTTCCACTTTTCTTCACAGCCTTCAAAGCTTCTCCTGGATCATCTGTATGTATCTGACTCAGTATGGGTAAAAGAAATGCTGCAGTTTTCCCAGAACCTGTTTGAGCACAAGCCATTACGTCTCTTTTTCTCTTAATAATAGGAATGGCATGTTTTTGCACTGGAGTAGGATAAGTATAGTGAGTAAGCTCAATGTTACCCATGATAATTTCTCCCGTGTCAATATCGCTGAAATTTTCAATATGTGGAGGATAGTTACTGCCAGTTGCCTCTACTGGTATATCATCATATTTCTCAAAGTTAATCCCTGTATTTCCTTCAGAAAACAGTTCCTGCTCCAAGCGTTCACTTGGTGGAAGTGGTTTTGACCAATCATCTTCATCTGACTTGTAACACCAACGACTGTGTCTACTCCGTCAAATCTGCCAAAGCCAAATTTAATTTTCTGGAGAAGTTTTAGGTGTACAGAGAAAAATGAGAAAAAGTACACAGAATTCCTATATATCCCTACTCTTACCAATTTCCCTTATAATTTTATTTTATTATTTTATTTTATTTATTTTTTATTTTTATTTTTTAATTTTTTTTTTTTATTTTAAAGCCTACAGCACCCGGTATTCCCAGGCAGTCTCCCATCCAAGTACTAACCAGGCCCGATCCTGCTTAGTTTCCGAGATCAGACGAGATCGGGCGTGTTCAGGGTGGTATGGCCATAGACTTCCCCTATTTTTAATTACTTGCATTAATATGGTACACTTGACGAGTCAATATTGATACATTATTGTCAATTAAAGTCTATAGTTTACATTAGAATTGACTCTTGGTATTGTACCTTCTATGGCTTTTGACAAAAGTAGGATATTTGTTCACCTTTACACTATCATATAAAATAACAGTTTCACTGCCCTAGAAATCACCTACATTCCAGCAATTCATCCCTTCTCCCACCCTGGGAGTCCTGGGAAAACACTGATATTTTCACTATCTCTACAGTTTTGCTGTTTCCAGAATGTCATACAGTTGGAATCATACAGTATGTAGCCTTTTCATATCTTTTGACAATTTTTAAGTCATGTTATTTTCTTATTGCTGAGTTTTAAGAATTCTTTGTATATTATTTATATTATTTATGCTAGTTCCTTGATATTATATTGCAAAAATATATTCCCAGTCTTTGACTTGTGTTTTCATTCTCTTAATAGCATCTTTTTTACAAAGTAGAGCATTTTAATTCTAATGAAATCCAGCTTAGCAATTTTCCCTTTTATGAATTGTGTTTTTGTGTTGTATCTAAGCCATCACCCAAGCCAAGCTCACCTAAATTTTCTTCTATGTTATCTTCTAAGAGTTTTATAGGTTTGCAATTTATATTTAGGTCTGCTATCCACTTGGAGTTAATTTTGTGAAAATTAACTCTGTATAGGTTCATTTTTTTTTTCCAGGTGGATGTGCAGTTTCAAGCACCATTTGTTGAAAAGATTATAATTTCTCCACTGAATTGCCTTTCCCCCCTTTGTGAAAGATGAGCCAACTATATTAGGGCAGGTCTATTTGTGGGCTCTCTACTCTGTTCCATTGATCTATTTTTCTATTGTTTTGCCAGTAACACACTGTCTTGATAATTGTATCTTTATATAAGTCTTTGAAGAAGGATAGTGTTAGTTCTCCAACTTTATTCTTCCTTGGCATAGAGAACCCAGAGTCAATCCCACGCACCTAAAGGGCACTCATTTTCAAAAAACATGCCAAGAACATACATTGGGGAAAAGACAGTCTTTTCAATAAATGGTGCAGGGAAAACTGGATATTCACATGCAGAAGGATGACACTAGACCCCTATCTCTTGCCATATATAAAAATACAATCAAAATGGATGAAACACTTAAATCTAAGACCTCAAACTATGAAACTACTACAAGAAAACATTGGGGGAAACTCTCCAGGACATTTCTCTGGGCAAAAGTTTCTCGAATAATACCCAATAAGCATAGGCAACCAAAGCAAAAATGAACAAATGGGATGACATTAAGTTGGAAAGCTTCTGCACAGAAATGAAAGCAATCAACAAAGTGAAGAGACAACCCACAAAATGGAATGGGAGATGATATTTGCAAACTAACCACCTGACAATGGATTAATAACCAGAATATATATTGAGCTCAAACAGATCTGTTGGAAAAAAAATCTAATAATCTAATTTAAAAATGGACAAATGATCTGAATAGGCATTTCTCAAAAGAAGACATACAAATGGCAAACAGACATATGAAAAGGTGCTCAACATCACTGATCATCAGAGAAATGCAAATCAAAACTACAATGAGATATCATCTCACCCCAGTTAAAATGGCTTTTATTCAAAACACAGGAAATAATGGATGCTGGCAAGGATGTAGAGCAAAGGGAACCCTTGTACACTGTTGATGGGAATATACATTAGTACAACCCCTATGGAGAACAGTTTGGAGGTTCCTCAAAAAACTAATAATAGAGCTACCATATGAACCAACAATCCCACTGCTGGGCATATACCCAAAAGATAAGAAATCAGTATATCAAAGTGATATTTGCACACCTATGTTTATTAAAGCACTGTTCACAATAGCCCAGATTTGGAAGCAAACTTAAGTGTCCATTAGCAGATGAATGGATAAAGAAAATGTGGTACATTTACACAATGAAGTACTATTCAGCCATAAAAGAGAATGAGATTCTGAAAATGGTTGGAACTAAAGGTCATTTTATTAAGTGAAATGAATCAGGCACAGAAAGACAAACACCATATGTCCTCCCTTATTTGTGGGATTTGAAAATCAAAACAATTGACCTCACGGAGATAGAGAGTAGAAGGATGGCTACCAGAGACTGTGAATGGTAGTAAAGAGGGTATGGGGAGGTGGCGATTGTTAATGAATACAAAAAAGTAGTTAGGAAGAATGAATAATACCTAGTATTTGATAGCACAAGAGGGTGACTATAGTCAATAATAATTTTATTGTACATTTAAAAATAGTTGAAAGAGTGTAAATGGATTGTTTGTAACACAAACGCTAAATGCTCAAGGGGACGGCACACCCCATTTTCCATGATGTGATGATTATGCACTGCATGCTCGTATCAAAATATCTCATGTATACCATACATATCTACAACCATTTTGTACACACAAAAATTTTAAAAATAAGAAAGGAAAGATTACAAAGAGTAGATGCAAACAGCAGAAAACCAATAGCAAGATGGGTAATTTAAACCAAAGCGTATCAATAGTATTGCATATTAAATGATATAGACATCCCGATTAAAAGACTGTGATTGTTGTAAGATTGAAAAAAAGGAAACCTTGATAATATGATGCCTGCAGAAATCCACTTAATTTACAAATGATATAAAAGGTTAAAAGTAATAGAATGGAAAATGTATATCATGCAATCAGTCACCAAAATAATACTGGAGCGACTATATTAATTTCAAACAAAGACGTCAGAGCAAAGAATATTATCTGGGATAAGGAAAGTCATTTCATCATGATAAAGAGCTCAATTTTTCAGTCCGTCTACCCTGGCCATGACATGATTTTCATACACAACGACTGGAAGTTCTTCAGATTTTGTAAATCTAAATGTCAAAAAACTTTAAAAACAAGTGCAATCCTCGCAAAGCTATGTAGACCAAAGCATTTCGGAAAGCAGTTGGTAAAGAGCTTACAGTGGATAATTCATTTGAATTTGAAAAATGTAGAAGTGAACCTATCAAATACCGGTGAGAGCTATAGAATAAAACTACTGATGCCAATGAAGAGAGTTGAAGAGATCAAACAGAAATGCCAAGCTAAATTTATAATGAACAGATCAAAAGAAAAATAAAGAACTACAGAAAGTTCAAGATATCAAAGAAGTCAAGCAAAACATCCATCTTATCCGAGCCCATGGCAAAGGGAAGCAGTTGGAAGAGAAAATGCCACAGCAGTTACAAGAGGAAGTGGACATCGAAGATGCTTCTTAAAAATCTCCATAACCCTTTCTTTTATGTACATTTGAAAATGCCCTTTGGAGACTTGGAACTCCTAAATTATTAGTTTATTTTTTACATAGGTCACTTAAATGAAAAGTGATTAAAATGTAGCTTTCCTACATTGCCATCTACAAAACATCAGGTATTACAGACGTTAGATTGCATCTCAGTGTTAAATCTTCACTGATAGGGGTACTTACGTAAGTTATGAAAATTCTGCTTACAACTATAGAGGTGAATTGTGGATGTAAAATGGTCATGCCATTTGGATAACTGCACTAGGCAGCATTCGTGTAATAACTAATGGCAAAAATTCATGGTTACTGATGTATAAAATAAAATATTCTTTCCAGCAAAATATTCTCTTTATTAATGTTACAGAAGAAGGACACAACAAGGAACTAATAATTTGTATGACAGTGTCAAATGTTGGGAGCATTTGAGAGCAGGCCTTAAGCCTGGCATAAACAGGCCTTAAAGAAACTGGCCATAAACAGAATATCAATAGCACTGTGACATCCTCGTGATGGCAGTGACGCACATTGCTAGAGATTTTTGGTTTACTGGAGCCGGGGAAAGACAGACCTAATCCGCCATTAGGTGGAAGACCGCTTGGGGGGGCTTCTGAACCATAAACAATAGCATGAGCGGCAAGTGCCTTAACAACACGTTCCAGCTGCAGTAGATAAGCGCCCAGAGCCTATTTCTTGCCAGTAAAGAATGCTTTTGGTTAAAAAGATGATTATTATTTGCTTGCGGTCAATAAATGTGTGGATCAGACTCTGTTCGAGGCTCTTAGCTGGGAATGCTGAGGCCCCGCCTGTCTGTCCATACCATACCTTTTTGCTCTCTATCTCTGTGTCTGTTTCTTAATTCCTTCAGCGCTGGCTGGGTTGTGGTCTCCACGACCGAGCTGGTCTCGGCAGTCAAATATTATTTTCATTTTAATATTTCCTGTTTTGGTTTATTTACATCTTAGAACAGCATAATGACATTGTTTGAAGAAACCTAATTATGCTGGACTGTTTTGACCTGGTTTAACCCTTGTGATAAGTAGGTGGATGTCGGGGATGAGAACGGAATAACCTTTGCCTGGAGTGACAGTACACTCTAGAATTTCCAGTTCCAGTGATTCCTGGTAGAACAAACTTTTTCTAGCCTAGCAATGATCTAGAAGCAGAGAAATCCCAGTGCCTTTTAAAAGTTATGTGGTTTTCTTTTAAAAAGTTCCTGTTTTTGGAAAGTAGAATTTATGGGTACAACATCTGTTCATTATTTGCACATAAAATAAAATCATTTAAAAAGTAAAAAAAAAAAAAAAAAGCTCAGTTTTTCAAGAGGATATAATTCTAAATATGTACTTAATAACAGAACTCAAAGTACATAAAGAACTGACAAATCTATTATACCATTAAAATAGACAAGTACACAATAATAATAGAGATTTCAACACTTTCTCTCAAAAAAAACTGATAGAACAAGTACAAAGAAATTCAGAAGGATATAGAAGCCTTGATCAACAGCATCAACCAACCTAACCTATTGACATTTTTACAATACTGTACCAAACAACAGCAGAATACTCATTATTCTCAGGCATACAGGGAATGTTAAAATAATAGGCCGTGTGTTCAGTCATAAACAAGTCTCAATAAATTAAAAAGTTTTGAAATAGTAGAAAGTATATTCTCTGACTGAAATGGAATTGAATCAGAAATCAATAACAAAAAGATACTGTGAAAGTCTATAAATATCTGAAAACTAAACAACATACTTCTAAATAACCCATGAGTCACAAGAATAAATTAAAAGGATAATCACACATTATCTTGAAGTGAGTAACAATTTATCCGAAACATGTTTACATTTGTGGGATGCAGCTAAAGCAGTACTTAGATGAGATTTTACAGCACTTTATGTTATTTAAACCAAGTCTCAAACTAACAACATCAAGTTCCATCTTAAGAAGCCATAAAAAGATCAAATAAAGGCTCAGTGCAGTGGTTCACACCAGTAATCCCAGCACTTTGGGAGACTGAGGTGGGCAGATCACTTGAGGTCAGGAGTTCAAGATTAGCCTGGCCAACATAGTGAAACTCTGTTGATACTAAAAATACAAAAATTAACTGGGTGTGATGGCACACACCTGTAATACCAACTACTCGGGAGGCTGAGGCAGGAGAATCACTTGAACCCAGGAGACGGAGGTTGCAATGAGCCGAGAGTGCACCACTGCATTCCAGCCTGGGCGACAGAGTAAGACTCCATTAAAAAAAAAAAAAAAGATCAAATAAAACAGCATTAGGAGTATAAAAAAATAGCAAAAATCAGATAAGAAATCAGTGAAATAACAGAAAAGCAATAGAGAAAATCAATGTAACCAAAAGCTAGGTTTTTGAGATCAAAATATTGACGAATCTTTAGCCAGACTGATCAGAAAAGTGAGAGAGAAGACAAAAATTATCAAGATGAGGAATGAGAAGTGTGACATCACCATAGATTTTACAGATATTAAAAAATAGAGAAGCATTATTTAAAAAAAAACTATACTTCAACACATTTAATAACCTAAATAAAGTAGAGAAATTCATTGAGAGACAACAGCTAATCAAGAAGAAATAGATAATCTGACTAGCTCTGTATCCATTTGTGGCGTGAGGCCTACAATTAAGGTCTGATATTATGTGTTACCTTGACATCTGGTGAAATTGGGAGGATCTTGAATGGTGAATCCACAAGTTCCCTTCCCTCTCTGCTCCCATGGATAAGATTCCCTAGCCAAACAATCCTCCTTATGGAGCAGACCAGATGCAGCTCCTGCTTATCTCTGAGTAGCAGGTCTTATTTCTCTGTCAGGCTTCAGAGTTACTGAAACAACTCAATCACATCCTCCCATGTGAACCTGGGGCACTTTAACAATACGACAAACTCTGCCTTTCCCAGGCACTGGTTTTCCACTTTATTTCTGAGTGCAACACTTCATGTGTCACTGTATGGTGCATGATATCCCCCTCTCTCAGATTGTGAGTATATGTTACTAATAAACTGCTGTCAGTCTCATCTGTCCGGTGTCATATGTCAGCCGTTTCCATAAACCTAGGCAGGAATCCCCTCCCTCACTAATGGGGTTAATAGGAGGTGATAAAAACACTCTTCAGTACATTAAGTGTATGCTTTAAAACTTTCCAAAAGAAAATTAAAGGCCCAAATAGATTTACTTGTGGATTCTACTAATCGTATAGGGAAGAAATAATGCCACCTACACAATTTTTTTCCAGAAAATTAAAGAAATGGAATATTTCCCAACTCATTGTATGAGGCCAGCATCACATGGGGAAAAGGATAATGCGTCATGACCAAAGAATGCAACGGTAGTTTAACCTTAGACACACAAATCAATGGAATTCACAATATTAACAGATTTTTTTAAGTCATTTCAGTAGAAGCAGAAACATCATTTGACAAATGTAGCATTTTTATTCCTAGTAAAACTCTAGCAAACTAGAAACAGAAGCAATCTTCCTCAACTTGATAAAGAAATGGCATCTATGAAAAACCTACAGGTAACTTGAAATGTAGTAATGAAGACTGAGTACTTTCCTCCTAAAATAAGAAAAAGTGGACAAATATGTTGTCCACTGGATGATCTAACCAGTGCAATGATACAAGAAAAAATGTTAATAGAAGGGTCAGAAAAAAAACTTGGAAAGGAGTAAGTGAAACCGTCTCTTTAGTCTATGAAGATTACTGTATCTACAAAAGTCACTTGCCTTTCTATATGCTAGTAACAATCAATTTGATATTTAAATAAAAATACCAACATGATAATAACATTAAAAACATGAAATACTTAGGGATAAATCTCACAAAAGGTGGCAAAGTCTATACACTGAAAACTGGACTGAGAGATTTTGAGGATGATCTAAATAAATGGATCGATATGTAATATTCATGTGGAAGACTCAGGTTTGTTAATCCCTGAATTGATCCATAAACACAGATTAAATAAATACTCCAACAGACTATTTTGAAGCTAATTGTAACTTTCATATGAAATTATAAAGGATGCAAAATAGCCAAAATGACTTTTAAAAAGAACAAATTTGGACGATTTACAGTAGCATGCTACACTAATAAAGATAGTATAGCAATGATACCAATATGGGCAAAAATATAGGCAAAAATGAATAGAATAGGCATCGGCAATACACTATACATATATGCTCAATTGTATTTCAACAAAGGTGCAAAGGTAATTCGGTGAAAAAGGATAATCTCTTCAATAAGCAGTGCTGGAAGAATTGGCTAGCTGTACCCATGCAGCACATCCTATCCAAAAATTAATTCGGTCACAGATGTAAATGAAAATGCAAAACTATACAACTCTTAGAAGAAAATGTAGAAAAATCTTTGTGACCATACAGTAGGCAACAATTTCTTATATGAAACTCAAAAAACTTGATAAAAGAAAAGTGATAAATTGGAATTCATTAAAACTAAAACTTCTGTCCTTCAAAAGACATCAATAAATGAAAGAAGGGGTAACCCGCAGAACTAGAGGAAATATTAGAAAATCACATACCTAACAAATGGCTTGTATCTAGTATACATAAGGAACTCTCAAAACTCAATAACAAGAGAACAAGCAGGCCAATTTTTAAATGGGGAAAAAATGAACAGATGCTTTACATAAGAAGGTATATGAATGGCAAATGAGCCCATAAAATGCTCAACATCATTAGTCATTAGGAAAATGGAAATTACAACACAAAGATATACGATTCTATATTTATTCGAATATCTCAAACTAAAAATCCTGAGCACACCAAGTGTTCTTGAGGATGTGAAGAAAAAGGAACTCTCATACATTGTTGGTGAAATGTAAAATGCTACAATCACTTTGATAAACAGTTTGGCGATTTTTTTTTAAGTTATACAAATACCTATCATATGATCCAGTCTTTTCAACTCTGGGTATTTATGCAAGAGTGATGAAAGCACATATTCATTATGTGAATGAGAATGTATATTTAAATACTCATACCGGCTTCTTTTTAGTAGCCGCAAACTAGAAACAGCAATAGATGAGGGAGGAAAATGTAGTACCTCTGTACAATTAAATACTACTCAAAAATAAAATGAATACACTTTTGTTACATGGAACAACATCATTAAAATAATTATGGTGAGGAAAAGATGCCAGATAAATGAGGACACACTACTTGATTCCATTTATATAAAATCCTAGAAAATGCCAACCAGTTCATACAGACGAAGAGCCCCTAAGCGATTATCTAAGGCTGGGATCAGAGCCGGCTAGAAATAGAGGTGAGGGGTATAGACTGTAGAGAACCATGAGGAAACTCTTGGTGATGATCGATGTCTTTGTTACCTTTATTTTGGAGATGTTGTCACAGACGCATTCAAACTTCAAAACTTCTCAAATTGACAACTTATACATGTAAAGTTTATGGTATGTCAATTATATCTCAGTAAAGGTATTTAAAATATGTTCCATTCAGTAAAAGTGCAAAATCTTTAACTGTACCTTCTCATCTATCATTAGATGATGTTGGCAGATTATTTTGGATCTATTTTCTTTCCCATTCTATGGCCTGAAAAATCTAGCTGTGGTAGTATCTTTCCTCACACCTGTTATATCAGGTTCTGTACTAAGGTCTGAGATAAGTAATAAGATAAGATAATGAGTAAGGTAGAATGTTCTGGAGCTCACTGTCTATTGGAAGCAACATAAAGTAACACAAGAAACTGCAACAAACTGTGATATAAATGATTATGATAGGGGAATTTGGGATCTCCTGACAGTTGACAGGATGAAAATTTCTTCTGGTTTGGTAATGGGGAAGATTCTAAAGCCTCATGGAGGTAGTGATTTGTAAGCTATATCCTAAGAATCAGAAGAAGTTATCTGTGTAGAGAAGGGGTAAGAATTGTCACAGAAGAAATAGGAACAACACGTATGATATCCTGGGTGCTAGAGCGAACATGAAGGAATGATTTCTACTCAGGCCTTAATAGCAGATAATACATTATATGTGTTTACATGGCTGACCTTGCCTTTGGACTATAAGCTATGAAAAGTAATAAACCTGTCTAATGTAATTTGTGAATCCTGTGTGCCCAGGACAGTTTCAGGCACATATTATATGTTTCATAAATGCTGACTGAATAAGCAAATCCTGCATAAAATTATCCATTCACTAACTATATTTGAAAAATATATATGTGTCAGACAGTTTAATAAACAACCTGTTTACATAAAATTTTAACACAGCTGGGTGCAGTGGCTCACACCTCTAATCCCAACACTTTGGGGGGCTGAAGCAGGTGAATCACCTGAGGTCAGGGGTTTGAAGACCAGCCTGGCCAACACAGCGAAACCCTATCTCTACTAAAAATACAAAAAAAAAAAATTAGCTGGGTGTGGTGGCAGGTACCTGTAACCCCAGATACTTGGGAGGCTGAGGCAGGAGAATCACTTGAGCCTGGGAGGTGGAGGTTGCAGTGAGCAGAGACCGCATCACTGCACTCCAGCCTGGGTGACAAAGGGAGACTCTACCTCAAAAAAAAAAAAAAGAAAAATTAACATATATCTCTTCAGAAATAATTGAATCAACACTGACATGGCCACCATCACCATCAATATATTTTCTATGCTTCTAAAATTGGCACACGATGGGCACTCAGTTCAAATGAATCCTATCCTGGTTAGGATTTTAATAATACACCCAGAGAATTTTAAGCCACAGTAGCTACACTCTTACCATTTCACTGAGCTGTCCTGTAAGGCAGTATTTTCAAAATCTAGCTGACCACTTTAAAAATAGTAAGCTAAAGTCTTTCTTATATTTGGTAGAAAATGAGAATTTGATAGACTATTGAGAAACATTTCTGTTAACAGTCAAAGCCAGTACAAATAAATGTGAAAAGTCACAAGGCTGCATCTCCAGGAGGCAAATTCTTGGGATTTAACACACTTCTACTTCAAATAATTGTCATAAATTTAAAATAGATTGCTATAGTTTTAGGATGTTTTATGTAATTCCCCTAATAACCACAAAGAAAATATCTACGAAATATACACAAATGGAAGTCAGAAGGAAATCAAAATGTATCACTACAAAAAAATCAATTAAACACACAAAAAGGCAGTAAGGACAGAAATGAGAGACCAGAAAGCTGTAAGACATACATAAACAGGTAAAAATTGAATTACTAAATCTTTCCCTATCAGTAATGACCTAAAATGTAAGTGGATCAAACTTGTCAAGGAAAGGACTTAGACTGGCAGTGAGAGGGGGAGCCCCCTCGCCTCCTTCAATTTCACCTCCTCCCTCCCCCTCCCTTCCAGATGGGAAGGAGGGGTGAAGAAGAAAAAAAAAATGAAGTAAAATACCAAAGAGCTGGGAAAATGACTCCCTTTTTAGTTCCCAGCATCTCTGCTATCTGTTAACCTTGAAAGAGCTGCAAATGAATGTTATCCCTGCCGGCTGAATCTCAGCACTGGTTCATGCCCCCACATCTCCCCGGGACCAGGCTCCCTCCTGGAAACCCCTCTGCCAACAAACAGATTGTTGCTTTTGTCTTGTCTCTGTAAGCACCCTCCCCTGCTGGTCCTCGCTCGTGCTGCATATGAATTAGCAAATCCATGAAGCCAAAAGATTGTAAGGTCGGATGTCCAGCAAATGGACAATGACATAGTTCCACCTCAGTTTCCCCTTTAGCGTTGTAAGCCTATAAAGGGGAGGAGAGCTGCAGCTCAGGGAGCTCGGTGAATGAGGCTGTAGCCCCCCGAAGATCCCGGCCAAATAAAAAGCCACTTCCTTCCTCAGTTCAGTGATTGTTCCCTGCCCCTCCTGCTTCAGCAGAATGGATTAAAAAAGCAGGATTTCTTCTCAAAGAACTTAAAACAGAGCTACCATTTGACTCAGCAATCCCATTACTGGGAATATACCTGATATAGTTTGAATGTGTCCCTACCAAAATTTCATATTGAAATGCAATCCGCAATGTTTGAGCTGGGGCCTGACGGGAGGTAACTGGATCATGGGGATGGATCTCTCCTGAATGGTTTGGCACCATCCTTCTTGGTACTGTCCTCGAGATAGTGAGTTCTTGTAAGATCTGGAGCCCTCCCCAGAAGCAGATGCCAGTGTTATGCTTCTTGTACAGCCTGCAGAAACATGAGCCAAATAAAACTCCTTTCTTATAAATCACCCAGACTCGAGTATTTCTTTATAGCAATGTAAGAACAGACTAATATGGAATCCAAAGGAAAACAGCTTATTATACAAAAAAGACACATGCACTCATGTGTTCATCGCTGTGCTATTCACAATAGCAAAGATGTAGAATCAACCGTGGGGCCCATCAATGGTGGATTAAAGAAAGAAAGTATGGTGCATATACACCATGAAATACTACGCAGTCATGAAAAGAATGAAGTCATGTCTCATGTCCTTTGCAGCAACATGAATGGAGCTGGAGGCCATAAACCTAAGCACATTAATGCAGGAACAGAAAACCAAATACTGCATGTTCTCATAAGCAGGAGCTAAACATTGAGCACACATGGACATAAATGTGAGAAAAGTAGACACCACCAACTACTAGATGGGGAAGGCTAGAGGAAGACTGTGAGTAGAAAAACTATCTATTGGGTAATATGCTCACTAACTGGGTGCAATATACCCATGTAACAAATGTGTGCATTTAATCCCTGTATCCAAAAGAAAAATTGAGTTTTAAAAACCCATAAATAAGACCCAGTGGCTCACACCTGTAATCCCAGCACTTTGGGAGGCTAAGGCCAGCAGATCACTTGAGTCCAGGAGTTTGAGACCACCATGGGAAACATGATGAATCCCTGTCTCTACAAGAAAAAAGTACAAATATTAGCCGGGCATGGTGGTGCGTACCTGTAGTGCCAGCTACTCGGGAGGCTGAGGTGGGAGGATCACTTGATGCCGGGGGGCGGAGGTTGCAGTGAGCGGCGATTGCTCTATTGCACTCCAGCCTGAGGTGACAGCCAACGAGACCCTGTCTCAAAAAAACAAAGAAACCAAAAACCATAAAACAAAACTTAACAATTGAATAATAAGGAAAAAAATAGGATCTTTATTTTTATTCACCCATGAATTCTTAGAAGAAAAATCAAATTAAATGTAGTTTACACATACAATAGAATATTATTCTGCCTTAGGAAGGAATGAAATTCTGATGCATACTACAACGTGGCTGCACCTTGAAAACATAATGAAATGAAGTAGTCACAAAAAATTGTATGATTTACCTTATGTGAGTCACCTCGAACAATCAAATTCATAGAGATAGAATATAGCGTAGTGGCTACCAGGAGCTGGGGTAATGGGGGAGTTACTGCTTAACGGGAACAGAGTTTCAGTTTGGTTTGATAAAATATTCTGGGTATGGATAGAGGTGATGGTGCACAACAGCAGGAGTGTACGTAATGCCACTGAATTCTACACATAACATGGTTAAAACGGTAAACTGTACGTTATATATATTTTACCACAATAAAAGTCTAAAAACAATTATACAAACTAATTTAAATCCATATTCATTAACAATAGCCCTGATGTCATCAGAATAGTCTCTAGCATTGTGCAGGTATCAAGCTTATGACGGTAGACTCATGTTCTCCAAAAATTCTAATTTTTGCTCCAGTTCCAGTTTTACCTTTGGCAGTAAATGCTGTAAGTTGTGTTTCTGTTGAAACAAAGCTCCCTTTGTTTATTTTCAAGACAGCATCTTTCAGATACCCACATCTGAATAACCAGTTTGTCTGCCAGTGGTCCTTTCAAGTAAAAATGCAATTCCAAGAAGAAAAACCCAGCTAGTTTGGCTCAGGGGTCCCCAACCTTTTTGGCACCAGGGACTGTTTTCGTGGAAGACAATTTTTCCATGGATGGGGTTGTGGGGGGAGGATGGTGTCAAGATGAAACTCTTCCACTTCAGATTATCAGGCATTAGATTCTCATAAGGAGCACGCAACCTAGGTCCCTCACATGCTCAGTTCACAATAATATTCTTGCTCCTATAAGAATCTAACACAGCCACTGACCTGACAGAAGGTGAAGCTGAGCCATAATGCTTGCTTGCCCTCCACTCACCTCCTGCTGTGTGGCCCAGTTCCTAACAGGCCACAGACCAGTACCAGTCCCCCGCCTGGGAGTTAGGGACCCCTGGTTAAGCTAGCAACTCAAATAATCACACAAGTTCTTTTCCTTGAGACAATCATCTGGGTTTGGTAATGAACAGAAGGCCTTTACCAGTAGGTTCTCACTTTTTTATTCATCCTAAAGAACATTAAAAAGATGTGTACTCAAGGACTGAGATTTGATTACATATATATGTATATATGGGGTGTGTGTGTATGTGTGTGTATGTTTCTTTTCATGTGGCAATGAGGAATTTGACAACTAGTACAGTAGTGTGGGGCTCAGCCACTGCCACTACGTTGATTTGTGCTGACCCTAGCAGTTTTACCCACCACTGCTTTTGCACCATTAGTGCAAATGACAATATAATACAAATGGCCAATCATGCTTTAGCATTTTCAGAAAATAGTTTTGACCCTTCAGTTTCATCCACCCATGAGATTCTTAGAATGAAAATCAAATCACATCCCTCTGTTGTTTCAAACTCCTCCAATGGTTCCTCAATGCACTGAAAATAAAATACAATTCAAATGTCTTTACAATACTATGTGAACTGGCCACTTCATTACCTTTCCAGCTTCCTCTCCTACGAGTCTTCCTCTCATCCAACATTCTCCAGTCAGCCTGAAATTCTTTTAGTCCCTAAAACACACCAATCAAATCACTTCAGGCCCGTTCTACTTGCTGAAACACGGATCTCCCAAATTTTCACATACTGGATGCTTATCATTCAGTGTCACTTCTTTGGACAGGTCTTTAAAGGACATTCTGTCTCAAGCAGCTCCTTTCACGCCTTCTCACATTCCATTCCGCTATGTGACTTCACTTTCTGCCTAACATTTATCGATGTCTGAAATATATATATATATATATATATATATATATATATTTAAACTGTGTGATGTCTCTCTTTCTTCCCCTTAAAATGTATGCTATATGGGCACAGGAATCTTGTCTTTCTTATTTGCTGCTGTATCTCAAGTACATAGAATAATGTCTTGCACATAGTTGGTACCTGAAAGATATTGTTGAGAGAAAAAAATATATGACTATTACAAATGTGTAGGTACTGTGGCAAATTCCAGTAGACTGTGAGATAGGCAACATTTCCATGCACTATGCAATGAGGAAACTGACTCAAAGAGGGTGAGTGACTTGCCCACGCTCAGAGTGAAGCAAAAGAAAGCATACTGTATTATACTGGTTATTGTAAAGAAAAATAATATATACACGTAATTACATCAGACGTATTAGAAAGTGACAGCTACGTCAGAGCCCCGTACTAGGGGATGCTTTGCTCAAGGTTGCAGCTTCCCTTTGTGTTCCTGCACACTAGGTGGCGTATACTAAGAGTTCCCCAGAAATAACAGTTACCTGGAAAGGGAGGAAGCCTGCCTCAGAGCTTTCACCTCTGGGGCTGTCTAGCGGTGAAGAACCAAGAAATACCAGAGAGACTTGCAGCTGTGTTTTCCTGGAAGCGGTCCCCTGATCAACTACTAGATGGTATTTGGCAGATGATAATAATTCATGGGCAGGCAGAGCGACAAGCCAAGCCTGGCTTTTCTTTGAAAGACGAGTTTTGAGTCCTTGTCATGGACAAGTTTTGAGCCCTTGCTAACACACCGGAGCTGCTGCAGCTGGTGTTCCTTTACTCCTGGAGGAATGAGGCCCTGCGAACCAACCTTAATCCTTATGCTTTTCCTAGGAAAGAATACAGAAGGACTCAAACAGACCTGCCACAGGTTAGCAAGATCTTTTTTTTTTTTTTTTTTTTGAGACGGAGTTTCCCTCTTGTCGCCCAGGCTGGAGTGCAGTGGCCTGATCTCGGCTCAGTGCAACCTCTGCCTCTGGGGTTCGAGCGATTCTCTGCCTCAGTCTTCTGAATAGCTGGGATTACAGGTGTCCGCCACCACACCCGGGGTAATTTTTTGTGTTTTTAGTAGCGACAAACTCCGGGTAATTTTTTGTAGTTTTTGTATTTTTCACCATGTTGGCCAATCTGGTCTTGAACTCCTGACCTCAGGTGATCCACCCGCCGCGACCTCCCAAAGTGCTGGGATTAGAGGCGTGAGCCATCGCTCACGACCGCAGAATCTTTAATACCGTTCTTTGTATAAGCCATCACCGATTTGCAGAGGAAGCAACCAGGACTCGTGGGGGATGGTGAACAAAAGGGATTGTTGCCATTTTTATAATTTCCTGTGTTGTCCTTTCATCTAAGGCACAAAACTGTTTTCTCTCTTGGGTGGCTTATACTAAGAGAGCTTATAAAAATGAACTGTAAATTATTCATGTTAGCCCTAACAGGACACGTTCTATTAGTGGGTTGCAGCAATAATATTGCGCCCTCCAGTGGAACTCCGTGGGAACAAACATAGCTCTTTGTAGTTTTGAAATCTTTTGCAGACGCCAAAAGGCACGGATGAGAATCAGGGAGAAGGATCAGAAGTCAGCAGGCAGCGGATTCTGTCTCCATATGGCATAGGAAGAAAGTCCTTGGCATCTGGTTGATACTTCCATCTATAGTAACAGTTTCAGACACAATATCCAGGCACAGCAAAGTCCAACAGAATGAGTGGCTGGTTTTCTCTTAGTGCATTTTTTTTTGTTTGTTTTTAAGAATGGGGAAACATTTCCCATAAACACCTTGCCCTTAAATTTTGTTTTCCCTTACTTTTCCCTAATACTGAATATGATCTTGATTCATTCAGGCTAATTAATCTTATCCTCTATCATTTTTCATTCCAGGACAATGAAAATCCTTTTCATCCATTTTAGCCTGACTTGAATGAATAGAAAAAGGATGTTGATGAATTACTCCTATATACCCCAGTATTCCCATAATAACTCCCTGGTTTCGCCTCTCAGATCTGTGGGCCTCACACTTCTGTGCAGTGGGGATTTGGACTTGGGGGCTGAGCAAGGCAGACATGGACCCTGATTTCAGAGAATTCACAGTCTGCTGGGGGAGACCGACAAGTAAATAATCTTCAATTGTGATGGATATATTGTGCAACAGGCAGAATTCAGCGGACTCTGATGGATGTGGCAGGAAATTGTAATCTTATTTATGGGATACAGTTTCCCCAAGTGACTGACCATTAAGTTCGGATGTGAAGGGTGAGCAGCAGTTAGCTGAGTGGAAGGTGTGTGAAGAGTTGTCCAGGCAGAGGCGCAGCATGCATGATGAGGTCCTGTGGGCCAAGAGAGAGCATGGGGCATTCAAGGAACTGGTTTCTTACCTGGCCCCCGTAGCAGATTGCAAAGGATATGGATTTACCTGCCTCACCCCACTTCAAAACTATGAGGGCACCATGTGTGTAGTGTAAGGTAAAGAGCACAGGCACAGTGTCAGGCCACCTGGGTTCAAATCCCACCACACCCCTTGCTGGCAATATGACCTTCAACACATTACTTGAAATGCCTCAGCAAGTGCTTCTACTTCTTCTATTGTGAAATTAGGAAAATCATATCAACTATCTCATGTCAGAGGATAACTCGTAATGGTCTTGTAAAAACTAAGATAATTCATTTTAGGCACTTAAAACAGTGCCAAGGATATTATACATACTGAAAGATTGTGACGTTATTATTTAAATTTATGTGTATATAGGTTTGGAGCTAATTGGTTTGAAATCTGTGCTCAAAAGTTTCAGACATCATGGTTTACTTGGCAAAGCATCACCAAATTGGAACTCATAGTTCCAGTATTTCATTACCTGAAACTCGTGTGTGTGTGTGTGTGTGTGTGTGTGTACACATATGCTCCATGCAGTCAGTCTCTGATGTACGATTAGAAAAAAAAATTTGAACTTTCTATGTTGAGGTGACTTCAAACATAAAAATGTATAAGGATAGTACAAGAAATTCACATTCACCCTTTACTCCTTCACTCAATTCCTTAGTTGCTAACATTTTACCATCTGATTTATTATCTCTCCTTTTCTCCCTCCCTCTCTCTCCATACACACATATATACACACAAATAAGCACTCATGTAACTGTTTTCTGAACCATTTGAAAATAAGCTGCAGACTTTATGTCTTACTCCTAAATACTTCATTATGGTTCCTAAGGATAAATATAATTATCAAAATGAGAAAATTTGCACTGATGAAAAATCGAAATTACAGAGTTTATATGAACTTCACCAATTTTCCTAATAATGCCTTTTTTATAGCATTTTTCTCCTGATGAAAGGTCCATTTCAGCATCATGCCTTGAATTGAATTGTCATGTCACTATTGTCTATTTCACTCCAAAACAGTTTCTCAGGTTTTTTTTTTTTTTTCTTTTACGTCTGGTTGTTTTTCAATAGTGTGAGATAACTTTTTTTGAGACTGAGTCTTACTCTGTCACTCAGCCTGGAGTTCAGTGGTATGAACACAGCTTACTGAAGCCTCAACCTCTTTAGCTCAAGCAATCCTCCCACCTCAGCCTCCCAAGTAGCTGGGATGACAGGCATGTGCCACCACACCAGGCTAAGTTTTGTATTTCTTCCTTTCTTTTTTTTTTTTTTTTTTTTTTTTAGAAACAGGGTCTCACTATGCTGCCCAGGCTGGTCTCAAACTCCTGGGCTCAACAATCCTCCCGCCTTGGCCTCCCAAAATGCTGAGATGACAGGCATGAGCCATGACACTCTGCTAGTTTGGGCTAATTATATTGTAGAGTGTCCTTCATTTGGGGTTTATCTGATGGTTTTGTCATGATTCTATTTAAGTTAGGCTATATGGCAGGAACACCACACATGTCCTTATCGTTACATCATCTAGGCGAGATTATGATATGGATTGCCCTGATCACGTGGTTAAAGTGGTGTCTGCCAGCTTACTCCAATGCAAATTGATTATTTTTCCTCTGTAATTATTAACTATTTTGTGGACGATGCATTGAGGATGTGTAAATATCCCGTTAATCACAAAGCTCCATCCACTAATTTTAGCGTCCGATAATGATTCTGGTCTTGGACACTTATTATATGATAGTTGTAAAACAGTGTTTTTCTAACTGCATTATTTCTTCTACATTTATTAGACGGGATTCTACTGTAAGCAAGAGCTTTTCCTTCATTTACTTAAAGTGCAGATTAATGGATTCTTATTTTATTCAATTTTTTTACAACTCATTGTTATAATTATTATTCTAAAGCTCAAATTTCCCAGGCAGTGTGAGCCCCATTCAAGCTGGTTCTATATCCTTTTGACACTTTTGACAAGTCTATGTAATTTTTTGAGTGCTGCCTCACTTTCTATCCCATAAAGATGTTCCACATTCACCTTAACGCTTTCCATACTTTATCCCTGGAATCAATAGTCTGTCCAAGGACCCCTGGCTCCTTTCATCATGAAATGATACTTAGAAACAATTATCTGGATGTTAGAAATTCTCATTGCAACTGAGATAAATAACATGTTTTTATTATGTTCTGTGTTTCTTGCCTTACTATGTCCTGGAACTATAAGTGTTTTAATAAAAATCTGCTAGCTCCAGAATAATACTTAGAGAACTAGTAGAACCTTGGCTTCCAATTTTTCTGGAATGAGTAGAGCAGACCCTAGACAATTGGCTAAAATGGAAGACAAAAGGAAACACCTTTCTTGCAGGTGAGTAGAGCGGACCCTGGACAACTATCTAAAACCAAATATCCAAAATGCTTTAGATATTTGCTGTATGACTTACCACTGATTTCTGCTTGCATTTCAGGAGCAACTTTCCTTTGAGGGTAAGGGCTTATTTTGTCTAAAAAGCAACTTTTCAAAACTTTCTTAGCTGAAACCAGCAATGTAACCTAGAGGGGAAAAAATAAAGATATTTAGGTTGTAGTATGTCAAAACTTAGTTGTTTTAGTCTGGGTCTGGGACAATGGCATGGGTTTCCTTTTCCTTGTTCCTTCCCTTTAAATACAACTGAATATCTTGAAAATAATTTAACAGATTCTCAAATATAGGAAGAAGAAGGTAGACTGGATAGGAGCCACAGTGAGCTCCCCCAGGTTTTCTTTAGAGCACTCGTATATCCCAGACTGGGTGTCTGGGAGGTGTGCAACCCAGAAACTGCCAATAGGCTAGACCACAAATAGATAAACAAACAAAGAAATGCAAAAGAAAAGCCTATTTTCTCTGAACAAAGGTTCAGGAAAGGGAAAGCTTAGCAGGAACTTAGCAGGGAGACTCATATCCAGTGGCAGGAGCTGGCTGATCTGCTGGCAGTAGCTGCACCAGCAAAGCTGGGGGAGAGAAGACCAATCCATCCCCCACACCTACACCAGCCAGCAGCAATGACAGGATCAGACCTGCCCACAGTAGTAACAGTGGGACCCAGGTAGGTCAACATACTCTCTGCCCCATACCAGGAGGCCAGAGATGAGCCCTCCTACCTGAAATGCTAATGCCAGCTGGCCCAGTGTCTTCCAGCACTCCACTCAACTGCAGAAGGCAGCCTAAGGCCAGCATATCCTGATCTTCTACCCATTGACAGACAGCTACCTACATCCAGTGAGTCCTGGCACTATCCCAATGGCTTAAGGCAATCCAGGCCTGGTGTCTCCTGTTTACCCAGTGGCAGTACGTGAACTGGGCTGGGGTCTGCTGCCCTTCCACTCAGATTCATGGCTCCTGCTCCTCCACACAATGGCAGAAGGCAGCCCAATCCTGTCTGCACTGGCAGAGATAAAGTGGAAAGTTCACTAGCGATGGGGGGGCTGGAAAAAAATCAGGGGAAACAATTTCTGCCCCATTGCTCTGGATTCTCCATAACTCACTTTATGACACTTGAAAGGCAATAGGAAGCACTTTCTTTTTTCCTGCTTAGCAGGAGCTCAAGCAGAGACAGAAGAGTAATGAAATAGCGAAGAAAGCTTAAGAGACACGTAGAGCACCATCAAGCAATCCAATATATGACTTATGGGCATTCCAGAAGGAAATTATCTCAACAAATAAAGGTCATATATGAAAAGCCCAGAGCTAACATCATACTTAATAGTGAATAAATGAAGGTTTTTCCTCTAAGATCAGGAACAAGATAAGGATGCCCCTTTCACCACTTCTATTCAGCATAACACTGGTAGTCCTATTCAGAGCAATCAGGCAAAAAATAATAATCATCATAATTCAAGGGAACCAAATCAGAAAGTAAAAAAGTAAATTTGTCCCTTTTGCAGATGATACACTCTTATATTTAGAAAACCCTAAAGATTCGTTACAAAACGGTTAGAACTAATAAACATATTCAACAAAATTGCAGGATACAAATCAACATATAAAAATCAATTGCATTTCTATACACTAATGACAAATTATGTAAAAAGGAAATTAGGAAAACAAACCTATTTACACGAACATCAGAAACAATAAAATACATAGATGTAAACTTACGGAAGGAGGTGAAAGACTTGTATACAGAAAATTACAAAATATTGACGAAAATTGAACGAGAAACCAACAAATGGAAGTGTTCATGGATCTGAAGACTTAATAGTGTTAAAATATCCCTAATACACACAGTGATCTACAGATTCAGTGTAAACTCTGTCAAAATCCTAATGGCATGTTTGTTTACAGAAATAGAAAAAATAATTCTAAACTTCATCTGGAACCACAGAAGACCGTAAATATCCAAATCAATCTTGAGAAGGAAGAACAAAACTGATTTCATAATGTATTATAAAGCAACAGTAATCAAAACAGTATGGTACTGGCATAAAAACAGACAGATAGGTCAGGTATGGAGGCTCATGCCTGTAATCCCAGCACGTTGGGAGGCCAAAGCTGGGGGAATCACTTGAGCCCACGAATTCAAGACCAGCCTTGGCAACATAGGGAGACCCCCATCTCTACAAAAAGTAAAAAAAAAAATTAGCCCGGTGTGGTGGCATGCATGTTTGGTCCCAGCTACTCTGGAGGCTGAGGTGGGGGAGATGGCTTGAGCCTGGGAGGTCAAGACTGTAATGAGCTGTGATTATGCCACTGCACTTTAGCCTGGTCATCAGAGTGAGACCCTGTCTGGAAATCAAAATGAAACCCAAAACCAGACATATAAAAAACAGACAAATTTGTTCAAAGGGACAGGATCGAGAACCCGAAAATAATACCAGACGTATATGGTCAAGTGATCTTCAACAACGGTGCCAGGAATACACAATGGGGAAATGATGGTCTCTTCAAAAAAAAGTATTGTGAAAACTAGCTATCCACATACAAAAGAATGAAATTGGGCTCTTATCTCACAGTATGTACAAAAATAAACTCAAAATGGATTAAAGACTTAAACATAAGACTCCAAACTTTAAGACTTCTAGAAGAAAACATAAGGAAAAAGCTTTATGCTGTTGATTTTGGCAATGATTTCATGGGTATGACACCAAAATCATAGCCAAAAAAAAAAAAAAAAAAGAAAACCCAGGAAACAGTCAACAGAGTGAATAGGCAACCATAAGGGAATCAATCATCAAATCAATTTTTTGAAACAGATATATCTCTACATATGTAGAAATTAAACAACACACTACTAAGTATTAAATGGGTCAAAGAGAAGTCTCAAAATTAAAATTAAAAAACATACAACCAATGAAAATAAAAGACAACATATGAATATATGTAGGATTCAGCTAAAGAAATGCTGAGAAAATTTATAGCAGTAAATAAGAAAATGTTTTTTAAAATAACCTAAGGTCTTACATCAAGAAAGTAGAAAAACAAAAGCAAAGTATAATTGAAAATATGGGCAGAGGAACGGAATAATAAAGACAAGAACACCAGCTTGGAGTGGCAGTTTACACCTGTAATCTCAGCACTTTGGGAGGCCAAGCGGGCAGATCACCTGAGGTCAGGAGTTTGAGACCAGCCTCACCAATATGGTGAAACCCCTTCACTACTAAAAATACAAAAAGTAGCTAGGCATGGTGGCGTGTGCCTGTAATCACAGCTACTTGGGAAACTGAGGCAGAAGATTTGCTTGAACCTGGGAGGCAGAGGTTGCAGTGAGCCAAGATCACACCACTGCACTCCAGTCTGGTGATGGAGACTCTGTCTTAAATAAATAAACAAACAAATAAAAAATAAAGACAAGAACACAAATAAATGAAACTGAAAACATAAAAATATAGAGGAAATCAATGAAACAAAAAGTTGGTTCTTCAAAAAAAATCACCGACATTGATAAACTTTTAGCAGACTGAATGAAAAATGAAAAAACACACAAATCACCAATATAAATAATTAAATAGGAGTATCACTATAGAGCACGCAAATTCAGAGTAACCACTTTGAAAACTGTACAAAGAGTATAATTAATGGATATTATGGTAATTAAGTAATTTATGACAAATTCCTCAAACACAAATCACCAACACTCGCCAGTGTGCCATTGATCATCTGAAGGGCCCTAACAATTAAAAGGAAGTATCTTTTATTAAAAGCTCCTGAAAAAAAGAAATCTCCAAAGCCAGATTGTTTCACTTTCTTATAATAAATACTCACTGGAATATTATGAATCTTTAAAAGAAAAAATAATACCAATTTTACACAATCTCCTGGAGAAAATAGAAAAGGAAGAAAACTCCCCAAACATTTTATGAGGCCAGTAGTACCCTGATACCAAAACCATACAAAGTCAATGCAAAGAGAAAACTATAGAGTAAAATCTCTCATGAATTTAGATACAAAAGTCCTCAACAAACACTAACCAAATGAACTCAAAAATATATTTAAAAATATACCTATGACAAAGTGGGATTTATTCCAGGGTTTCAAGGCTACTGGATCAACATTCAAAAGTCAATCAGTGCTATTCAACACACCAAAAGCAAATAAAGAAAAATCCTGTCAATAGATGAAGAAAGAGAGTTTGACAAAAGCCAAAAATACTGAAACTTGCTAAAGAACATCTACAAGAAAACTGCTAATATACTTAATGATGAAGACTAAATGTTTTCCCCTAAGATTGGGAACAGGGCAAGGGTTTAAGATCTCACCACTTTACTCAGCAAGATTTTTAAAAAGTTATACAAATTAGGAAAAAAATAAAACTACCTCTATTTGCAGATGACACGATTGTCTGTGTATAAATTTCCAAGGAGTCTAGCAAGAAGTCCTAGTATCAATAAAGAGTAAAATTCTAGTACTTCGTGTAAGTGAATTCAGCCATGTCACAGGATAAGAGATCAACACATTAAAATTAATCCTATTTCTTTATAGTAACAGTGAACATGAGGAAAGCAAATTAAAAACACAGTATTATTTACAATTACTGTAAAGAAAACAAATTACTTCGTGCTATGGACTGAATTCTGTCCTCTCCCCACCAAATTCATGTTGAAGCCGTAATCCCCAATGCAAGTATATTTAGAGATGAGGCCTTTAGGAGATAATTAAGGTTAAATGAGGTCATAATGATGGGTTCCTGATTTGATAGGATTCGTGGGTTTATGGGACTAGAAAGGGATCTCTCTCTCTCTCTGTCTCTCTCTGTCTCTCTGTCTCTGTCTCTCTCTCTCTTTTCCCACCTCTTCTCTGTGCATGCACAGAGAAAGTCATCTGAGCGCAGAAAGAGAGCCCTCACCGAACCTGGTAATGCTGGTACCATGATCTCTGATTTCCAGTCTCTAGAACTGTGAGAAAATAAATTTCGATTGTTTAAGCCACCGAGGCTATGTGATTTTGTATGAATTTAACAAAGCGTGAATAGTATTTGTATGCTGAACATTATTACAAGATACTTATGAAAACAATCAAAGAAGAAGTAAATAAATGGTGAGGTACACTTGTTAATTGATTGGAAGATTCAATACAGTACAGATGTGAGTTCTCCACAAATTGATCTATAGGCTTAATGCAATTCCTATGTAAATCCCAGCGAAGTTTTTGGAGACACAGAAAAACTTATTCTAAAATTTGCATAGAAAGACACAGGTCCTAGAATAGGTTAGATAATCTCGAAAAAGAACAAAATTTGAGGAATTACGCTATCTGATAATAAGGCTTACTATATAGCTACATTAGTCAAGATAGTGTGGTATTGGTGCAGGTATGGATGCACAGATCAATGAAACAGAATAGAGAATCCAGAAATAGACCGACGTAAACATGCTCAACTGATTTTTTACAATGGTGGAAAAGCAATTACAAGAGTGAAGAAAGGATAGCCCTTTCAATAAAATGGTGCTGAGGAAATTGGACATTCCTATGGGGGAAAAAACCAGAAAGTAAGAAGAGAAAAAAAAGACTTGATCTAACCCTAACACCTTATATAAAAATTAACTGAAACTGGGCTGGGTGCGATGGCTCACGCCTGTAATCCCAGCAATTTTGGAGGCTGAGGCAGGTGGATTGCTTGAGCTCAGGAGTTCAAGACCAGCCTGGGTGACATGGTGAACCCCGTCTCTATAAAAAATACAAAAATTAGTCAGGCGTGGTGGTGTGCATCTGTAATCCCAGCTACTTGGGAGGCTGAGGTGGAAGAATCACTTGAGCCCAGAAGGCTGAGGCTGCAGTGAGCAGAGATTGGGCCACTGCTCTTTAGCCTGGGTGACAGAGCCAGACTCTGTCTCAAAAAAGTAATAATAATTAATTGAAAGTGGATCATGTTAAAACTTTGAGGAAAAAAAAAAACATGAGAAAATCTGTGTGATTTCAAAAACTTCTCAGATCATTGTGAAGAGGATGAAAAATAAGTACAGACTAGAAGAAAATATTTACAAACCATGTTCTAAAAAGAAATACTATTCAGAATACAAATAACTCTTAAACTCAACAGTAAAAATGCAAATAAACAAATAAAAGCCAACAAAAATCCAATTAGAAAATGGGCAAAGACATGAGGCTACACAGATGGCAGGTAAACAAGTGAAAAGGTGCCCAACATCCTTAACTATGAGAGAGATGCAAATTAAACTCACAATGAGATGTCAACTACATACCTATCAGAATTGCTAAAATAAAAATTAGTGACAACACCAAATGCTGAGAAGGATATGGAGACACTGGATCACTCATGCATTGCTGGTGAGAATGTATAATTGTACAGTCACTCTGAAAAATAGTTTGGCAGTTTCTTATGAAACAAGATGTGCAATTATGATATGCCCTAGCAATCACATTCTTCATCTTAGCAAAATGAAGGCTTATGTTATACAGAAACCTGTACACACATGTCCGTGGAATATTTATTTGTCATAGCTAAAAATCTGGGAGATATCCTTAAACAGGTAAACGTTAAGCAAACTACAGTACACACACACCACTCAACAATAAAAAAGAATGAACTATCAATACACTCAACAACTTGGATGATACCCAGAGAGAAAAAAGCCAATTCCAAACAGTTACCTACTGTTTGATTTTCATTTATATAAAATTTTAGAAATGACAAAATATTGGAAATTTTGGACAGATTTGTGGTACCCAGTGGTTAGTGATTGGAACGAATGGGACATGAACCTTATGTATATACGTATGTGATACACATATCTCTATACTTGTATGTGTGTGTGTTTGTTCTATGAAATATATGTGATATATATGTTATATATATATATATGTATATATGTGATACATATATATGTGTATCAGATGTATATTCATATTTCATAGAACAAACACACACACACACATACAGATGAATACATTTAAAACTGGGGAAGTTTGAGAACAAAATTGGTGGATTTTATCAATAAAAATATGCAAGTTGTCTTACTATAGCTTGTCAAAATGCTACTATTGAGGAAATTGTGTACAGGGTACAAGATCTCTCTGTATTATATATTACAACAGTATGCATGTCTACAATTATTCAATACAAATTTTGATAATAAATAATGTGTCATGATGTGCCCAGGTATAGTTCTAAATATCATGCTCTACTAAAAGGAACCAGAGGTCTTTGGAGGAATATGTGATTCCAGGAATCGGATGGCAAGAGTAAAAAGTACAAGGAGATACTGGGGCATCTAGTTGTTCCAGGAAACAAGGAAGTGCCCAAAGATTAATGGAGAAATGCAAAAGGATACAGGAATCAGTTTGAAAGAAATCCCATGGGTCAAAATTGGGATAATTTGATTACTTACTTAATGATTGCAAATTATTAAATGAATAAAAATCCTTGAATCCAAAGTTATACCGAGAGAAAGATAAAGATAGAGGGAGAATAATGTTTCATAACCTGAGATTTCTATTACTCCAACTCTTTAGTCTGCAAACTGATAATTAAAGGAAAAGAATTAAGCACATACCCAGCCTTTAAGGGAGAAAAAATAGTCCATCCACAGTTGATGAGGAAAAGCTCATCTTTATGGGTGAATACCAGCTCATAAAATACAAGGAAATTCAGAATTAGAAAAGCATCATTTCATAACGTAACAACAGTGAAATAATTGGTTTGGTCAAACATTACTGACAGATTCCAAAACCAGCAGGAAAAATATTGTAAAGGAACAAGATACTTACACTGTGTTAAAATAATATCCCTCAGATTGAGGTGGGAGACCAGACAGGGCTTGTTTTCTTGTCACAATCCTGCTGACCAAAACAGGATCTGCTCCAGATGGGATGAAGCGAAGAAACTAGCAGGAACCAGCAGATGGTGATGAGAGCAATCCCTAGCAGCCCTCACTACTCATTAGCATAAGACCCTCCCCACCAGCACCATGACAGTTTACACCTGCCATGGCAACAATCCAGAAGTTATCACCTCTCCCTAGAAAATTTTAAATAACTCACCCCTCAATTTGCATTGACCTGCCCCTTAATTTGCAGGTAATTGAAAGTGGGTTCATGTAAGTATAAATACAGTTGCCAAGAGCATCATACTTTGCTGACTCTGGCTACACTGCCTATGAGATAGCTATGCCCTGAGAGGAGCAGTATGTTCAATAGAAGATTGCTAGCTAACACTACCAGCCAACCCTTGAAATCTTTCCTGGGTGAAGCCAAGAACCCTTTTTGGTTAAGTCCCAATTTGGGGCTTGCCTGTCCTGCAACAAGATCATTTGCTTATTGCAAAGGGAAGACCATGTTTTCATAATAGAAAAATATATCAATCACCACTTTAGTGAAGAGATAATATTTAGTTTTATTACTACTGGGATAATTTGATATCACAAACCTCTGATGTGATGAAATATGAAGTATACAATACCACCTATGAGGCATACTTGCCAAAATGTGTAACTTGAATTTAAGTAAGCCTTTAGATGTAACTTTTAGTTGTATAGGAAATAGAGGAGCAATCTAATGACACAGGAAACAATCAGACAAAATCAGTAGATAACTGGCCTGGTCTATTAAAATAAATGTTGATGAGATTATTTTAGATTGAAGAGACTAAAAAGACATATCAACCCGAATCTGAAGTGTAAATACTAATTAGACTCTGTGTTTGGGGGAAGAATCATCTTATAAAACACATTTAGGAAACAATTGGGGAAATTTAAACATCTGTTGGGAGTTAGATAATATTGGGAAATCATTATTGATTTGTAGGTGTGAAAATGATATGGTGGCTATATAACAAATTATGTCTTGATCTTGTACCTAGAAAACCCTGAAGATTCTTCCAAAAGATTCCTAGATTTGATAAAGGACTTCAGTAAAGTTTCAGGTTACAAAATTAACATACACAAATCAGTTGCAGTTCTGTACACCAACAGTGTTCAAGCTAAGACTAAAATCAAGAACTCAATTCCATTTACAATATCCACCCACACAAATAAAACACCTAGAAATACATTTAAGCAAAGAAATAAAAGAGCTCTACAAGGAGAACTACAAAATACTGCTGAAAGAAATTGTAGATGACACAGCAAATGAAAAACATCCCATGCTTATGGATTAAAAGAATTAATATCATGAAAATGGCCATACTGCCCAAAGTAATTTACAAATTCAGTGTAATTCCTATCAAATTACCGATATCATTTTTCACAGATTTTGAAAAAAATTCTAAAGTTCATATGGAACCAAAAAAGAGTTTGAATAGCCAAAGCAGTCACAAGCAAAAAGATGAAAGCCAAAGGTGTCACATTACCTGACTTCATACTATAACTACAAGGCTATAGTAACTAAAACAGCATGATACGGGTACAAAAATAGACACATCAGTGAAACAGAGCAGGAGAACTCAGAAGTAAAGCTACGTAGCTATAACCAACTGATCTCCAACAAAGGCAACAAAAATAAACAATGGGGAAAAGGCACCCTACTTAATAAATGGTGCTGGGAAAATTAGCACCATACACAGAAGAATATGGACCCTATCTCTCACCACACACAAAAATTAACTCAAGATAGGTTAAAGACCTAAACATAATACCTGAAACTATAAAATCCTAGAAGAAAGCCTAGGAAAAACGTTTCTGGACACTGGCTTAGGCAAAGAGTTTATGACTGAGACCTGAAAAGCAAATGCAGAAAAAAGAAAAATAGACAAATGGGACTTAATTAAACTCCAGAGCCCTGCACAGGAAAAGAAGCAATCAACAGAGTAAACAGACAACCTAGAGAATATAGTAGAAAATATTCACAAACAATGCATCTGACAAAGGACTAATATCCAGAATCTATAAGCAACTGAAACAAATCAACAAGAAAAAAATAGCCAAATAACCCCATTAAAAAATGGGCAAAGGACATGAACAGACATTTCTCAAAAGAAGACATACAAATGACCAACAAATACTTCAAAAATGTTCAGCATTGCTAATCATGGGAGAAATGTAAGTTAAAACCACAAGGAGAGAGAGACCATTTCACAGCAGTCAGAAAGGCTATTAAAAAGCCAAAAAATAACAGATGTTGGCAAGGATTCAGATAAAAGAAAACGTTTATATCCTGTTGGTGGAAATTAGTACAACTTCTATGGAAAGCAGTATGGAGATTCTTAGAGAATTAGAAATAGAACTACCATTTGACCCAGCAATCCCACTACTGGGTATTTACCCACAGGAAAAGAAATCGTTACATCAAAAAGACACCTGCACTGATATGTTTACTGCAGCACTATTCACAATAGTGAAGTCACGGACTTTGTGTCCATTGACAGGTGACTGAAGAAAGAAAAATATGCTATATATACACCGTGGGAATACTACACAGCCATAAAAAAGACTGACATCATGTATTTTGCAGCAACATCGATGGAGCTCGAAGCTATTATCCTAAATAAAATACTCAAAAACAGAAAAGTAAATTCTCACCCTTAAGTGGGAGCTGAACAATGGGTACAAATGCACACACAGAAGGAAATAATTGACACGGGGACTACAAAAACAGAGAGGGTGGAAGGGAAATGAGAGTTGAAAAAGTATCATCTGAGTACGATGTTCACACTTTGGGAGATGAGTACACCAGAACCCCACACCTCACCATTACACAAACATATCCATGTAACAAACCTGCACATATACCACCGAACTTATCAAAATAAGTAAATAAATCATCTTGAGCTTCAAAAAAGAGAAATTGTGTCTTTATTCCTAGAATGTGAGTGCTGAAAAATTGAGACAACATGACATTAATGTATGTATCTTACTTTAAATGTTTTTGAACAAATGTATGCACAGATGCATGCATATAGAGACATACGACATCACTGAATCTAGGTTGTGGGTAGATGGATGCATCTCTGCTTAAAGCCCATGTGTGTGGATGTTACTACTTAGCTCACAAGCAGCAGCTTTCCTAAGACTCCTCACTGTTTTCCAAGGTGCTCATTGCACTCTAGAAAAGAGGATCTGTGCTCATTTTGTGGGGTCTCTCCTCTGACCATGCCCATCGATCAACCAAATCAATCTCCAAAGAACAAAGTCTCCCCTTCATATTCATGCCTGCCAGAGCTATGAATTTGCTCTTGGCACAGATGCAAAAATAAATGTACGGTTTCTTCTTTTACCTCTTGTCCTTAGAAGATGGATTTAAATATGTGACTTTTTTCGTCTGTATTGAGGTTAACATTCAGTTTCTCTGGTTGGGTTCACTGATGGAACATAGTATTGTGGGTCGTCATCTTTAGTACACTCAACTTTGGTACAACTACTTACACACTACACATTCTCACCTCCCAAGGCTTTATGTATGACTCTGCCTCTTCTATAGTAGATGAATAATTCTTTTTTTCTTAAGCTGATCTACCTACTGCTGCATGCTAACTAAAAGGTCTACTGCATTTTCAGTGTTTCAATATGTTAAGGTTAGGCTGATGATTTGAATTAACAATAGAAAATAACATTTAGGAGAAGGGGCAACCGATAGGCTCAGTCAGAATTTCAGGCCAGCAAAGGCTGTTGTGATAGGGTCAAGGGAAGGGTCTCTTTACATCACATTCAACAAGTGGCCAATCCTGCTGGCGCAGACAAGGAGGCTGCTCAGTGACTGATGAGGAAATGGGGGTAGGGGCGTGGGCACGCGCTCCGGAGGCTGCAGGCGCCATGGGCAGAGTCAGGAACCGCGCTCAGCAGCGGAGGCGAAAGCAGCCCGGGGATCCTCCCGCCGCCTGCGCGGCCGTCGCAGTCATGGGCGCCAGCCGCGCGCAGTGCCCCCGTGTCAGATTCGGGGTCGTGAGTCACTTCGCGGCCAGGCGGTGGCTAGGAAGGTCGCGGCGGAGGCGCGGGTGGCGACGGGTCCGGGAGAAGCGCCCAGAGACCCGCTGCCCTCCACGCCACCCTCGGACGCGCCGGCGCCAGTCGCGTCCCCCCAGGACCTGGACCTGGGCGCGCAGCGGGAGCGCTGGGAGAAGTTCAGGAAGCTGCGGGGGCTCAGCTGCGAGGGCGCCGCCAAGGTCCTGCTGGACACCTTCGAGTACCCGGGCCTCGTGCATCACACCGGGGGCTGCCACTGCGGCGCGGTCCGCTTTGCGGTCTGGGCTCCCGCAGATCTGCGCGTCGTGGATTGCAGCTGCAGGCTGTGCAGGAAGAAGCAGCACCGCCACTTCCTCGTCCCGGCCTCGCGCTTCACGCTGCTCCAGGGCGCGGACAGCATCGTCACCTACCGCTCCAACACGCACCCGGCGCTGCACAGCTTCTGCAGCAGGTGCGGGGTGCAGAGTTTCCACGCCGCCGTCTCTGACCCCGGGTGTACGGCGTCGCCCCGCACTGCCTGGACGAGGGCACCGTGCGCAGCGTGGTTATCGAGGAGGTCGGCGGTGGCGACCCGGGGAAGCAGGACGCAGAGGAACCCAAGGCCATCCACAGGACGTCCTCCCAGTCAGCCCCTGCCTGTCACCGGGAACAGCAACAGTGACTGTCCGCGCAAGCACGCCCGAAGCCAGCCTGGCGGCCCTGCGGGGAGCCTCCGACTACCTGCACAGATCACACGCTGTGAACGCGGTGTTTCCGGCCTGGTCAAACCGTGGTTTCCCTTCCAGGGTTTGCCCTCCCCCTCCGCTAGTTTTCAATGAACTCGCTTACGTTCCAAACCTTGAACACAACATTAATCTTGTGTACAACATTAACCTTGCAATCCCATAAACAAGAAGAATGTCTCTGCTTTTTCCAGCCATCCATTGATTGTATCTCTCGCTTTTACTGTTCTGCATACAGTCGTCACAAATCACCTGCAGATGATTCCCGTGTACTGTGCGTTCCTGCAAATCACCTGCCGATGATTCCCGTGTACACAGTACGTTCCGTGTACTGTGCTATTGTGAACAGGCTTGTTGTTTTCAGCGCTTTGCGTCTGGTGTGTAGGACGGCAACACACAAACAGTTTGTAAACATGTTGCCAGGACGTCTTCCACTCGTTATGGTGTGTGTGTGCACGTGTGTGTTTTAGACAGACATTCGCGTTTTCACTACTTAGACATCCAGTTATTTAGTGTTTTTAATATGATATGTTTTAAGATTCATTAGCATTGCATACCTCATTGCTCTTATTAAACAAATGATGTTAGTGTTTTCCTCTGTTTTGTTTTAGAAACTGTCTCTGGGAAGGGAGATGGGAGACAGAAATGAGAAACGTCTATGTGCTGTATGCCCTCTTTAATCTTTCTAAATACCTATCTTATACATGTGTTAAGTATTCAGAAATTAGTAAACATTTAATAAATAGAAAAGTATGTATTTCTATGCTGTATATTACAAAATCAGCTCTAATTTATATGTAATTCTTGATATCTGAAATTTTTATCAAACCTCAGTGGTGGGTTCAATGATACATATCAATATTATCATTTTATGGCTTCATAGAATTAAAAAATATGGATCTTTCATAATTTATGTAATCAACCTCTCTGACGGATGTTTAGCTTTTTCCAACTTTCAGTGTAATAATAATAATTCAAAGGCGCAAACTTCAAATAAATGTCTGCATTGTTGCACCACTTGGGTAAAACTGCCTGGATAATCTTTCCATATTTTATTTGCTGTCTGTCTCTCCTCGGTACATGCTTCATTAGAATTGTTTAACTTGGTTTACCTTTTCAACAAAGTGAAAACAGATCAATTAAGTGCTGTGCTGGTGAGAAGGAATGAGAGGGGGGCTAAACCCAGAGGAAGAACAAGCTGTTGGTGAAGGGGATGACTGAGAAAGAAATGGAAAGAGAGAAGCAACGAGCACCTTGGATGCAGCAAGGAATGTAGGGGAAAGGAAGAGGTGTTTAAGGGGAGTCTTTGTGGGGTTTTACCACAGGTTGCAGGAAGTCAGTGTTTTTCCCCGTATTTCCAAAGGAGGCTTTAAAGTTAATGTTACTTTATGTGTTAGCTGTCTTTTTTCTATTGCACAAAAGTATGTCCTACACTTCAAAATTGTAAATGAATATTTGTGAGCCATGAATGACAGTGGCCAGTGTGCCATGCTTCAGGCATCTCTTACTTCAAGGAAAGAGCAAGGGCTTGGCATTTGAGCCTGGCCTGAAAACACAGCTCTTCTACATACTACTGTCCAGTTTTGTAAAATCTGTAAAAATACAAAAATTAGCTGAGTGTGGTGGTGGGCACCTATAATCCCAGCTACTCAGGAAGCTGAGGCAGGAGAATTGCTTGAACCCTGGAGGTGGAGGCTGCAGTGAGCCAAGATGGTGCCACTGCACTCCAGCCTGGGCAACTGAGCGAGACTCTGTCTCAAAAAAAAAAAAAAAAAAAAAATCTGTAAAACACCACCTTCATCTTCATTGTGAGAATGAAATGAGGATGTGCGTGCAATCTGCTGGCACAGTGACTGGCACCCAGCAGACACTCAAGAATTTGCTATGATGGTTGCTCTTATTAGGTGAGGACGTTGAGGAATAGAACCAAGGGTCATGATTGTACTCAATCCTAGGATTTAGACACTTTCATGGATGTCCTCTCAGGTGCTATTTTTTTGGCACTTAAAGTGAGAGTTAGATCAATCCATTGACAGGGTAGGAGTAACAGGAAGTAAGTCCGTAGGTTGCTGCATGATCTTTCTCCTCTTAACTGATTTATCAGACAACATCCACTGTTTCTTGCCTGTCCTCATTCATCCTCGCTGGTGACTAGGGGAAACCTCAACCTCTCCCACCTCATACCCTATTCTCTGCCCAGCCTTCCTCCACTTTATGCATCCTGGGTGCCTGGCACTGTTTTTCATGCTAAGATAGAGCGGTGAACCAAAAACACAGTCTCTAGGCCCTTATCACTTCCATCTACTGGATGAGAAGAGAACTGTCAGCCTCCAAACAGTGTGACTAGGAAAAAGTGGGGTGCTGCGGGAGCACAGGAGGAGAGGCCAGTTAATAAGTTTATTCTTGTGCCAGTTAATAAACTTATTTGGGCCTCAGTTTTGGTGTCCTCCTCTCTAAAATTGTTATGATAATAACACTCATCTCCTAATCCTGTTGTCTCTCCAGGATGAGATACACAGGAACCTAAAGAGACCAGCCATGGCCGGGCATGGTGGCTCACGCCTGTAATCCCAGCACTTTGGGAGGCGGAGGCGGGTGGATCACGAGGTCAGGAGTTCAAGACCAGCCTGGCCAAGATGGTGAAACCCCATCCCTACTAAAAACTACAAAAATTAGCCAGGCGCAGTGGCAGGCACCTGTCATCCCAGCTACTTGGGAGGCTGAGGCAGGAGAATCGCTTGAACCGGGGGGGGCAGAGGTTGCAGTGAGTCAAGATCACGCCATTGCACTCCAGCCTGGGCGAAGAGTGAGACTCCATCTCAAAAAAAAAAAAAAAAAAGAGGCCAGCCATGTTCTAGGTGAAACTATTAGCTCAGTGTCCTGTGTTAGGCACATGTCAGTCAGCATGGAGGGGAAGCATTACAGGAACCCTGGGAATCTGGTCTACCCTGGGGTCATAGGTAAGGAAATGGGAGGTGGAGGCAGGGTTGGTGCCATTTCTATCTTCTCCTCTATCTCTTCACATCTACTGAAAAGGCTTCTTTTATTTATTAGATGTTCTGCGCTATGAGGACTTAAAATTACATTATTAGGTAACTAAAGTTAGTCCTCGCAGGCTAGGCTATAGAAGCTGGTACCAGCAGTAGTATAGCGCCCTCCAGTGGACATTATAAGTAATGGCACATTGTTGGATGATTTTACTGTTAACACTTGAGAAATTCAAAGGAAATGGGGGTGACACTTACTTCCTCAGATTCTCTGGAAAGAAGCCCAGTAGTTAGGATGCGTTCCTCTATAATAAGCATTCTAGGAATTACAACCAGGAAGAATAGAATCAAGCAGAGAAAGAGGCACTGTTTTTTTCTGTGTCCTTTTTATGAAATAGGACATCTTTCATAAAATCATTGCTCCCAAGTTTTATTTCCAGTTTTCTTTTCTTGTGCTAAATGACATCTTGGACTATTTAGAATATTAAGAATAGAACCTACATCAGTGAATTTCCAGGGACTACTCGTGTCAGATCATGCAGCTTTGACTGTGATAGATGAACTTACAATAAAATAAATTATATTAACAACAAAGATAAAATATTCAAAACAAATGGATTCCTATTTCTCTTATTACATTTTACTATTATGTACGTTCTTG
Source organism: Ateles fusciceps (assembly GCA_036589455.1). Taxonomy (NCBI): domain Eukaryota; kingdom Metazoa; phylum Chordata; class Mammalia; order Primates; family Atelidae; genus Ateles; species Ateles fusciceps. The sequence goes on from JAZHEH010003273.1 coordinate 343,006, forward strand.
AAGGTATTTATGTTTTTCACCTGTACCGTGGAAGTCATGTGGGATAGCGTGCCCCGGCTCATCTCTTCTCAGGCGTGTATTCAGTGACTTCCACATTGGTAGCTTGAAGTAAACCATGGTGGGGGGAATTTACAGCACCCAGAAATCAGGCCTTCATTTGTTATTATGTTGATTGGCTAGAATTCATGAAATTATGTAGGAAATGTTAATAATACTGATTAAACTTTAATGTGTTTTGTGTCTGTAGCCATTACATTGTGAATGGATTAGCATACAAAATTGAGAAACTATTATTTTTGTATTTAAAGACCATTGTTCGATTTGCCAAGGAAGTTACTAGAGTCATTGTTGAATAAGTGAAGTTCTTGATGAATACATGAAGTTCTGTATGGTTCTTTGTTGTTCGAAGTCTTTACTTGTTAACATAAATAAATTAAAACCCAAAATTCATGTTAGAACTCCACTTGGAGAGATGCTTGCTAGGTATTTATCAGTATATATCTGGCCAATACCTTCAACTCCCCCCCGCATCCCACGCACACCAAATGACCTGGTCTCCACTTTGCAAGTGACATCGGAAGGGATGGTTAGAGAAAATGGGACATAAGGCCTTGAAGCAGGGAATGGGAAGGGCAAACTGAGGATGTGATGAAGGGGTGGAGGAGCTAGGCCATTTCTATGAGTACACATGTGTGAGAATATATAGGTAATGTTTACTTAGAATGTGTTTCTTAACAAACTTCAATACAAAATCCATGCATATTCGAGGATATACATTTGTACATGTATGTACATAAATAGGCATTCAAGCATGTAACTACAATAGATGTAATCAATTTCATTTATTCATTTTTAAACAGGTTAATTCATAGACATATTAATATGTATGTGTAATGGATGTTCCAAAATTTTCAAAAACACTGGCTAAGTTTCCCCCCACTTCTTTTTCTCAAACCATAAATACGTTTTTTTTTCAGAATTTCCTACTGTTGGCAGGAAATAGTTTTACGTTACATGCCTTCTAAATAAGTATAATTCTGGATGTTATAAAAACCCAATAGCAGTTCGACTTCAGTGATTGGTGCATAGCGAGTATTTTTTGGATAATAATAAGTCAGATGATGTACGGGGCACTTGGGATTCAGAAAGAATTGGGTAGTGTCCTTACCCTCAAATATCTCACAGAAAGCAGAAATTAAACAAATATAATGTATGATCTAATATTGGGGCCAGGATAGAGGCCTGATCCTCATGCATGTCACACTCTCTCCAGCTTCTAAGACCTCATATATGTTATTCCACTCTCTGGAAAATTTTATTTCTGCTTTTCACGTAACTCCTATTTATTTGTTATATCTCAGATGGTGGGTCTTTTCCTTTGAAAGGCTATATCTTGCCCCGCCTTGAAATGCATTGTCAGGACATCTAGAATCTCCCTACTGCTATGAGCACCCATCACTGTTTGTTGTAATTTCTTGTTTTGTTGCCTTCCTCAACACACCGTGAGCTCCACAAGGACTGAGGTCGGTGACGCCTTGCTCATTTCTATATCCAGGAGCCTACTTCAGTACCTGGCATACTAGTGTGAGAAAAGGCACTACAACAGCTGGAGTTTCGCTCTTGTTGCCCAGGCTGGAGTGCAGTGGCTTGATCTCGGCTCACCACAACCTCCGCCTCCCGGGTTCAAGAGATTCTCCTGCCTCAGCCTCCCGAGTAGCTGGGATTACAGGCATGCGCTGCCATGCCCGGCCAATTTTGTATTTTTAGTAGAGACGGGGTTTGCCATGTTGGTCAGGCTGGTCTCGAACTCCCGACCTCAGGTGATCCTCCTGCCTCGGCCTCCCAAGTGCTAGGATTACAGGCGTGAGCCACTGCACCCAGTCTATCATTTTATTTTTAATCATTAGCTCTAGCGAGTTGGTATGAGCTGCCTACAGCACACTGCTGGTCCTGATCCCTTGTCTCCACAGATTCATGTAACCCTGAGACAGAACCGAACCAGTCCATTACAAAGATGACCTACCTTCTCCACTCCTTTACTAACTGACCCCCAGGACTAAAATTACAGCTCAGTTTCCCTAACATTTCCTTTCCTTTAAATCTCAAGTCCCTTGCCCTAAATGTAAAGTTCTTAGTTTCCAGGAATCCCTGGCTGCAGCCAGTCACCATCATCTTTGGGTATGTTTTACCAGGGCAGAAACTCTAGTATGCCTGGTGAACTGTTCTTCTCTATAGTCTTAATTAACTCTTTCCTCTGCAAGAGCAGTTTTCTTAACTTCATGGCAAAAGAATGTTAAAGGAGCCCTTGGTAATATTCTATTGCCTGGATTTGAAGGAATGGAGAGGGAGGGGAGGGAAAGGAAGAGAAAGAAAGAGGGAGGATAGGAGAGGGAGAGAGCGAGAAGGAGGTAGACGGAAACGAAAGGAAGAAAGGAGAGAGAGAGATGAAGGCTGGAAGTAGGCTGGATGTTACTATTCCCGGCACCTGTAATATTAGCATTTCTGGACTTGAAATTTTTTGTATGCAAATCCTTCTTTCTTTCTGAGTGAGATCTGTACTTTTTAATAAAGAATTATGTAACTGTAAGGATTACATTAGATAGTGCATGTGAAACATTTAGAAAAGTAGCCCCAGGTAGGTCTTAAGTACCGGAATCAGAGTGCCTAAATTTGAATCATAACCTCTTTTCTTTCTGGCAGGGTATTTCTAGGCAAGTTCATTAGCCTCTGAGTCTCAGGTTACTTTCTACGTAAATGGTGCAGAAAACACTATCTACCTTACAATGTTGTTCTATGCATTAAAATGGGTGTTGAAACATAGTCATCCCTCAAACACACGCCTGTCATCCTAACAACGATTATTTCCGACCCTAGCGTCTAACACCTTCCCAGTCCACTGTGTTGCTAGACTGCATGTTTCCCGGTGCTAGCTAGACCATCACATTGTTAGACCACTATTTAACCTGCTCTAAGGATTTCTGTTTGTCTTGTTTGTATGGATCAGGTTGCATTTAATCATTTTCCACTCCCATTTTCGGACCACAGAAGTATAGATGAGTAATAATGCCTAATCTATACCAATAGCTCTATGCTAATCTTTGATGCTCACACAATGTACAAGATTAATAATCCTGTGATTCTACTGTGTACGGCAGTCATTTATCATCTTCCTGGTAACCCCAAAAGGTGGATTTCATTATCTCTAATTTATACAAGAGTAAGTAAGCTCAGAGGAGCGCAAGATCATATCCAGAGTCACAAAACCAGTAAGTTATGATCAAGGGTATTTATGAGTCTAGATCCCATTCCCTTCACTGTAATTCAAACTGTCTTGAGTTCTACCAGTATGAAAGGTCAATACTTACTGTCTTCCCAAAAACGCTACATGATCATTGAAGGCAGAGAATGATTTAACATTCTCTTGTACCTCTGGTACCCAATTTAATGTTAACCCCATAATAAGTATGCACAAAATATCTGGTTCGTGTCTTTTGTAGGAACATGGATGAACCTGGAAACCATCATTCTCAGCAAACTGACACAAGAACAGAAAATCAAACACCGCATGTTCTCACTCATAGGTGGGTGTTGAACAATGAGAACACATGGACACAGGGAGGGGAGCATCACACACTGGGGTCTGCCGGGGGGGGGTAAAGGGGAGGGACAGCAAGGGGTGGGGAGTTGGGGAGAGATAGCATGGGTAGAAATGCCAGATATAGGTGATGGGGAGGAAGGCAGCAAATCACACTGCCATGTGTGTACCTATGCAACAATCTTGCATGTTCTTCACATGTACCCCAAAACCTAAAATGCAATAAAAAAAATATATATATATATAAATATCTGGTGACTAGTTTACAAGGACTCAGTTTCCATTTAAAATTCTATATAATTTAACAAGGCTGAATCTGTAATGATATCACAGCTACAGAAAGAATGTGTCACTCAGACGTTCTCTCCATTAAAGTATTTTTCTGTTCTCAGAAGCTGTGTGAGTTGCTGAAAGAGACTTGAAGCAATAGCTATTTAATCAGATATTTGTTCCAAAAACTCAATAATCTTTATACTGTTTTACTTATATAATCACATATTTCATTCAAAAATACCACTTGCTATTAATTACATGCATAAGATAAATAAGAGGATACTATGTTGTTTACTTTCACGTATTTAATTCCTCTTCAATTTGCTAAGCTCTTGTCTTACAATAATTAATTCCCAAACAACATTGTCATACAAGCTGTCATAGGGCAGGGACATTTACTCAAGGAACAGTGTCAGTTTTCCTCGCTGCTGAATCCCCAGCACCTAGAGGGGATAGCTAATCATATTAAGTGAATAGTAACTACTTGCGTGAATAATCTAATCTACGAACCAGCCTTGGACACAAAGTCCATCCTAAACAGGGCTCCTTTCTGAATTCTGAGTACCATGGAAAGAAGTCAAGGTAAGCTGCGGGGAGTCCCAGAGTCTAGTAAGGCCAGTACAACTAAGACTGCAGGCGTCTGGATTCAAGCAGATCTAGAGGCTTCTGTCTCTCTCACTTGCAAGTTGTGTGACATCAGGATTGCGTTAGAACCACTCTTAGCCTGCCACCTCCTCTGTACGTTTCTTATATAAAAGTCACAAATGCTGTCATTCATTTACTCAAGAAGCATTTATCGAATGTCCTCTATGTGCCTGGCACTGTCATGGGTGCTGCGAATAAAAGAGGAATAAACAACAATAAATACATTTCCTGGCCTCTGGAAGCTCACAGTTCGGTTAATAAGACAAACACATTACCACTGTTTACAGCACAATGGGATTAGGGCTAAAATAGACATATTATGGCTTGCTATTGGTACATATAGTAAGGAAAGCTTTTGTTGTTCACATTCCAGTCTTTCTGCCAATAAAACCTTATACCTTTTAAAGACCTGAGACCTGCCTCTTGAATTGTTTGTGTGTAAAATTTAACATGGTAGAGAGAGCAAGGAATTATTTCTGGTTCAGCTGTATCCAAGTGTAACTCAAAACTTCAAATGGAAACAGACATGGCAAAAGTCACAATGGAGGAAAATCTACCTTCCTCAGTGGAGATTCTCATCAACGTTGGCACATGAGTAGTATCCATAGACCTCTAGGATGCAAGAAAGGATCTTCAGAATAAGCCCCATCACTTTGGAGCAGAAGCAGCTGAGGCCCGATTCAGCTCTACACAAGAAAAATGTGCTGAGGTTGCTCTGGCTGGACATGGTTCTGGCGTTTTCAAGGCACAGAGATGACTCAGACAGTATCCCTGTCCTCTGGGAGTTTACACTCTAACAGGCAGAAACATAAACAGATAATTTCAATGACTGCATATTTTTCTTTCCCCAACCTACCCTGAGAGACATTTATCAATTCCTACCTTCTCTGCTTTCTACAGATGAGGAAACAGGATAGTCTCAGGGTAGTAGGTAATGGAACTGGGTTTTGCATCCAGATCTGTCTGTCTCCAAAGCCAGACCTCTATCCACTCACTATGACAACACTTCACGTATACTGTACTTGCTGAAATATACCTGCCCTTCCTGATGAGACACGTGTGATGCTTCCAATAGGGTTCATACCTGAAAAATCTCAGCACCCAGCAGAAAAGAGCATCCGGTAAAGTGCTAGGATAGAGCTCAGAATTGCTGCTCTGAAGGCAACAGCCTGGGATCAACTATTTCACTTTATAGTGAGTCTGAAAGGAGAAGGAAGCATGACGGAAAGGAGAAGGAAGCATGACGGAAAGTGAAAGCAGAGCCAGGGGAAGTGCACCTTTAAGTTCCAAAAGAAAACGGACGGGTTTGTTGTAGGCGTGAACTTGGAATAAAGGGCACAGAGCATTGGATTCAGGCTGACCCAGTGATGAAAACTGATCACACTGCTACCTAGCTGTGTGTCCCTGACCAAGCTAAGCTTTTGTACAGCTTGATCACACCCACGCACCCTCAGCCTGGTTTTTAGAGGCCTTCCTCTGTGTTTCCAGTGACTCATCTTCTCAGCTCTGTCGGCGTTCTCATCAAAATGTTTGGCAATTACATTTCTGAATAACTGTTGCCCACGAGACTAAAAGCGCTTTGTAGCCTTGGCTTGGATCTTTCCCGTGTCCAAAAAGCCATTGTGTTCAGTAAATGTTTAATGTGCAACCCACTTCTCAGTAAAGGATAGCTAGTATGCCACCACCACATTCAAACTTCTCTTCACTTCGAGGGGGGATTGGGCCTTTCATCCACACCCCGTGTTTAGAACCCTCCAGACCTTCCACACCTAACACATGTGCCTCTTAATGAACCTTGGTCAACTTGCTATTACCTTATTCACTCATCTGGCCTCAGGGTGAGAGCCCATTAGATGATTTACTAAAACTTTCTCAAATACAAACTGTGATACACAATGAGTCTTTAATAAATATTGTTGGAAGAGACAAACATGTTGAGTGAATACAAGCCTAGCAATTGTATTATTTTATGTCAGAGTTTACATACACAGATATCATTTTGACAGAATTAAGTATGTTAAATCCAATAACTGGTGAAACAGCCAACATAAGTGAACATTTTCACACTCACAAGGAGATGACTTTCCTGGTTTTCCTCATACTCCTGCGGTAACTCTTTTTCAATCTATTTGAATTTTTCTTCTTCTTGGTAGTCGTCTTCTTGATGTGCCACACAAAGACGTTTTTTTTTTTGAGACAGAGTCTCGCTCTTGTCATCCAGGCTGGTGTGCAATGGCACAATCTCGGCTCACTGTAACCTCTGCCTCCCAGGTTCAGGGATTCCCCTGCATCAGCCTCCTGAGTAGCTGGGATTACAGGCACATGCCACCATGCCCAGCTAATTTTTGTATTTTTGGCAGAGACAGGGTTTTGCCATGTTGGCCACGCTGGTCTTGAACTCCTGACCCAGGTGATCCACCTGCCTCGGCCTCCCAAAGTGCTGGGATTATAGGCATAAGCCACTGGGCCAGGCTGTCAAAGACTTTTAATTCATCACTTACAGACCCATTTTATGTTGTGGGTATGCATCGGCCTTTACCCACTAGACCTCAGGAAATCTAGACTGAAATACAGTAAGCATTATTGAGTGTTTATTGAATTAATTGATATTTTACTGTGCTACTCATAGCAAAAGAAAACTATCTTCCAATCTGGGATTAGTACAGTAGGTACCATAATTTCGATATTTTGTATTAGATGCCAAGTAAAGTTTTCCATTGCATATGAGGTACTGAGGGAGCAGGGAATTCTGATTCATTTTTTCAGTGTCATCCCTCATCATAGCTAGCACAGTCTAAACCACAGGACATAACTTGGGTTAACATTTCTCAGAACTCAGTAATGCATTCACCACTTTTAAGACTTTTTACAATTATAGATACCATTGTGATGTTTTTTCTTTTTTAAAATTTTTTTATTTTTTATTTATTTATGTTTTATATAAGTCTACAGCATCCGGTATTCCCAGATGGTCTCCCATCCAAGTACTAACCAGGCCCAACCCTGCTTAGCTTCTGAGATCAGACAAGATCGGGTGTGTTCAGGGTGGTGTGGCCGTAGACTGTGCTGGTTTTTTCTAATATTTTCAGTGAAACAGAATTACATAAAATTGAATTAATTTAAAATAACATATGTAACTATAAAACTGGAAAATCAGGGTAGGAAGAGATAATTTCATAAAGAAATACAGGCCAGGCGCAGTGGCTCATGCCTGTAATCCCAACACTAGGAGGCCAAGGCGGGCAGATCACCTGAGGTCAGGAGTTTGAGACCAGCCTGGCCAACATGGTGAAACCCCATCTCTATTAAAAATACAAAAAATTAGCCAGGTGTGGTGGCAGACGCCTGTAATCCCAGCTAGTTGGGAGGCTGAGGCAGAAGAATCACTTGAACCCAGGAGGCATAGAGAGCCGAGATTGTGCCACTGCACTCCAACCTGGGCAACAAGAGTGAAACTCCATCTCAAAAATAAATAAATAAATAAATAAAAGTGTTTAAAAGATTTTTTTATTTACATTTTTTATTGAAAAATTTCCTTAAATTACTTAAGTCAATTTGCTTCAAATAATTATTTTATTTATTCTTCGTTCTTTTTATTAAAGTGAAATAAGAATGAAATAAATACTAGATTTCCACACTACTAAATACTTCATATGTATTCTCATCCAATCCTCATAAAGCAACTCAGAATGCATAATACCATTTCCATTTTTCAAGATGAGAAAACTGAGACCAGGGGAAGTTAGAAAAGATAGCCCAAATCTGCTATGCCACAGATTTAGGATGGACACCCACCGTCATATGATGCCAAAGGCCACAAGGACTGCTGAGTGAGCAGCATAGGCCATTGTCAGCTTAATTATCCACCAACATTCTCTCCGACGCAGTTTCACGGAATTTTATGATCTGAACACTATCAACGCTATCAGCCAACTTCTCATCCCTGAGACCTCTCCCCAGATCCTGTGGCAAAATGCTCAGGACACCCAATGAGATGAGGTATGGCTTTTTTTTTTCTCTGAAATACAGTTATAATTTCTGTCTTTTGTTTAGATGCTTTCTCAGAGAGAAAAAAGTCATTTTTTGCAATATCCTGCTGTCAGCCAAAGGTTGTGTTCTGAGGAGGGTCCTTTATCGCAGAAATGGTTTCTGGTTGAAAGAATGCAAACTGCAAGCTTAGATTCTGCTTCTATAAAAACAGATGACAGAAGGGGAGGACAGAAGGATGGCCTCTATTCCTAGGTAAACAAGAAGTCTGATAATGGATGAAAGATTAAACGGAGAGAAAAAACTGGGCAATTGCCAAGAGGGTAGGAAACCTGAAGGAAAGATCAGATATCTGGAAAGGAAATGTTATGGTGATTTTCCATGGAGTGTGTAATATCAACGCTCTTCCCCAGTCACCACACAAAGATCTTGATGTGGCTGTGATATACTATATGTTCACTAAAAAAATAAAACACATGTGTAACTATTAAAATTTTAATGTCCAAGTAGCACTAAAATTATTATGAATATCACCAGTTTTCTGTGTTCCACACTTTTGGAAGCTCTTACTTTCAGAAAAGAGAAAGGGCTTTTAAGTTAGACAGACCTGGACTGGACAGTTTCATTTCAAGGAGGGCAGAACAGGTAAGCAAACAGTTAACAGTCTTGTTTATAATTAGACACGTTACATTTCACAGCCTGAGATAATACCCTAGTCTTGGATTATGGCATCCTTTCCATAGAGTTGCAGAGTAAGCCATGGCATTCCTGATGAGATAGCCACCTTCCTGGCAACACCGTTTCCTCCCGGACCATCTAAAACTTCAGCAGGACCCAGCATCCCTATAATGTGACAGGAGCCTCTGAGTCAGCACTAAAAGGAGTTTTCCTGAAGTCAAGAGGCATGCAGTACACCTTCCTAACTTTTTAATGTGTGGAAAGACCAGACAGCTCAGAAAATGACAGCGACATTAGAAGCATCTTCTCTGGAAGTTCGGTGCCTCATCCACTGTCCAAGGCTTGGAAACTGCACCTGCCTCTTCTCTCACTGCTCTCTATGTGAGGTTGAATCCTCAGAGAGAGAGTAGCTCTCCACAATCTGCGGTGGCTGTGAAAGGTTGCGGGGAGAGCCCTACCTCATAGCCTGGTACCATTCACAGTCAGGCAGAGCTTTCATTCAAGGGTTTCCCTATGGGCCGTCACCAGGAAAATACAGTTTTGCAGCATTCTGTCTGCAGAAATTGGCTCCAGATCATAGACCACACAGTATTTGGCTGATTTTAAGAAATTTGGAACAAGCATATCCAGGAAAAGTGAGGGTTATAGTGGTTTTAATAAGTGACATTACTGGCAAAGAGAGACATCAGTGTACTGGAAGCAGCACAGGGCTTTGAGGCAGACAGATTTGCAGTTGAAAACAAACTCCAGCACTAGCTAGATGTGTTTTCTTGAGCAAGTTGCTTAACATCCATTTATTCCTCAGATGAATGTGTACTGAGTGCTTGCCATATACCACATATTATTCTCTCTGTTAATTTCTCATCAGACAAATGGAGATAGTAACAGCACCTACCTCCTAAACAAGCCCCCTACTGGGACCACATGGATTAAAGGGGCCCACCTCTGTTTTCCCCCGCATCCCCCTGTTCTCACAGCTTTCCTGCTTCCCACTCATCAGTACTTTAATTATCTGTTCCATTAGACTGTGGGCTCTTTGTGCCTGGGACCAAACTTGAATCATCATGTGTGCCTGCAGTGCTTGGAATCTAGTGCCCTGAAGGTCTTCAGTAAACATTTATTCTATGAAGAATATGGAACATCCTACACACCCAATAGAGTTAGATGTTATTGTACTGATTATATGTTAGTTGGCAATAATATCTTTTAAACAAGTGACTACAGGACATCTTTCAACTCCAATTTTCCTCACTAAGAGAAGGGTCTATGTCTTTCAACCCCATACTTCTCAAATTTCCAGAACCAGTATATTCTTGAATTCTTGATTTCTTTTTCTTTCTTTTTTTATTTTTTATTTTTAAAAAGAGTTTCACTCTTGTTGCCCGGGCTGGAGTGCAATGGTGCAATCTTGGCTCACTACAACCTCCTCTTCCTGGGTTCAAGCGATTCTCTTGCCTCAGCCTTCCGAGTAGCTGGGATTACAGGTGTGCGCCACCACACCTGGCTAATTTTGTATTTTTAGTAGAGATGGGGTTTCTCCATGTTGGTCAGGCTGGTCTTGAACTCCCAACCTCAGGGGATCCACCCGTCTTGGCCTCCCAAAGTGCCGGGATTACAGACATGAGCCACCGTGCCCAGCCAGAATTCTTGATTTCTTAATGTATCTGAGTGTATCTGTTAGTGTGATTTTCCTCCAAATGGGATTGAACTGAATAATTCACTGATTGCTTCCCACATGCAGAGTGATGGGTATATATAGGCATGCTAATTAGAGTATTTTATTTTATAGGTAAAATGCATAAGTATCATTCAGGCTTACATAGATATATTTTAAGGTGTGAACCCAGTGATCAATGGAATTGTCAAGTACAGGTAAGCACTCTTGTATTCACAAGAGACAGTTCTGCTCATCTTCTCTGCCTATTTCACTTATCTCCTATTTCTTTATGTCCCTTCTTTGTGTTCCCCTGTTTCTTAGATAGGACAAACTATTTCCTTGGTATTTACAGATCTGGCATACAGGTCATTGGTTGAAAACTGATAGGCATACTGATTATTTGTTGAATTAATTAACCTTAGCAATGACACTGATAGGAAAACAATTCCCTAACCCAGTCTGGAATTAGAAAAACAAGTGCCACCACTATTAGTTCTAACTGTGTATCAGGTACCAGATGAACTCTTGTGGTGAGTTACGAAGTTCTGAGGAAGAAGAACTTTGACTCCTTTTACCGAGACATTGCATATGGTAACTGTCACAGTGAATCAAGGTAGCTTTTCCCAGATCTTGGTCATTCATGTATCACCTTTAGGATTTTGAACATATCCAAATATCGTATCTCTTGTGAGATCTCTTGTGAGATACGGTATTTGGATACGTTAAAAATCCTAAAGATTAGGGATCCAAGATGGCCGAAATAGGAACAGCTCTAGAGTGCAGTTCCCAGAGAGAACAATGCAGAGGGTGAGTGATCACCGCATTTCCAAACGAGTTATTACTGCCCACAGGCTGAAAAGTGCCACAAGTTTCCAGCACAGCTGTTTCAGCCGGTGCAGTGGGTCTCTGCACAAAAACTCACACAAATCTGGTTGGCTGTTTCACCTGGTACGTGGAATGCCTGGGGAGACAGAGCCACCCATTCAACTGAAAAAAAGTGGGCTGAAACAGGGAGCCAGGTGATCTGGCTCGGCAGGTCCCACCCCCACAAAGACCAGCAATATGAAACGCTCTGGATAGAGAGTTTCACAGCAAGCGTAGCTGGACCCGGGATGGTCCAGCTCTGTGGCGGTAAGGGCATCCACCATTAGAGAGGCAGTCCAACACTAGAGAGGCAGTCCACCATTACAGAGGCAGTTCACCATTACCGAGGCAGTCCGCCATTACCGAGGCAGCCCGCCATTACCGAGGCAGACTGCCATTACCGAGGCAGTTCTAACTATACCTCTATAAACAAAACTGCAAGGAAGTTCACACAGCAACTGGGCAGAGCCCACAGCAGCTCAGCACACCTCTGCTGGCAGACTGTGACTAGGCTACCTCCTTGCTGGGCAGCGCATCTCTGAAAAAAGGCAGCAGCATGTCAGGAACTTATAAATAAAGCTTCACCTTCCCAGGACAGAGCAACTGGGAAAAAAGGCAGTTATGAGTTCCACTGCAGCAGACTTAAATACACCTGCCCAGTAGCTCTGAATGGAACAACGGAGCTCACAGCTCAGCACTTGAGCTCCTATAAGGGACAGACTGTCTCCTCAAGCAGCTCCCTGACCCCCATATATCCAAAGAGACACCTCATAAAGGAGAGCTCAGGCTGACATCTGGCAGGTATCCTTCTGGGATGAAGATAACAGAAGAAGAAACTGGCAGAAACCCTTACTGTTCTGTAGCTGCTGCAGGTGATCCCCCAGGAAAGCAGGGTCTGGAGTGAACCTCCAGCAGTCCTACAGCAGAGGGCCCTGACTGTTAGTAGGAAAACTAAAAAAACAGAAGAAATAACTTCATCATCTACAAAAAGGACGTCCACTCAGAGACCTCATCTGAAAGTCACCAACTACAAAGACCACAGGTAGATAAATCTTCCAACCTGTCCCTTTGCCATCCTGTGCCCTGTAACGTTCTGTACTTTTTTTCCATGAATTACCTATCATTTCCAAATGTCACTCTAAGTGGGACTGCCATCTTTTGTGCCCAGGGCCTGAGTGTTTTGAGGATCCCAAGAAACAGTGATGTATTTCGCATGTAGCAGAAATATTTAGGCCATTACACTCAGCATACAGGAAAACCCACCTTCCTTTCATGTCCTGCACCCTCCCTACTCTTTCCACCCTTGCCTTAAGAATACATTTGGGACCCAATTTCCCTAATCAGTAACCTGACAACCATGATATTTTGTTTTCAGAAAAACTTATTGTAACCAATAACCTCCATTTTCCAGAAAGCCTCCTAGGACTGCAGCCACTCTAGCATGCCAAGAAGACTCTTCTCTGTGGTTTTAACCCCAGCTCTCCTAGGGTGGCCATTTATTTTAAGGTTGTGGCCCAAGAATGTCAAAGGAGCAGTTGGATTCAGGAGTGCGTGATATTCCATAGCAAGGATTTGATGGACTGGAGAAGGAAAAGGGAAGGAGAGAGAAGGGGAAGGAAAGAGAATGACTGCTATGAGCAGAAAGTGTTGTGTAAGGTTTTCTGGGGGGGAGGGTATTTTTAAAATTCTATCTGTATTTCTGCATAAAAATGAGTTTCCGTCTTTATTTCCTTTTCACAAATGGAGAGGCAATAGTGCACTGTAGTGGGTTAAAATAATGGGTACTAGGGCCAACCTATGCCTGGATTCAAATCTCAGCACCACCACTTACTAGCTGTTTAAGTTGACTGAGGTCCCTCAGTTTCAAGTGTGATATTTATAAAATCATAGTACCTGCATTATAATTGTTGAAGCGAACTAAATATGGCCTCAGAAAGACTCTGTACTTCTTTTTTTTTTTTATATGTAGAGACAGAAAGTAGATAAGTAATTGCCTGGGGTGGGGGTTTAGGGAGAGGAGGAGGATAAGTGGTAAAGGGTAGAGAGAAATGGGGACTGACTAGTCATGGGTATGGAGTTTCTTTCTTTTTTTTCTTGAAGAAAGAAAGAAAAGAAAAAAGAAAGAGAGAAAGAAGGAAAAAAAAGAGAATGAAAGAAAGGGGAGAAGAGAGAAGAAAGAGGGAGAGAGAACGGGAATCTTGCTCTATTGCCCCAGGCTAGAATGCAGTCTAAAAATGGGTATTGAAAACCTCTTTTATACTAATAATTGTGTTATACAATGGAGACAGGAAGGAATAAGGGAGGAAAATAACAAACAAACAGCCAACCAATATTTCATTTAAACCTATGAAATGCTATGCAATTGCTGGGGAGTGATTTACTTCCAATTATGTGGTCGCTTTTAGAATAGATGTGATGTGTTACTGAAAAAAATGTATGTTTTGTGGATTTGGAGTAGAGAGTTCTGTAAATGTTTTAAGTTTACTTGTTCCAGGTCTGAGTTCAAGTCCTGGGTATCCTTGTTAACCTTCTGTCTCATTGATCTGTCCAATATTGACAATGTAGTGTTAAAGTCTCCCACTATTATTGTGTGGGAGTCCAAGTCTCTTTGTAAGGACTCTGTACTTCTATATTTGAGTCCTTGTGGACAAACTGTAACCTAACATAACAGGTAGACAAGATTGAAAACCTAACTTAGACGTATGCTCTGTAACAATAGCTGAGTCTTGGCCAATCCCAGCAGCCATACTTCAACCACTCATAGACTGCTAAGTGTTCAAACTGTGTTCAATTAAGGTAAACGCAGAGCTATAACTAATCCAGTTGTTTCTGTACTTCACTTCCAATTTCTGTATGACACTTCTCTTTTTTTGTCTATAAATCTTCTTCCACCATGTGGCTGCACTAGAGTCTCTCTGAATCTGCTGTGATTCTGGGGGCTGCCTGATTCACAAATCATTCATTGCTCAATTAAATTCCTTTAAATTTAATTCAGCTAAAGTCCTTCTTTTAACACAAGATTGCTGTGGGAGGTGGGCACAGTGACTCACGCCTGTAATCCCAGCACTTTGGGAGGCTGAGGCGGGCGGATCACCTGAGGTCAGGGGTTCGAGACCATCCTGGCCAACATGGTGAAACCCGGTCTCTACTAAAAATACAAAAATTAGCTGGAAGTGGTGGTGCATGCCTGTAATCCCAGCTACTTGGGAGGCTAAGGCAGGAGAATCGCTTGAACCCCTGAGGCAGAGGTTGCAGTGAGCAGAGATCGCACCATTGCACTCCAGCCTGGGTGAGAGAGTGAGACTCCATCTCAAAAAAAAAAAAAAAAAAAAAGAGTCAATTGGTTTAAAATTAGTGTTCAGAGGTTTCAGACATCCCTGTTTGCTTGGCACAGTGCCCTTCAGCTTGGAAACAACTATTTCCAGCATTGAATTTTTATGAGACCTTCTTACCGTACCATGTGTATGTGTGTGTGCAAACCTATGTGTGTCCATCTAGTCTGCCTAAAATGAATGCACACGGTTAAATAAAAAAAAATTACTTCTGGGTTTCTGGCCTGGATCTGTCTGGTAGCTACACATTTTTTCAATAAAATTTCCACACTCCAATATAATACTTAGAAAAGTAGTGAACCTTGGATTCCAAGTTTAGTGAAGTGGAGTAGGTACTGGGAAACAGGACAGCATTGTGTTTTTTTTGTTTGTTTTGTTTTTGTTTTTTTGAGACCGAGTCTTACTCTGTTGCCCAGCCTGGAGTGCAGTGGCGCCATCTCAGCTCACTGCAGCCTCTGCCTCCCAGGTTCAAGCGATTCTCCTGTCTCAGCCTCCTGGGTAGCTGGGATTACAGGCGGGCCGCCACCACAACCAGTGAATTTTTGTATTTTTAGTAGAGATGGGGTTTCGCCATCTTGGACAGGCTGGTCTTGAACTGAGCTCAGGTGATCTGCCCACCTTGGCCTCCCAATGTGCTGGGATTACAGGCACTGGGCTAGCATTGTTCTAAGTACATTTTATGCCTAACTACCAATTTCGGTTTGCATTTTGCCTTTTGCCTTTAGATGCAATAAATTACTTTGTTCAGAAAAGGAAGCTTTCATGACTTTGTTCAGTCAAAGTTATATTGACTTTGTTACAGTAAAAGCGAAAGAGATAAAGATTTTAAATTGCAATGTATCAAAAAGCGGTGGTTATCAGCATTATTCTCAAGGAGGCTATTGTGAAGAACCGAGGCTGGGAGAGATGTCACAATGCTTAAAATTGTTTTAAAATTCTAGCTCCAGGACTTAGATATTGGAAAGAAGTCAGGTTGTCCCCAAAAGAATCACAGAAATGAGAAGTCATCTGCTATAGACTCGTATAAGGAGATTATTTTTCAAATTAGCTTTTTATTGGGAAAGCTAAATATGTATTTTTAAAAATTATTTAAAAGTGGGAAAATATTTCATTATGCAGCTAAGCACAATTTTTTGTCATGCAGTTAATTTGAGCGCAATGGACCATTTTTCATTCCACTGTATGTATATATTCAGTTTTGAATGACAACAATAATTATGTTAGAGTTGCTGAGCTATATTAATAGATATATTTATTCCTGAGGTAGTCATCTACCTCCAACACAATTTTTGCTGAAAAATACAAGCACCTCACAGGGCATAGCATCTCTGTAAAATATGCTTCATTAAAGCTAAGAAGATCTCTGAAACCAACAAAATTGAGTTTCATCTTTCCAAATATCCATTGATGAGGATGGAATATGCAACCTGATCAATAAATCTATAAGATCTCAAAATCTATAAATCTCAAAACACTATAAGAGAGAACTGAGTACCTGACAGAGTTAAAAGGACTTGGAAAATGGAGCTGCTTCACCTGTCCTACTCATCAAATGGGGTACATCCCCCAGAAAGATAGCACCCCAGAAACAGCTGTTACTAGGGAAAGAAGAGGTGGATGTTTTACCTGAAAGTCTTGTGCCATTCACAGCTAGAGAGAACTTTCAACCACAGAATTCCCCTGTAGTGTCATGAGTGATTGAAAATCCAAAAGAAACCTTATCATTCTGGACAGAGGATTGGTAAAAGGGACTCCTGGAAATCAGAAAATATGAAGAGGGAGAAATTTTTTTTTTTTTTTTGAGGCAGAGTCTCACTCTGTTGCCCAGGCTGGAGTGCAGTAGTATGATCTCGGCTCACTGCAACCTCCACCTCCTGGGTTCAAGCGATTCTCCTTAGCCTCCTGAGTAGCTGGGATTACAGGCGTGGGCCACCATGCCCGGGTAATTTTTGTATTTTCAGTAGAGACAGGGTTTCACCATGTTGGTCAGGCTGGTTTCGTACTCAGGACCTCGTGGTGCTCCCGCCTAAGCCTCTCAAAGTGTTGGGATTACAGGCATGAGACTGCGCCCGGCAGGAGAGAGAATCTTAAAGAGGAAAGAGCTTGAGAGGGGAATCTCCTAATGCTGTGAATGAATATGCATACATTTCAGGCTTTCTGTTAAGTCTGTACATTCACAGAATTTAGCCAAAGCAGCATAGTAAACTATTTTGAACTTTGTATTACATAAAGCACCACTGAAATCTCAAACTAAATACTGAGAGGTGTGTCTGTGGGACAGTCAAAGCAGAATAGTAATTTTTTTTTGCAAACTGAACTGAAAATGGAATAATAATTCAAAGAAAGCAAGACAGAACATTTAGTCTGAATCTAACCAGGTTGGTCTAGCTAAGCCAAACCAAAAAAAAGTCAGCATTCTCCAGAGGATATTAATAAGACCCAGATTCTAACAAAATAATATTCAAAATGCCAAGAACACAACCTAAACTTACACTAAATATCAAGAATCAGGAAAATTTGAAAAAAAAAAAAAATGTAAAAAAAAGGCAACATATGTCAACCCCAAGATGACTCAGATTTGTCATCTGGGAATTGTCAAATATTTTTAAAAAGCTGTAAAGTCATTATAGCCATGTTCCATGCGGTGAAGGTATAGTATGGATAAATGCTGCTGAAATGAAAGAAGAAATTCTAAGCAGAGAAATACAGTTTTTGAAAAACCCCAATAGAAATTTTATAAATGAGACACACAGTATATGAAATTTTAAAATTCACTGGATGAGCTCAATGGAAGAATGGGCAATGATAAATACAGGGTCAGTGACTTAAAGTTAGATAAATAGAAATTATGCAATCACATGAATACAGAGTAAAACGAATGATATAAAATGAGCAGTAACTCAGAAATTGTGGTATTCATTGAACTCCCAAAAGGAGAGAAAAAAGACTTTAGTGTAGAAAATATATTTGAAGAAATAATTGCTGAAACTTCTTGAATTAGGGGGAAAGACAAAATTACAGATTCAAGAGGCTCAGCTAATCTCAAAAATTATAAACTCAAAGCAAATTATGCCCAGAAAAATCATAATCAAACTTCTAAAAACCAAAGATAGAGGAAAACCTTGAAAATGGCCAGTAAAAAGTCATACAATGTGCACAAAGGGAAAATGATTCAAATAGCTGCATGCTACGCTTTAGAAACCACAGAGGCCAGAAGGTGGTAGAGCAGCATCTTTAAAGTGCTGAAAGAAAATAACTCTCAATCTGAAAAACAAGCAATGAGGAAAGGATTCCCTGTTTAATAAATGGTCCTGGGAGAACCGGCTAGCCGTATGCAGAAAATTGAAAAGGAACCCCTTCCTTACACCTTATTAAAAAATTAACTCAAGATGATAAAATACTTAAATGTAAAACCCAAAACTATAAAAACCCTAGAAGAAAAACCTAACCAATATCATTCAGGACATAGGCACAGGCAAAGATTTCTTGATGAAAATCCCAAAAGCAATTGCAACAAAAGCAAAAATTGACAAATGGGGTCTAATTAAACTAGAGACTTCTGCACAGTGAAAGAAACTATCAACAGGGTGAACAGACAACCTACAGAACGGGAGAAAATGTTTGCAAACTATGCATCTGACACGGGTCTAATATTCAGAGTCTACAAGGAACTTAAACAAATTTACAAAAAGTAAAACCAAACAATCCCACTAGAAAGTGGGCAAAAGAGAGTAGAAGACACTTCTCAAAGGAAGACATTCATGCAGCCAACAAACATGAAAAAAAGCTCAACATTACTGATCATTAGAAAAATGCAAATCAAAATCACAATGAGATACCATCTTACGCCAGTCAGAATGGCAATTATTAAAAAGTCAGAAGAAACAGCGGATGCTGGTGAGGTTGCAGAGAAAAAGGATTGCTTTTACACTGTTGGTAGGAGTGTAAATTAGTTCAACCATTGTGGAAGACAGTATAGTAATTCCTCAGAGATCTAGAAGCAGAAATCCATTTGACCAGAAATCCCTTTGGTATATACTCAAAGGAATATAAATCATTCTGTTATAAAGATGCATGTACATGTATGTTCATCACAGCACTATTCACAATAGCAAAGACATGGAATCAACCCAAATGCCCATCAGTGATAGACTGCATAAAGAAAACGTGGTACACAGACACCAGGGAATTCCATGAGCCATAAAAATGAACTATGTCATGTCCTTTGCAGGGGCATAGATGGAGCTGGAAGCCATTATCCTCAGCAAACTAATGTAGGAACAGAAAACCAAACACCACATGTTCTCACTTATAAGTGAGAGCTGAATGATGAGAACTCATGGACACATTGAGGAGAACAACACACCCTGGGGCCTGTCAGGGGGTTGTAGGGAGGGAGGGGCATCAGGAAGAATAGCTAATGGATGCTGGGCTTTATACCTAGGTGATGGGTTGAAGGGTGCAGCAAACAATCATGGGACATGTTTACCTATGTAACAAACCTGCATGTCCTGCACATGTACCCTGGAACTCAAAATAAAAGTGAAGAAAAAAATGAAAAAGAAAATAACTGTCAATCTGGAATTCTATATGCAGCAAAAACAAAAAATACCCTTAAGTGATGACAATGAAACAGTAACATTCTTAGATGAAAAGAACACGTTCATCTTTTTTTTTTATTTTTTATTTTTTTTATTTTTTTTTATTGCATTTTAGGTTTGGGGGTACATGTGAAGAACATGGAAGATTGTTGCATAGCTACACACATGGCAGTGTGATTTGCTGCCTTCCTCCCCATCACCTATATCTGGCATTTCTCCCCATGCTATCCCTCCCCAACTCCCCACCCCCCCACTATCCCTCCCCTTTTTCCCCGACAACTCCAGTGTGTGATACTCCCTCCCCTGTGTCCATGTGTTCACATTGTTCAACACCCGTCTATGAGTGAGAACATGCGGTGTTTGATTTTCTGTTCTTGTGTCAGTTTGCTGAGAATGATGGTTTCCAGGTTCATCCATGTGCCTACAAAGGACACGAACTCATCGTTTTTGATGGCTGCATAATATTCCATGGTGTATATGTGCCACATTTTCCCTGTCCAGTCTAACATCGATGGGCATTTGGGTTGGTTCCAGGTCTTTGCTATTGTAAACTGTGCTGCAATGAACATTCGTGTGCATGTGTCCTTATAGTAGAACGATTTATAGTCTTTTGGATATATACCCAGTAATGGGATTGCTGGATCAAATGGAATTTCTATTTCTAGGTCCTTGAGGAATCGCCACACCGTCTTCCACAATGGTTGAACTAATTTACACTCCCACCAACAGTGTAAAAGCGTTCCTATTTCTCCACATCCTCTCCAGCATCTGTTGTCTCCAGATTTTTTAATGATCGTCATTCTAACTGGCGTGAGATGGTATCTCAATGTAGTTTTGATTTGCATTTCTCTAATGACCAGTGATGATGAGCATTTTTTCATATGTTTGTTGGCTTCATGTATGTCTTCTTTTGTAAAGTGTCTGTTCATATCCTTCGCCCACTTTTGAATGGGCTTGTTTGTTTTTTTCTTGTAAATGTGTTTCAGTTCTTTGTAGATTCTGGTTATCAGCCCTCTGTCAGATGGGGTAGACTGCAAAAATTTTTTCCCATTCTGTTGGTTGCCGATTCACTCTAATGACTGTTTCTTTTGCTGTGCAGAAGCTATGGAGTTTGATTAGGTCCCATTTGTCTATTTTGGCTTTTGTTGCCACTGCTTTTAGTGTTTTGGTCATGAAGTCCTTGCCTACACCTATGTCCTGAATGGTTTTGCCTAGATTTTCTTCTAGGGTTTTTATGGTGTTAGGTCTTATGTTTAAGTCTTTAATCCATCTGGAGTTAATTTTAGTGTAAGGTGTCAGGAAGAGGTCCAGCTTCTGCTTTCTGCACATGACTAGCCAGTTTTCCCAACACCATTTATTAAACAGGGACTCGCTTCCACATTGTTTGTTTTTGTCAGGTTTGTCAAAGATCAGGTGGTTGTAGATGTGTTGTGTTGCGTCGGAGGTCTCTGTCCTGTTCCACTGGTCTATATCTCTGTTTTGGTACCAGTACCATGCTGTTTTGATTACTGTAGCTTTGTAGTATAATTTGAAGTCCGGGAGTGTGATGCCTCCAGCTTTGTTCTTTTTGCTTAGAATTGACTTGGCTATGCGGGCTCTCTTTTGGTTCCATATGAAGTTTAAGGTGGTTTTTTCCAGTTCTTCAAAGAAGGTCATTGGTAGCTTGATAGGGATAGCGTTGAATCTGTAAATTACTTTGGGCAGTATGGCCATTTTGACAATATTGATTCTTCCTAGCCATGAACATGGAATATTTCTCCATCTGTTTGTGTCCTCTCTTATTTCATTGAGCAGTGGTTTGTAGTTCTCCTTGAAGAGGTCCTTTACGTTCCTTGTTAGTTGTATTCCTAGGTATTTTATTCTCTTTGTAGCAATTGTGAATGGCAGTTGGTTCTTGATTTGGCTGTCTTTAAGTCTGTTATTGGTGTATAGGAATGCTTGTGATTTTTGCACATTGATTTTATATCCTGAGACTTTGCTGAAGTTGCTTATCAGTTTCAGGAGATTTTGGGCTGAGACGATGGGGGTCTTCTAGATATACAATCATATCGTCTGCAAATAAAGACAATTTGACTTCCTCCTTTTCCTATTTGAATACCCTTTATTTCTTTTTCTTGCCTGATTGCTCTGGCTAGAACTTCCAGTACTATATTGAATAAGAGTGGTGAGAGAGGACATCCTTGTCTAGTGCCAGATTTCAAAGGGAATGCTTCCAGTTTTTGCCCATTCAGTATGATATTGGCTGTTGGTTTGTCGTAAATAGCTTTTATCGTTTTGAGATACGTTCCATCAATACCTAGTTTATTGAGAGTTTTTAGCATAAAGGGCTGTTGAATTTTGTCAAAGGCCTTCTCTGCATCAATTGAGATAATCATGTGGTTTTTGTCTTTGGTTCTGTTTATGTGGTGGATTATGTTTATAGATTTGCGTATGTTGAACCAGCCTTGCATCCCCGGGATGAAGCCTACTTGATCATGGTGGATAAGCTTTTTGATGTGCTGTTGCAATTGGTCTGCCAGTATTTTATTGAAGATTTTTGCATCTATGTTCATCATGGATATTGGCCTGAAGTTTTCTTTTCTTGCTGAGTCTCTGCCAGGTTTTGGTATCAGGGATGATGTTGGTCTCATAAAATGATTTAGGAAGGATTCCCTCTCTTTTGGATTGTTTGGAATAGTTTCAGAAGGAATGGTACCAGCTCCTCTTTGTATGTCTTGTAGAATTCGGCTGTGAACCCATCTGGACCTGGGCTTTTTTTGGGTGGTAGGCTCTTAATTGCTGCCTCAACTTCAGACCTTGTTATTGGTCTATTCAGGGTTTCGACTTCTTCCTGGTTTAGGCTTGGGAGGATGCATGTGTCCAGGAATTTATCCATTTCTTCCAGGTTTACTAGTTTATGTGCATAGAGTTGTTTGTAATAATCTCTGATGATGGTTTGAATATCTGTGGAATCTGTGGTGATATCCCCTTTATCATTTTTTATTGCATTTATTTGATTATTTTCTCTTTTCTTTTTTTATTAATCTGGCTAGTGGTCTGTCTATTTTGTTGACCTTTTCAAAAAACCAGCTCCTGGATTTGTTGATTTATTGAAGAGTTTTTCGTGTCTCTATCTCCTTCAGTTCTGCTCTGATCTTAGTTATTTCTTGTCTTCTGCTAGGTTTTGAGTTTTTTGATCTTGCTCCTCTAGCTCTTTCAATTTTGATGATAGGGTGTCAATTTTAGATCTCTCCTTGCTTCTCATGTGGGCATTTATTGCTATATACTTTCCTCTAGACACTGCTTTAAATGTGTCCCAGAGATTCTGGTATGTTGTGTCTTCGTTCTCGTTGGTTTCAAAGAACATCTTTATTTCTGCCTTCATTTCATTGTTTATCCAGTCAACATTCAAGAGCCAGTTGTTCAGTTTCCATGAAGCTGTGTGGTTCTGAGTCAGTTTCTGAATTCTGAGTTCTAACTTGATTGCACTGTGGTCTGAGAGACTGTTTGTTATGATTTCTGTTCTTTTGCATTTGCTGAGGAGTGATTTACTTCCAATTATGTGGTCAATTTTAGAGTAGGTGCGATGTGGTGCTGAGAAGAATGTATATTCTGTGGATTTGGGGTGGAGAGTTCTGTAAATGTCTATTAGGTTTGCTTGATCCAGGTGTGAGTTCAAGTCCTGGATATCCTTGTTAATTTTCTGTCTTGTTGATCTGTCTAACATTGACAACGGGGTGTTCAAGTCTCCCACTATTATTGTGTGGGAATCTAAGTCTCTTTGTAAGTCATTGAGAACTTGCCTTATGTATCTGGGTGCTCCTGTATTAGGGTGCGTATATATTTAGGATTGTTAGCTCTTCTTGTTGCATTGATCCTTTTACCATTATGTAATGTCCTTCTTTGTCTCTTTTGATCTTTGTTGGTTTAAAGTCTATTTTATCAGAGATGAGAATTGCAACTCCTGCTTTTTTTGCTCTCCATTTGCTTGGTAAATCTTCCCTCATCCCTTTATTTTGAGCCTTTGTGTATCTCTGCATGTGAGATGGGTTTCCTGGATACAGCACACAGACGGGTTTTGGCTTTTTTATCCAGTTTGCCAGTCTATGTCTTTTAATTGGGGTATTTAGCCCATTTACATTTAGGGTTAATATTGTTATGTGTGAATTTGATCCTGCCATTTTGATGCTAGGTGGCTGTTTTGCCCGTTAGTTGATGCAGTTTCTTCATTGTGTTGATGGTCTTTACTGTTTGGTATGTTTTTGGAGTGGCTGGTACTGGTTGTTCCTTTCTATGTTTAGTGCCTCTTTCAGGAGCTCTTGTAAAGCAGGCCTGGTGGTGATGAAATCTCTAGTTCTTGCTTGTTCGCAAAGGATTTTATTTTTCCTTCACTTATGAAGCTCAGTTTGGCTGGATATGAAATTCTGGGTTGGAAGTTCTTTTCTTTAAGGATGTTGAATATTGGCCCCCACTCTCTTCTGGCTTGTAGGGTTTCTGCTAGAGAGATCTGCTGTGAGTCTGATGGGCTTCCCTTTGTGGGTAACCCGACCTTTCTCTCTGGCTGCCCTTAGCATTTTCTCCTTCATTTCAACCCTGGTGAATCTGACGATTATGTGCCTTGGGGTTGCTCTTCTTGAGGAATATCTTTGTGGTGTTCTCTGTATTTCCTGGACTTGAATATTGGCCTGCCTTCCTATGTTGGGGAAGTTCTCCTGGATAATATCCTGAAGAGTATTTTCCAGCTTGGATTCATTCTCTCCTTCACATTCAGGTACACCTATCAAACGTAGATTAGGTCTTTTCACATAGTCCCATATTTCTTGGAGACTTTGTTCATTCCTTTTACCCTTTTTTCTCTACTCTTTCCTTCTCATTTTATTTCATTGAGTTGATCTTCGACCTCTGATATCCTTTCTTCTGCTTGGTCAATTCGGCTGTTGAAAACTTGTGTATGCTTCGCAAAGTTCTTGTGTTGTGTTTTTCAGCTCCATCAATTCACTTACATTCCTCTCTAAGTTGGTTATTCTCATTAGCATTTCGTCAAATCTTTTTTCAAGGTTGTTAGTTTGTTTGCATTGGATTAGAACATGTTCTTTTAGCTCACAGAAGTTTCTTACTACCCACCTTCTGAAGCTTGATTCAGTCATTTCATCACACTCATTGTCCATCCAGCCTTGTTCCCTTGCTGGTGAGGAGTTGTGATCCCTTTTAGGAGGAGAGGCGTTCTGGTTTCGGGTGTTTACCTCCTTTTTGCGCTGGTTTCTTCCCATCTTTGTGGATTTATCTATGTGTGGTCTTTGTGGTTGGTGATTTTCAGATGGGATCTCTCAGTGGATGTCCCGTTTGTTGATGATGAAGTTATTTATTTCTGTTTCTTAGTTTTCCTTCTACCAGTCTGACCCCTCTGCTGTAGGGCTCCTGAGGTCCACTCCCGGCCCTGCTTGCCTGGGGGATCACATGCAGCAGCCTCCGCGCTTTCACTGGGAGCTGCAATCCTCAGCTGCTCCTAATCGGCCATCTTGGATCCACCTCTTCATCTCTTTTTTTTTTGCTGAAAAGTCAGGATAAAGTCAATGTTAAAGGAAGATTTTCAGACTGAAGGACCATAATAAGAGAGGGAAACTGAACTTCAGAATGAAGAAAATAAAAATAAATGGTAAATGGATAGACTATTTTTTTCTCTTGAGTTTGAAAAATACGTTGACTGTAGAAAGCAAAACTTATAACATTGACTGATATTATTAAAGTCTGTAGATATAATACATATGACAACTATACCATAAAAGGGGTGATTTTACTTGAAATTGTATAGTATTAAATGAAGTAGATTCTGAAAAATAGGGGTATACATATACAAAACCCCTAGAATAACCACTTTAAATGTAATACAGAGAGACAATTACAAAACCAAGAGATAAATAAAATAACGTATTAAAATATTCAAATAATCTAAAATAAGAAAGAAACAGTTGAACAGAAAAATAAATAAATGGAAGGGGGAAAACAGCAACAAGACGCATACAATAAATTAGTGGAGCCAAATCAGTAATGATAATAAATGTAAGTGGTCAAAACACACCAATTAAAATATATATTAATTTAGGTAAAGAAAAGAAGACTCAACTGTACTCAATTTACAAGAAATCCTCTTTAAATATCATGGTGTGGATAAGTTAAAAATAAAGGATAAAGAACATATACTATGTAAAACCAAATAAAGAAAAAGGTGGGGTGGCTACAATAATATTAGACAAAACAAATTCTGGAACAAGAAAAATTATCAGACTTAATGAGGAACATTAAAACATGGGAGAAAATATATGCAAACAACAAATCTGACAAAAGATAAAAATTCAGTAAAATAAAGAACTCTCAAAACTCAACAGTATAAAAGTAAACAGTCACATTTGAAAATGTGTAAAACATGAACAGATATTTCACTGAAGAGGATATACAGAATGGTAAATAAGTAGATAAACATGTATTAAACATAGTTAATCATCAGAGAAATACAAGCTAAAATCACAATGTAATAATATTTTATACCCACCAGAATGGCTAAAATGAAAAATAATAACCTCAAATACTGGCAAAGATGCAGAGAAACTGGATCAACGATAGATGACTGGTAGGGTTGTTAAAGCATACAGCCAATCTGGAAAACTGAATTGCTTATAAAATGAAACAGCCAATTACTAAATAATCCAGCAATTTCTCTATTAGGCATATGCCAGACATATGGAAGCATGTTCACACAAAAGCCTCTACATGACTGTTCATAGAAACTTTATTTATAATAGCTCTAAACCGAAAATAACCCAGTCATACTTCAATGGGTGAGTGTTTAAACAAACTAAGTTAGCCAAACTATGAAATAAAATGCAACTATAAAGATGAGTATACTATTGATAGACATAATTACTTGATAATTATGCTGAATGTAAAACGTTAATCCCAAAAGATCACATCATTTAGTTTTCAATTTACATAACATTCATGAAATGACAAGATTACAGATGTGGAGGACAGATTTGTAGTTGCCAGGGCTTAGGGCTAGGACAGAGATGGGGAGAAGGTTGGTGTGGTTATGAAAGGGCACTGCTGGGATCTGTTCTGTATCTTGACTCTGATAGTAAATACATGAATTTATGAATCTACACGTCATAAAAATGTATAGAACCAAATGCACAGGCCAGGCGCAGTGGCTTATGTCTGTAATCCCAGCACTTTGGGAGGCCAGGGCAGGTGGATCACTTGAGGTCAAGAGCTCGAGACCAGCCTGGCCAACATGGTGAAACTCCACCTCTGCTAGAAATACAAAAATTAGTCAGACATGGTGGCAAGCACCTGTAATCCCAGCTACTCAGGAGACTGGGGCAGGATAATCACATGAACCTGGGAGGTGGAGGTTGCAGTGAGCCAAGATGGCACCACTGTACTCCAGCCTGGGACAGAGAAAAAAAAGACCCCAATGCATAAATACACACAAAAAACTGAGTACAAACAAGCTGGGGAAATATGAATAAGGTGTGTGGATTTTGCCAATGTCAGTATCAATATCGTTCTTCTGAAATTTTGTTATAGTTTTGCAAGATGTTATCATTAAAATAAAACTTTGGGGTGCAGTTAACGTAGGGATTAGAGGAAAGATGAAGGCAATAAATGCTCATATTAAAAAGAAAAAAGTTTTGAAATCAGTAGTTGAAGCTTTTAACTAAGTAAACTAGAAAAAGTAAGAGCAAATTTAATGCAAAGCAAGTGACAAAAGAAACAATAAAGATTAAAGTGGAAATCAATGAATTAGAAAACAAAAGCTATAACAAATATCAGTGAAACTGTATGTCTCTTCTTAAAAAGATTGTTAAAAAATTAACAACCTTTTAGCTGGATTGACCAAGAAATAAAGGGAAGAGATGCAAATGACCAGAATCAGAAATGGAAGTGGGTACATCAATATTGACCTTAGAGAAATTAAAGGATTATAGAGACTACTATGATAATCTTTATTGCAACACATTTAAAAATGTATGAAATGGACACATTCCTAGGAAGACACAAATTACTGGAAGTGATTTAGGAAGAAATAGAAAATCAGAATAAACAAGTGAAGAAATCAAAGAAAGTACTAATTAAAATGCCTTGCCACAAAGAAAAGCACAGGACCAGGTAAGTTTCACTGCTTAATTCTACCAAATATTTAAATAAGTAAAAATTTTTTACATAATCTTTCAGGGAATAGAAGAGGAAACACTTCTCAACTTATTCTATGAGGTCAACACTACCCTGACACCAAAACCAACTACATCACAAGAAACAACAGACAAATACCTCTTATGAATATAGATTTAAAAGTCAATCAACAAAACATTAGTAAGTGAAATCCAGCAATACTTAAAAAGGGTTATGTGCCACGAATAAATGAGCTTGTACCAGGGAGGTAAGGTTGGTTTATCCGTAAAAATGTAATTAATATAATACACCATATTAATAAAGAACAAAATCTACATGAATATCTTGATAGATACATAAAAAGCATTTGGCAAAATCTAATATTCCTTCATGATAAGAAATGCTCTGAATAAAATAGTAACCAAAGGGATTTTTTTTTAGCCTGATAAAAGCATCTATGAACCTACTAACATCATAATTAATGGTAAAAGTCTAATGGTTTCCCTCCATAATCAGGAACAAGATAAGGATAGCTGCTCTCACCAATTCCATTCCACATTGTGTTGGAGGTGCTACCCAGTGAAGAAAAGGCAGAAAGAACAAATAAAGGGTGTCTGGATTACAAAGGAAGATGTTAAACTGACTTTGTTTGTTGACAACATAATCTTGATGAAGAAAATGCTAAGACACACACACACACACACACAGAAGTATTAGAACTAATAGCTACTTGAGCAAAGTTGCAGGATAAAGATCAGCTGTATTTCTATATATTACAAATGAACAATCAAAAATAAGTTTTTGGGAAAAGAATGCCATTCACAATAGCATAAGAGAAAAATACAAAAAAAACACTCAACAGATTGTAACTCTAAATGTAATAGCTAAAACCATAATGCTTTTAGAAGAAAACATAGAATCAAATCTTCATAACCTAAGGTTAGGTAAAGGTACCTTGCGTACAACACTAAAAACGCAATCTACAAGAGAAAGACAATACATTGTGCTTTATCTACCCCATACTTCCAAACATCCAAAGATCATGAAGAAAAAGAGACAAGCCCCTATACTAGTGAAAATATATGCAAATTATATCTAATAAGGGTTTGTGTCCCAAACATATAAAAATTCTTACAAACTAAATAGCAAAAAGGTCAAATAAGCCAATTAAAACTCATCAAAAGACTGTAATAAAATTTTAATGCAGATGTACAAATACTAAATGGGAAAAAGCATATAAAGAAAGAGCTCATCTTTATTTATGAGGGAAATGCAAATCTGAGCCACTTCACACCACTAGAATGACTGTAATCAAAATGACAAACAATTAAGAAGTGTTCATGAGCATGTGTAGAAACTGGAACCCTTATGCATTGTGAGTCGGATGTAAAATGCTGGAGCCACGCTGGAAAAACAGTCCAGCAGTTTCTTGAAATAGCTAAACATAAATTTACCATATAATTGTACTCCCAGGAATTTAGTCAAGATAAATGAAAACATATGTTCCCTAAAGACTTGTTCATGAAGGTATGTAACAGCATTATTCTTAATAGCTAAAACCTGAAAACAGCCCAAATGTCTATAAATCTGAATATATAAACAACACAGAGCAAAGTCATACAAAATGCTATTGAGCAATAAACGAACTAGGACCAATACATGCTATGACACAGGCGAACCTCATAAACATTATGTAAATGAAAGAAGCCAGACACTCAAGACTACATAGTGTATTCTTTAATTTGTATGCAGGGGCCTTAAAAGGCAAATTGATAAATGAAAATTTGTAAATTTCAGTGATTATCTGGGACTGGAGGTAGAAATGGAGATTGACTGCAATGTTGGGGATTGTAGGTTGGAGGATGGCTTACAGCTTCATCCATGTCCCTGCAAGGGGCACGATCTCATTCATTTTTATGACTGCATAGTATTCCATGGTGTATAGGCAGCACACTTTCTTTATCTGGTCTATCATTGATGGGCATTTAGATTGGTTCCATGTCTTTGCTATTGTAAATAGTGCTGGTCGGAAATGTTCTAAAATTGGATTTTGGTGACACTTGCACACCTTTGTAAATTTACTAAAAATCATTGATTGGACACAAAATTGGTGAGTGTTAATTAACCCAAAGAAGGCAGAAGGAAGGAAATAATAAAGAGCAGAAATTATTATAATTGATTGGTAATCAATAAAACTAAAAGCTAGTTCTTTTTTTTCTGCTATGTTGCCCAGGCTGGAATGCAAAGGCTATTCACAGGTGAGATCATAGAGCACTGCAGTACTGAACTCTTGGGCTCAAGTGATCCTCCTGCCTCAGCCTCCCAAGTAGGTGGGAATACAGGGACACCACCATGCCTGGATAAAAGCTGGGTCTTTGATAATAAAATGAATAAGACTCTGGCCACGCTGGCCAATAACAAAATAAGAGAAGACACCAAATACCAATATCAGGAATGAAAGGTGGGATGTTACTACAGATCCTATAGGGTTTATAAGGATAATAAACACATATTATGATAAACTCTATTCCCAGATCAACAATTCAATCCCAGGATTATTTTAAGTATGCATAAGACTTACATAGCCAGCCCCCACATGGATTATTATCCCAATAGTTACAATTTATTACCTTTTCCTTTCTCACTAATAGGCTTTGCAAAGTTTATAATCTAATTTCCTTTTAAGACTTTCCACTAGCTCCTTACTCCAGGACTTTTCTCCAAATTCTCCAGCCAACTATCCGGTTAATTTAGAACAGCTTTTAACTTGAACCATATCCATGTTTTTCGTTACATTGTGACAGGAAAATTTGTTTTCAACCTTTGTGAGAGGGAGGAAGCATTATGCTTTCAGCTGTCTTTTTTTTAATTACTTTTTAGTTTATTTTTTTAATTTTTAAAATTTCTTCTAAAAAACCGGTATACATGTGCAGAACGTGCAGGTTTGTTACATAGGTATACGTGTGCCATGGTGGTTTGCTGCACCTATTGACCCATCCTCTCAAGTTCCCTCCCCCTCGCACCCCAACAGGCCCTGGTGTGTGTTGCTCCCCTCTCTGTGTCCATGTGTTCTCACTGTTCAACTCCCACTTATGAGTGAGAACATGTGGTATTAGTTTCCTGAGGAGGATGGCTTACAGCTTCATCCATGTCCCTGCAAAGGACACGATCTCATTTATTTTTATGGCTGCATAGTATTCCATGGTGTATAGGCAGCACACTTTCTTTATCTGGTCTATCATTGATGGGCATCTAGATTGGTGCCATGTCTTTGCTATTGTAAATAGTGCTGCCATAAACATACGTGTGCATGTGTCTTTATAGTAGAATGATTTATATTCCTTTGAGTATATACCCAGTAATGAAATTGCTGGGTCAAATGGTATTTCTTGTTCTAAATCCCTGAGGAATCACCATACTGTCTTCCCGTCTTCCACAGTGGTTGAACTAATTTACATTCCCACCAACAATGTTAAAACATTCCCATTTCTCCACAGCCTCACCAGCATCTATTGTTTCCCAACTTTTTAAGTTGCCATTCTGACTGGCATGACATGATATCTCATGATGGTTTTGATTTGCATTTCTCTGATGATCAGTGATGTTGAACTTTTTTTCATATGGTTTTTGGCCCCATAAATGTCTTCTTTTGAGAAGTGTCTATTCATATCCTTTGCCCACTTTTTGATGGGGTTGTTTTTTTCTTGTAAATTTGTTCAAGTTCCTTGTAAATTCTGGATATTAGAGCTTTGTCAGAACGGTAGACTGCAAAATTTTCTCCCATTCTGTAGGTTACCTGTTCCCTCTAATGATAGTTTCTTTTGCTGTGCAGAAGATCTTTAGTTTGATTAGATCTTATTTGTCAATTTTGGATTTTCTTGCAATTGCTTTTGTCGTTTTTATCATGAAGTCTTTGCCCATGCGTATGTACTGAATGGCATTGCCTAGATTTTCTTCTAGGGTTTTTATGGTTTTGGGTTTTACATTTAAGTCTTTAATCTATCTTGAGTTATTTTTTGTATAAGGTGTTAAGAAGGGGTCCAGGCTGAGTTTTCTGTATATGGCTTGCCAGTTTTCCCAGCACCATTTACTGAATAGGAGATCCTTTCCCCATTGCTTGTTTTTGTCAGGTTTGTCAGAGATCAGATGGTTGCAGATGTTTGGTGTTATTTCTGAGATCTCTGTTCTGCTCCATTGGTCTATATTTCTGTTTTGGTACCAGTACCATGTTGTTTTGGTTACTGTAGCCTTGTAGTATAATTTGAAGTCAGGTAGTGTGATGCCTCCAGCTTTGTTCATTTTGCTTAGGATCGTCTTGGCTATATGGGGTCCTCTATGATTCCACATGAAATTTAAAATAGTTTTTTTCTAATTCTGTGGAGAATATCAATGGTAGTTTGATGGGAATAGCATTGAATCTATGAAGTACTTTGGGCAGTATGGCCATTTTTAGTGATATTTATCCTTCTCATCCATGAGGATGGAATGTTTTATATTGTTTGTGTTCTCTACTTCCTTGAGCAGTGGTTTGTAGTTCCCCTTGAAGAGGTCATTCACATCCCTTGTTAGCTGTATTCCTAGGTATTTTATTCTCTTTGTAGTAATTGTGAATGGGAATTTGGCAATCTGCTTGCCCATTGTTGGTGTAAAGGAATACTTGTTATTTTTGCACATTGATTTTGTATCCTGAGACTGCTAAAGTTGCTTATGAGTTCAAGAAGTTTTTGGGCTAGATGATGGGGTTTTATACATATAAAATCATGTCATCTACAACCAGAAACAACTTGAATTCCTCTGTTTTTTTTTTTGAATACCCTTTATTTCTTTCTCTTGCTTGATTGTCCTGGCCAGAACTTCCAATACAATGTTGAACAGGAGTGGTGAGAGACGGCATCTGTGTCTTTTACTAGTTTTCTCAAGGGAATGCTTCCAACTTTCGCCCATTCAATATTATATTGGCCATGGGTTTGTCATAAATAGCTCTTATTATTTTTAGATGTGTTCCATCACTACCTAATTTATTGAGAGTTTTTAACACGAAGGGATGTTGAATTGTATCAAACGCCTTTCTGCATCTATTGTGATAATCATGTGGTTTTTGTCTTGGGTTCTGTTTATGTGATGGATTATGTTTCTTGATTTGCATATGTTGAATGAGCCTTGCATCCCAGGGATGAAGCTGACTTGTTTATGGTGGATAAGTTTTCTGATGTGCTGCTGGATTTGGTTTGCCAGTATTTTATTGAGGATTTTCACATTGATGCTCATCAGGGATACTGGCCTGAAGTTTTCTATTTTTTGTGTGTGTTTCTTCCTGGTTTTGGAATCAGGATGATGCTGGCTTCACAAAATGAGTTAGGGAGGATTCCCTCCTTTTCAATTGTTTGGAATAGTTTCAGAAGGAATGGTACCAACTCTTCTTTGTATTTCTGATATAATTCAGCTGTAAATCCATCTGGTCCTGGGCATTTTTTGTTGGTAGGCTATTAAATCCTGCCTCAATTTCAGAGCTTGTTATTAGTCTATACGGGGATTCAACTTCTTCCTGGTTTAGTCTTGATGGGGTGTATGCATCCAGGAATTTATCCATTTCTTCCACATTTTTTAGTTTATTTGTGTAGAGGGGTTTATAGTATCTCTCTGATGTTAGTTTGGATTTCTGTGGAGTCAGTGGTAATATCCCTTTATCATTTTTGTGTGTGTGTGTCTATTTGGTTCTTTTCTCTCTTCTTCTTTATTAGTCTAACTAGTGGTCCATCTTTTTTCTTTCACAAACCAGCTCCTGGATTTGCTGATTTTTTGGAGAGGTTTTCATGTCTCTATCTCCTTCAATTCTTCTCTGATCTTAGTTATTTCTTGTCTTCAGCTAGCTTTGGATTAGTTTGCGGTTTCCTCTCTATCTCTTTTAATTGTGGTGTTAGGGTGTCAATTTGAGATCTCTCTAGCTTTCTTATGTGGGCATTTAGTGTCATAAATTTTTTTCTTACCACTGCTTTAGTTGTGTCCCAGAGATTCTGGTACATTGTCTCTTTGTTTTCATTGCTTTCAAAGAACTTCTTGATTTCTGTCCTAATTTCATTAGTTACCTAGGAGTCATTCAGGAGCGGGTTGTTCAATTTTCATGAAATTGTGTCATTTTGAGCGAGTTTCAAAATCCTGAGTTCTAGTTTGATTGTACTGTGGTCTGAGAGACTATTTGATTTCAGTACTTTTGCAAAAGAGTGTTTTACTTTCAATTATGTGGTCGATTTTAGAATAAGTGCCATGTGGCACTGAGAAGAATGTATATTCTGTTCATTTGGCATAGAGAGTTCTGTAGACATCTACTAGGTCCACTTATCCAGAGTTGAGTTCAAGTCCTGAATATCCTTGTTAATTTTCTGTCTCATAGATCTGTCTAATACTGCCAGTGAGGTGTTAAAGCCTCCCACTATTATTGTGTGGGAATCTAAGTCTCTTTGTAGATCTGTAAGAGACTTAGATTTGTTTTATGAATCTGGGTGTTCCTCTATTGGGTGCATATATATTTAGAATAGTTATCTCTTCTTGTTGAATTGTTCCCTTTACAGTTGTGTAATACCATTCTTTGTCTTTTTGGATCTATGCTGGTTTAAAGTCTCTTCTGTCAGAGACTAGGATTGCAACCCTAGCTTTTTTTTTTTTTTTTTTGCTTTCCATTTGCTTGGTAAATTCTCCTCCATCCCTTTATTTTGAGCTTATGTGTGTCTCTGCAAATGAAATGAGTCTGCTGAATACAGCACACTGATGGGTCTTGACTCTTAGCAAATTTGCCAGTCTGTCTTTTTTCTTTGTGTGTTTTTTTGAAATGGAGTCTCATTCTGCCACCCAAGCTGGAGTGCAGTGGCACGTTCTTGGCTCACTTCAACCTCAGCCTCCCAGATTCAAGCAATTCTCCTGGCTTCAACCTCCCAAGTAGCTGGGATTACAGGCACACGCCACCACACCCAGCTTATTTTTGTATTTTTAGTAGAGACGGGGGTTTCACCATGTTGCCAGGCTGGTCTCGAACTCCTGACCTCATGATCTACCCGCCTTGGCCTCCCAAAGTTCTGGGATTATAGGCATGAGCCACTGCACCTGGCCCAGTCTATGTCTTTTAATGCAGCATTTAGACCATTTACATTTAAGGTTAGTATTGTTATATGTGAATTTGATCCTGTCGTCATGCTGCTATTTGGTTGTTTTGCACACTACTTAATGCAGTTTCTTCATAGTGTATTGGTCTTTGTATTTTGGTGTGTTTTTGCAGTGGCTGGTATCAGCTTTTCCTTTCCATATTTAGTGCTTCGTGCAGTAGCTCTTGCAGGGCAAGCCTCATGGTAACGAAATCCCTCAGCATTTGCTTGTCTGGAAAGAATTTTATTTCTCCTTCACTTACAAAGTTTAGTTTGGCTAGATATGAAATTCTTGGGTTGAATTTTTTTTAAGAATGTTAAATATTGACCCCCCAATCTTTTCTGGCTTGTAGAGTTACTGCTGAGAGGTCCACTGTTAGTCTGATGGGCTTTCCTTATAGGTGACCTGGCCTTTCTCTTCTGGCTGCCATGAAGAGTTTTTCCTTCATTTCAACCTTGGAGAATCTGATGATTATGTGTCATGGGGTTGCTCTTCTCATGGAATATCTTAATGATGTTTTCTGTATTTCCTGAATTTGGATGTTGGCCTGTCTTGCTAGGTGGGGGAAGTTCTCCTGGAAAATATCCTGAAGTGTGTTTTCCAGCCTGCTTGCATTCTCCCCATCTCCTTCTGTTATTCCAATCAATCATAGGTTCAGTCGTTTTATGAAGTCCCACATTTCTTGAAGGCTTTGTTCATTCGTTTTCATTCTTTTTTCTCTATCTTGTTGGCATGTCTTATTTCAGTAAGGTGGTCTTCAAACTCTGATATCCTTACTTCTGCTTGGACCATTCAGCTATTGATACTTGTGTATGCTTCATGAAGTTCTCGTGTGTGACCACCTGAGGTCAAGAGTTCAAGACCAGCCTGGCCAACATGGTGAAACCTCATCTCTACTAAAAATACAAAAATTAACCAGGTATGATAATGTGCACCTGGAATCCTACCTACTTGGTAGGCTGAGGCAGGAGAATCACTTGAACCCGGGAGGCGAAGGTTGCAGTGAGCCGAGATTGTGCCATTGCACTCCAGCCTGGGCAACAAGAGCAAAACTCCGTCTCAAATAAATAAGTAAATAAATAAATAACAATGATGTCTTTGTCTGGGCATGGTGACTTATGCCTGTAATCCAGAACTTTGGGAAGCTGAGGCAGGCAGATCACTTCAGGTCAGCAATTTGAGACCTGCCTGCCCAACATGGTGAAATGAAACACAGTCTCTACTAAAAATACAAAAATTAGCCCAGCATGGTGGCAGGCGCCTGTAGTTCCAGCTACTTGGGTGGCTGAAGCAGGAGAATTGTTTGAACCCAGAAGGTGGAGGTTGCAGTGAGCCAAGATCTCACTGCTGCACTCCAGCTTGGGTGACAGAGCAAGACTCAGTCTCAAAACAATGATCTCTTAAATAAGTTTATTACATTGCATATTTAAGAGAAACAGAATTTTCTAAATGTTTAAAAAATATTTGAAATACGTTGGCTAACATGAGCACAGATTTTGAAGTACAGAAGGATTGAGTTCAAATCCCAGGTTGGAAGCTTCTCAGCTATGTGATTGGGGGGAAATTATTTCCTATTTTCTCGAACCTTGATTTTCTCATTATTGAAATTGGAATAAAGATACCTATGTCACAGGATCTTAATAATCAGCAGTAAGATTGTTTCCTATTTATTCCATCAATGAGGAAAGTATTCCCAACCTTGGGTTATGGGGTTGGCCAAGCACATGACACTTAATATGGAACAAATGAGACTGACAACAGTTTATTATCACATGTATTCACAACCTGGGAAGGAAGATACCTCAAGACATGCAGGCCAAATGGGGTTGCATTTGGACAACCAGAGGCCGTTGGAAGCAGTCCATTTGGTATTAAGAAGGTGGGGTGCCCCCTGTTTCCCATGGGAGGATTTGATTGGTTTATTTAAATAATTCCATGGACAAGCAGAAAATTGAAACCTGCTACTCAGGGATAAGCAGGAACTGTGCCTGGTCCACCTGATAAGAAGCATTATTTGGCTATGGACTTGAGTCATAGGAACAGAGTGGGGTAGGAAATTCATGGTTAGGTCATTTGAAGCCCTCTCAATTTCACTAGATGTCAAGGCAGCACATAATAGTGAGCCTTAACTTTCGGTGTTATACTGCAGATACGTAAACTGAATCACACACAATTGGAATTTCTTTACAGGTATCTTGGCAATTGCACAAAACAGGCAAGTAAATAAAAAAATAATGTCAAGGATGATTCCTTCTGAGATGTAGGTTGTTATTGGAAACTATTAAAGCTGTAGAGAAGCTCATAAACTAAACGTCTATTTGGTGTCTTCTTCTAGAGTACATTCTTGTAATTAGAGCTCTAAACATAGGTCTCCATTTAGTGGAAAAGATGGCCTTGAAATACATAGTCTGAATAAAATAAAAGGAAAAGATGTGTTCCTTCCCAACAGATGACAAGAGTAAGGCCTGAAACAGAACCTGTGGTCATAACCACACTACCTTGGTGCCTGCTAATGAAATGAAGCATCTCTCTAGAATAGGCTGACTGTACAGGATGCACTGGAAGCTTTTACAAATGAACAGAGAATGTATCTGTTTTACTGATCATATATTCAGAGGCAAAAATATACTCATATGAGCTTTTTTTTTTTCTTTTTGAATCTCAAACACCCATGAAATTCCTGGAACGACATGTGTACCCTCAGGGCAACTGATCTGTGGAGTCTCTGTCAGTACACTATATCCCACTAGTTAGTAAATAATCTCTCTCGATCTTGTTTGATGTCCTTGGGGGGCAAAGGGCATCAGCCCCATTCTCCAGTGAAGAAAGCTTCAGGGTGTGAATTATACCACTCTGTAAGTACCATACATTGTGTTTGCACCATGTGTTAGACTCTGCTAAATGTGCCATCAGATTTTGCTTCTGTCCTACGAAACTTGAAGCTTAGCTTTCATGAAACCTGTTTAATAGGACCTGTGACTTAGAAAGGTTGGATAACTATGAGTTAAGGTGTGCCACTGAGAACCTGGTCAGCCTGTGGTTTTCTGTGCAAATTTAATTTTTAAACATATCTTTAGGGAAAGATCCACACAGAAATATTTTGGTAAAAATGGTATTTATTGCTCATACAGAGTAGATTCAATTCAAGATGTAGTTAAGGAGAATAGTAATGATCTTGTTTTATTGTCGAAAGCAGCTATTTTGTTATTATTATTACTCTAGACAAACATTCTTTGAGCACCTATGAGCTAGGCACAGTATTAGGCACTCTCACATTGTGTTATTCTAGTAAGCCTTAAGAGCATTTTTTCAGTGAAATTATTCTCATTCTCGCTTTACAGTGAAACAAATTTTGATGCTCAGTTGTTAATGGCTTCCTCTATGTCTTAGTCTGTTTGGGATGCAAGACAATCCTAAGCAAAAAGAACAAAGCTGGAGGCATCACGCTACCTGACTTCAAACTGTACTACAAGGGTACAGTAATCAAAACAGCATGATACTGGTACCAAAACAGAGATATAGACCAATGGAACAGAACAGAAGACTTGGAGGCAACGCCACACATCTACAACCATCTGATCTTTGACAAACCTCACAAAAACAAGCAATGGGGAAAGGATTCCCTGTTTAATAAATGGTGTTGGGAAAACTGGCTAGCCGTGTGCAGAAGGCAGAAACTGGACCCCTTCCTGACACCTTACACTAAAATTAGCTCCAGATGGATTAAAGACTTAAACATAAGACCTAACACCATAAAAACCCTAGAATAAAATCTAGGCAAAACCATT
This sequence comes from Ateles fusciceps, assembly GCA_036589455.1. Taxonomy (NCBI): domain Eukaryota; kingdom Metazoa; phylum Chordata; class Mammalia; order Primates; family Atelidae; genus Ateles; species Ateles fusciceps. The sequence goes on from JAZHEH010003273.1 coordinate 381,711, forward strand.
CAGGGCATAGGCATAGGCAAGGACTTCATGACTAAAACACCAAAAGCATTGGCAACAAAAGCCAAAATAGACAAATGGGATCTAATTAAAATTAAGAGGTTCTGTACAGCAAAAGAAACTATCATTAGAATGAACCAGTAAGCAACAGAATGGGAGAAAATTTTTGCAATCTACCCATCTGACAAAGGGCTAATATCCAGAATCTACAAAGAGCTAAAACACATTTACAAGAAAAAAAAAAACAAACCCATTCAAAAGTGGGCGAAGGATATGAGCAGATGCTTTTCAAAAGAAGACATTTATGAGGCCAACAAACATATGAAAATATACTCATCATCACTGGTCTTTAGAGAAATGCAAATCAAAACCACATGGAGATACCATCTCACACCAGTTAGAATGGTGATCATTAAAAAATCTGGAGACAACAGATGCTGCAGAGGATATGGAGAAATAGAACACTTTTACCCTGTTGGTGGGAATGTAAATTAGTTCAACCATTGTCGAAGACAGTGTGGCGATTCCTCAAGGACCTAGAAATAGACATTCCATTTGACCCAGCAATCCCATTACTGGGTGTATATCCAAAGGATTAAAAATCGTTCTGTTATAAAGACACATGCACACATATGTTCATTGTGGCACTGTTTACAATAGCAAAGACCTGGAACCAACCCAAATGCCCATCAATGATAGACTGGATAAGAAAAGGTGGCACATATACACCACGGAATACTATGCAGCCATAAAAAAGGATGAGTTTTTGTCCTTTGTAGGGACATGGATGAATCCGGAAACCATCATTCTCAGCAAACTGACACAAGAACAGAAAATCAAACACTGCATGTTCTGACTCATATGTGGGTGTTGAACAGTGAGAACACATGGACACAGGGAGGGGAATATCACACACTGGGGTCTGTTGGGGGGGGGGGAATGGGGAGGGACAGCGGGGGATAGGGACATTGGGGAGGGATAACATAGGGAGCAATGCCAGATATAGGTGACAGGGGATGGAGGCAGCAAACCACATTGCCATGTATGTGCCTATGCAACAATCCTGCATGTTCTGCACATGCACCCCAGAACCAAAAGTGCAATTATATATATATATACACACATAAATGCGTATTACTAGTGTGCCACTTGCCAATCTCCTCCTTTCTGACTTGGTGAGGTGGTAGGATCACCCAAGGCCAGGAGTTCACGACCAACCTGGGCAACATGGCAAAACCCCGTCTCTAAAAAAATAAACGAAAATAATTAAAAAAGAAAAGGCTAAGTAAGTATCCCTTTTCATGAAATATTAGAATGACTCCAGGGCTTTCTGATGGCTTTTGAATTAGAACAAAACAAAAAAATCAATTCTTAGTTTCTTATAAGAACAATTAATCATTGAAGACAAATATTCTCAAAAGTCTAGGTCACAATGTTATTTACCATAACATTTTGAGTTGCTTTACACGTGCATAGTTGATCTGAGCACAAAAGTTTGCCAAAATTCTAGAAATATGACAGTTGTCTAAATTCTAATTGCAACGTTATATGTTGCAGCTTGCTTAAAACAGCAAATATTGGAAGGATTAATTTTTAAATATATTTTTCTTATTTTCTACATGCATTTATGTGTGTGTGTTGGATATGTTTTACATGTGCAGATATAGCTATCTACAAAGTGTATTAGAATTTTAAAAAGTTTTCCAGAGGAGCTGCTTATATTATTGGCTTAATTTGCTGTGGCAAACACTTGTCTAATATCATCCCCCTTCCCTACAAGATCTCTGGCAATAGATAAAGAGTATCCGCATTTTACAGAACTGAGGCTAAAGGGATGTTAAGTGAATTGCCTTCAATCAGTGTGGTCTCCCTGAATCCAAAGGCTGCCCTGGCTGCTCTGACAAATAGTCCTGACTCAAGCCAGCTTTTCCACAGGATCTGTGACTGCCCAGAAGATTCTAGGACAGAAGATAATTCTGTAAAGTGACCACTTACTGGTCTTAACTGTTACTCCACTCCTTGTAGGGACACAGCTTCTTCCTGTGCCCACCGATGTACAAAGTTTGCTTCAGCTTCAACAAGTTTGGGACCTATGGCCTGGATCATGATTATGTGAGGTTTAAGAACCCTGGATAGGTACTGGGACAGTTCTATGGTTGCTCTTGGGTCTTATTCTGGGGCAGAGGTCCCCAATTCCTGGGTCACGGATGGGTATTCGTCCACAGCCTGTTAGGAATCAGGCCACACAGCAGGAGGTGAGCAGTGGGCATGCAGAGCATCATGGCCTGAGCTTCACCTCCTGTCAGATCAGCAGAGTCAGCAGAGGCATTAGATTCTCATAGGAGCATGAACCCTATTGTGAACTGCACATGCAAAGGATCAAGGTTGCATGCTCCTTATGAGAATCTGATGCCTGGCCATCTGAGGTGGAACAGTTTCGTCCCACAGCCATCCTCCTAACCCGCCACCACTCCCTCCTCTGACTCCCCCACCCCATGGAAAAAAAAATTGTTTTCCAGGAAACCCAGCCCTGGTGCCAGAAAGTTTGGGGACTGCTGTTCCAGGGAACCACACTGTTCTGTCTATCCTCTATCATCTAAAGTTTCAGCAGTCAAATGATAGGGCCCGCAAATTAACTGACAATAGACACATGAACAGGAGTAAAGAATGTTTATTTTCACATGCACATGGGACCACTGAATAATGAGTGACTTGCTGAATAAGCCAGAAAGGAAGATTTATATACCCATTTTAACAAAGGAGACGTTAGGGCTTCAGTGTGAAAGGATGGAAGGTTCTACTGGGTTTCTGATGCTAACGAAAATGAGCAGTTTATCTTTTTCCTAGGCTGGAAATTTCCCCCTGGGGAGGTTTATGCAGCTGCATTTGCACTTCTCAATGCTAAGGGGTCAGTCTTAATACAAATAGGAAACTCCCTCAGAATCAATTGTTCAATTGTGGTTGTATTTTCAGGAGGTTCTGCTTAAATTTAGGTAATGTTTATTTCTGCTGCTGCTGTCTGCTCTCAGACATTTTCAGTTTAAAATAATCTTTATACCACTTTGGTGGGCTGAACTGCTTCAGATCATTCTCAATCTATTTCCTCATCTGTCATGTAGGGACATCTGCCTTGCAGAGTTACTCCGAAGATTTCATTGAATAATATAAATAAATTATTTGACACAGTAGAGAGTGGGTGCTGTAGGGACTAAGGGAGAGCTTTCCCTTTGGCCTTCTGAGGGTTTGCTGAAAAACCAATTCACAGAAGGCAGATTAATTAGAGAAAAGACATACAAATGGATTCAGCATGTATGCACAAGAGCCTTCAGAATGAAGACCCAGAGATACAAAAGAAATTGTCCATTTTGTCCATGTTTAAGTTCAACAAAGCATGGACAGTCATGTAGAAATCTGATTGGACAAAAAAAGTATGAGCTAATGCAAATAGACTAAGAGGGGGAAACTCAGCAAGGCCTGTCTGTCTAGATTCTTCTTGGCCTCTCTGAGCAGCATTCCTCCCTTCTAGGTATGTGGCTGTTCCCTCTCTAGAATGGGGGTCTTATGAGCTACAGTCAAATAAGGTTGGGCAGATCATTTCTTTATGGCCAGTTTTTACACAGAAAGGCAGAGGGAAAGTTCGAGTTATGTTTTTAGGTTTTATAGTTGGCTTAGGAGAAAAGGGGTTCCGGTTTCAACAAACCATATAGTTCCCTTTCTTCTTTCTTTTACTGCATATTCTATCCCATCCCTTGGCTTCAGTTACCAGTCCCAGATCTATTATTTCTTGGACCAAATCTTGCCCTAAATCATATCTGCCTCAAACTTCCTTGATTCAGCTACCCAGCTTACAAAACAGAGAAAAGATTTTTGTGAACAAAAAGGGAAAGGCCTGGTCACAGCTTCAACTCGGAAAGCAATTTTCTCTTTATGTGAATACCCACAACTTACCACACCTCACCCTAGTTAAATCTCAAGGGCATTTACTGGGTACCCACCATGAGCCTGGCCCTGTGCCCTCCCTTGTCTCCCACATTTCCTGCAGACCAAAGCTCGGTCTCAGCTCTTTCCCTCCCTCCCTCCTCCCTTCCCCCACAGCAATCTCCAAACTCCATCTCCTCTCCCAGACTTTTGCACAGGGAGGGACATTTCAATCTCTCCCTGAAGCACTTATCTGCATTCTTTTGCCCAGAAACCAGATCACAAACAGCCTTCCTCAGGATGCTCACTCCTTAGTAGTTCTCAGTAAGTTATGAATAGTAATTGTTTTTTGTTCTCAAAAAGATGAAAAAGTATCCATTTTTCCTCTGCTCTAGCAGACCTTGGTGTTGGGTTATGGCAGTGGGCCAGAAGGTCTGGGAACAACCTGTGGGATGAGGAGCTGCTGAAATCCTACACAGGCAATAGTCTGAGAACCAAGGAGAACTGGATTCGTAAGAAAAAGGGGGAAGGAGCCAGGGGGAATCACTTGAGAATAATAAAGTTAAGGACTGCCTATACTGCATCCCATGTTAGCTTTAGCATTTAAAAAAAAGCTAGGTTTCGAGTCCTGACCCTCCCTTACACTAGCTGTGTGACCCTAACTTATCTAGATCTTAATTTCATCTGTGGTAATGGGAAAATATTTTTTAGAAGAGCTACCATGAGGATTGAAAGAGAGAAGATATATAAAATGTTAGTGCAATACACATTAGTAGCTTACTACTACTTGTACCAAATCTTAATTTCATTTAAAAATATTTAATAGCATTATTTTTTGTTCTTAGTTTTTTAATCGCAGAGTTATGTTTCATTTCAAGTGATGCTTTTTATTTCAAAAATACCACAGAAACATGTTAAGTAAATAAACATATGGACTGTGCACAGATGAAGCAAAAACCCTGAGTGACACTCAAATGACAAAACTGTAAGGAAACGTTGCATAAATCATTACATGTACTGTAATACGTCAAGCTACTGTGCATTGCCAAGAGGAGTCAGTCACCTTTGCCCTCACAGACTCGCAGCTGATGAGAAGAGTTTGCTTGGTTTTTGCCTATCAGAGTTTTGCCTATCAGAGTTTCTTAACAAAGAATAACTAATTTAAAATTCTGCGAGAACTTAACAGAATTTAGGCAGTGAACTGGATGTGAGATTTACAAAGACCAATGATATATGGCCTTTACCCTCAAGGGTCTTACAGTCTAATGGGGAGGAACAAATATATTCATTCAATCAATGAATATTTATGGAGTGAATACACTGTGTCTTGAATTGCTCTAGAATGAATACAAAATAACTATCTACTGGCCAAGTCAGTTTTCAATTCTGGGTCTGTTTGACTGAAACCTGAAAATATGTTTTTATTTATGGCCACCAAAACATTTCTCATGGCTCTTCTATTAATAACGCCACTTGAAAAAATCTGCTGAAGTTTTTAAAGAAACTGTTTCTAGGGCCTCCCAACTAGAGAAACTGACATGAAAAGTCAGCCTAGCTGTGAGTAGCTCAAGGCTCTGAGTTAGGCCTTTCATCTCCGCTTTCCTAGATAACAGCTATTTTTGAGAAACTGCTCTCTTAGGATTGGTCCCCACTGAGATGGCAAAAGCATAGGGGTAACTGCCGCCTTCCACAGCCAAAAAAAATATATGCTCTTCGCGGAAGGGCTCAATATTGCGGCTCTCACTTTCTAACCTAACTGCTCCTTCCTAACACAAAAAATAGTCAAGAATATGGACACCCGGCCTGTTGGTTTTAGAACACTTCATTTAAGCTTTGATCATGTTGCTCATGTTGCGTGCCTGGATTTTTCAGGTGTGAATCATTTGGGAAACAAAGATGAGTCTTTCACTGGGAATTATAAATGGCACTACATATAACATAAGTAAACTGTTGCCATAATGAATGGAAAGCAGATCAGCTTTAGTGCAAACATACTTTGTGTGTTAAGTTCCAGCTCCACCACTTGCAATCTTAGTCATTTAACCCCTCGGCGTCACTGATGTCAAATAGAAGCCTTATAGAGAAAAAAAAATTCTTTATAGCACAGAAAAGATCATCAAGAAAGATTATGATTTGTCTGTTTATGTTTCTTCCCCAACCCCAGCTAGACTCTAAAAACCTAGAGGGTAGAAACTCTATATAATTTGTTTCTGTGCCCTCCATACCTAGCACAGCACCTAACAAATACTTGGTGCCAGTATATTCTCGTTGATCAAATACATTTTCATCATCTCTCCCTCTGAAAAATGATGTGATTCCATTTGGCAAGTTTTTTCATAGCTTATATATCCAAGAGTTATTTTATTTATTTATTTATTTTTTTGAGACAGAGTCTCACTCTGTCACCCAGGCTGGAGTGCAGTGGCGTGATCTCAGCAACCTCCACCTCCCAGGTTCAAGCAATTCTCCTGCCTCAGCCTCCCGAGCAGCTGGGACTACAGGCACATGCCACCATGCCTGGATAATTTTTTCTGTTTTTAGTAGAGACGGGGTTTCACCATATTGGCCAGGCTGGTCTCGAACTCCTGACCTCAGGTGATCCACCCAACTCAGCCTCTCAAAGTGCTGGGATTACAGGCGTGAGCCACCACGCGCGGCCTATATCCAACAGTTCTATATACACGACTCACTTGCTATATAGAAAAGTCGAAATTTTCTGTATTTAGACTTTTGACTTGGTTCTTTATTTGAGCTTTTGATTTAAAAGTGGCTAGGTGTTGGCCGGGCGCGGTGGCTCACGCCTGTAATCCTAGCACTTTGGGAGGCTGAGGCGGGTGGATCACAAGGTCAGGAGTTCAAGACCAGACTGGCCAACATGGTGAAACCCCGTCTCTACTAAAAAATACAAAAATTAGCTGGGTGTGGTGGCTCGTGCCCGTAATCCCAGCTACTTGGGAGGCTGAGGTAAGAGAATTGCTTCAAGCGGGACCCGGGAGGCGGAGGTTGCAGTGAGCCGAGATCACGCCACTGCACTCCAGCCTGGGCTACAGAGCGAGACTCCATCTCAAAAAAAAAAAAAACAAAAAACAAGTGGCTAGGTGTGAGCCACATTTGTTTCTTTACTTTTCACTCTAGGCTGGGAGATAAAAACACCCAACATTTAATGCACAGGAGAGGCAATGCAACAATATCATTACCCCAAGTAAATGTCATTGAATTCACTGTGAAGGTGCTGATTTTATCAAAACAGTTGCATGGAGTCATGACAAAATAGACTATCCTCTTTTCTGGGTTGCTTTAGGAAACTGTATGTATGCTGCTGGAATTGAAGCTCCAAATGTTTAAATAGCTTGTCCAAAGTTACACAGCTACTAACTGGTGGGAATGTGACTGGAATGCAGATATGTATTAGCATAAAGTTCAATATTACTATATCATGCAGAAGAATTAAAAAACAGCAGGTCGGCCGCAGTGGTTCACACCTGTAATCCCAGCTAGCACTTTGGGTGGGGAGATCACGAGGTGGGCAGATCACAAAGTCAAGAAATAGAGACCATTCTGGCCAACATGGTAAAACCCCGTCTCTACCAAAAATACAAAGATTAGCTAGGCATGGTGGCATGCGCCTGTAGTCCCAGCTCCTCGGGAGGCTGAGGCAGGAAAATCGCCTGAACCGGGAGGGGAAGGTTGCCGTGAGCTGAGATCGCACCACTGCACTCCAGTCTGGCGACAGAGTGAGACTCTGTTGAAAAAAATAAAATAAACCAGCAAACACTTAACAGGGAACATATTTTTTCAGCAGGTGAGTACTTGATCTCTGTCTACCAGTGAAAAATGCCATAACAAACAACAGCACTCAATGAAGTAATTGGTTACCCAAGACATGGTGATAGTGTGTGAGCATAGGCTAGGGAGCCAGAAAAACTTGAATTCAACTCCCAATACACTCTCATCTTTGGCTTACTCTTATATAATTGTCATTAATACCAAGATGTTATCAGAATTAAAGGAGATGAAGTGTTTAACACAGGGCCTGGCAAATGCACTGTGCTCAACCAATGCTGGATTACTTCAACTCTTCCCTTTCCTTTTGACTTCAGGCAATATTAAGTATTAACGCATTTGACCATAGATTAAACTTCCATTACAAATCCAAGTTTTTTTTTTTTTGTTTGTTTTTTTGTCTTTTTGGTTTTTTTTTTTTCCAAGTTTTGTGGTTGTTTTTGTTTCTCTGCTTTTTGGTGAAGCTAAAAGATGAGGGTTAAAGTTCAAAGCACTTAGCAAATAATACTTAGGCAACACTAGTGACATATTTAACACTTATTGCAAATCCAGACATCAGAATGGCATACCCTTGAAAATGATTGTACTCTTCTTTAAAAATTAGGCATTCTTTCCTAGTTATTCTAATAGGTGAATATTAACATGGTTATGTCAGTTCTGCAAATAAAATGCCACCGGCATTTTGATTAGGATTTTATTAAATCAGTAAGTTATGACCCTTGTGTTCTATAAATAAGGTTTTGCCTGCTATTATCATTAAAAGGCTGGCTTAGCTTATAACTTTTTTCCCATCTTATTGTGTCTTTCTCCTCTTTCCCCTTCCCTCTGGTACAGGTACTTGCAAGGACATTGAATTAGAGGGGCGTAATTGGTTGTGGAATTGAATTATTCCACAAAATGCCACACAGATGAGACAACTGTGTCTGATGATTGTGAGGGATCCTTGTGATATGGTTGGAACCTAGGAAAATTATAATTCAACAGGGGCATTGTGATGACTTCCTTATTCCAGTCACCACCACCATCATCCCAGCTCTGCAAAACTGTCTCTCCATTTGTTATTCAAATCTTCTTTCAAAAATCTCAATTTTTATCATTTTTAAAACTAGATCCTCTTGTGAATGTCATCATTTCTCCCATTATGTTTTATATGTAAGGCTTACTGAGATGCATAACAGCTATTGATATTTTCAACAGTTACCATTTGTTCTATCCTTTTATAAAATTCATTTATACCAAGACATTTTATGTTGTTCCTAATTATTTCCAGGACTATACCCCTATCTTCTTCAAGCAATGATAATTTTGTCTTCTCCTTTTCAAAAGTTACAGAACTTATTTCTTTTTAATATCTCTTTACAGACCGAGTGTGGTGGCTCATGCCTGTAATCCCAGCACTTTGGGAGGCCTAACGGGTGGATCACGAGGTCAGGAGTTTGAGACCAGCCTGGCCAATATGGTGAAACCCCGTCTCTACTAAAACACAAAAAATTAGCTGGGCTTGGTGGTATGCACCTGTAGTCCCAGCTACTCGGGAGGCTGAGGCAGAAGAATCACTTGAACCGGGAGGCGGAGGTTGCAGTGAGCTGAGATCATGCCACTACACTCCAGCCTGGGCAACAGAGTGAGACTCATCTCAAAAAAAAAAAAATTTCTTTACAGTGAATGTAATTTCTAAAGTAATATTAAATAATAGTAGAGATAATGAACATATTTGTCTTGGTCTTGATTTTAATGAAATTTCCTCTGGTGGTACAAAACCATTCTGTGCTTTTTTTACAGGGGGAAAAAAATCACCTCAATAAGCCTACTAGAATCTACTTTAAATAGATATCTTTTTAAAAATTAGAATAGGTTTGAATTATTATTGAATATCTTCGGAACATCTATTAAGTGTATCAAATACTAGTATCTTTACAATTCAGTCTTCAAATCCAATTAAAGTAAATATTTCAATTTATTCAAATCACCTCTTAGTCTCACTCCATTTAATAATTCTCTTCATACAGGACCCACATTTCTTTCACATAATTTCTAAACATTATGTTTTTATTGCTAGTGTCAACAACTAATTATTTATGGTATATTGAGGAATATCAATTTGTGAATATTTGCTGTGTATATAGACAATTTATCAGGCACTTTTTCTATGACATTTATTTTCACTGTCAACTGTCTTCCTATTTCTAGACATACAATCAAATTGCTTATAAATAATAAATACTTGTTTAACCAGTATCATGATGGTTAATGTGTATTTTAATTTTGGGGGGACCCTATGCAGCCGATTTACTCTTCTTTTCCCCTAAATCTTCTTTATTGTTTACTTTTTTTTTTTGAGACAGGGTCTCTCTCTGTTGCCCAGGCTGGAGTGCAGTGGTGTAATCAAGGTTCACTTCAGCCTTGTCCTCCTGGGCAAAAGCAATCCTCCCACCTCAGCTTCCCCAGTAGCTGGGACTACAGGTGCCTGCCACCATGCCTGGCTAATTTAAAATATTTTATAGAGACAGGTTCTCATTACGTTGCTCAGGCTGGTCTTGAACTCCTGGCCTCAAGTGATCCTCCCACATTGGCCTCCCAAAGTGCTGAGATTATAGGCATGAGTCACCATGCTTGGCCTGCTTTCTTATTTTTTTAATATTACTTACAGAAATTTCTTTATTTGTTTATTTTATTATACTTTAAGTTCTGGGGTACATGTGCAGATCTTGCAGGATTGTTGCATAGGTACACACATACCATAGTGGCTTGCTGCCTCCATCCCCCTGTAATCTACATCAGGCATTTCTCCCAATGTTATCCCTCCCCAACCTCCACACTCCCCACTATCCCTCCTATAGCCCCCCATCCCCCAACCTACCCCCAGTGTGATGTTCCCCTCCCTGTGTCTATGTGTTCTCATGGTTCAGACGCCCACCTATGAGTGATAACATGCGGTGTTTGGTTTTCTGTTCTTGTGTCAGTTTGCTGAGAATGATGGTTTCCAGATTCATCCATGCCCCTGCAAAGGACACAAACCCATCCTTTTTTATGGCTGCATAGTATTCCATGGTGTATATGTGCCACATTTTTCTTTATCCAGTCTAACACTGATGGGCATTTGGGTTGGTTCCAAGTCTTTGCTATTGTAAACAGTGCCGCAATGAACATACATGTGCATGTGTCTGTATAATAGAATGATTTATAATCCTTTGAGTATGTACCCAGTACTGGGATTGCTGGGTCAAATGGAATTTCTATTTCTAGGTCCTTGAGGAATCGCCACACTGTCTTCCACAGTGGTTGAACTAATTTACACTCCCACCAACAGTGTAAAAGTGTTCCTATTTCTTCGCATCCTCTCCAGCATCTGTTGTCTCCAGATTTTTTAATGATCGCCATTCTAACTGGCATGAGATGGTATCTCAATGTGGTTTTGATTTGCATTTCTCCAATGACCAGTGATGATGAGCATTTTTTCATATGTTTGTTGGCTGCATAAATATTTTCTTTTGAAAAATGTCAGTTCATATCCTTCACCCACGTTTTGATCGGGTTGTTTTTTTCTTGTAATTTTGCTTTAGTTCTTTGTAGAGTCTGGATAGTAGCCCTTTGTCAGATGGGTAGCTTTCAAAAATTTTTTCCCATTCTGTTGGTTACCAGTTCACTCTAATGTTTCTTTTGCTGTGCAGAGCTCTTAGGTTTAACTGGATCCCGTTTGTCTATTTTGGCTTTTGTTGCCACATGCTCATGGTTAGGAAGAATCAATATCGTGAAAATGGTCATACTGCCCAAAGTAATTTATAGATTCAGTGCTATCCCCATCAAGCTACCATTGACCTTCTTCACAGAACTGGAAAAAAACCACCTTAAACTTCATACGGAGCCAAAAAAAAAGCCTGCATAGCAAAGACAATCCTAAGCAAAAAGAACAAAGCTGGAGGCATCACTCTACCAGACTTGAAACTACATTACATGGCTACTGTAATCAAAACAGCATTGTACTGGTACCAAAACAGAGATATAGACCAATGGAACAGAATAGAGGCCTCAGAGGCAACGCCACACATCTACATCTATCTGATCTTTGACAAACCTGACAAAAACAAGCAATGGGGAAAGGATTCCCTGTTTAATAAATAGTGTTGGGAAAACTGGCTAGCCATGTGCAGAAAGTTGAAACTGGACCCCTTCCTGACACCTTACACTAAAATTAACTCCAGATGGATTAAAGATTTAAACATAAGATCTAACACCATAAAAACCCTAGAAGAAAACCTAGGCAACACCATTCAGGACATAGGCGTAGGCAAGGACTTCATGACTAAAACACCAAAAACCTGGCCTGCTTTAACTTTTAAAAGTATTATGTTTTTAGTCAGAAAAATGAACTAAAGTATCTAAGGCAAAAATGACAGAGTACATATTTGATAATATAAAATATATAATCATTCACCTACTATAGACAGAAAAATGACTGAACAGAAATCTTTGAAAATATTATGAGTGGTTGCTTGACTTTGGGTAATTTCCTTAATACATTTATGGCTCGACAGTTTCACAACTAAAAAATACTACTAAATACAGTGGATGCTTGAAAAACATGGGCTTGAACTGCATGGCTTCACTTATATGCATATTTCTTTCAACAAAATGCAGATCAAAAATACAGTATTTGGGAGATGCAAGAAACCTGTGTATAAGGAGGGCCAACTATTAATATATAAGCAGGTTCTGTAGGGCCAACTGGGGGACTTGAGTATGTGCGAAGTGGGGTAGGTGGTGGTCCTGGAACCAATTCGCCGCATATAACAAGGGATGACTGCAACACTGAAAATTAGTCAAAGAAAGAAAAACTATCTTTCTAACCCAATAATCTGGTAGACTGAGAAAGCAAAAATTAATCTGTAATCTTTTGCGCTGCATATATCAATCATGCTATCAGACTTTACATTGACTGAACTTTGAACTATAATTAGACCTTGGTCCATTCCAGATGGCTATAATAATAAACCTTCATCAAATACCATCAAGTAAAATTTCAAGCTTTTACTTATGTTTTTCACCCAGATAAGGCTGTGTGTGATGAACGGCAAATGAAACCTGTGTATCAGGAACAGGAATATGACAGTTTTCTATATGTTACCCTCAGCCCACCCACTCCCTGAAATGGGCTACAACTGTGATAATTTTCTCAGAACTCTCAATATGTTAACTGGAAATATGGAGAGAACACAAGATCTGGAAAGGCATACATGGATTCAGATCTATGCTTTCCTATTTCTTAAGCTTGGGGCAATTACTTGATAAACCATATTTTCTTCATCCATAAAATTGGACCAAAAATAATTATTGTAGCAGAAATGTAATCAGGACCTAGAAAGTAATCATGTTTATCATTATGACTCTTGATCATTATTGACTAGAAGGAAAATATCGAGTAACATAAAAGATCCATATTTGGTAAGGAAATAATTTTCATCCTTACAAATAAATAAGGATGTCTGGAAATGCAAACACATAAGGGAAAAATCCATCCATTATGACGATTTCTCATGGAAATACCTATGAACAAAGTCAGCATCTTTTTTTGTTTGTTTGTTTGCCTGATTTCTCCATTTTATACTGGTCTTGTTACTTGGTTTTGATAGAGACAGGAGGGAACCAAGGCACCCCCCAGCCCCGCCTTGGCAAAACCTTGTCTTCAAACCTAAAACAGCCTGAAGGCTGAAAAACAGGATTGTCAGTCCCAGAGAACCTCCAACTGGTTGGAGACACAAAAGTTCACGCCGTTTGCAGAGGGGAGGGGGCCTGGCCTCGAGTTCCTGTGTGGTGGGGCAGAAGCCAGCTAACAGGCTTCTCTCTCATTCTGCTGAAAGTTTTTCTCTTTCCTTTTTCACCCAGTACATTCCATTCCCCGTCACCCTTCAAAGTGTCTGCGAGCCTAATATTTCCTGGTTGTGTGACAAGAACCTGGATTTTCCTACCTTTTCTGGCACCCAACATGCGGCTTGAGGAAGGGTGAGCATCATGCAAAATAAAAAGTCTTTTTCCTTTTGCTTCTAAACCTTTTTCTCCTTGGACCTCTTCTGAGGGTAGAGGAAATGGCACGCCCCGGAGGCTGCAGGTGTGTGCAGGACGGAGTGGGGGAATGGTGGCTCCTCACTCCCCTCGCAGCCACGGTTTGAATGCATGGCCCAAGGGTGCCCAACAGCAGGCTGACCTGTGCTCCCTGCCATGCATCCGGTGGATTCTCCCGCCTTTCCAGCTACGGAGTCCAGCTTCGTCCAACAGCAATTAAGCTTCTCTCCCTGGTGCTCTGGTGGATCCTATTTGGCATTCTCACTGCCATGGTCCGGATTCAATCCTGGCTTAGGGAATGAGTCCTTTCTGGTTTGATATCTCCATGACCTTTTGTTAATTGTTGATTTCCCTCCCCCTCCACGAACCACCTTGGATTGTCCTTTCTCTGAGCCTTTAGTAAAGTCTGAAAGCCAGAAATATTGGGTGATTGGCACAGCTAAAGTCAGATAATAAGAGAGTTAAAATGATTTTTTCTTTTTCTTTTCTCTTTTTTGAGATGGAGTCTTGCTCTGTTGTCCAGGCTAGAGTGCAATGGTATAATCTCAGCTCACTGCAACATCTGTCTGCCTCCCGGGTTCAAGTGATTCTCCTGCCTTAGCCTCCTGGGTAGCTGGGATTACAGGTGCTCACCACCACGCCCAGGTAATTTTTGTATTTTTAGTAGAGACAGGGGTTTCTCCATGTTGGTCAGGCTGGTCTTGAACTCCTGACCTCATGATCTGCCCACCTCGGCCTCCCAAAGTGCCGGGATTACCGGTGTGAGCCACCACGTCCCCCGCCTAAGATGATTTTTTTAAGGAATGCTCAGCTTCATTAAAAGTGGATATCCAAGTTATAGCTATATGTAAAAGGCCTTTATGTTTTCTTTTCTTGGATCTTGTTTTGCTGGAAAAAGGTTTTTGTTTTTTTTTCCCCCCTCAGTCAGCTGAATTATTTTTCTTGATTTTGCCTTGCCACTCTCAATGCATGTATGAGGCGAGAGACCTCTATTTCCCTCATAGAACCCCAGGAATTAAAAGTGGACAGATTCCTCTCCTCTGATGAAAGATCTTAAGGCAACTGGGTTTTCTTCTGCCTGTCTGTGTAGTTATATATGTGTTGTGTATGTGGTCTGTAAAAGAACTCTAATCAATTTGGCCTAAAGTAAGACAAGTGCTTGCATCAAATATTTTTTAAAGGTGAGATAAAAGATGTGGTACCATTCAGTTCATGTGACTTTAATTTTTAAGAAATGAAAACAGCCTTAAAGATGATTGGTAAAATGCAGATGTCATCAAAATATAAATAGGTGGACTAAATTATGCAGGTCAGATGCAAGGTTTGCTAAGTGTTTTAAGGTTATACACTGTTTTTTGGTTTTTGAGAACTGTTCAGCTCAAAATTCTAATGGAATTTCCAAAATTCTAATGTCTATTTATTTATTTTTTATTTTATATTTTGAGACAGAGTCTCACTCTGTCAACCAGGCTGGAGTGTATTGGCATGATCATGGCTCACTGCAACCTCCGCTTCCCGGGATCAAGTGATTCTCCTGCCTCACTCTCCCGAGTAGCTGGGATTACAGGAACACACCACCATTCCTGTCTAATTTTCATATTTTTAGTAGAGACGCGGTTTCACCGTGTTAGTTGGGCTGGTCTCAAACTCCTGATCTCAAGTGATCTGCCTGCCTCAGCCTCACAAAGTGCTGGGATTACAGGTATCAGCCACCATGCCTGGCCCAAAATTCTAATGTCTAAAGTATATTTTATCAATCATAATTAAGGTTAAGTTATTATAAATCATAGAGATAACCAAACTTATTTGTCAATTGTGTTTCTAACTGTAACTACCCTAGACATTTTGTTATTCACAGACAATTGTTTTGTTTTAATCGTTTTCAAAAGATGGTTTATAATAAACTATAGAAATTTGACAAGTGCTCTCAAATACAGGTTTCTGATAATTTTGGAGATTGTGACATTGGAATAAAGGAAAAACATACAGGACTCATGAAGAGTTGAAACGTTCCCTGAATATCAAGCAAAACAAGAGCCAACAGAATGAACTCAGGAAACTGCAGCAAGCTTTTTTATTTTTGCTTGGAATATTGCTGATTGCTTGACAAGGCTCTAAGTGTAAAGTTGAAATTTTTCCCAGAGGCAAAACTTATTCAACTGTCAACGGTATTTGATAGTAACAAAAATGGTGATAAAATAGCTACTCCTTATTTTCAAATGGCCTCATGGATTCTGATTTTATTCATTGGGTCACAATCCATTATTATTATTATTACTCATTCTCATGTTCAAAATGGTCAAATTACAAAAATAACTTTTGTGCCATGTACATTGCTAAATGCTTTCAATACCTTATTTTATTATTTTTTTTTAAATTTTATTTATTTTTTTGAGATGGAGTTTCATTTGGGCTGGAGTGTAGTGGCGTGATCTCGCTCACTGCAACCTATGCCTCCCAGGTTCAAGCTATTCTCCTGCCTCAGCCTCCCAAGTAGCTGGGATTCCAGGCATGCGCCACCATGCCCAGCTTATTTTGTATTTTTAGTAGAGACGGGATTTCACCATGTTGGCCAGGCTGGTCTCCTGACCTCAGGTGATCCGCCCGCCTCAGCCTCCCAAAGTGCTGGGATTACAGGCATGAACCACCTTGCCCAGCCCAATACCTTACTTTAAACCTCACAATATACCTAGACAAAAATCGTATTTTTATGTGCATTTACATATTGGGTAAATAGAATTAAAGAAAGTTTAGAGGGTTTCAAAGTCATACTGTCAGTAGAGACAGGTGATTGAGAGTGCAGATTTGCTTGTAAAAATCATTGTACACTAAAATAAACCAAAACTTTTTAGAGAAATATCTGACTCAAGGGCTGGAACAGGAAAAGTACAAATAGCCAGGAACATCCTGTTGCACTAGAAAGAAAAGAAAGTGTTCCAGCTAAGATAGAGATATGACAAAAACACACAGGAAGTTTCAAGGGCTTCAACTAGCCAAATGTGGGCCAATTTGAGTATCAAAATAAATTTTGATGATAATCTATTATTACCCAGTGACTAAATATATACCCATGAACCCATAATGATATAAGTAAATTACATAAATAAGTAAATAAATGAGGAAGATGTGTGTGATGGTTAATATTGACTGCAAACTTGATTGGATTGAAGGATGCAAAATATTGTTCCTGGGTGTGTCCGTGAGGGTGTTGCAAAGGAGATTTACATTTGAGTCAGTGATCTGGGAGAGGCAGACCCACCCTCAATCTGGGTGGGCACCATGTAGTCAATTGCCAGTATGGCTATAATAAAGCAGGCAAGAGGAGATGGAAGAGCAGACTTGCTGAGTCTTACTGGCCTTCATCTTTCTCCTGTGCTGGATGCTTCCTGCCCTGGAACATCAGACTCCTAGTTCTTCAGCTTTTGAGACTCTTGGACTTACACTACTGGTTTGCCACGTGCTCTCGGGCCTTTGGCCACAGACTGAAGGCTGCACTGTTGGCTTCCCTACTTTTGAGTCTGGGACCTAGACTGATCCACCACTGGTCTCTCCTCAACTTGCAGATGGCCTATCATGGGACTTTACATTCTGATCATGTGAGTCAATTCTCCTAATGAACTCCCTTTCAGGCTGGGCGTGGTGGCTCATGCCTGTAATCCCAGCAATTTGGGAGGCCAAGGTGGGTGGATCACCTGAGGTCAGGAGTTCGAAACCACCCTACCAACAAGGTAAAACCCCGTCTCTAAAAGTAATAATAATAAACTCCCTTTCATATACGCATATATCTTATTAGCTCTTTCCCTCTGGAGAACCCTGATTAATACAACGGGAAAGGTCTTCATGACAGTACAATGCCAACTTATTAAATGTTGAAAGGCTCTTATAACTCCCGTGTTCATCGCAGTACTCTCCAAAACAGTTAAGATATGGAATCAAACTAAGTGTCTATCAGCAGATGAATGAATCAAGAAAATGTAGGCAATAATGGAATTCTATTGAGCCTTAAAAAGAAGGAAATCCTGCCTGAGGACAATGGTGTATGCCAGTTCCCCCAGCACTTTGGGAGGCTGAGGCGGGAGGATTTCTTGAGCCCAGGAATTCGAGACCAGCCTGGGCCACATAGTGAGACCCTGTCTCTACAAAAAAATAAAAATTAACGTGGCATGGTGGCACACGCCTGTGGTCCCAGCTACTCAGGAATCTGAGTTGGGACAATCCCTTGAGTCCCAGAGGTCAAGGATGCAATGAGCCATGATTGCATCACTGCACTCCAGCCTGAGTGAAGAGTGAGACCCTGTCTCTAAAAAAACAACAAAGGAAGTCCTGTCATCTGTGATAACCTGGATGACATTATGTTAATGGAAGTAACCCAGGCAGGGAAATACAAAGACCACATGATCTTATTTAGGTGTGGAATCTAAAACGGTTGAACTCATGGAAGGAGAGAGTAGAATCCAAGCTACCAGGAAATTGAAAGAAGGTGGTTGGTGAGCAGTTCATCAAGGATACAAAATTTCAGTTAGATAGGAGGAAAAAGTTCAAGAGACCCATTGTACACTATGGTGACTATGGTTAAGAACACTGTGTCGTTTTCTTGAACACCACTGAGAGTACACTTTGTGTTCTCCTCACAAGAAATAAAGTATGACTCATAATGTCCATGTTAATGAGCTCAATTTAGCCATTCCACAATATATACATATTTCAAAACATCATGTGATACATGATCCATATATATGATTTTTATTTGTTAATTAAATTAATAGTTACATTTTAAAGTAGGAAATGAAGGTGTTATTATAGAAAGGTATCAGTTTTCAACCATCAAGCATTAGTGGACTCAGGTGGAATTACCAATGGATGACTAGATGGGATATGTCCACAGTCTCCAAGTATCTCACCACAGAATCCTTAAATTTCAAAGAAAATATAGTAACTTTACTTCACATAACCTGCTGAATACAATTTTAATCAAGTGATTAAATTTGACATCACCTGTTATGGAATAAATAAGTACTTTGCCGACAGATGGAATGCATTGAGAAAAAATACTATAATTTTGTGGTACTCCAGACAAAATATGAACCTAATCATGAGGATAGAAAAGCAGGCAAACCCAAATTACAGGACACTCTAGTAAATAGCCCATAATTTAAAAACCTGTTATGGTCATGAAATAGAAAGAAAATCTGAGGATTTGTTCAAAACTAAAGAAGACTATAGTGAGTTAAAATTATAAAAAATAAAAATAAAAAAAGACTAAAGTGAAGTAACTACATAAAATGCATGATACTAGAGGGATTGTATGTCAGAAAATTAGATAACTCTGTAAAGACATTATTGGGATAACTGGTCACTTTTGAATAAAATTTGTACGAGATAGATAATAGTATTGTTTCAATGATAATAAAGATAACTGTTTATGTAAGACAATGTCGTTATTCTTAGGAAGCAGCAGTGAATTATTTAGGAGTAAAAGAACATGTCTCTGGCTCACGCTCAAATAGTTTAGAATATATATATATATCTATATGAAAATGTGTTTATGCATCTGTGTATTGAGAGAGACAGAGAGAGTCAGCGAGTGTAAAAATATGTAAAATGTTAACGGTGGAGGTATTAGGGAGAAGTACAAGTGGAGGTTATTTGTCTCATTCTTGCCACTTTTTTGTAAGTTTGAAATTATCTCAGAAAAAAAAGTACCTCTACCAAGAAAAGTAATGTGAGCTCTGGATACCAACTAGGATAAATTCGCGGCTACTTCATTCATCAGCTATGTGATAGCAGAAAAGTTATGAATAATTTCTGAATTTAAAGTTTTTGACCTGTAAGAAAGGATAATCATTGAGCTTACCTACCTCCTAGGGCCATGGTAAGGAGTAAAGGACGGGATGCACATAATATGTTTTCAGCAATATCTTGGACAGATTGAGTACACAAAAGTTAACTCTCATTGATGTTTTTATTCTTCTTTGTTTTTAAGAGGACAACATCTGATTAGACAGTTCTGGTTCCAAGGACTCAGGTCTATCCATGTCTCTGAGGTACCTACCAGAGGGAAGATTCTAAGGCTTTTGCGAGTCATATAATTACTCAATAAAGGATACCTTTCATCCTTATTAAAATTATTGGCCCAAACATTTCTGATCTTAGTATCTAGCCTCTTACCATTCCACTTAGTGCCTATGTGTGTTCCTGGAGCCAAACATCCTCACGTTAACATCTAGTGTGTACTAAGGTCCCTAGGATTCTATATGTGCCTATATGTTGAGTGGGAATTTAATTATTTTCAGCCTTCCTTCTAACTAGCCCAATGTACCATAGTAAAATATCTGCCATTCATTTAGAGACTACAATATGCCATGCACAACAACCCTGGGGGAGCAGGTTTTAAATCTGTCTCTCTTTTCAAAGTGAATACACAGGCTCAGAGAGGTGGACAGACTTTCCCAGAATCACAGAGCCAATAAGGGGTGGTACATGGAATGCCTCACTGCAATACCCGTGGCCTTGCTGCATAACTGAGCTGTATTCGGCTCTAACACTGTACACTATTATTAGGCATTATGTTCTCAACCAGACTCTAATCTCAGTGAAGGTAGAGAACACCATTTAGCTCTCATGTATACCCTGGTACCTTCTTCACCCCTAAGCACACAGTAGGTACCCAAGGAATATCTGTTGTCTCTTTAATATGGAAAGAGAAGTTGCTTTTAAACATTTCTCAAAGCCTCTAGGACAAAGTCGCTCTTTAAGTGTACTCTAAAAGCTCTGAGCAGAGATGTGATTCTGCAAAATTGCTACAAACTAAACAAGGTAGGTTAGAGTTGTTTACCTAAGTGACAAAGCTATGATGAGCAGTAAAGTCGAGATTCTAAACAATGAGCAGGATGGTGGGAACCTCTATTGAGGAGACAGACAGTTGTGGTTAGGGGAGGGGACATAATGATTTCTAGGGTTTGATCAATACTTGATTTCACTGTTTTGGGTTGTGGTTACACAGGCTTTCACTTTATAATTATTCATTATTTGTCTTTGTATATCTGTTTTACATACTTTAAGCTGAAACCAAGAAAAAGAGTAAGATTGGTCCCAGGTCAAATAAAGAGCAAGATTTGAATGAAGGTATTAATACGGCTGCATGAAGAATGTATCAGTCAGGAGGGGGTTTGTCAGTCATCCATGAAAGGAAACACTGGTAATGCTCACATAGGCATTGTGTGGGAAAAACAAGTCTCTACATGATTTCTGGTCCCACTGTCAAAGCATTACCTAGTATGAGATGGAAATATTGGATGATGTTAGCCTTATGCCATTAACAGACAAAATATATCTACGCAAAATGTCAGCTCTTTCCCCATCTTAATTACCCTAATTAAATTAATTGCCTTAATAAGTTTCTCTTCATTTTGTAACATTTGTGTACCAGAAATCAGCTCTTTTTCAGGTTCACACACACACACATACACACGCACACACACATCCAATCATACCAGCGCACTGATGTGTTTCAGTGGACATTGTGATTGACTCCCCAACATCCATTCTGTCTCCTGTTTATCTAAGCCAGTCATGGCAATTCCAGTATTCTTGACATCCACTGGTTTTGAAACAGTCATGTGACCTAATTCAGTCCCATATGTTGGAGTTGATCATGGGGATATGTTCTGGGAAGTACTATGTCATAGGTTTCATCTCTTTGAAAAGGTACATTGGAAGATATATTCCTTTCTATCTGTAAACATTACCATGCCAAATCAGAGGCCTAAAAGTGCTTCAGCCATCTTGAGACCAGCATGTTAAGGATACTGAGAGGGACAGAGAAGAGAGGAAAAAAATCTGAACCCTTTAAGGCATCTTTGAGCAGAGTTCCCATGTATGGGATCCGCCTACTTTTGACCTCCAGTCTATTTTGGAAACAGACCAAATATTTAATGAAGAATAACTAACTGCCGGGCACTACTGTGGGCCCTAAGGACACTGCAGCAAACAAAGCAGACAACTGTGTCTGCCCTCATGGAACTCATATTTCCATGTAATTATACAAACAGTAAATAAAACACATAATTACATCCCACTGTATGTCAGAAGATGATAATGGTATAGAAAAAAATTAGAGGAAGTTAAGAAAGATCTGGAAGGCTGAGAAATTGGATAGGGCTGAGAAGTTGGAGAGGATAGGGCTCTCTCACAATGTGATGTCTGAGCAAAATCTAATAAAGTTGATGGAACGAGCTATTAAATATGTGGAGGAAGAATATTTCAGGCAGAGAGAACAGCCAGTAAAAGGCCTCTAGTTGGAAGTATGACTATTACAGCTAGGGTTGATGGAGTGGGATCTAGTGGGGGGAGTTGTTGGATTTTGGAGAAGTAACAGAATATCAGATCACGTAGGAACTTGCAGCCCATGCAAATGCTTTGATTTTTTTTTCTCCCCATGAGACAGAGAACAGTGACAGGAGTGGCATGATCTGACACAGTTTTCAAAAGGATACCTCTGGCTGCTGGGATGAGACTAATCATTAGAAACAAAGGTATAGGGAGATTAACCAGTAAAAATGTTATTACCATAATCCAGGCAAGAAATTGTAGTGGCTTACAATGAAGTGGTGTGGTGGAGAGGGGCAAAATTGCTCAAATTCTCAATAGATTTAGAGTGCAGGCCCAACAGTATTTCTAGATGAATTTAATGCCAAGATTGACACCACTGTTTCTAAACGAGCATCTAAAAACATTAATGTTAACTGAGATGAGGAAGAATGAAAGTAGATGAAATCAGGGGAATGAAATAAGAAATCCAAATTTTATACAGTTAAAATCAAAATGTTCTCATGCCTATAATCCCAGCACTTTGGGAGGCCGAGGCGGGCAGATATGAGGTCAGGAGATCGGGGCCATCCTGGCTAACACGGTGAAACCCTGTCTCTACTAAAAATACAAAAAATTGGCTGGGTGTGTTGGCATGTGCCTGTGCTCAGCTACTCGGGGAGGCTGAGGCAGGAGAATCGCTTAAACCTGGGAGGCGGAGGCTGCAGCGAGCCAAGATTGCACCACTGCACTCAAGCCTGGGTGACAGAGAGAGACTCTGTCTCAGAAAAAAAAAAAAAAAAATCAAAATATTTATTTAACATGCATGTGGACTTGCCAAGTGGGCAACTGGAAACAGACTGTGGAGTTTAGGTCAGCTGTCTAAACTGGACAGAAATGAGAGTGTAGATCACATATGAAACCACAACACTGGATAAGATCACCCAGGTGATGAGTGTAGGCAGCAAAGATAAGGGGACTAAAGATTGACTTCTGAGGCACTTCAGTGTCAAGAGATCACAAGGAAAAGAGAATGAGCCGAGGAGACTCAGGAGTTACAGCTGATGAGGTCACAGAAAACCCAAGAAAGTATGGTACTGGAACTCAGAAAAGAAAGTACTTCCGGGTAGAGGGAGTGATCAACTTTATAAAAAAAAAATTTTTTTTTAGACAGAGTTTTGCTCACTGTTGCCCAGGCTGAAGTGCAATGGCATGATCTCAGCTCATTGCAACCTCTACCTCTCTGGCTTATAGTGATTCTCCTGCCTCAGCCTCCAGACTAGGTGGGATTCCAGGCGTACCACCAACATGACCAGCTAATTTTTGTATTTTTAGTAGAGATAGGATTTCACCCTGTTACCCAGGTTGGTCTTGAACTCCTGACCTCAGGTGAACCGCCTGCCTCGGCCTCCCAAAGTGCTGGGATTACAGGCATGAGCCTACTGCGGACCCAGCCTAACTCTATCCAAAATTATAAATAGGTCAATGAAGGAGAGGACTGTGAAATAGCCATTCGATTTACAAATATTGGTGTCATGGTCAAGTTGACAAGAACAGTTTCTGTTTAATGTAAGGCGCATAGTCTTGGCTGAAGTATGATTAAGACAAAGTAGGAGGAGAGCAATTGGACACAGTGACCGTAGACGACACTCTGTGGGAAGCTTGCAATTAGGGGGAACAGATAAATGGCACCAAGCAAGTAAAAGGAATGAAGTAGACAGGTTTTTGGTGTTTGCATTTTTTTAAGATGGGAAAAATAACACCAGT
Source organism: Ateles fusciceps (assembly GCA_036589455.1). NCBI lineage: Eukaryota > Metazoa > Chordata > Mammalia > Primates > Atelidae > Ateles > Ateles fusciceps. The sequence continues at coordinate 405,543 of JAZHEH010003273.1, forward strand.
GTGTATGCTGATAGGAATAACGTAGAGAGGGGAGAAAAGTCACATTATGCGGATGTTACAAATGCTGTGAGATTATCAACTTGCTTTTTGATTTAGCCAGTCTAAGTAAGATTTTTCTGTTACGTGCAAGCAAAAAAACTGTTACAAAGTGAGTGAGCGATTCGCTTGATATGTCTGACTTTTCTGTCTTATGCCAATTGTGGAGTCGTAATTTAAATATTGCTGTCTTTCACATGTTTTGAATGATAAATTATATGGTCACAATAATTGGATAGGAAGACTGGTTCTGCAACCATAGATTCCAATCCTGGGCCTGCCATTTATAAGATGTCATCTAGGATAAATTACTTAGCTTCTGTGTCTCATATGAAATGTCTTCCTATGAACATAGGGATAATAAAGGTACTTATGGTGTGTTGCTGAATCAAACGAAGTAAAGCATTTAAAGAGCTTATAAAAGAACTTGCTATGTGGTAAAATTTCATAAATATTAAAAATCTGAATGCCACATGATAAAAATTCCCTTTTGGAGTTAAAAACGTAAACTGCCTGATTAACTGTTTTGCCTAGTCATACATATAACCTTAAAATTAATTAATAAACAGGCAACTAACAAAGTAAAATTATTCACAGCTCCACTTTATAGGTATGAAAACGGGGAAGTAGATCATTTAACCAAGATACAAAGGGAATTAAAATATAATGGTTAATTTACAAACTGTGTCCAGATGCTTGGTGTTATGGTTAACTTTATGTGTCAATATGACAGGGCTACAGGGTGCCCAGACATTTGAGCAAACATGATCCTGTGTGTCTCTGTGAGAGTGACAAGTTGATTTCAGCCTTGTAAGGCCCGAAGTGGAGAATACAGTTGATTCATGGCAGACTTACGGAAACTGACATGATAAATGTGTGCTGTTTTAAGCCACTAAGTGTATTGTAATTTTTTATGCAGCAATAGAAAACTAATATACAAGTATTTAAGTTATTACTATATGGAATCTGTTGGAGTTAAAGTGATGCACTGTGTTATCTAAACCACTGCAGAAGATGAAGAATAATTTCTGGCTCAGCCATAACCTATGTAGCTCTAAGGTGCAAATTAAAGTAGGTACAGCTAAACACACAGTGCTGAGAATGCTAAATGTTGTGTAGTGAAGACTCATTGCAGTATAGCCATGAGAACAAGCAGCTTGAAGTGTGACAGCAACAAGAGAGGACACTTCCAGGTAAGACGGTGTCATTATCAGTGTTAAGGGGTCAGATGCTAGTGAGGCCCCTTCTGTGCCTGCCCTTTAAATGAGGCAGAGATTTCAGTTCCAGGGTTCTCCTGTGGAGCCACAACAGACAAGCAAAGCCAGGGTAATGGCAGGCAGTGGCTCTGAATTAAACTAAAATAACTTCCTATGGAAAACGCCTGTGATAGACATTCCTTGAGGCTTTAGAGTCTCCAACACCAGCTAGCTCTGTGATTCAATCAGAGTTCCAGGATTCCAATTTATAAGAGGTAAATGTGTGTGTGTGTGCATGTGTGTGTGTGTGAGTGTAAAACACCTCCCTTATAAATAACTGTGACAAATCTTTATAGACCACTGGCACTGGGGTTAAGATACGGCTGCATGATTTCCTGCATGAGACAGCTGCAAAGTTCCTGAATGTTCCTGTCTAACCCAGAGCCTACCACAGTGCATGAAACATGGGGACTTTCTGACTTTTAACCCAGCTCCCATTTGTCAATAGCTTCTAGTACCAGTGTATTGCTGAATTCCTGGCTTCATAACTGATGTTGGCCTTTCTAATAATCTCTCAGTTTCTGAAATGTCCTCACAGCAGGATTAATTTAGAAATTCCCCTAGGATTTACAAGTAAAAAGTGATTGATTAAAAATAAATTAACTGGAGAGATTAATGAATGACTATAACACTGCTAATCCAATTATTTAAGTGTTTAGGTGAAAAGCATAAACATGCAGGAATATGAAATTACGCCTCTGAACCCACAAATAACAGTATTTTCAAGCACAGACATGCATGGTCAAGTCACAAGGATTCAGTCCTACAGATAGGGGGAGTCCTGCTCCTATTTCCTCTACTCTTTCTCCATCAAATTTTGTGTCTCCTCTCCCTCTTTTCCCCTCTTTCACTGCAAATATGCCCTGTGCAGACTACAGTTGAGAATTTACATTCTTTTTTTTTGTTTTATTTTCCTAGGAGATGGTTATGAACAAGAATCAGTTTTTACTTGGTCTTTACATCTGCTCTATCAGTCATTTACACTACATGAAACATACAGGCATTGCAGAGGGTTTACTGAATAAATACATTTCATACTGAAACACTGATAGCAAAAACACCCACTTTCAAATTGGAGGCAGTACACCGTTGGCTTTCCATATAGGTAACGTTGCTTTTATGTATCAGGAGCCATGCAAAGTCTTCTAGAAGCTGGTAGGTGTCGCAGGACTAGAAAGCAGATTCATTTGTCCATGGGCCTCTACACAGTGCATAGCATAGTTTTCAGCACACAAAAAGGGGTAGATCAACATTACTTAACTTAGTCATATATATACATTTTCAAATCTGCCACCCTCAAATATAATATTGTAAACTAAATACTTCACAGGAAAGGAAAAATACCATTTATCATGAGTCAAGCTCTAAAACAGAGGGATGACACAACAGCAGTATGGAATTTTAAAATTCATATTAGTGGCTTTCAGAGACACAGGGATTTCTTTACAAGACTGTGTAAAATGTGGGGATAATGCTGACCAATATAGGCAATGGATTGTGATGCATGCCTTTTAAATCCCAGCTCTGCACCTCCTAGCTGTGTGAACAGAGAGGCAAGTAATCTATCCTTCTGAGCCTAAATTTCCTCATCTGTGAAACTGGAAGAAAGAAACTTATGTCACAGGGATTTTATGAAAACTTTAGTAAGATACGTAAAGAAGCTAATACATGGTGGACCCTGAAACAGCAATTATTATATAGTCTGATATTGTAGTAAAGAGAAACCACCTTCCCCCAGTATAATTTCTCTTTTCTTTTTCTTTTTTTTTTTTTTTTTTTTTTGAGATGGAGTTTCACTCTGTTGCCCAGGCTAGAGTGCAGTGGTGTGATCTCGGGTCACTGCAACCTCCACCTCCCGGGTTCAAGCGATTCTCCTGCCTCAGCCTCCCAAGTAGCTGGGATTACAGGTATGTGCCACCATGCTTGGCTAATTTTGTATTTTTAGTAGAGAAGAGGTTTCTCCATGTTGGTCAGGCTGGTGTTGAACTCCTGACCTCAGGTTATCTGCCTGCCTCGACCTATAATTTCTTAATTAGAATTTTGTGAATTTCATACAATGAAAAGTTCATCTGACACAAAAATCAAGGATGGTTCCTTCTGAGATGTAAACTGGTAGCCAAAGGTATTTGATCAAAGTTACAGTGAAAAGAGTCTAAGAATTTGACAGCTGTTCCCTTATAGGATATACTATTGTAGCGTAGGAAAAGTGCTAACAGAACTACTGATTTTCAAACTTGCCTCAAAGTAAATAACCTGGAAAAGATTGAAAGAAGGAAATATTTTTCTTGTCTTGCACTCCCAGAGAATGGCTGGCCCAGAGCCCATGGTCAGAAACACTCTATCATGGTGGTAATCTCTCCAGAAATGGCTGAGTTCGTTGGTGGTATGAGATGTTTACCGTGGAACAGGGGAATGCAGCCATATTCCTGATCCCAATTTTGATACCAAGCATCACGTGTGTGTGCCTTGCTGTCTTCATCTAATGAATCGGTGAAGTTTTAGAACAGCTTGGTGACCTTGGAAAGCCTGTTTTGCTTCTGACGAAACTGGCCTGAGCCTGTGGGTACACAGTGTCATTGATAAGTAAACTATCTTCCTCGTGGGCTGGCCTGATGTCTTTGCGGAAAGGAAGGCATCCTTCCAAGACCGGAATTCTCTCATGCACACAGGACACTCCTCCAGATCCAGCCTCATCAAGATCTTGAAGCAGTTGTTAAGTATCAATCTTTTTATCCCTTCACAAGGACTTGAAATCAACTCCATTCCTCTGCATCTGCAGAAATTAGCATTGAATTTTCCAGTATTTGGCTGAAGGAGCAGGAGAACAACTTCTAGGATGAGGAAGCTTCTGAAAGTGTTAGGAGATGAGAAGAAAATGCTGCAGAGATGTGTGCATGAGAAACGGGCAGGGGAGCAGAGAGAACTGCAGGGGACAGGTTAAGTAGTGGGGGGTCTGCCTATACTGCCGTCTTTGCGGGGTGTTCTCATCAATGAGCCTGGAAGTTTCCACCTCATTCAGATACTTACTAGCTGTCGGATACTGGGCAAGTTACATAATGTCTTAGATCTCAATCTTCTCCCTTGTGAAAATGGGAATGACAACACTGCCTTTGAAGGGTTTTCATTGGGGTTAAATGAAAAAGGTACATGAAGTGCTTAGTGTAGCCCATCCGTCGTTCTGTGTCCTATTACACAACAATGGCTTCAACTTTGTTTTCAACTCTTCCATAACATCATTCTGCTTTCATTGCATTTAATTATATAATCATGTTTCTTTCTGAATGCCACTGTCTTATGAATTAATATGTAAATCATAGTACATGTCCTGCCCAGATAAAACCAAAACCATTTAGGTGATGAACGACTGAGATCTGGACACACCACCTCAAGTCATGCTGTGTAGTAGGAACTGTGCTACCCTGTGAAGATGCCTCGGAAAATGAATCAGACTTTTGTCCGTCAGGTAACTCACGGCTGCCCAGTTGCATTTCTATGGCATCTGGTACCCATGGGGTGTCAAAACAAATGGCAACTACTGGAATAGCTGCAGAATGCAAAGAGAATGTTTTCCCTATCGGTGTCATTTTTCAAAAGATTAATTCAAAGACTATTCAGTACTGCCTTTCTGGTTATATCAGGGAGTGTGGATGGTGGGTTTACAAAGACCAACAACACATGGCCCTTCCCCTTACAGGTCAACTAATCTAGCACAGGAGACAAACACATTCACTACATCCACAGGCATTTTCTGAGTGACTCCAATGTATGCTCAGCAGCGATCTGGGATGCTTGGGATATAACAGTGAGCAAGAGAGCAAGATCCCTACCATCAGGAGCCAATACTCTAGCAGGAGCCATCATCAGCTAGGAGAGACAACTGCAAAAAACATCAATAAGTAATTACATATTCTGTTAGATGCAAAACGCTATAACAGAAAGGAAACCTGGGCCAAGGAAGGGGATCAGGAGTATCAGTGACAGGGTGGCAAGGAAGAGTGGGTTTAGCAATCCGTCATAAGGTGGCCTGGGTAGGCCTCATCCAGAGAGGTGATCAAGGCCTTGAGGTGAGTGAGGAAGTTATCCTTGTAGACATGGGAGAGGAACATTCCAAAGAGAGGGATGGCTAGAGCAAAGGCCCTGAGGAGGGAGGGAGCCTGCCTGACACAACCCAGAAGCTGCCCGAGTCCAGGTCCGCTAGAGATGTGTGGCCCATGGGGAGGAGTTGGGGCAAAGTCAAGACTGAAATGGGCCAGATGTTGTAAGGTCTCGTAGGTTTTGTAAGCATTTAACATTTTACTCTGATGCATAATCACAGAGGCCACTCGAAAGGGTTTGGGTTCAGAATTAGAAGTGTGTGCAGTGCAGAGAAAAGGGAAAAGGAGGGTGACAGCAGTGAGGCAGGATCAGGTAATGAGCAAAGAAGTGGGAGAAATCAAGGCATGCTGCATCTTTATGAGAGTGGCAGTGCTCACCTGGACGTGACAATTCCATGGATCACTGGGGCCACATCCATGACCTGTGCACATCTACGCCGTTACTCACAAAATCACAAACGTAGCAGTTCTGTATGCATCCTATCATTTGTCCAGGAAAACAAAACAATGAGGGAGGTTATTTTGTATTCCATTCATTTTGTATTTAAGTTCTTTCTAGGGAATTAGCTAGTATAGACCCAAAATGAAACCACCTTTGTGTTTGAACAAGAGTGTCCTAGGTACATGAAGGAAGAAAAATTGGGGAACATATGAAGGTTGATGTGAAGGACACAAGTTACCCCCGCTCTCCCCAGACCTAGGTTCATTCATATTTCATTTAATATTGTTATTAAATAGTTAACAGGTAAAATAACAACTATCCTTTGTGATCCATGTAGATTCTGTTATCATTCTCATTCAATCAATATATTTTAAATCCCTACTGGACACTAGATCCCGGGCACTGTGTTGACTCAGAGGGGAACAGACATGTTCAGGCTGGTTCCCAGTCCTCAAATTTCTCACAAGCTTGCAGACACGTCATTACAGAGCTCCTTAATTAAAGCTAACGACAGAATTAAAGTCAAGGAAGCCTGGAAAAACAGAGGAGGGTACTTTAATCCCAATGTAAATGATGAGCCAGGACAAGGTCAGGAAAGCTTTCTTGGGAGAGGTGAGGTTCTGAGTAGGTAGTCCTATCATCCCCCTTTACACCTGGGAAATATTAAGGTCAAAAATATTAACTTGCCTTAATTCACCTAAGGCTGCATAGCCACTGAGAGAGCGGGATTTAAATTTAGTTCGTTTGTATTTTAAAACACCATTTTTTTTTTTCTCACGGACTACTACCAAAATCACCCCTGGCTCTGCTTCCCTTAAGTATTCTGAAAGTTTCTTAGGTATGTTGCAGTTCCTCTCCTGACAGCTGGGTCAAGCTGTGAGTACCATCAAGCTCTGAGAAGGTCTTTAACATTCCCCGATCCCAGGTAAGAGCAGTTTCTGGAGAGCTCCTCTCTTAGGACTGTACTCCACTTAAAACTCAGTTAGAAACGTCAGCTGGCATGGCTTTCTCACTAAGTAAAGCACCCAGTTTCCCTGAGGATGCTTCTACTGTTCCTGTCAATTGCCCACTTGCCTGCCTCATCCTAACTCTGAAAAAAAAAGGCAGAAAGGTGTATCCTAGACTTGTTGGTTTCAAGGTAGATCCTCTCAGCTTTCATCCTAGTGATTCTGGAAATTTACATGGACCTCTATTCTCTTTGGGTGCCTGGATCTTCCAGGCCGAAAAAAAAAAAAAACTAGAAAGGAGGAAGACCATACCAAAAGGAATGACATACACTGTCTATGTCAGCAACTCTTAAGGGAAACATGCCACAGTAAATGCAAGATGATTACCTTTGGACTCAGACAGACCAGGGTGTGGATCCCAGCTCCACCACTTTCTGGCTTGCTCACATTAACCCATCTTAGCCTGTTAATCTGTTCAAGGGGATTTTGATACTTTTCAGGTTTACTGGTACAAAAATATTAAGCTCATATAAGAAAGCAGACCATCCATAAATCAACATCACGACCTAGTGTGATGACAGCATAGAATATCTCTGTTTCTGTATCACTTCATTGCATTTTATCTCGCAGGAGAAATCAAAGCCTCAAATCATGAAGTTACATGTGGAGGTGACACAACTATTATTCGCTGGGAGTGAGAGAGGTACTCACATGCTCTTTTCCCATATTGTCCAGAAGAAGAAGATCATGATGGGAAATACCTCTCACTGGAGTCAGTGAATCTTAGCTACTGAATACCTTACCCAAGAGGTCAACGCTGAATGTCATCAACGAAGGCCACAACAAACCATAGCTGTGGATAAGAATAATCCTTCTTATAAGACATGTTGCAGTTGTGTGGGTGCAGGCTATGGAGACATGTAGCCTTCAACTCAAATACAAACTCCACTCTAAATCCTCATTTTCTCTTTTATAAAATGGACTTACCTGCCTCCCTCCCTAACAGTTAATGGGCTAAAAGTTAAACAGGCTGCAGGGCATAACACACGGCCTCTCACAGGGACTGTACGCAGCAGTGCTAGATGTCTTAACCTCATCCCTTTCTTTGTGACTCCAAGGAAAGCGGAAATGCCAGCATCTTTAAGTAGACATGACATTTCTACAATGAACAATCTTCTCTTTCTCTGATTGTTTTTGGTTGATTTTGACGAATGGTGTTAATGGTTGGAGCTGCTAGTTTTTAATGCATAACAAAATGCCCCCAAATTTTATGCTTTAGACAACAGTAAATTGTTTTGTTCACAATTCTGCAGGTTAGTAATTTCAGATGGTATCATCTGAGTGGTTTATTTGCTGTTCATGATTAGGCTTAGTTATGCATCTTCAGCTAGTGCCCTGTTCTGCTAGGGGTCAAATGGTCTAGGATGTCCTTGCCCATATGTTGGGGCAATGGGTTCACTGTCAGCTGGAGTGAAGGGGAAGAATCCCCCATAGATAACCTCATCAGCCAGCTAGGCCCACCTTCTTCACATTGCTGTCACAAGGTTTTAAGCACAAAATGAGAGGGGACAACCCAGTGTGCAAGCACTTTTCAATTCTCTGCTGGCTTTTGTTCACGTTTTGCTATTGTCCCACTGGACACAACAAATTGCATGGCCAAGCCCAGAGGCAACGACGATGTGGAAGGAGATACAGGCTTCCATGAACAAACTGCAGTTTCACTCTGACGGTCTACTACTACAGTCATTCCTGAATTACACTGTTCATCATTGGAGAAATACTTAAATATGCAAAACCACACAGTGGATTGCTGTTCTCTTAAAAGTGATTTTCACTCTTGTTACATAAGTCATAGCTTTTCTTGCCCTATTACTGTAATATTATAGATGAATAATAAAGTTATTAGGCTGTCCTTGCATTGCTATAAAGAAATATCTGAGACTGGGCAATTTATAAAAAAAGAGGTTTAATTGGCTCAGAGTTCTGCAGGTTCCACAGGAAGCTTGGTGCCAACAGTTGCACAGCTTCTAGGGTGGCCTCAGGAAGCTTACAATGGGGGGCAGAAGGCAGGAGGGTGGGCAGGTGCATCATATGGCAAAGCAGGAGCAAGACAGGGGAAGGTGCCACGCGCTTTTAAGTGACCATATCTTGTGAGCACTCACTGTCAGGCAGACAGCACCAGGCCATGAGGGATCCACCCTCATGATCCAAACATCTCCCCACCAGGCCCCACTTCCACTACTGGGGATTATACTTTAACATGAGATTTGGGAGAGGACAAATATCCAAACTATGTCAGCTGTGAAAGTTTGCAGGAAAAGTAATTTAAAAACTCCCTTGGTATTGTATTAAGCCTGTTTTCAGTTGTGGATCTCCATATCCAGACTTTTCCAGTAGGGTTTCAGTCTGTGCCTCTTTCCATGTTATAATGTCCTATCTTCTTCCCTGCCACAAAATGGCCCCTGGAAGAGGCCTATTGCACAGGCACAGTGTGACGTAGAACTGACGCTGATGGAACAGACTAGAAAATGGCACCTCTTTCTTGTCAGACAAAGGAGATAGCACCTGGCAATTGTGAAGCAGCCCTGCCCTGTGGCCAGAGCCTGGATTGGCTCCCCCACCCCCAGACAGCACACCAGTCTACTAGCTTTGCTAGAGTGAGTCTGTGATTTATTCAAATCATGTTTTAAAGCTCTGAGTAGAGTTCAAACGTTTTGTACTACTAAGTCCTAATCATATATTTTAGGACCCCTTGGTATTTTATTTGTTTTGTGGTGGTTGATAGTGCCATCATTTCCAGTTTTAATTCCTACATGATATTGCTGGTATGCATGAAAGCTTTTGATATTTTAAATCATAATATTTTATTCTTCCATTTATAGGGATTTAATTTACATTTTTCCTTAGCTGTTTCCCAAGGAGATATTCATATCATCTACAAATAATGACAACTTTGTGTTTTTACTAATATATATTACTTTTTTCTCTTTACAACTCATTCCACTAGAAAGAACTTGTAAAACAATATTTAATAATATTTTTGACAGGAGGCAGATTTGTCTTGCTCCTGATTGTAATGCAGTTTTTCCCCTAGTTGTTTAACATCATTTGTGTGTTTGTGAATTTGAGAACCCTAGAAATATTGCCTGTTAAGTATACTTTCCTAGTTTGCTTTTAATCCCAGGTGTTGAATTCCTTTCAATGCTCTCCCACCATCCATCCATCTTTAAAATATGGTAGGAGCAGCAGTGTCTCTATTGAGGTCACTCTTTTTATGTGTGTATTTTTATAATTTTGTTCATATACAACCCACAGCGTTTTGTCATATTATGGTCTTAGGTAGTGCAGATATTGCTTGCACTTGGGAATAGGGAGACATTTTTATTTGTGATTCTGGTTATAAGTGGAGTTGAGCAGATCCTGGGAAAGTGAACTAAATTGTTTCTCCATTTCCATTGGAGTCCATTTACCCTAGGTGAAGGAATTACTTCATCAACAAAGGAGGCTTTCATGATACCCCCCCCGGCTGATGCCAACAGAGTGCCAATAAGAGAGAGACCAAGGTGCAACCAAAGTCAGGGGACCTCAGAGGGCTACTATGAGATGAGGAAACACCAAGAATAAATGAAAAGGAGAAGGAAAGCTCTATAGGTTGTTAAATTTTTGGCGGTGGGATACCATTTCCTGGCCGAGAGGACAAGTATGACCAGAGAGAGGTGAGAGGGCAGCAAGTGGCCTTGCTGGAGTCTCACGCAGGGGAGTCTTTTAAAAATCAAAGTGTGAAACAGGAGGGGGATCTCCATGTGCATGGTTTCCCAAACCCCAAGTGGTGCTTATCAAAGAGAAAGATAGTGAAGGGTGGAGTTTGTGGAGAATGAGAGATGTCTTGGGCTTTAATGCAGGACTACCAGATGGGTGGTGCTCTGGTCCTTAAGGTGTACGTGCATCGAAGTGGAAATGGCTGCAAAAAGGAGGCGAGGAGTGTACCAATGAGGAAACTGAGGCACAGAGTTCAGGTAGGTTGTTAACAGGGGTTTATGAAAGCGTTAAATTACTGGCTGCGCCAAGATGCTCGGCAAGGTGGTAACCTGTTGAAGAAATAAAACTGCATCATGTGACTAGCAAAGATGCACGGCTCCTCTGCCTAGAATCCCGTGGGTGGTACTGACAACACCCGGGCCCAGGTCCCATGAGTAAGCCAGAATGGTTCATCGTGGGAGGGGATGATGATGACGATGCCCTTGCCCATGTCGTGTGTAAAAACGACTGCATGGTGGGTTTCGTGCAGCGCAGTGAGGGAGGGAGAGGAGAAAGGTTCGGCCGCGCCACAGTCGCGTTTGGGTCAAAGGCACACGTGGAAGCAATCGGCCAAAGGCACAATTGCGGTGAATTTCGCTGTGCGCTAAGGAGGTTCCCGGCCCCAGGGGTGCGCGGCGCCTGCGCAGTGGACCCCAGGCATCGCGCGCTGCGGGAACCGGGAGACCCCCGCCCCCGCCCCTCGCCCTCCACCGCGCGGACGCGCACGTGAACGGGAGCGCGGCCGCGACCGAGATTGCGCCTCACCTCGCTCAACCCTTACCCCGCGGCTGAGGGAGGGAGACGCTCCCCAGACGCGGGTGGGCTCGGTGGAGAGTCGCGGACTCGCGGGCGACGGCGCCTCCTCCACTCCGGCGGGCCCGGGTCCGGCCGGCCGCCCATCGTACTGGCTTACTGGCTGACTGACGCGCCTCGCCGCCCCCGCCTCCGCCCGCGCCCCGCCCAGCCTCATCTCTCCCTCAGCTCTCCCGGCTCGCGGGCCAACTGAGGCGTCTCTCACTCCCCTGCCCCTCGCCCTCGGCCCTTTCTCTTCCCAGCGCCTCGGCTGCTCCCCGGCGGCGGCGGCCCACAGCAGCGAGCGCCTGGAAGAGGCAGCCTCGAGGATGAAGTGCAAGCCCAACCAGACGCGTACCTACGACCCGGAGGGGTTCAAGAAGCGGGCGGCGTGCCTGTGCTTCCGGAGCGAACGCGAGGACGAGGTGCTGTTAGTGAGTAGCAGTCGGTACCCGGACCGCTGGATCGTGCCGGCGGGGCATGGAGCCCGAGGAGGAGCCGGGCGGTGCGGCGGTGCGAGAGGTGTACGAAGAGGCGGGAGTCAAGGGAAGTTAGGCCGGCTCCTGGGCGTCTTCGAACAGAACCAGGATCGCAAGCACAGAACGTATGTGTATGTACTGACTGTCACGGAGCTGCTGGAGGATTGGGAAGATTCGGTTAACATTGGGAGGAAGCGAGAGTGGTTCAAAGTCGAAGATGCCATCAAGGTTCTCCAGTGCCACAAGCCCGTGCACGCCGAATATCTGGAGAAACTGAAGCTGGGCGGCTCCCCCAACCAATGGAAACTCCACGGCCCCGTCCTCGCCAGACAGCGATCCCTAAGTATGTACCACTCGCACCCGCGCAGACTTCTGTTTGTCCGCCTGGCTTAAAATGCATCCCGCCCTGGAGCACCTCTCGTGCCATGTGCGGTCTCACCGGGAGGAGGGAGGCTTCTTTGTTTCCTTGGCAGACCCTCTGAATCACGCTTGCAAACTGTCTCAGTTGCCAGGCCCTGTTTTCAGACAGTTCGCACGTTTTTCACATGCTTCAAAATCGCTTCTTGCTTACACTGTAAAACGTTTGGGAAGCCTAAGCCGCTTGGGGTTTCTGGGGCCTTAACTGCTCACCCTGCTTTTGGAGGGGCTTGGGGCGGGGGCAAGGGGGGTGGGGGAGCGTGTGTGTCTGCCTTTGCGCCCTGTGATGTTTTTGGTTCTTTTACATTTCACACATATTCATGGTAAGCCTGCGTGCGCATTTTCATACCAGTCTTGCGGTTGGTTTGGTAGTGGAGGCCTTTAAATTCTTACCAGCTTGGTTGTGTGGGCATCTTTTAGTATTTTTTCCCCTTGAGTTGTTTTCTCCTTTGCAGCGTTCGCTTTTGTTGTCAGGGAGCTCTTCTGCGGTGGGAGTTGGTTTAAAGATCAGTTTTGAATTTGTTAAAAAAATTTAGGTAATTCTACATCTTGTGCTCTTTCTGCACTCCGCAGTCACGTTAGCTTCAGAAATGGGATCTCATTTGCCCCTTTCAGAAATTTCCTTTTCTATTTCTGTGTAGACCATTTGGTTTTCAAAAAATTTTCACAAGTGGTAATGTTTCACTGCTGACTTCAAATGGCTATTTCCCATGTAGATTAACCTTATCGAATTGATGCTGCTGGAGATCTGCTAGCCAAACATATCTTATCACAAAAGCTGTACTCACAGAATTTGATTTCCCGTGCTCAACTTCCAACTCCCATTGCCCCTTACTGGATACCATAGAAGAACCATGGTTCTCTATTTAAGTTCGTTTTTGAAAGAAAGTGGTCTTCCTCCCGTATTTGAATGCAGTGACATTCTGCTTGAACTTCCCCTGACTCCCAGTAACCAAAGGAATGGAATCTTTTATGGAGATTAGATCCCAACTGAGTTACCTCTAGTGATGTTCACCTGGTACAGAGTTGTCAAACTGTTGGGATACCTGAACAATTTCTCTTAATGATAAAGAGTAATTGTTTTGTCTCACAGGACAGCCTATTCTGGGTGCAGGTGACCAGCATCTACAACAAGAAATTAACATTGCCTGTAATCCAAAAACCTCCTACTCACTATTTTGCTCTCCTGTCTTTTTAATACCATAGAATAGTTCGTTTTGAAACTATCTCTACTCTTTTTTTTTTTGCTTCCCCCCCTTGTGTGCTTTTTGTATTTTACCCTTCAGAACACTAGAAATATTTTTCTCTATTTGGAGTGCATTGTAGTTTCACAAATAATTAATATTTTTTATCCTGCTAAACAGTGGGTGCCGTTGCACTTTCTAAAATGTGGTGCCACTGTTTAAAAAACAACTCTTATAACACATTGAAGTATAGGTAAGCAAAAGTACAAACTTCAGTTTCTCAAAATATTTTCTTCCCCTAATGCTATCAAAGGAAAGAGTAAACTAAGAAAGAGTGGCTTTTTAAAACTTATAACAGTTTTATTATCTGAATTACATGGTTTGATCAAATATGGAGTATTTTTCTATTTTTCTTGTAACAAAGTGATATATATATATATATATATATATATTTGAGCCTCATATTTAAAAAAAAAATACTTTTTAACTTTTAATTCCCAAGGTACACGTGCAGGTTTGTTCCATAGGTAAACTTGTGTCGTGGTTATTTGTTGCACGGATTATTTCATCACCCTGAAACACGCATTTTAAATTCCAGGCAAATTGACTTTTATTATTCAGTCTCAAATAAATCTTAAAATTTTCCTCAATAACCTAGTTATTTCAGAATGTTCTTAATTCTACAGTAATATTGACCAAGGAGAGATATACTAGACTGTATTTTCTGGATATTTTTGTAGATAAAATTTATTCCATATGAAACACTGTCACAAACACTTTGGGGACTTAACTTGTACTTGCTATCATTAGAAATAATTATGCATCATCTATTTGGCTCTTAAGTTATGTATCTGACAAAGTAAAAAATAATGTACAGTATTCATAGTAACCCACTCTTAAAAATTGTTAGCTTATAAATATGTTGTGGTTTTTCTTTTTTCTTGTTCCAGAAACACTTAGAATATGTAATGCTACTTTTCAAGAATTACTGTCAATTTAAATTAAGCAGTCTTTGAAAAAATTTTCTCTGGAACTTAGCCTCATCAGAATAGTTAAGAGCACCAAGGAGATTCTTTTTTCCTCTTCAAAACTAAGTCAAGAGTTTCAGGTTTAAAAGCGTTAGTGCAGAAAATGTTTTGAGAAACTGAGATTTGTATTTTGTTTACCTATACTTCAATGTGTTACAAGATTTGTTTTTGGAACAGTAGCACCACATTTCTTTTTTTTTTTTAATTTTTTTTGAGACAGAGTCTCCCTGTGTCGCCAGGTGCCAGGCTGGAGTGCAGTGGTGCGATCTTGGCTCACTGCAAAGCTCACCTCCCGGGTTCAAGCAGTTCTCCTGCCTCAGCCTCCCAAGTAGCTGGGACTACAGGCGCATGCCACCACATTCAGCTAATTTTTGTATTTTTAGTAGAGACGGGGTTTCACCATGTTGGCCAGGATGGTCTCGATCTCTTGACCTCATGATCCGCCCACCTCGGCTTTCCAAAGTGCTGGGATTATAGGCCTGAGCCACTGCACCCGGCCGCACCACATTTCTTGAGAACAGAGGTGGTATATAGAAAATTTCTACCACCTCAGTGCTCCAAAAATTGATGTACAGTTGAGATTTTTTTCCTTCTAAGAGTATTAGAGTTCACTTGTACAGATTTTCTTTGTGATAGCAGGAAAATGTACACCTAAATTTTACAGCTCTCCCTTGATAAAGAAAGGAAAAAGAGTACTGTACACAGACAATTGAGGTTTGCAGACATGAATCAGAGATTTATTTTCTGCATGTTTTATAAATAGCTTACATTTTCAGCTGGTCAAGTGTTTTATTCTTGTGAATATATAAAGAGGAAAACAGATTAATATAGATGCATATACTGGAAATGTAATTGGTGCTGTCTATAATATATACAATTTTTTCAAGAAATGTGTGTTGACTACACTTTAAAGAAACAAACTAAAGGGAAGAAATTCTAAAATAATTTGAGAAGGCTACTGTAAGAATGCCAATATGTTTACATTTAGAAAATGTGGGGGGAGCCACCAGGTACTCTCAGAAAGACTTTCATCAATATTTTCCTGGTAGTGGTCTCTTGATAAGCTATTAATACTAACGGTATTTAGCAGATTTTAAATATGTTTGGACAAACAGCACTGTAAGAAGTGGAAGTCACTGTGCTGACTGTGCTAAAACGTAACACTTTTATTACTCACACCTGTAATCCCAGCATTTTGGGAGGCCAAGGGAGGGGGGATCACTTGAGGTCAAGAGTTGGATACCAGCCTGGCCAATATGGTGAAACCCCGTCTCTACTTCTAATTGTTAATGAATTAAAACTACAAAAATTAGCCAGGCGTGGTGGTGCATGCCCGTAGTCCCAGACTCATTGCATCTGCATTAGATAATTCTGTGGAAGTGAAGTGCTTGATGCAAAGTGATTGACGTACATAATAAACCCTGATACATTTGTCAGTTGGAGGAATTATTAACATAAGCCTGCTAATTGTATGTTGGTTTGTTTTCTAGATGAACAGCAAAGATGTTCAGAATTGTGGTGAAACTAATATTGATGTGAACCCAGTGATGAATGGAATTGTCAAGTTCAGGTGAGCACTTCTGTGTTCCGAAGAAGACAGCTCATCTGGTTTCTTCCTACATCTTGGGACACTCCTTCCCTGTGTATACCACTGACTCTTGCTCTGGTTGTTGTACTATTATATGTGAAGAGACTCTTAATTCAGCACCTATAGCCTTTTGTTGTGCTTTTTTGATGTGTCTGCCTTCTTCATTAGACTATGATGTCTTTGAGAGCGAAGACTATTTTTCCTTACTCTTTGCATATCCTGCATCTGAGACACTACTTGAAATATGGTTGGCATCACTGAAGGTTCTTTGATTCAATTAATATTTTGTAATCACCGTGTGGCAAAACATTCCCCTTCCAATCTGGTGCTAGTAGAGTCTATGCTATCTAGGCACCATGTGTGTGGCTTTTGTGTATCAGGTGTTTCAGAAATATTTCAAGGCAGTTGTAAGATGTTTGAGGACAAGAATTATTACTCCTATTTCTATGTCATACCACACAGTAGCCTGCACAGTTTTAAGATGATGCCATCACCTTAGGGTAACGTTTTGTAGAATCAGTCCTTCGTGTAACAACTCTAGTGTTTTTGTACTGTTGATGATTTGCTTAAAATTTTATTCAAAAACTATCACTTGCTATAAAGGTAATTGTAAAAATAAATACAGTGGATGCAAGATAATGTTGTGAGTTTTTATAAAAATAAATTTTAAAATGATATATAAAACATTTTTTTTTGTAATGCCTGCCCTAACCACTTCTTACGTGTCATCTTAACATCTGTTTGAGGAAAACATCCTCATTTTACAGATTTAACAGGCTGTATTATTTGATGCCAGAGCTAACAGGCTATATCATAGGAAGTTTCCAAAGTTAATTATGCTATTTAGTTGTCTAGGTTTCTTTTGCCTCTCTCACTGATCCCTTTGGCTGTAGTTTTCATTCCTTTTCCAGTGCACACAACTAGCTCCTCATCTTACCTAGTTCCTGCATATGAGAACGCAGAGGGCTGAGAGAGGGCAATATTGTTGTCACATGGAAAAGGCATTTAGGAAAGAGGCCGCTATAAGAGGGGAACACAAAATGAAGGGTCTTTTTAAAAAAGAGGACTTGGATCAGCTGCCTCCAGGAGAACAACTTGAAGAAAATAACAAAGATGTTTAGAGGAAATCTTGCAGAGTTTTGCCATGGGATATGTGATATCAGCAGTCTCTTCCAGCTCCTTACAAATGACCCAAAATGGCTCTAATATGGTAGTATGTTTGATGTTTTTTCCTTCACATTATAAAGCTATTACATCGATAAAAGCTTGGACTCCATTTTAGTGTTACACTCTTCCTCATGATACCAGTGAAATGTATTGAGTCCCCAGTTGTTATATAATTTGAAATAAAAATGTAACTTCTTGATTTATTGTTTTTTAAATTGTGATACGGTACTGTGGTTACGTTGTTTAAAAGATATTCTTATCTTTTGAAGAAGTGTACTGAAAAAGGTACAGGTGAAATGATACGCTACTGGTATTTGCTTCAAAATAATCTGAGAGTGGGGTAATTGAGTGCATAGATGAAACAAGATTGGCCGTGAATTGGTAAATTGCTGAAGCTGTCTGATGGATGCTTGAGAGCTCATTACACTATTCTCTATACTTTTGTATATGTTTGAAATTTTCCATAATAAAAATTGAAAAAAGTACGCTTCAGAGTTTACTTGTAGGCCCCCTCTCTCCCTAGACTTAAGTGCAGAAGGCTGGTCAGAAGACAGATCCACAGCCCAGAAGGACTCATTCCTCCTCTCCAAAAACCTAGCTTTCGTTCTTGAGCTAAACTTGTTTGCAGACTGCTTTCCGCTTAGTGTGAGTTTTTCCTTACGAAGCCCCCAGTTCTACATGCCAAAGGACTTTAGCCCCATCAGTATGTCACACATGACCAGAAAACTTTAAACCCTAGTGGTGGACGTAAGCTTAGGTTTCCAGTGGGAACATTCTACTATTTACCTTTATTTTAAAAAGCACTGAATTCTTTTTTCTAATTACAAAATTAATTCATCTTAATTTCAGAAAATTTTGAAAACTCCGTAATCAAAAATGAATAAAATCTATTATTTGATAGCATAACAGGGTGACTGTGGTCAATAATTTAATTTTACTTTAAAACAATAACTAGAAGTACAATTGGATTGCATGTAACACAAAGGATAAATGCTTGCAGTGATGGATGCACCTTTCACCCTTATGTGATTATTATACATTGTATGCCTGTATCAAAATACCTCATACACCCCATAAATATATACACCTACTGTGTACCCACAAAAATTAAAAATTTAAAAAAATTAAATGTAAAAAATCACACATGAGCCTTTTACACAGATAACCAAGTTTAAATATATATATAAATATAATTTCCAGTCTTTCTATTTGCAAATATAAATATATATAATTCAAACAAGGATAACACAGTGTGCCTCATCCACCAGAATATTTCCAAATAATCCATGACCTTTTTATTGTTAAGCATACACCATACAGGTATCTCGCTATTTCTTAGAATGTTTTAGGCCAATGCTCAGAGAGCCATGATGGAATTTTTGCTGCTTCTACCTTGCACAAGTACAGAAAGCATAGCAGAAAACTTGGGTCTGAAATCTAGACCAAGCTCTACTCACCAAGACCTAGTGCAGGGTGGAATTGGCCTGTTTTATGTTTGTTTTTGTCTCCCCGATTCCCACACAGACTTTTTTTTTTTTACCAAGCACTGAGGCTGGGGATGAGCCATCAATTCAGAGGGAGTGCTCTTGTAATAAATCACACAATTGCAGTGTATTTGCTAAAAGTAGGCCTGTTATTTGTTTACCTGTTTTCCAGAAAGTTTTCGTCTTCTCTGACTTCTCAGCAAGCCACAGTATCACTGCCTCTGCAGGCCCTGACCCTCATGAAGTTGCTGCTCCTCTGGGCGCAGTGGTATCCAAGTGGTAAATAAGGATACCACCACTGTGGACTCAAAAGGGAATCCTGCTCTCCCTTTCTACCACCTTACTCCATAATGTGCCCACACCCTTCCCTAATTTCCTACAGCACCATCAGAGTCCAGGCCGTGACTTTTAATGAGATTTTACTGAAGATTACCAAGATAATGTGAGGGAAATGTAATAAAAAAAATACAGTTTACAACTACTGCACAGTGTATAGTAGAAGGGTCAGATGCTTTGTAGGTTTTATTGCTAAACTAGTTCTCTGACACAGGCTGACTCCAAATGGCCTAGAGAAATCCCTCCATCCTTAAACCCCTACCACTACCAAAAACTGAGAATCTGCAATTTCAGATTATGGACACGGATATTCCCATACCTGAGGAGAGGAGAAAACTGCTCCCTCAACTCAGTCTCCAAAATAGCACCCGAGGTGTCTGTTTCTATTCCCAGAATTAAGGTTATAAACCTGAAATCAATGAAATGAATCAAAGGACTAGAATGTGGTGGGTTGGGAGTGGAGATTCAGTTTTATCTTACTCAAAAGCTCATGCTGTTTTGGTGAAGACGATGACAAAATATCTCATAGTGAATTCAGTGGTCCTCCTCTATACCGGATGGTAAACATGGAGAAGTGAAAAGCCCATCCATGGTCCGAAAACATCCATTAACACTGTGACCTGTGTAAGCCTTCACAGCAATGTGAAGAAGCAGGCCAGGACCTCTGAGCATTTAGACTTTTGGGTCAGTGCTGAGGGGATAGAGGGCTGAGGGCAGAGTTGGTAACAATTATTTTTCTTTTATCTACTTACTCAAACTTAGATCTCATTTCTTGGGTGTTACAAAGGAGACATATAGTAAGACTGCAAAGTCATTCTTAACAGATAGTTCCAGTGGTGGCATCACGCACCCTAGTGGACATGTTAGGAGTTAGCTCATTCCTAATGTATTTTTAAAGAAAAATTTATTACACTATTTTCACATAAATTATTTGAGCTCAAAGTCAGATGGGGGCAGGTAGAGAAAATTCTGTTAGTTCCAATTCAGATGAGAAAATCGAGTCTCAGCAAGGTTAGGTAAAATGATATAGGTCACAATTCCAATACGGAACAAAGCTGGGATTAGATAACCAGGTATGTAGAATGCTGTTGCCATTCTGCCATAAAAATGGCTGCTCCGCCACAAAAACAAAAACGTGTAACTATGTGAGATGATGTATATGTTGATTTGGTTCACTATAGTAACCATTTTACTATCTATATGTATCTCATAACATATATACCGTAAATATACACAAAATCTATGTTCATATATGTACCGTTACGTTTGATTTAGAGCAAGGAATGCTTTTCCAGAAACACTTGCTGTCCAAGACCGTTTACAATGACCTTTTCTAATCCTGAATTAAATCTTAGTACAATTACTGTATGAAGAAGGGGCCTTCATCATATTTCAATCAGTAAAATTTTGAATTATTTAAGCTGTATTTTTCCATCTAGCTTTAACCTGGTAGATAAATAGTCAAGTATTTGCATTGATCTAGTGCCTCCATCCTTAAAACTGTGCTTTAGCTGTGATAAAGCTATTCAGAACTTCAGGCCAAGAATTCTGCTACCTCAGGGTATGTGGGTTGAGCAAATCAGACATAGTTCTTCTCTTTATGGAACTCTCAGTGTATTGAGGAGACAGATTATACATTCCAACAAAATATACTAAGTATTTTTTATGATAGTGGGGATTCAGTCGGCTCTGCTAGCTCATAGTCCAGGGAACCTATACAAGGCGAGGGAGAAGAGAAAAAGTTTCTTGGAGAAAATGCCATGTAATTTGACATCTGAAGGATAAATGGGATTTAGCCAGTAGAAGTAGGGAAAGGGTATTCCACAGAGAAGGAAGAACGAATGTGAGGTTCTGGAAGACAGATAAAATATGGTGCTTTGGGGAACAGGAGGAACTTGTTCATTACGTCTAGAGTAATGTAGTCTGAGGGTATAAAGAGAAGAAGGGATCTTCTGGAGATGAAACTGATGGGGTAAGAAAAAGCCAGATTATAGAGAGTCTAATGTGACTTGTTCAGGTATTTGAGGAAAGGAGACATGACATCAATCCAAAGAGCAGAAAATTGTTTGCTAAGGGGCTAAGATGAAGCTGTGGTAATCGTCCAGGTGAGAAATGATGGCGACCTGAACTAGGGTGTTGACTATGTTGAAAGAAGTAGACACATTTAAGAAAGATGTGGGCCAGGCACCACAGTGGTTCATGCCTGTAATCCCAACAATTTGGGAGGCTGAGGCAAGAGGATTGCTTTGAGCCCAGGGGTTTGAGGCTGCAGTGAGCTATGATTGTGCCACTGCACTCCAGTCTTGGTGACCAAGCAAGGCCTTGTCTAAAAGAAAAAAAGACATAAATATGTGGCATTTAAAGGAGTATATGTTGATTAACTGGATGTTGGAGATGAAAAGAGCTGTGGATATCATGGATATATTTTTAGAATATTTGGCTGGAGCAACTGAGTTGATGGTGTGCCATTCCTTTAGATGGAACCTAATAGAGGAAAAATATAAAAGCGCCCACTTTCTGCTCCAAAATGAAGCGGTACTTTTAAGGCAGGAAGCCTGTACTTCTTCTCCTTATGCAGGCCTGAGAAGAATGTGAGATTAATTTTATAAATGTGAGTTTCTGGTACCCAAGGGGCATTAACTTGGAGATGTTCAAAAGGGTGGAGATACCCTGATGTGCAGCCTAGGAAAGAGAATGAGCGGAGATGGAGATTTTGGAGTCATCAGTGGATGGGCAATAGGTGAAGAGGATATCAATGAGATCATCCAGTAGAGGGTGTAGAGAGAGGACAGTGAAGATCTCTCTGAGTAGTGTGAACATTTAAGGACTTCCAGATGGTATGTAACTGAGTACTTCATATATCTAAGA
The DNA here is from genome assembly GCA_036589455.1 of Ateles fusciceps. Lineage (NCBI taxonomy): Eukaryota > Metazoa > Chordata > Mammalia > Primates > Atelidae > Ateles > Ateles fusciceps. Next base: position 427,459 of record JAZHEH010003273.1, read on the forward strand.
AAAAGAGAATGAGTTATTTTTTATTTTGATCACTCCTTTTCTATTTTTTCCATTTTCCCCTGTTCCCTGTTTCCTGCTTAGCCCTTTAGAAATGCAAGTATAACCTTTTACCTTCGCTTCACTTCCTACAAGGTAATTTCATCTAACTATGTGCTTAGAAGCTCCAGAGGGGAACTCTCTCCCACTATAACCCAAAGTATGCCTGCTACGAAACTCTCTCCCACCTGGAGAATTCCAGCCACCTTCATAACCTATTTCTGCCCATGAAGAAGCCAACTCGACTACCTGGTAGATGAAGCAACACAATGAGCACGCAGACCCCCACCTGTTTGCTTCCTCCCCCACATGCCATTTGTGCTAGGCCCCCTTTTAAAAGCACACACTTTTTGCTCCAAAAGTGAAGCCGTACTTTTAAGGAAGGAAGTCTGTAATTCTTCCCCTAAGCTACATTTTGAATAAAAGGTCACTTTCTTTATACCAGACTTTGCTTTTGTTAATTGCACTGTGCAAGGGGTGAGCAACTGAACCTGCACTTCGGTTATAATTTTGGTGGCCCATGTGGGGACCTAGTTCTGTGTTCCCTAGGTGATCCAAGCCTGTCAGCCTGGTTTTACCACTGGGTGAGGCGTGGGGTCGCCTATGAGTGCCAGTTGCTCTTGGCTAGCGGACCTGTAACAGGACCATTAGGGAACTTCCCAACAGCTACCAGAAAGGCTTTTGCTCTTGGTGAACCTCATTTTTACCTCCCAGCATGATGTCTGCTGCTTTCAATGCTTCACTGGTACAAGGAAAGTGACCTGTGAAGAAGCCAGCAAACTCTGGAATTGAGTGAGTTAGAGTGCACTTGACCACCTTCTGCCTCTTTTAGGGTGCTGCTGGGGCCCTGCTTTGTTTAGACTTGGCTGATAGTGACACCATTTCATCATTTTATACATTTACATTTGTTTGTGCAGCATCAAAGAAGCTTTTGCTGGGCTTGGACTCAGCTGCCTGTGGAGCTATTTGGAACTGGGATGGGGGATTCAGGACCTCACCCAAACCTGTAATTGGTGATTCATTTGGAAGCATGCTGTTTGTTTCCATGTATAAATGTATGGGCTCTGATCCCTTTACTCTCCACCGCCTATTTCACACTTCTATTTGGGAGAGTCTCCCCTTGGAGTACTGAGGCTCTCCTTAATGGAAGATAAATGAGAATGGTGGGGTTAGTGACCCTGCACTGTGTGATGGCTAGAAGGTTCGCAAGTTTCCTTTCAGTCAGTTTACATCCTTTCTTTTTTTTATTGCATTTTAGGTTTTGGGGTACATGTGAAGAACATGTAAGATTGTTGCATAGGTACACACATGGCAGTGGGGTTTGCTGCCTTCCTCCCCATCACCTATATCTGGCATTTCCCCCCCCATGTTATCCCTCCCCAACTCCCCACCCCCCGCTGTCCCTCCCCTATTTCCCTCCCACAGACCCCAGTGTGTGATGCTCCCTCCCTGTGTCCATGTGTTCTCATTGTTCGTCACCTTCCTTTGAGTGAGAACATGCAGTGTTTGATTTTCTGTTCTTGTGCCAGTCTGCTGAGGAGGATGGTTTCCAGGTTCACCCATGTCCCTACAAAGGACATGAACTCATCGTTTTTATCATTCCCCACTCATAAAACCTTCTTACCCTCCTCTTTCTCATGCCCCACTTGTAAAACCTGGTTTCTGCATGGAGGCCTTCCAGGCTATACCTTTCTCTTCTTTTCTGTCTGCTTTAAATCTGTTATTACTAAGCTGCTGGTACTGAGATAGGACCCATTATTTGTGGTCTAACTAGAATGTAAACATTGGAAATTCATTTGAAACTGAAGGGAAAAAGAGTAAAAGGTTTCTTTTTTAAAAAAGCCACCACAAAGACTGCTTTACCAAAATTTATTGGGGCAAACAAAGTTTAGCCATGTAAACAAGTTCCAATTTCATGAAAGAATAGTGTGGATTCAACTTTCATAAAATGGTGAGTTTGTATATTTTTTTGACAGAGACTAATTTGTTATTATTTCAATGATAACTTCTGAGTTATTAACAAAATGCCCACATGTTTACCTTTAAGGTTCTTACTTAACCACCTAATGTTTATAGGTCTTTGAATGGTTAACAAGGAAATAACATTACATAATGACCACCTTTGTGTAATAGCTCAGTTTTCAGAAGTAATCTAAATAAACTGTTAGAAATGGGAAAGTTGGGGACATATAAATGACATAAATGCTTGTAATTAGACTTACTGTATACTTTAAAATCTTAAAATTCTCTGTTTTGGATGCTTATTGGATGTCTGGGTCATTTCCAATTAAAAAGAGGTTATTATATGGGAAACATGTTCTAAAAATTGTGGAATGGTTCTCATCTATAAACTGCTAATATCTGATAGACAGTTCAGGACTTCTTGCTTCCTAGGTTTATATAAAATGTACCAAAGAAGCTGGGTTCTTATTGAGAAATAATAATTTTCTGTAATTAAAAAGTTATCTAAAAGTTAATTCAAATTACGGAGTTGAAAAGGTTATACATGTAACTTTCTGTATTGCTTTTTAAGTCCTTGTGCTGTTAAGTTACAGGGCTTTGACTCTTGGATCTAAAAAGGGTACATGATAATGTCATGTCTAGCCTCAATTCTTGTGAGCAATTAAAATCCTTTGCAAGCTCAAAAATGACTGCTCCAGGTCCTTCTGGGAAGGGCAATGGCATGTGGCCCATGTCATAGCTCAGTAGTTTAGGCTTTGGCCTATCACAATGACAGCCTAGGTGCAATTCCCAGCTTAGGAGATGAGTCTATTCTGGTTTGTTATTTGTGTGTCTTCTTGCCATTTATTGATCCTTCTTCCTTTTGTGGACAGCTTCGGATTTCCTATCTTGAAATTTTCCTTTCCCTGAGCTTTTGAAAATCACTTGCCATCTTTTTGAAAATGCCCCATGCACCTATCGTTAAGTCATATCCTTGGTTACAGCTTATTGATTTCATGTAGGAGGCTACCTTTATTTAAAAAAAAATTAAAAGTCAGAAATATTGGCCCTTTGTCCTAGCCCAAATCTGGTAATAAAGAATTTAAAACATATATTTTTTGAGAGCTCTGCAGTTAGAAATTGACTTAAAGGTGATATTTGAGCTATATGTGTCCATGTATTGTTTTAAAATACATTAAAACAATACATGTACTTGCCCTCTAAAAACTTCTCAGTCAGTAGAATTCTGTCTGATTCTCCATTTACTCCTGTCCAATCCTCCTTCCTCTTGTATCTAGTATTTTATTACCCTACCAGATCTGCTTCTGTCTATGTATGTATATGTGTTGTATGTGTAATGCTTATATAAAAGAGCTCTAAATAATTGGCTTAAAGAAAAATAAGTGCTTAAGTAAAATATTTTGCTAGAAAAATTAAAACTGTAATACCTTTTAGTTCACATGACTGTAGTAATCTTTGGTAAATAAATGTAGTTTTAAAGGTTATTGATAAAACTCTCTTCAACGTTTAGACATTTGGTCTAAATTAGACAGGTTAGATACTGTTTTCTAGATGCTTTAAGGTCATGAACTGCTTCTATGATTTTAATAATTACTTGTCTGTTTTACAGCCAATTAGATTATCTAGTTAAGGCCTGGGGACATAGAGTTAGCCAGTTTCTCTGGCTAGCCTGGGAAGAGTAGACATTGTCTGCAGCTCTGTCTTTGTCCTGGGCTCTATAATCTGATTGATACGTGGTTAAAATTGCTTATTTACCAGGTTTTTCACCAAAAATAAAAGTTGCTGAGAGTTAACATTGTAACATGTAATTGAGACTACTGTAGAAACAGTTTTACGTGCAAGGTGTGTAAGGAAAGTAGAATGTATTTTTAGTAAACGGTTATAAGAAGGCATGTAATTATGGTTTTTGTTAAAGGAAATGTAATTTTGTGTAGTTGAGAGATTTTTAAGGATTGTCCTAAGCTAAAAGAATAATAGGACAAAACTGAGAGCTTAAGCAAGTCGTAAAAGATTTGTGAGAGATTGATCTTGTAAAGGAAGTTCTGTGGGTATGAGGAAGAAGGCTAAAATTTGAAGGAGGTTATTTAGTTTTTCCAAAAATTAAACATTAAAATAAAAGTACACTGATGCAGGGCCAGAATCTGGGCCCATGTGTTGGAATTACAAGGTCTTCTTAGAGTATAGATCTGCTGTTTAATAGAAAATTGTGAAGTGTTTTATGAAAGGCTTATGGAAATTTTACATTATGGTCAAACTAAGATTGGATAGATTTGTTTATAATGTTTTATTAAGAATTGGATTTAACATTAATAGTACACTAAATGCAAAGGTGAAATTTTGCTTACTCTTTTGAACAAGATTTTCATGTGATATTAAAAGATAATGAAATATTTTTGTTTGCCTTTTGAATAATGATAAAAAAAGAAGGGGAGAAAAAAGAGATTGAGTTGTCCTCATGCTGTCTTTATTGGGTTTTGCTTGGAAAGCCGAGTCTACCCTCTATCAATGTGTAAAGATTTTTCCTTTAAAAAATTTTTGAGTTATTTTGGTTAAATAAATAACCTATAGTTACCTGGGAATCTATTTTGTAATATCAGGTGTTTAAAGCTTTGATATTAAACTTTCCAAAGTCAAATTCTAAATTAAGCTTTTCTTTGACCTGGTTAACTCTTTTATTAGGTCTCCTGAAGTCCAAAAGAAATATATTTGGCTTATTTGGTATATTAAAGCCATACAGGAAGCACTGTCACATATAAAGTGGTGTTTAACTTTCTTTCTTTGGGTTATATTCATGTTACTGGTATGTTTTCCAGAATTGTATAAGGTTCTCATAATTCTGATATGTCTCAGTATACGTTATCAGTAATAATTAAGATTGCTATGTTAAATTATTGTATGACACAGAGATGACCAGATTTCCTTGTTAATTGCGTCTTTATCTGTAGAGTATTCTGTGACTTTTATCATTCATAATTGTTATTTTATTTTGCTTCTTTTCAAAGGCAGTTTTATAATCAGCTATAGGATTCTAACACGTACTGTTGAATGCACGTTTCTAATAATTTTGGAGATTGTTACACTTGAATGGACAAAAAAACAACAACAAAACTTCCAAGACTCCCATATAGAGCTAATATGTTCATGAATATTGAGCAGAACAGAAGTTAATTACATAGACTGAACTAATGGAAGACTTAATCTTTTTATGACTTTTGTTTGAAGCATTGCTAATTCTTTCATTTCTCAAGAGTCCAGAAATATTTTTTTTCTTTTGAGCTATTTATAGCTTTTAACAATTGGGTAAAGTACACTCGTGTGAGAAAAATTTGAAGCATATTTCTTTCTCTCTACCTGATTTCCCCAGAATTTGAAAACTATTTGTAAGTATTATTAGTTTATAGCAGTATAGTTAATTATATAAATTCAGTAAGAATCTGTTCTCTTTTGTAACAGGACACCATTGGAGACACTGGTTATTTTACCAAGGCTTTAATTGGATTGGCATACTTTCAGATAAGAACAGATGGCTTTAAGAAATCAAAGTTGACTTATAGAGTTAATTAAAGCCCCTTGGGAAAAACTGGCCTGATACATTGTCTATGCAGTCCCTGTACAGGGTTTCCTGACCTGTGGTAAGTAAAGAGGGTCACTTTTGACAGGCTCAGGAGCCCCAAGTTATCTTGGGACTTCAAAAGGGAGAGGAACTCACTCAATCCATGCAGGTATTTGCAGGCACAGATAAATCTGTGGCTGGGCTGAGGCTTTAAAAGGTTTAATCTAAGATTCCTTATAAATAAAAATTCCAGCAAAGCCAATTTGCAAAGGAGCTTATATGGCAAAAAATTATTCTTGCTGTACTTGATGCAAATAATTAGGCCAAGCATAATAAGACTAAACCTTATTTTGCAAATAAATTTATCCTACTATGATTTGTCTTTAGTAAAAATGGGGACTACAGAGAGAAAAATCATGTTTCAGAAAAAGCTATAGTACACCTGTTGTTAGATTCTATTCTTGTCCATTGCTTTTGAGTTTTTATTATTTTCTGCAATTTGGACTAAATCCTGAATTCTTTCTGGGCTACAAGTCCCTAAACAAACACTTTCATTTTTTTCTTCCATTTTCTCATTTGAACTCCATGAAATTGCGACTACATTATTCCTTGTAATACAGGGCAAGAAAAACATGTCAGGCTGCCACAACGTTCTTCCTCAGTAACTAAAGATGCCATGAGTCTAACATCTGGAAAATTGTGCTCAACGTTAACCTTTATTTTTCTTCTGTTTCCATAGAAATGCCTCTTATTCAAAATCTGTTTGCCTTCATCACATACAGACACCTAGCCCATCTTCAGTGCTACCTCCTGGATGGGACACAGCTATTTAAACTAATCCATTCTCAAGAACTAGACAGGGCTTATGACCACCTTCAAGAATATTCATAACTCTTCCTGTAACCTGTTAAATACATATTTAACCATCTTGTCATCATATCCAGTTACAATTGGCAGTGGGAACCTGCATGATAATTAAGACTAACTGTTGTGTATACATTCCAGGTAATTTGGGAAAATGTCTCATTAGCTTTGCAAAACATGCACCAACAACTCAAACCTATGTCTGATACAATATTGTCAATAGATCAATGGTTGGTATACTGGTTCAGGTCACGACCATCTTGGTAGAAAAAGCTGCTTGTAACATTGGCCCTGATTGCAGAGATAGGCATATCCCTCTGTTGTGGAGTTTACTGCGATTGCACACTCTGTATGGGATTGCAAGACAGGCTTTCCCAGAGACTCTTCAGACTTCACACCATAATGTTCCAACAAATATCTGTAAGTCTGGGTCCTTATGAATATTTCCAACTCCAAGTAGATCAGTTTCATTTTGAAAATCAATGACTATTATGCCCTTTCTCAGCAGGAAGTAGTCAGAGTGAATATGGCACTCAAATCCCATAGAAATAAAATGGAACTTGACAGTGGGAAATTACAATTGAGTACCCCCATATTTCTAAGAGAAAGAAAATGAGTTATTATTATTTATTATTATTTTCTCTTATTTTTGTCCATTTTCCCATTGCCCACTTCTTCGTAGCCCTTTAGAAATGCAATTATAACCTTTTATCTCCCCTTCATCAGACACTCCCTACAGGGCAAGTTCATCTAACTATGTTCTTAGAAGCTCCAGAGCAGAGCTCTCTCCCCACCAGGAGGACTGCCTTGAGGGACAACAGTCAATTTACAACCCTAAGTATGCCTGCTATGACACTCTCTCCCACCTGGAGAGTTTTGGCCATCTTTACGACCTAGTTCTGCCCACAAAGGCACCAATTTGGCACTTTGGTGCCTGGTACATAAGGCACCAAAGTGAGCATCCAGACACCTGCCTGTTTGCTTCCTCCCCTGCATGTCATTCATGCTAGGTCCCCTTTTAAAGCGTCCACTTTCTGCTCCAAAAGTGAAGTGGTACGGGAAGCCTGTATTTCTTCCCCCTAAGCTAGCTTTGGAATAAAAAGTTACTTTCTTTCTTTCTTTTCTTTTTGAAACAAAGTCTTGCCCTGTCACCAGGTTGGAGTACAATGGCACCATCTCGGCCCACTGCAACCTCCACCTCCCAGATTCAAGCAATTCTCCTGCCTCAGGGCTCCAAATAGCTGGGATTAACCACGCTTGGATAAATATTTTGTATCTTTAGTAGAGACGAGGTTTCACCATGTTGGCCAGGTTGGTCTCGAACTCCTGACCTCATGATTCACCCACCTTAGCCTCCCAAAGTGCTGGGATTACAGGTGTGAGCCACCACACACGGCCAAAAGTCTCTTTACCAGAGCTTGCGCTTGTTAACTGGACTCTGCAAATGGCAGTGTCTGACCTGCGTTTTGGTTATAGTTACATGAGGATCTTGGTGAACCGATTTCCCAGAGAAACACCATGATTTGGTGGCAACTGTGTGTGTACGCACACATGCATTCATACACACACGCATGCACACGCACACACACACCAAGTCTTTAGAAATTGTCATGAGGGCATACAACAAATGCAGAAACATTTAAGAAAATTACTAAACCTTAGCAAAAATGGTTAGAATCTGTGAGTTTCTATATATGATATATATATGGTTTCTATATATGAGCTACAAGCTGTTCTGTCTCCCCCAGCCTCATATGACAAGCTCTACTCTAGACCTCTACAACATGTGGAAATGACCAAGAAGACGGGGGCTCCTATCCCTCAAGTTCTTAGTCTATAGTTTGACCCAGGAGGAGAAAGCCACCAGTTTCTTATCCCTCCAGAGCTCCATTTTGCAGAAGTGCTAGTCTAGGCAGGCAAGTCTGGGCTAGAGGACTAGCTCTCACTTGTAGGGTGAGGCCTCTGCCTCAGATATGATAGGCTAAGACTAGTGGGTTCCCAGTCTCCTCTGTGTCAGTGTATTTGTAAGGTAAAGTTTCTACTTGGAGACTGGCAAGCTGAAATGACCAGAGGCTACCATCTCTCCTCAGTGTCCACTAATAGAGTAGAGTGTTACTGGAGGAAAAGTGGTCTACTATACCTACACCCAGCTCAGGTACAGTTGTCCAGAGTTTCTATATATGTAGAAAGGCAGAGCATAAAGCATAGCATCTCTGCCTGAAGGGACTGAATTTATTGGGAACAAAATCTGGAGAAGTTAATGCCTGAAAGCATTGTTGAAAACAATGAATATCTTAATAGTGAGCAATTAAGAGGGGGCTTGGTGGCTCCATGCTACTACTAGCAACAAGGGAACAACACTATAAAACAGTTTAAACTAAGAGATATCTAAAGACAGCTCCACCCAACAACAATAAAATATGCATTCCCTTCCAGTACATGTAACTTTCTGCAAAACAGATCATATGTTAGGTCATAAACATGCCTCAATAGATTTAAAAATATTGAGATCATACAAATTATGTTCTCTAACCAAAGTGGAATTAATTTAGAAATCAATGACAGAAATGTGTGAAACTCACAAATATGTAGAAATTAAACAACACATTCCTAAATAACCTGTGGGTCAAATGAGAAGTGACAGTGGAAATTAGAGAATATTTCAAGATGGATGTAATCAGAACACCACAGCAAGAAGCAGCTAAAGCAATACTTACAGGGTAACTCATGTAAATCTCCAGAAAAAGGCTGGGTGCGATGGCTCACACCTGTAATCCCAGCACTTTGGGAGGCCGAGGTGGGCAGATCACAAAGTCAGGAGTTGGAGACCAGCCTGGCCAACATGGTGAAATCCTGTCTCTACTAAAAATACAAAAATTAGCTTGGCATGGTGGCATGTGCCTGTAGTCCCAGCTACTTGGGAGGCTGAGGCAGAAGAGTCACTTGAACCCCGGAGCAGAGGTTGCAGTGAGCCAAGACTGCACCACTGCACTCCAGCCTGGGCGACAGAGCAAGACTCCGTCTTTAAAAAAAAAATTAATAAATAAAATAAATCTCCACAGAAAAAGAGCAAACAAAACACAAGATAAGCAGAAGAATAGTAATACTGAATATTAGAATGAAAATAAATAAAATAGTGAATAGAAGAACAATAGAGAAAATCAACAACAATAAAAGTTTGCTCTTTAAAATGATCAGCAACCTGGATTGTATCCAGAATATTAAAAAATGCTTAAAAGTCAATAATAAGGCAAATAATATGATTAAAAATTGGGTAAAGGATTTGAATAAGACTCCTCCAAAGAAACACATCAGTGGACAATAAGCACATGAAAAAATGCTTAACTAATAATAATTATTAGTTATTGGGGAAATGCAAATTAAAACCACAAGGAGAAGCCACTTATCACCCACTAGAATGGCTATAACCAAAAAGACTAAAAGTAAGACTTAGTGAGAATGTGGAGAAGCCTGAGCCCTCATTCATTACTGGGGAGAATACAAGATATTGCTACCACTTTGGAAAATAGTTTGGCAGTCCTTTAGAGTGTCAAGTAAGCTTACCTTATGACCCAACAATTCTGCTGTGAGGTGTCCACCTAAGAGAAATGAAAACGTTTCACAAAAAGGCTTGTGCATGAATAATCATAGCAGCGTTATTCACTATAGCCAAAAATGGAAACAATTCAAATGTCCGTAGACTATGACTATATAAATAAAATGTAGTATATCCATACAATGGGATATTATTTAGCAATAAAAAGGAATCAAATACTGATAGATGCTATAACATGGATGAACATGGAAAACATTATGCTAAGTGAAAGAATCCAGACACAATACATTACATATTGTATAATATTTGTTTTATATGTAATGTCTAATATGGGCAAATTTATAGCATCAGAAAGTAGAGTAATGCTTGCCTATGGCTAGGGGAAAGAGGAAAGAGGATTGACCTCTAATGGGCACAAGGTTCCTTTGATGATGATGGTCAACATGTTCAAAATTAGATCATGATGATGTGACACAACTTTGTAAATACTCTAACAGCTATTGAATTATACACTTTAAACTGGTGAAGTTTATGGTATGTAATTATAGATATATTTTAAATTTACCTGTATCTGGAAACAAATTCAGATGTAATTATATCTTAATAAAGCTGTTAACAAAAAACATTTCTGTGATGAGCAGAGGGAGAATTGCATACAAAGGAGTCATCAAAAGCAGTCATCAAAATCAAGAGGAGAATTGAGGGTATACAATATTTTAAGGAGGGAGTTCTGAAGAATATGGAGTATTATAGTGGCGGTGACAGAAAATATCATTAATGAAAACTGTCAATTGAGTGGCAGAGTGGTAAAGCAGATGGCAGTGGGCTGAGGAATAAATAAGTGAGGGATAAGGATCTGAATTCAATGAGTCAATAATTCATTCAAATAGTTTGATTAACTATTGAACAGAAGAAATAGGACGTACCTAAAAAGTAAAGTCAGATTGAAGAGAGAGTTGTAACGTTTTCGAAGTGTTAGAGACTTGGGCACTTTTATTTGTTAATGGGGAGGAACGAGAGGGGAAAGCCTTGAAGGTATAGGAAGATGTAGTAATCAATGGAACAAGGACTTGGGATGTGAAGCACAGTGAAGGAATTTATCTTAGATGGTGGGGGGGATGGGTGGGAAGATTACCTCCTCCGCTCTACCAGGAGGGAAGGAGAAAAAAACTGGATAGGTATAAGGAAGCTTGGTAGATTTGTGTTATGAAACTAAGGTATGTTACACCTGAGATATTCATTTCCCTTGGAGAGGTACTAGAGTTATCCAGTGAGTATGAGGTGAGAAAGTATTAATATTAGAGGTTAAGAGAAAGTGGGGGCAGTATTGACATAGCTCTGTGGAGAATAGGAAGAGCAGACTGAGGAAACAGCAAGAGGACAGCAGTTGAGGACCCCAGGTGAGGCTGGAAAACATGTGTGTGGTGATAAATGGCTACAGACACATAGAAGCTCTATTTAACATGACCCTGTTTCTTACAGCTCAATGCCAAACTAAACAAAACTTGACTGCTTTTATTCCAAAAGCAACGCCTCTATTTGAACATGTTTATTTGGATTTTATACTCTTCTTACTTCAAGAAGCTCACAATCCACATATTCAAAGTTTGTCTCATGATTAGTCCTAATTGCCAGTGAATGGTACGTGTATGTGTCTGATGCCAACAGGCAATGAGATGGAGAGGAATGTCCAATGGGGGGGATGCAGGGAGAAGTCCTGAAGGAAAGAACAAACTTGGAGCTATCAGGTCTTATCATGACCTTCAGTGTGGGGGCCACATCCTCAGCAGGGCAATCTGTGGTTTCAGTGCTCTGAAGCTTCTGCTGTGCTCCCCTGGCTGTAGGAAACTGACTGACCCTTGTTGAGGACTACATTGAATGATCAGATACATATAGATTAGTTGTCCCAGTTAGGCCATGCTATCATATCTGTTACTGTCACTATTTAGTTGGAGAATCAGACAAGTACTTCAAGGAGCTACAGGATTCAACAGTGCAGTTTCACTTTAAAGATAATTCGGAAGCTAGAAGACATGCCATGGCTTCCAAAATGAGAATTTTGGAAGAGACTATAGTGGCATAATAACAACTAATTAACAATTTTTATATCCTGTGAAATTTGCAATGAACTTTGAAATAGATAATCTGAATGTATTTAGCAAATATTTAGCGGTTGCTATATACCAGGTACTCTACTATACTATTCAATATATTAAGCAACTGAATTGTCATAAAAACCCTGTGAGGTCAGAACTACTATTTAATATGCCATTTTATAGATAAGAAAACTAAGAATTTAAAATTTGCTCACTGTCCTACAGCAGATAAAGGGTAGCACTGTTTCAGATCCAAGCAATCCAACTCCAGAGGCTGTGTTCTCAACCATTGTGCTGTATTATGAATTCTGTTGTTTTTAATCTTATCAATAATGTTGGGTGAATGGAATCTCCAGCACACAGAAAATTTCCCAAGGTCATAGAGCTCATGTACAACAAAGTCAGGATTTGAACTTAGTTTTCTTATTCTACAATTATCTTGTCCTACTTCATGCCAAGTATGAAGCATTAAACAATATAATAATTTATTCATCTAAATCTGAATCTGTGACCTTGCAAAGCCTCCCGCTCCTAACACTTTCCCTTCTCCTAGGGTCCTTGGTGACTTGTCATTCACCAAGTTACTCAGAAAATGGCAGTAACTAAAGATACACTTCACCATATCAATACTGTATTGCCATACTTCCCATTTAACTTTAAGATGAAAATCCACTGTGAATCCTGCAGTTGCGTAAAGTACTTATCTGACTCACTCACTAAACTGTGATTGTGACCAAGAGGGTGACATGGCTTATTTTATTACAGGGAGGAGCCAGTAGACAGGGAGAGAACGAAGACATAGGAAGATGTGGTGGTCAATGGAACAAGAGCCTGAAAAGGGTAAAAAGACTTGGGAGTACCTCTCCTACCTGTATCCACATTGTACCAGGCATATACTTCTGTGTACCCTGTCACAATACTCGTAGTTATTTGTTTCCAGAGTTCCCCTACTAGACCATGAGTTCGTTGAAGGAAAGAACGCTGTTTCATCCATTTGCATCTCAAGTTCCTAGTGTGGTATGCAGACATTCATTTATTATGACTTCCGAATGGGGTAAGTTTGCATAAACTCATTGGTACAATAAAATATATTAAACACTCATGGTTGTATACTAGGGATTGAGCTGGAGAAGCTGCTTTTATAAAAATTGCTTTTTCTGTGATTCACCAAAATTTCTGTGTGCACCAAAATGTCCCAGGGGAGTATATAACACATGTACAGCCCTTTGTATTTCCCAAAACATATCTACATGTTTTATGAAACCTAATCCTCACACTAACTCTGAGAAGTAGTTGTCCTGTTCTGTAAAATGGGGAAACCAAGAATCAGAGAGGTTAAGCAACTTTTCCAGAAACAGAGGGTACAAAAATGTTTGCAAATATGCCAGTCAGTGATACAAACACACACACACACACACACACACACACACACACACACACACACGGAGGAAAGGTTTTAGTTTAGGTTTGTTTGTTTTCATTCAGGATACTACTACTTCTGGGCTATGAAGTTGTCCAGAACTTACCGTTTTGGAGTCTCTTGTGGGGCATGTTTATAATTGGCCTTTTTAAATTAAAAATCTTGGCTGTGTGTGGTGGCTCACACTTGTAATCCCAGCACTTTGGGAGGATTGCTTGAGCTCAGGAGTTCGAGACCAGCCTGGGCAGCATAGCGAGACTCTCATCTCTACAAAAATAAAAAATTAGCCTGGAGTGGTGGTGCATGCCTATAGTCCCAGCTACCTGGGAGGCTGAGGTGGGAGGATCACTTGAGCCCTGTAAGTCAAGGTTGCAGTGAGCTGTGATCACAGCACTGCACTCCAGCCTGGGTGACAAAGCAAGATTGTGTCTCAGAAAAGCTGATTTGTACTTGAAAGAAAATGATAATGGTTTAGCATATGCTTTTGAGCAGGATTTTTATAACATTCCAAGTCCAGTTTACATTGATGTGAATAGTCAATTAGATGGTGTTCCAGAGGAGGACATTCTGGGATCTTTATGAAAATCCATATTATACTGTTAATTTGATTGGATTTTGAAAGGGCATTAAGTTAAAATTACTTTTAAAAGTGGGTGTAACAGAACAAAAAGTAACACTCACGGTTGAAGTGAATCAGTCAGCATTTGACAGTCTGTAGAAAAGAAAAACATTTAGTGTCTAGACTGTGCTTAGAATTCTATATAGCATCAGGGCCTAGTAGTTAGAACTCAGAGGAACTGTACTTAAACCAATTGACAGGGAATATCTTCTGACTTTCCCATAGATCATAAAATGTACCAGATTTCAAAAAAATATTTGAAGCAAACAGAGCCACCGAAAATCTAAGTGGTGGCAGTCAAGTAAAACAAATGATCATTTACTATCCATGTGATCTAGGCCAAGTTACTTTACCTCCCTGATCTGCAGTTTTCTAATCTAATGTTGAGAATCATAATAGTACCTAGCTGATAAACATTATCTCCTCTGAGAATTCTTTCATGTCTACCTAGGTTAAGGGGCCTTCATCTGTTTCCCAAGGTCCTCCACGTTTATTTATGTAATAGCTCTCCTCACAATTTCATGTAGGCACAATTCTACATGTAGGCAGAATGATCTACCTTTCTATCTATCTACAGGTTTGTCTGTCCATCCACAAGAACATGAAGTCTTTGAGGCCTGAAGCCCCACTTGAGTCATATCTGTATCCCCAGAACCGAACACAGTGCCCAGTGTTTATTGAATGAATCATTATTACATTTGCTACTTGCTCAATGAAGTATTGCTATCATTGTATCCGTTTTGTCCTTACTGGTCTTTGTAAATCCAGATCGAGGACACTGCCTGGGTCATGCTGGGCAACACCAAATTTTTATTTCTTAAACTCTTTATTTTAAAATAATTTAGGATTCACAAGAAGTTGCAAACATAGTTCAGGGTTAGGACTTCTGGAATGGTAGTATGAGGAGTTAAGCAAATCCTTTCCCCTAGAAAAAACATATTTGAAACTAGACAAAGTCTTTGGAGATTGACCAAAGGGCTTATAAGTAATTGAGAAACTTTTTTTGTTTTTAGATGGAGTCTTGCTCTGTCACCCAGGCTGGAGTGCAGTGGTGCGATCTTGGCTCACTGCAACCTCCATCTCCTGGGTTCAAGCATTCTCCTACCTCAGCCTCTTGAGTAGCTGGGATTACAGGCACCCACCACCAAGCCCAGCTAATTTTTGCATTTTTAGTGGAGATGGAGTTTCACCATGTTGGTCAAGCTGGTCTCAAACTCCTGACCTTAGGTGATCTGCGCGCTTCAGCCTCCGCTGGGATTATAGGCATGAGCCACCAGGCCCGGCCAAGAAACTTTTATTTAATAAAATCCACTGAAACTCAGTAGGAATAGCAGAAAGCTTCTGGCATTTGAGCCGCAGAGGCTGCCCCAGAGCCCCCACCTCCATTTTTGTATTCCTGAAGAACTATTTCAGATTTAGTACCTGAGAAGCAGCAGCAGCTGAGTAGCTGTTCCTGTCTCCTCTGTAACACAAAATGCTGCAGAAAAGCCCTTCATTTGGTTCAGCAGTCCATTGGCAGTACTCAATTTCCCCAGGTGCCTGTGTTGGGAAAACATAATTACAAACAAAATCTGCCAATCCAGAAAACCTGTACACAAAAATAGAAAAGAAGGAAAACACTTTTATTATTGAATAGGCATTAAAACAGAATGTGATGTGCATCACAGGCAATCTGCTAAAGAGATTGCAAAGATAGAAAGAAAAATCATCTTTTTATATAGCCCAGGTAGATATAACCTATTACATACATGTTCCCAAGATGGAGTAGTCTTCATATGAGAGGACTTAATAGCACCATTTGTTACACATAGTTCATTTTAAATTCACCTGGTAATTGGGAGTGGCCATTTGTCTTTGCTAATTGCCTTTTTCCAAAGAAATTGTAAAACTTCTCATAATTCTATTATACCTAGGTAGCTGTAATTTGAAACCAGACACCTACATTAAATTCCCAAGAGATAGGGATGCTATCCTCTTTGATGTTTACATTTCAAAGAGATGTCAGCCAGGTTCTTGAGAAAGACATTTATGTGTTTTAAAGCTGGCCAAAGGCTTATTTAGCTTTGTTAAAAGACAAAGTTAGAACAAATTTAGTTATAGCTCTAATTTGCTTTTATCTGTGATTCATGAACTGGGGGAAGCATCCATTCTACAAATAATGAGATCTCCCAATGGGCAATGGCAGAACAGTAGGTAAGGAAAGGTGGGAACAAGGAAGCAGAACAATAGAAAAAAGAAAACGGATGGTTAACATCAGGTTACTTTGGGTTACTTTTTTAAAAGGGTTAAAGCAGAGGAGACTTCCTTATTATGCTGAAACAGGTAGGCAAGAATCTCCTGTTTTCAGGAAAAACTGGTCTGTTTAGAATCTGTTTACTTCGTTAAAGTTTTAGTTTGATGATGTGGCATTTAATACGAGAGCCTCTATTTTTATTTTTTTCTTGAATTTTGGGACCTAGTGCAGGAGCTCAGTCCAAAACAATGGCTTCCTGTAAATTTGAACAGCTTAAAAATATTTACGTATCTTTCGAAGTGAAGCAGGAGTGGCCGCAAGAACGGACCTCTCGGACACCGAACTGAGAAAAGGAAGGGGTTCTTTTATGTATAGTTTGAGCTCCACCAGGTTACAGTGCCCACTGTTCCATTATACAGTCACTGTCCTATGCAGCTAAGCTTTCCAACTGGAACAGTGAAGTCTGTTCTTTCTCTGACCAAACAATATTGTCGAATAATTGAAACCTTTAAAACCCAGAAACTGTTGGTTTGAACCCTTTGAACTGAGGTCAGGTCAGGCACAGGGTCAGAGGGTAATAACTCATGGGCTTCCCATGGCCACCTGTCACCCATAGTCGTCCCTCCACATACATAGCAAGAGGTAACATTGAGGGAATGGGCCACATTTTCAGCAAATTGGAGGAACGAGTTCTTTGTCTTTTTCGGAATTTCCAGCACTGGCTTATTTAATATACCATAAAAGTGCTGGTACACTGTGGCCGGGCTGAGCGTTTTTGGAATTTTCCCTGAATCTGGATACTGACTCCGGGGTCAAGCCCTTTCCCATCAATTCCTGACATTACACTCTCCCCTTTTTTCCCATTTAGGGTCTTGGGGGTTTGTGATTATTAATTCTACTGGGTTACAATGTCCTGAGACACAAGGGACATTACTCCCTGGAATGCTGTCTCTCTGTTTTACAAGATGAACAGGAAGATGAATTTGTATTATTTTTCCAAGTCGCCCAGATGACGCATGACCCAAAAATGCAATTACTGCACCAGTAGGTTCTCTGGCAATATACTTATGCTCTTTGTATAACTTTGTTCCATCCAGAGGAACCACAGCCCCCCTACTGAAATGATAGGCACTGATGCCTGCACAGGCATCAAACCTTAGTGTAATCTGTTTTGGGCTTCCCGTCTCCTCCGTTTTAGCTATTAATTTAGTAGGGCTATTCCATCTCCCTGTTAGGAGTCTAATTTCAAAAGTCTTATGTGTAGGGAGCTCTGATGGCTTGTAGCATACATCGGGCTGTCCATCCCCTGGATTACACACCTTATACTGAGTACCATTATATAAACAGTTCCCTTCTGTGTCCCTGTACATTCATAACTGTAGAACAAAAGAATGGCAGTAACTTTCCATCCTACCTCAGTAACCTGGTGTACTCACTGAGAGCATTCTTCAAAATTAGTTAATGTCCCTACTGTACAAGTCCAAATATTAGAAGAACAAGTCCCACGATGAATTTCCTCATGCTTCGGCCATGCGTGGACCAGCCAGCTTCTGGGATGTGGCTGGAGCAGAGCTTGTTGTCCTTCTTATGGTGATTAGTTGTTGCCAAGGGTCTGGTGTAGCTTCCCAAGTCTCAGCTGCTGCCGGTTTTCACGCGGCTGTGATGGATCCAGGCTGGGATTCCCTCTACCTTTATGACTGTGGGGAGTGGTCAGGATCACGGTCTGGGGTCCTTTCCACCGTGGCTTTAGAGGGGCTGCATTCCAGTCCTTTATCCACATGCAATCACCTGGTGAGAAAGGATGAACTGGGGAGAATAAGATTACAGGACATCTTTCATTTATCCAGGTTGAAATATCCTGAGCGATTCTCCCTAGAGCTGGTAATTGGCATTCTAACTCAATCTTTTCCCACTCCCGAGGAGTTCCTGGGAGTGCCCTGAGTATGGGAGGAGGCCTCTGATAAAAGACTTCATAGGGGGAATATGCTGTCCTCATAGAGGGAGTGCATCTAATTCTGAATAACACCAAGGGAAGTGCCTGCACCCACTTTGATCCTGTTCCTGACACACTTTCCCTAAGCTATTTTTGATGGTCCGGTTCATTCTTTTCACTTTTCCCAAACTCTGAGGGCAATAGGCAGCGTGCAGTCTCTAAAGTAATACGCTATAATACCCTAAGGCCACTGCTGTCTTCTGGGCCAAGTTCGCCACAAATGCTGGTTTGTTGCCTGATCCAATGCGCAGTGGTAGTCCAAACCTAGGGATGAGATCTTGAAGCAGCACATGGGTTATTTCATGGGCTTCCTGGCACCAGGGGCAAAGTGGCAGAGGTTAGGGTGTTGCACAGACCCCAGTGGTGATGCGGAGATTTTCACTTTAGCAGGCTCAGGTATTTGGTAGGCCTAGCAACTGTTAACCAATGATGTCCTTTGGTATTCATTAGGGTCACTACTGTGTGGGGTGCTTTGATGTTTAAGTTCTTCCCAGAGTTGATGCTAGAACTTCAATTGCCATTCCTTTTTTTCTGTCTCTCTTTCTGACACATACTGCATGAGAGGCTTTGTTAAATCGGATAGCCGCAAAGCCAGGGCTGACAAAAGTTTCACTTTTAGTTTCTGCCCCATTCAAAGGGTTTCTTGTCTTCTCCCTCCCCGCTTTGTCACTTTGTGTAAGGGTTTGGCCAGTACTGCAAAGTTTGGAATCCACAATTTACCACAAAACCCACGGCTCCCAGGAGACTCCCTCACGTGCCTTCTAGTCTCAGGTTCTGGCATGTTGCAAATGACTTGCTTCCTCTCTGCTCCTAGGCTGTGTTCCCCCTCAGATGGTGAACCCCAGATATCGCACTTGCTGTCAGCAAATCTGGGCTTTCTTTTTAGACACTTTATACCCACAGTCCTCCAGGTGCCGAAGTAAGGCATCTGTTCCTTTTGTGTGCCCGACGGCCATGGGGTGTCCCGATAAAAGGTTATCAGCCTATAGGGGCAGCATGCAGCCTAAGTCCTTAGCAAGAAACTTTGGGGTGCGGTCACGGGCTAGTACCTCCCCAAGGATGGTGAGAGATTCTTGAGCCCCTGGGAAGCCAGGTCCAAGTGTACCAGGGTGGTCGCACCTGTTTCTGGATTTTTTCCCATTGAAATGTAAACAGTTTTTGACCCTCCAAGGCCAGTCCAATGCTAAAGAAGTATTCTTTAAGTCCAATCAGTGAACCAACTATCCTCTGCTGGCAATAATCCCAACTGTGTGCACAAGTCGGGTGCAAGTGGGTGCAAAGTCACTGCAGTCTGATTAACCAAACGCAAGCCCTGCCCTGGCCTGGGCGGGAATACCAGTCTTCAATCCCTGGTTAGGGAAGGTTTCCACCCTCCTTCCCAAGGGACGGTGAGAGCCTGGATAACTCCTGCCTGAGGCAGATCTTAGCTGTAGGGAGTCCTCATTATTGAATGTGATAGTTGTAGCCCTTAATTTGCACAATAAGTTTGCCAAGAGAAGGGGGGTAGGAGCAGTCCAGCAAGTACAAGGAAGTCTGTTTCCTAACACCTTACTAGCTCTAACGATATTAGTTTTGTTTACTTCAATGGGGGAGTTACAGAGCTGTTGTCCGGACATTGGGCTCTTTGGGGGTGTATGAGCCCCGCCCCCCTTCCTTTAGTCCAGTGGCCCTTCCATTAGACTGAACAGAGCTCCTCCACTTTTGTCTGGATCCTCATGTTTAGGATTGCCCTGTTTTCCTGTTAGCTGGGGACACCTGTCCTTTCAGTGCCCCACTTCTCTACAATAAGCGCACTGATCGCGTTGTAGGCACAGGCAGGCAGACTGCAAGGCTTTCCAGGAACCCACATTTTCCCACACTTTTGGGGGTACTCCTCTAATAGCAGCAGCTATCAAGTTGGCATTTTGCCGAGCCTGATGCTGGTTTTCTATGACTTTCTCTACGGCTCACTGGTTCACAAACACCTGGTTAGCTATCTCCAGTAACTGTGAAGTATTCATGCCTGCAAATCCTGCCTGTTTCTGCAATTCTCCTCTAATGTCTTCTGCACACTGACTGACTAATGTCATATTTATCATGCGTTGGTTTTCAGGGCTTTCAGGATCAAAAGGAGTATACATGTGAAACACTTCACTCAGCCTCTCGTCCGTATTAAAAAGATATATAAGCAGCTGGTGGCAGTCAGCAGAAGTGGGGTTATGAGTCTGAATAATCATTTGTAGTAGGTCAACGAGAGCCTGTGGCTTCTTGGTATCAAAAACTCTTCAGCCGTGGGGTGTGCCAGAACCTTGGGATCTGTGTCTCTGCCACTGACTCTGCCCCGTCCAGACGCCAGACCTTGGGAATCCCGTCTCTCAGTGGAGTGGGGGGGGGGATTTTCCTAGTAGTCTGTCCCTTGGCCACTAAAACAGTCACTGCCTGTCCTCTTAACCACTTCAGAGGGTTCAAAACTAACTGCAACCACGAGTCTATGTATGGAAATTGATCAAGGTGTTCTAGCTCGCCGCATATAACCTCATGCCTTACTTTGGAGACAAGAGACCTGTCGAGGTCCCCTCTGGGGGCCAAGCCTGCCCAAATGCTGACCAATCTACCTCACATAAAGTCCTTAATTTCTCAGGTGTCATAGCTACTGTATAATTTCCACTAAATCCATTCTTGAAATTTTTCAGCATGGTCTCTAAAGGAGTGGGTTTGCTATGAGCATGACCCATGCCTACATGCCAAAGAAACAATTCCCACAGTTAAGAGAGGGTTACTCCACCCACAGCAGTTCCCGCCCAGAGAAACACAGTACACACTCTCCGACTTACGTTCACTTCAATCCTTTTACAACATCTAGATGGCAAAGGCTTCTCCACTCACCCTTATGTGGCTGTCTCTAATTCCAACTAGCCCTACAAATTGCTTGAAGTATGAGGCCCCTACTAATGGGCTTGATGTTCCCACATTTCACGGCTGATGAGTCCAGTTGGACCCCTCCACACACACATACACACAATCACTCTCCTCCCTCCACCCAAATCAAAACCATAAGCAAAAGCTTCCAAGGTTAGTTACAAAAAGAGAGAGAGAGAGAGAGAGCCAAGCTCAAAAGTGCCAAATCTGGCACACGTGGGCGATCAGGCCACACTTCCAACTAAAGGAGGTGGGCAAGTTTCCCAGGACCAATCCTACCGTGTTTCTGTTGTCTGGACGTTCCAAGTACCCATTCCTTCTCGGTGTTCAAGCCACTGGGTGAGATCCACACTGCGGGGGGCTTTCCTGCTCTGCTCTGGCGAGGCTTTGCACTGGGCAAATACCTGCCCGGAAGTGCTATCAGGGAACTGCGTCGCCCAGCGGGTGGGAGCCCCCTACAGGGATGCTCCCAAAGGGCTGTGCAAACTGCCTGAGAGGCTTCTCCGGCTGTCTGCCAAGCTGAAACTCGTTTCCCGGTCAGGGAACCAAACGAAACAGGAGCAGCCATGAGAAACAGAGCTCTCGGACACCAAACCAGAAAAGGAAGAGGTTTTATTATTATGGCCCGGGAGCAAGGCTTTATGTTTTGTCCAAACGGCCAAGCTCCCCTAACAAAGAGAAGCTCTGCCTTTATATAGGCTTACATTCTAGATATTACACTTGAAAAGATCTTAGGTTTACAGCCTTAGAAATTACAAGTGAAAGGGTCTTGGATTTACAGCTTTAGAAATCACATATGAAAGGGTCTTGGGTTTACAGCTTTAGAAATCACATATGAAAGGGTCTTGGGTTTACAGCTTTAGAAATCACATATGAAAGGGTCTTGGGTTTACAGCTTTAGAAATCACATATGAAAGGGTCTTGGGTTTACAGTTTTAGGAATTACATGTGAAAGGGTCTTGAGTTTACAGTTTTAGGAATGACATGTAAAAGGTTTCTGGTCTCTGGATGGAGGAGTTGGCGGGGGGGGGGTTCATCTTGTTTAAGTAAAAACAGTGTCTTCCGGAGAGATTCCCCATACCACACCTGCTATCTTATAGGAAGGTGATTCAGGAGGTGCCAGTCAGCCAATCTTTTCTTCTATTGAAATGCAGTGTGGAAGTCAAGGGGGAGGTGATCCCAGATGCCTGGGTCTCCTTCCTCAGAAGGAGCAGAGAAAGGATTCATAATTAAAAGTTGTCTAAAGCATATGCTCTAAGGAAAAGGGATGGAGGGGGTCTCTTTCCTTTGTTGTGCCATGAAAAGTTTAATTTTCTCCCCTTTTGGATTTGTGGAAAATCTATACTGGGCAAGTGGTGGAGCCAAGTAGCCACACCAGCCTACACATTCACCTCCACCTCCCACTCCATAATGAAGAGGTTTTGCCCAGGGAGAGGAGGGTACGCCAAGAAGTATTGCTGGTCCTTTTTTGAGGGGGTTAACATTACTTGAATCAGAGCATGCAGAGTCCAGGGCACTTTTGAAAACAATAGATAATATAGTTCAGATATATGTCCCTACCAAATCTCATGTTGAAGTGTCATCCACAATGTTGGAGGTGGGGCCTGGAGAATGGTGTTTACATCGTGGTGATGTAGCCTTCATGAATGGCTTAGTGACATCCCCTTGGTGATTGGTGAGTTCATGTGAGATCTGGTTGTTTAAAAGTGTGTGGTAGCTCCCCACTCTCTCTCTTGCTACTGCTCTGGCCATATGGCATAACTGCCCCTGCTTCACCTTCCGCCAAGAGTGAAAAGCTCCCTGAGGCCTACCCGGAAGTCAAGCACATGCCGGCACCATGCTGGTGTAGCCTGCACAACCACCAGCCAGTTAAACCTCTTTTCTTTATAAGTTACCCAGTCTCAGGTATTTCTTTATAGCAAAACATGAATGGCCTAAAACACTAGAGCAATCAGCTAACAATCAGAATGTGATACCAATAGAGGCAGCTCAGCCTGAAATCTAAAAGGGAGTTCAGTGATATAAATAGCCAAAGAGGGCCCTGCCAAAATCACACTCATACAAGACAGTGCACCCGCCTGAGTCAGCACATTCTAGAAATGACTGGAATGAGAACTTATGAGCCAGGAGCTACAGCCTCCTGACTGATTGAGGGGCTAATTCATAAGCTGTGAAGGTGGATCTCCAAACCACACTCTGGCTTGGAGACCTTAAGGATATCCTCTGGCCAATCAGTGGCTGACTATTAAGCTATGCTGACCCAGGGGGACAACTGCTAGTTAGCAAGGCTTACCATTAAAAAGAAAAATCTGAGCAGGAGACATTAGAGCTGCACTGTGCAGAAGAAATAAGACTGCACAGAATTAGTCCACCCAAGTCACTAGACAAACAACAATAACAACAACTAGCCCCAGAAGGGGTTCGATATCAAGAGTTCTTAGAATATATTCTCTAAAATGTCAATTTAAAAAAAATTAAGAAATACGCAAAGAAACAGGAAGAGTATGACTCATACACAGGGAGAAAAGACAATAGAAGATAACTTTGAGTGGGCCAGATGTTATCTTAGCAGGTAAATGCAATATCTATTATGAGTATGTTCAAAGAACTGAGGGAAACTATGTTTTAAAACTCATAGGAAAGTATGATGACAGTGAATCATTGAATAGAAAGTATCAATCAATAAGTAAGAATTCTATAAAAAGAATGAAATACAAAACCTCAAGTTAAAAAGTACAATATTGGTTGGGTGCAGTGGCTCATGCTTGTAATCCCAGCACTTTGGGATGCTGAGGTGGGTGGATCACGAGGTCAGGAGTTCGAGACCAGCCTGGGCAACACAGTGAAACCCCCTCTCTACTAAAAGTACAGAAATTAGCTGGGGGTGGTTGCGGGTGCCTATAATCCCAGCCACTTGACAGCCTGAGGCAGGAGAACCACTTGAGGTGGAGGTTGCAGTGATCTCACCACTGTACTCCAGCCTGGGGGACAGAGCTAGACTCCATCTCAAAAAAAAAAAAGTACAATATCTTCAATTAACACAGCTCCAATAAATGGAGGAACACCAGGGTCCTTGCGTGTTCCTGATGTAGGATAAATGACAAGGGCACATAGTTTTAAGGAGTGGAGAGTTTAATAAGCAAGCAAGAAGAAGAAGCTCCCCCCATAGAGGGTAGGGGGCTCCAAGCAGAGAGAGAAAACCCCGTGTGGGCAGAAAGTAGTTGGTTATATTGGGAGGCTGGAGGAGGCGGTGTCTGATCTGCATAGGGCCCAGGGGATTGGTTGACCAGATGTGTCATTTAGGTAGCCAGCGGAAAAACCTGGCCTTCCCACCCTAGCCTTTTAATATGCAAATGTAGGGGCTGCCATGATATCCTGCACATGGGGAATTATCTGGAGGCAGCCATGACACTTGGTGACACGGAGATTAGACTGGGAATTGCCATATTGGAAGGACCTAGTTTCTAATCACCTGCATTTGCATATCAAATACTTGCCGGCCTGGTTTTTTTAAAACACCTTTCTATTAAGAAATGTTTCACGAGCTGTTTCTATTGAAATAGAAAGCCTTACTGAGAACTCCTTTACCCTCTCTATATGCCTAAAATTATTCCTTAATAACTCCTGTATTATTCCGCCCTCAAGAGAAGTAAACCTAACTGCTGTTAGGGGGTGTTAGGCGATGATTCCTCTGGCTACTTCCTGCTGAAAAGGAGCATCATGTGGCGGAACAGCAACTGGGCCTTTGCCTGAGGTTGATCTAAGGGTTCTCAGAAGAATGGTATGTCCATGTGTGGTTCTGCTTGGCAACACCATTTGGAGTTTGCTTCTAAGTGAAAAGAGATAAATTTTACAAGAAGGTTTAAAATATAGGGTTAGAATATGAGTATTAAGATTACCACCATTAATGGGGGTCCTATAAACCATAACTGAGTTTGATACCTGTTACACCAATGGATTGCAATATCCGTTGTCTCCACTAGATGTCGCTGTACATTACCAGAAACGTTAATATAAAGGTAACATTTTCCTTGATAAAAGCATACATTTCCCCCTTAACTTGCCATTAGAGAATAACTTTAGGCTTAGGCCATTTTTATAACTTGCAATATAATTGGGAGAAATATGTTACTGGGTGGCTAAAAATAATTTTTGTGTTAATTTGACAATTCCTTTCCTTTAATTTTTTTACATGACTTTCACATACCCTCTTACAACATACTTAAACTTTCTTGTCTTCTAAACATCCTTCCTTTAAACAACCAATCACTTCCCCTTTAGGACAAGAATTTACCATACAAGACCCTTCCTTATGTAAAATCTCTGTTTTTTTACAACCTTTTCATAGCTTCCAGTGCATCCTATCACCAACATTCAGCAAAAAGTCCTATTAAACTTAATGATAGTAAAATTTTCATGATTGCTTCTTATCCGTAACTATTACTCCTGCTATAAGCAAAACAACCTTGACTAGATCTTTACTGCAATTAATTAATCCTTTTATAAGGATAATCAGGCAAAATATTACAGCAATTAGAATTTTACAACCAGAATTCCACATCGGGGTGCCACAGTGTATAGTTCTCTATTGCAAATAGTAGCATGACTATAACAATTCCCACAGGAGTGGCAGAGTAAATAATTTCTGTTTAAAATTAAAATAATTTACTTGGCAAAATATAACATTTCCCTTAGGGATGTACAAAGTTACAAATGCAATCCCATGTATAATTAAAATCTCCCCTGCAAATATGCATTAAAAATAACTTCTAATATTTGGTGGCAAATTTTGAGAGGAAAGGGGCAGAAATAACAAAAAGTATCTGGTGAGGTAGGAGTTGGACTGAGTAAGATGAGTAGCCCTTCCTCTGTTCCTTATCTTTCATGATTTTCAGCCTAAGATCTTCTATTTCTACATTGGTATTCAGGACGTTCTTCTGGGCTGTCAGAGGGTGCTCCTTCAGCTCTTTAGTCTTTGACTTGAGTGTGATGTATCCAGGAGTCGATTCTTGTAACCTTTACTGCCAAGGGGGTTGAGTTGAAAGAAGAACAGTGTAGGACCTTTTCCAGCTTGGCTTAGAGAAGGAGACAGAGATGGAAGTTTTCACTAATACCAAATTTCCCGGGGCTAAATAAAAGGTGGTTCTCTTTCCTGGGGTTGGGCTTCTGCTAGTTGTGTCAGTTCCTGTTGGAAATGAGCTAGAGAAGTCACACGTGTAACCAGTTTAGAGGTTTTCCTTCCTGAAAACAATCTTTGAGCACATTGAGAAGTCTTATACTTTCCTAAGTGAAAAGCTTGGTGAAGGATTTTAAGGACTTTTCAATGGCTTGGAGGCTGGCAAACAGAGTTTGCCATCCTCTAACTCTACCCATCCTGATAGATGAAAAATATGCCCTCGAGAAGTGGCCTATTCTATTTCTGCAGGAGAATACTGAAGTTTAATTTCTCTTACGGGAGCCTTCCTACATTAGGAGGGGCTTAAACTGTGTTGATGCCTTGAGGCTTCCTGGCCTCCTGACTTAGCTGCTTGATCAGGTAATCTATCTCCTTTGGCTACCTTATTTTTTCACTTTTAATATCTCCTTAGCAATGTATCCCTGCCTATTTCTTGTGGGAAGAAAACCTGAGGTTAATAACCTGCTCATTTGCTAGTGATATTTTTATAGAAGATCCGTTAGTGATAAGAAAATGTCTTTCCTTTTAAATGGCACCATGAGCATGGAGAACTCAGCAAAGCATACTTGGAGTCAGTGTAAATGTCAGCTATCTTTCCCCTGCTTAATTCAAGTGCACTTGTAAAAGCTACTAGCTCAAATAATTGAGCCCTTGTGTCCGGAGGGGAGACGTTATTTAGAGCTGCTACTGCTTATCCTGCTTATGTACTTCTTGCTTTACTGGCTGTTTGCTAGTTAAGAGCTCCCTCTAGAGGACAGTGATCCTGTCACATTATGTGGAGTGTAAACACTTAAATTACTTCCCAGGATTGATTTGGAGGCTTTTCAGACTAGTAGAGTTATCATAACAATGGCTTGGAAGTATGTGTAAATACGTCCTCCTAACTACAACTAAGGTTAAGAAAAATACTGGATTAGAGTTTTTCCTGAGATGCCCCTTACAGTCATGTTACGGGAAGAAGGGAGGCCTGGATTAGACAGGAGAAAGAGAGAGACTGGGTCTAGTGTTTAGAAGGAGGTCTACCTTCCTTCCTTTAATTTCCAGAATCACCCAGGGCTCCTGTGCTGTAATGGCAGTTTGAGCTGCTGGAGCTGGGGTTTGAGCCCCGGGATCCATCAGTCCTGCTGGATCATCTGTGAGACTGGTCCTGAACCCAGTGACTTCCATCTCTGGGGGCAGTTCCATCTCCAGTGATTTCCGCCACAGGCTGGACAGGGTCAAGATGGCTTCGTCTTGCTGCCTGGGCATTCCTTCTTAAAATGCTCTCAATTGCCACACCGATAGCAACTTAGCGGGATCCCCGGACTTTGCAAGTCTTGCAAAGCTGCTACCAGAGGCTCTGTGCTTCTCCTGAGCTTTTTCTCTTTCTTTTGGGCCTCTTCTTGGTCCCTGTTGTAAAAGACTGAAGTGGCTAGTCTCAGGAATTTTTCTAAGGTGCTATGTGGTCCTATAGCTTGCTTCTGTAGCTCCCTTCTGATATGGGGAGCTGCCGGTGTAATAAACTTGTCTTTTAGATGAGCTGTCCCTTGACTGAATCAGGGGATCGGAGGTGTGTTTGATTATTGCCTCTCTCAGCCTTTCCAGAAAGGCTACAGGATTCTCATCTGGCTTTTGGTCTATCAGAGACAATTTAGAGTAATTGAGAGGTTTGGCCCTGGTTTTCTGTAGGCCCTCTAATATACACCTTAAAAAGTGCTTCTAGGCTGGGCACAGTGGCTCACACCTGTAATCCCAGCACTTTGGGAGGCTGAGGCGGGTAGATCACAAGGTCAGGAGTTCGAGCAGCCTGGCCAACATGGTGAAACCCCGTCTTACTAAAAATACGAAAAATTAGCCGGGTGTGGTGGCAGGTGCCTGTAATCCCAGCTTCTCAGGAGGCTGAGGCAGGAGAATCGCTTGAAACCGGGAGCGGAAGGTTGCAGTGAGCCGAGATTGCACCACTGCACTCCAGCCCCGGGCAACAGAATGAGACTCTTGTCTCAAAAAAAAAAAAAAAAAAAAAAAAAAAAAAAAAGTGCTTCTTTTTCCATTCATCTCCTGAGTTACTGGGGTTCCAATCAGGGTTGTTTATCGGAACTGCTTCCCTCCCGATTGGGAATGGTGTTTCTGTTATTTCTTCACTTTCCCTATCTGCTTTCTTCCCTTCTGGTGTATTATAGGAGATATGTTGCTCATTTCTGAAATTCTCTGCTGCTTGCAGAGCTGCCTGCTTTGCAGTTGCTGTGAGGGTCTGGTTTAGGAGCAACGTAATATCCCTCCATGTGAAGTCAAACACCTGAATTAAATTCTGGAAAGCTTCTATATACCTATCAGAGTCGTCAGAAAATTGGCCTAATTTCCCCTTATTTGCCAAAGGCGCTGTAATGAGAAGGGGAACTTGAAGGGGCCCCAAATAAGAATGACCCTCATATGGTTCCTCTGGAAATTACTTCTCTAACTTTGGGAACTATTCTCTTTTGGCCTGCCTGATATGATTGCTAAAAGAGCTGGGTTGATCTTAAAGACCCTTGCAAAGGTTTACTAAAAATGGCATGCCCGTGTGCAAAAGAAAATGTGTCACTTTTCAAAGTCCCGAGGTTAAGGAATTTCCAGTGCTTCAAAGTGTACTCCAGAGGGGGTGCAAGCTGAAGATAATCTGTTACCATCTAGAAAGAGAAGTGAGAATAAAAGTGTCTTTTTAGTCTCCTTCCTTTCTGTATGACCCAGGGTGGAGAAGCAGACAGTGGAGCGTCCTCCTGTTTTCCCTCTATAGTTCCTGGGTCCTGGCACCCTGTTAAATGTGCCACCCATGGTTGTAGGTGTGGTCCTCCAAGCCATGGGACCAGATGAACTAAGTGATGGGACTAACCACGCTTTACCTACACAACCTTAGTTTATCCACCTTGTGTGATCCCCTTGAGTTCCTAAACCTGCGTGGTTTGCCTGGCTCCCTAAAAATGGATCTTCCGAGAGACTGTGTCGTCTTTGGGCAAGGCTCCTTTAACGGAGGCAATGTGCTAGATTGCCTGCTATTATGGCCCGTGCTAAAGCATTTATCCTCAGAAAAATGGTTCTGGTTAACTTCCGAACTTAAAATCTGCTTACTAATTAAGTACTGTCTTAATCAGAGACAGATTGGTACCTCAAAGGAATGTAGGAACCGAATGGCCATTTTCCTGCTGATGGGACAATATCAAGACTAAACTCAACTATAAAAATTCCTGCACATTCGACACACAGAGAGAGTAAGAGACCGTGGATAGAGAAAGAAGGAAAGTTCGGTGACAGGATAGCAGGAAAAGAGCCTTGAGATTGGAGGACAGATTTGAGGTTGAGATTCATTCCGTACTCACTGCTCTGATGAATGAATTCCCAGCCAATGCACCAAAATGATACAACTCCAATGAATGGAGGAACACCAGGGTCCTTGGTCTTGCACTGATGTAGGTAAATGACACGGACACATGTGGAGTGGTTTTATAGAGCAGAAAGTTTAATAGGCAAGAAAGAAGAAGAAGCTCCCCCAGACAGAGACAGAGGGAGGGAGGCCTCAAACAGAAAGAGAACACCTCATTTGTGGCAGAAAAGTTGTTTGTTATATTAAGTCATAACAATAGATTTTGCAACCTGAAGAACAGACAGAAATAAGAATAAAGATAAAAGACTAGAGCATCAAAGAAATATGGGACATATAATAAACTCTTGATATCTGCAAGAGAAGAAAGCTCATCATATATAAGGTACCCTACAATATGACTTATAGGTGACTTTCATCACAAATCATGGAAAACAGAAGGCAGTGGAACGACATATTCAAAGTGTTTAAGGAAAAAAAAAGCAACCAGTAGTAAAAGGAAAATTTGTAAATTCAAAAATAAGTGGAAATTAATGTACTCCTACATTTTTTAATTTAGAAAGAAATTAAAAGGGAATGTAGAAAAATTTTAGGAGAAATCAAAAGGGAAATTAGAAAAGATGTTGAGATGAATGAAAATAAGACAACATACCAAACACTTAAAGCAGTGTTTAGAACAAAGATAATTTCTATAAAATGCTAAGAAAGTTCTCAAATCAATAACCTAACCTTTAACCTTAATAAAGTAAAAAGAAAAAGCAAACTAAACAAAAAGCAAACAGAAGGAAAGAAAAAATGAACATTAGACTTCAAATAAACTACATAGAAAATAACAAAACCGAAAGTTATTTCTTAAAAGTGATCAACAAATTGACAAGCCTTTAGCTAGAATGACCAAGAAAAAAGAAGACATGAATTAGTGACATTAGGAATGAAAGAGAAGATAACACTAACAAACTTACATAAATTAAGAGTATCATAAGGAAAGCTATAAACAAGTACATGCCAACAAAGTACATAACTTAAATGAACGAACTCCTGTCAAGACACGAATTACCAATACTAGCACAAGAATAAATAGAAAATCTGAATAAACCTATAACAAATAAAAAGATTAAATTTGTAATTTCAAAATCCTCCCCCCACCACACACAAATTCCCAGGTCTAGATGGATTTATTGATGAATCCTAATTAACATTTAAATATGAATTAATATCAATCCTTCACAAACTCTTTGATAAAGGATGAAGTAAATTTGTGAAAGGGGCCAAGATAATTTTGTAGGGGAAAAAGATAGTGTTTTCCAAAAATGATACAGGGACAACTGGATATTCACATGCCAAAGAATGGATATTGTATTAGTCAGAGTTCTCCAGAGAGACAGAACCAGTAGAATGCATGGAAGGAAATTTATTAGGGGGAATCTGCTCCCCACGATCACAGAGGTGGTGAAGATACCATGATAGGCAGTCTGCAAGCTGAAGAACCAGACAAGCTGGTAGCAGGACTCAAACCCAGATCAATAGCTGTATGCCAGGTATCAGAAGGTGTGTTAATTTTCTCAAGTAATGAAACAACGTTGGTACAGCAGCTGCAATTGGAATCACCACTTGATTAAACTTATGATAATTAACTGTCATTCTCCAACATCTGTCTTCTGCACAAGCCAAATAAGAGAGTTGAATAGGGATGTGCTGGAAATTACCACCCTTTGATGGTGGCATTAATCTCCACAGTCCCTGGAGGGACAATATTTTATTCTTTTTTATGGATGCATAGTATTCCATGGTATATATATACCACATTTTCTTATGCAGTCAACTGTCATCACACGGCTACTACTCAGCAGATCAAAGATGCAAACTCAAGGCTAGTTGATACTGAAGACCGTGGAGTCTTCAAGGTAGTGGTCCCTACTGTAATAATGCCTTAGCAACTTAGCAACTTTCCCTGAGTTCTTTTCCTTCAAGTTAGTGATGCCCTGTCTGCTGTTTTGAACACATCTCCTGATGCTTCCATCTAGCTCCTAACTCTAGTAATCTTCTTCATGATCCCATGGCACATTGCCTTGTATAGCCAACATGGAAACTTGGTTTCTATCTGGACCTTAGGTTTTTAAGTCCATTTGAAACACAAAAGCTAACCTCAATGAGAAGGACACCATATTGTGGATTAAATGATGTCAAGCACAGAAAGCACCTAATACAGTACATATCACAGAGAAAGCGCTAGTTATTAGAGTGGGAGATCATTAAATGGAGCTATCCTCATGACTATGCATAGTTCTATGGTTTGAACAGCAAATTTCTGTTCCTCACCTGAGGTGTTTGTCCCATTTACCTGCAATGAAATAGAATGTCTCAGCTCTCTTGTAATTCAAGTCACACATTCAGGAGAAGATAGCAAAAAAAAGGATGACAGGTGTGCTGACTCCGAGTTGATCCTCTTTCCTCTTTTGATTGACTCATCAGACAATACCCACCGTTTCTTCTCCATTAATCTTTTCCTCTCCCTAGTCAAGCTAGTAACTTGCAAGTCTCCCTAAATGGACCCCCCTCCTTCACTTCTCTCTATCTCTCAACTCTTCCTTCACCTCTCTATGTAGCTCCCATCTCCTACCACTCTATCCATCCAACTGGTCAGACCAGTGGATTATATTCCTCATGTCTCATCATGACACCCTACTCCATATCTCATTCTCTCTCTGGCCATACTAAATCATGTCAGGTTCCCTGAAACCCACATTGCTCTTTCTCACCTTCATTGCCTCTCCTCTCACTGGGGACACTCACTAATCTGCTTATTCTGGTTTAATTCTGTTCATAGGACTACCAATCCTTTGCATGTTTTGTTTATATTTTTAGTTATTTATTGCTTATCTAATGTGTTACAAGTCATTATTTTCCTACTTTGCAGAAAATGAAGTTCAGAGAGGTTTAGAAATCTTCTGAAATTAGATTTGTGTAATTCAGTGAACTAACCTTTCCCAAATAATCAGTCATGAGGTTACAAGATCATGCATGGGTAAAGGATACATTCAAAGTACAAGATAGCCTAATGAAATTAATGTAAGAGTATAAAAATTTCATTGATATGGTTTGATTCCATTGTAACTAACTTTTAAGAAACTACCACTTCTCAAGTTCTGATGTAGTATCCAAAAAGAATATCTGCAATTACCAGAAAAAGCTATTAAAATACGCTTTCTTCTCAACTAAAAAGAAAAAGGAACCTTCTAAAGTTCACAGAAGTAAAAAGTGAAAGATTTATGATTATAACCTAGCCTGTTTGAACTCTCAGACTTCCAATAGGTTATATTTGCCAAGTGGTTATCAGTGATTTGTAAATATAATATGACTTCTGTGAGATGGTTGTACTTGAGATATTTATAAAGAGGAAGTAATGGCTAGCTGGGCACTGAAAGTTCGATAAGAAATGGCCAAGTGAAGTGGTAACCCTGAAGAGATGAGGCAACAAGATTCCTTTCTTATCATGGGGATAGGACTCTCCTTGGATCTTGTTCTCCAGCTCTTTGCGTAACTAAAGTCCCTGGTAGTGGCAGGGTTTCAGCGATACAAAGGGATGGTAAAATGCCCCCTGGCCTCTATACGTTCCCTCTCTGGGTAGCCTGTCTGCAGTTCTGCGGTAAGTTTCCCCCATACCTCATTCCCATCTACCTGTAAAGGGAAAGACTCAGCTCTTGGTTGTTTTGGCTTGTGGTGTGCCTGAACTCAGACTGACTGAGAGCATGGTGGTGTCTTTAGCATGTGGAGGAGGGGAAAACTCCTTTGGGAACTGTAAGCCTTGTGTAAGAAGCCTCAGTGTTTTATTGCCAATGGAACCTACCTGAGCATTTACTAAGATTTCCCTGGATTTGCTGAGTGTCTATGTGGCACAAGATGGGAGTGTCATGTAACATAACTGATAACGGTAATATTTTTCATTTGTTGAATATCTACACAGTGCCGGTACTTTATGTATTTCCTTATTTAAGCCTCACAACTTCCTGGTGAGGTATGTCTTATTTCTTCCTTATTACACCTATGGGGAATATGAGGGTCAGAATTGTTAAGGGAGGTCAATATCTCACAGAGTGCTTGTTGAACTGGCATTTCAAAGTCAGGCACTGGAGTCAAGCTACATGCTAGGATATCTGTGATCATAAGCAAGTCACTTAATCTCTGATCCTCATATTCTTCACTTATATGATGAAGATAATTATACGTCATAAAATTGTTATAAGGATTACATATGGCATTGCACATAAATTGCTTTCAAGAGTATTGGGCACATATTGAGCACTCTATAAAATTTAGCTCTCATGATTATTAGTGTAATTATTGTTAACAACTCAGCTATTTCTCACACAATTAGCTACCACTTAATACTCTCATAGGCCATCAGACACTATGGTTTTTTCCTGTTGTCAGACTGTCACATCCTCAGGTCAGCATCTAATCTGCACTAAAGACACTAGTTTTTCACATGCACATGTATGTTCATTGCGGCACTGTTTACAATAGCAAAGAATTGGAACCAACCCAAATGCCCATCAATGATAGACTGGATAAAGAAAATGTGGCACATATACACCACAGAATACTATGCAGCCATCAAAAAGGATGAGTTTATGTCCTTTGCAGGGACATGGATGAAGCTGGAAACCATCACTCTTAGCAAACTGACACAAGAACAGAAAACCAAATTACCGCATGTTCTCACTCATAAGTGGGTGTTGGGCAATGAGAACACATGGACACAGGGAGGGGGAACATCATACACTGGGACCTGTTGGGGGCTGGGGGTCTAGGGGAGAGATAGCAGGGGGTGGGGGATTGGGGGAGGGGATAGCATTAGGAGAAATACCTAATGTAGATGTCAGGGGTGCAGCAAACTACCATGCCATGTGTATACCTATGTAACAGTCCTGTATGATCTGCCTATGTACCCCAGAACTTATAATAATTTAAAAAAAGACACTGGTCTCTTGTATGTGCTGTCTAGATGGCATGGACAGTACTTAATTATTTTTCATTCTACATTCTGAGTAGTGCACTATTGGTACCAGTAGTAAACATTTATTGAGAGACTAGTATACCACACTGATAACTAATGATAACCCTTTGAGGTAGGTTTTGTTTTCCTCATCTGAATCAAACAGGTTTACAAGCATAGATCATCTCACTGGTCACAAAACCAAAAAGATGTATCACAGGATATATCTGACTCCAAAACCTTTCTGCTCAAACTGCCTTCGGTTTCAGTAATGTACAATGTCATTACAGGCTGACTTCCCAGCTGAACTATAGGCTCAGTGAAGGCAGTCTCCACGAGCATCGCTCATGTACTCATTCAAGTCCTTAGATAAGCAGAAGCTAAGACGAGATTAAATGTGCAAGAATTTGTTTTTGCCTCTTCCAGCTCCTTTTATATTTTCTCTTACAGTCATTTACCCTAATCAATTTCTTCTGAACCTGTTTGATTAATTTGTATTTAAAAATGATCATGAAAACAGTTTGGAAATTTCTTACAAAACCAAAAAAGTAATTATCATACAACCTAGCAGTTGAACACTTAGGTATTCATCCCAAAGAAATGAAACCTTCATGTTCACATAAAAGCCTGTAAACAGATGTTCATCAGACATATGATTCCATTTGTAGAATATTCCTAGGGTAAGGACAAAGGTGTTGTGAAGGGAAGTGGGTATGGTTTTAAAGGGGCAACACAAAAGATCCTTGTGCTGATGGAACTGTTTTATATCTTGACTTTGGTAGTCGGTACATGAACCTACACACGTGATAAAATTTCATGGAACTAAACACACACACACACACAGATGAATATAAGTAAAACCGTAATAAAATAAATGCATTATATAAATGTCCACATACTGGTTGTGATATTATACCATAGTTCTAAGATGATATCATTGTAGGGAAACTGGATAAAGGAACACTGGATTTCTCTGTATTATTCTTACAACTGAATGTGTATCTACAATGATTTCAAAGTAAAATGTTTAACAAAAATTGATTTTATATGACATGACTGAATTTGTAATGAGATCTTGTGACCGTAAGCTTCCTTAACAGAGCCTTTCCCTGACATAGGGTGAGAAAGGGAGAAAACTAATAGTCTTGGTAATTGTTAAGCTATTTCTTACATCTGAACAAACTAGATATAGGAAATCTGTCTACCGTATAGTATTTAAAATTAGATCTCTGTTCTTGGGCAACTTGGATTTTCCTGCCACTTACTAGTTATGCAGTGTTAGGATGGCTGTTTTCAGCTTTCTATGCCTCTAAGAAACATTGACAATAACATCAGCTAACTCAGCATTATACATTTGAAGATTAATGAATTAATGTGTGCAGTTGTCTTAGAATTGTTCACGACAGGTGGAATTTACTCAACGCATTTTAACCTGTTTCTGTAGGTCAGTATGTCTCAATAACTCTTATTTTCAAAACACTCGATATGGCAACAGTATCTCTAGGACAACTACAATGTATCCTCCAAATGCCCATCACTTCCATCTACCCTAATACTTGAGTTGTGACCTCTGATAAAAGTATTTCATATTCCAGCCTTTACACATTTTGAAACGAGAGAAAAATCAGCAGGAAATAAGCCACTTCCATTTGGACACACATGGTGAAAAAGGTGAGGCAACTAGTAGAACTTGGATATAAGAAAAATAATACTGTAATCAAAGGATTGACTACAAAATCAGAGCAGATATATGAAAATCACATTTAAAAATAAGATGGGCTCCCAAATGAAAACAAGAAATAGACTCAATTAAAGTTATTACCATAGGTGCTCCCCAAACTTCTATGTACAAATACATCTCATGGAGGTCTTTGTTAAAATACAGATTTTGATTCAAGTAAGGATAGGGCAGGCCTGAGGTTCTACATTTTTAAGAAGTTCCTAGACAATACCTATGCTGCTGGTTCATGGAACACACTGTGATTAGCAAGAGGGCCAAAATAGCTTGAGGATTTTCAGTTATGTTTAGGGTTAAGACTATATATTGTATTTAATTAAAATGATCAAGATATAAAAATGGTAAAATAACTAGCTCAGCTATGATCTCGTCTTTCTAAATGTTAATACTTCTGTATAAAATACGTTAATAATATTCTCCTTGATCAAGTGGGGATTTTTTTTCTAAACGTAGAAATTTGACTTTGAAATTCTGTAATGTGTGTAAATCAGTTGGAAGTTAATTGAAATGAAATCAAGGAACAAAAGTCACAGACAGTAATTGTTTGTGATGAATCCTCCCAAAAGGTAATAATTGAGCTACAAAATTATAAACGTTCATGTCCACTGATTGGATTGTATGAATAGTCACCTAATTCATTTTTGGACCTCTGCTCAAATTCCATTTGGGATTCCAAAATCCTTTTGATAGAAGAAAAAAAAATGTAAACCTCCTTGGCTACCAGCCAGTGTGGTAGCAAGAAAGAAATAATCAATAAGAAGGAGGTAGAATAAAAAAAATTGTTTATTAGTAGTTTTTTGCAATAAGGCATATGTTCAGAGCAGGTAATAAGGAAAAAAAAAGAGAAAATGGTTTAGGTTGTTTCAAACATTTTTGACTCTCAGATGTCACTTCTCAGCAAATAAATGAGGATGACCAAAAAGACAGAAAACAAACAGCCCAGAGAGGCAAAGGCGACCCCTTGCTAAAATCTCAGATGATAGGATGTTAAGGACAAAATTGTTTAAATTTAAGGAATGTATTTTTACTGGTGTTATTGTAAACTAAGACAGTACATATAAAGGGTTGAGTCTACAGGGCATACATTCTTATAATTTAATAACATTCTACATAATCATGTGAACAGTTCTAAGAGGTCATCAGTACGTCATTTCTTAGTGGCCAATTAATTAAATTTATACTTAGATTTGAGGATAGCTAAAACAAGAAAGCAGTTTACTTATGAGAAAACTGAGGAGTAGAGATATTAAATAAGAAGCAAATATCTCCCATTGAAGAAAAGCCCAAGACTTGATGCCTTCACTGCTGAATTCTACCAGACATTTAAAGAGAACTAATACCAATTCTACTCAAACTCTTTGAAAAAACTAAAGAGAAGGGAGTACTCTTAAACTCATTCTATAAGGTCAGCATTAGCCTGATACCAAAACCAAGAATCAAATAATTTGATTTAAAAATAGGCAAAAGACCTGGATGACATTTCTTAAAAGAAGACATACAGGTCGGGTGTGGTGGCTCATGCCTGTAATCCCAGCACTTTGGGAGGCCGAAGCAGGTAGATTTTGAAGTCAGGAGTTCGAGACCAGCTTGACCAACACAGTAAAACCCCGTCTCTACCAAAAAATACAAAAATTAGCCACGCGTGGTGGTGCATGCCTGTAATCCCAGCTACTCAGGAGGCTGAGGCAGGAGAATCTCTTGAACCCGGGAGGTGGAGGTTGCAGTGAGCCGAGGTCATGCCATTGCACTCCAGCCTGGGTGACGAGAGAAACTCCATGTGAAAAAAAAAAAAAGAAGAAGAAGAAGACATGCAAATGGCCAACAGGCATATGAAAAAATGCTCAACATCACTAATCATCAGATGCAAATCAAAACCACAATGAGATACCATCTCACCTCAGTTAAAATGGTCTTTTTCTGAAAGACAGGCAATAAACAGATGCTGGTGAGGATGTGGAGAAAGGGGAATCCTTATAGACTGTTGGTGGGGATGTAAATTAGGATAGCTACTATAGAAAACAGTATGGAGGGTCCTCAGAAAACTAAAAATAGAACTGTCATATGACCCAGCAATTCCACTACTGGTTATCTCCAAAGGAAATGAAATTAGTAGGTCAAAGAGGTATCTGCACTCCCATGTTTATTGCAGCACAATTCACAATAGTAAAAATACAGAGTCAACCTAAGTGCCCATCAGTGGACGAATGGATAAAGAAAATGTGGTTTATATACAAAATGGAATATTATTCAGCCATAACGGAATGAAATCTTAGCATTTGTAGCACCATGGATAGAACTGGAGGTCATTATGTTAAGTGAAATAAGCCTAGAAGGACAAATATATGTTCTTATTCATATGTGGAAGCTAAAAAGGTGGATTTCATGAAGATAGAGAGTGCATTGGTGGTCATCAGGAGCCAGGAAGGGTAGAGAGGAATGGGGGATAAAGAGATGATTAATGGGTACAAATATACAGTGATTGATAGAAGAAATAAAGCCTAGTGTTCCATAGATCAGTAGGGTGACTATAGTTAACAATCTATTATACATTTCAAAATTACTAGAAGAAAATAATTTGAAGATTGCTAGCATAAAGAAAAGGTGAATATTTAAGGTGATGGATATCTCAATTACCCTGATTTAATCTTTATACATAATATGAATGTATCAAAATACTCATCTGTCAGCAGTTCGAGACCAGCCTGGCCAACATAGTGAAACCCCGTCTCTACTAACAATACAAAAATCAGCCAGGCGTGGTGGTGCACGCCTGTAATCCCAGTTACTCTGGAGGCTGAGGCAGAAGAATTGCTTGAATGCAGGAGGCGGAGGTTGCAGTAAGCCGAGATCACGCCACTGCACTCCAACCTGGGTGACAGGAGTGAAACTCTGTCTCAAAAAAAAAAAATAATAAAAATAAAAAATAAATCACATGTACCCTACAATATGTACATCTTTATGTATCCATTGAAAAATAAGTTAATAGTGATTAGAGAGAGGTGTTAACTTGTAAGCTGATCAAACTGCTTGGTAATATTATGAGCCACATTTTTAACAGTTCTGAGTTGCAATTTACATATAATAAATGATATACATTTTTAAAGTACAATTTGATAAATTTTGATATATGAAGCCATCACCATCATCAAGATAATAAACATATCGATCACACCCAATATGTTCTTCATTGCCTTTCATAATCTTTTCCTCCCACCTTCCCTGCCCCTTTGTTCCCAGGTAACAATTAAATATGCTTTATGACACTATAATTTGCATTTTCTAAATTTTTTTTTGAGACGGAGTCTCACTCTGTCACCCAGGCTGGAGTACAATGGCATGGTCTCAGCTCACTGCAACCTCTGGCTCCCAGGTTCAAGTGATTCTCCCACCTCAGCCTCCTGAGTAGCTGGGACTACAGACCTGTGCCACCATGCCCAGCTAATTTTTTTTGTATTTTTAATAAAGAAGGGGTTTCACTATGTTGGCCAGGCTGGTCTCGAACTTCTGACCTCGTGATCCACCCGCCTTGGCCTCCCAAAGTGCTGGGATTACAGCCATGAGCCACCGCACCAGGCTGCATTTTCTTAAAATTTTATGTAAATAGAATCATATAGCATTTACTCTGTCTTGCTTCTTCGCTAGCGGATTTTGAGATTCATTCATATTTTTGCATGTATCAGTAGTTCAATACATTTAATTACTGAGTAGTATTTTATTTTATGAATATACCACAGCTTGTTTATCCATTTGCCATTGATACACATTTGGACTGCTTTTAACTTTTGGCTATTTCAAATAAAGCTGCTATTAGAACATTCATGAACAAATCTTTGTATAGACAGATGCTTTTATATTTTTTGGATAATTACCTATGTAAATAATTTTTACAAAACGACCAAATTATTTTCCAAAGTGGTTGTATAATTCTACATTCCCACTAGCAGTATATGAGAGTTCCAATTATCCCATATCATTGTCACACTTAGTGTGACCACTTGTTAATTTTAGTCACCCTAGTGGGTGTGTAGTGCTATCTTACTGTGAT
Source organism: Ateles fusciceps (assembly GCA_036589455.1). Classification (NCBI taxonomy): domain Eukaryota; kingdom Metazoa; phylum Chordata; class Mammalia; order Primates; family Atelidae; genus Ateles; species Ateles fusciceps. The sequence goes on from JAZHEH010003273.1 coordinate 467,978, forward strand.
TTGAATTTGAATTTTCCGAACGACTTAAAGATGTTGATCATCTTTTCTTGTGGTTAGCTGTTGTCTCTATATCTTACCTGGCGAAGTGTTTGATGAACTACTTTTTGAAGTAAGCTGCGTGATATGTCCCTGCAGAGAATATAATATTGTCGAGTATAGTTTTTTATTTTGACACAATTAAGGCCTTAATAAATGAGTAATTCCTATTTATTACGGAAAATCATATTATATTGAATCAAGCATCTGCAGAATGACTCTGTATCACCCAATCTTGCGTGGGTCATAATGGAAACATTTCTATCATTGCTTCATGATCTATTTAAACCAGGATTTCTCAATTTTGGTTCTATTGACATTTTGAGCCAGATAATTCTTTATTGTGGGGGACTGTACTGTACATCGTGGTATGTTTAACAGCATCCCTGGCTCCTCTACCTACTAGATGCTAGTTATGACAATCAAAAATATTTCTAGCTGTTAGCAAATGCCCCTGTGACAATCCCAGTTCTGACAATCAAAAATATTTCTAGCTGTTACCAAATGCCCCTGAAGAAGGAGGGCAACATTTTCCAATTAGGAATCACTAATTTAAACAAACAACTCTGAATTTTCCAGCAACTACTATTCTCTTCGTTAGAAATATTTTCCACTGCATCTCTAGTTAAGCCTTTCTCATATTACAAAATTTAGGGACATATATCTTCCTTCAGGCTGTCTTTACTGATCCGCCAGACAAGGAAAAAGACCCACTTTCTGTGATTGTACACCCCAGTATCTTTATCTCTGTATAACACTGATCGAACTGTGTTGTCATTGTGTACCTGTCTTTTCTCTCTCTATTCCCGTGAGTTTTTGTTCTGTTTTTATCACTCTTTCTCTAACACCCGGTACAGCAAATGTTGAAGGAGAGTTAAGATACTTTTCATTTGTGTTCTTCGCTGACATGTGAACTACAGCTGGAAGAAATATACAAATTGAATTATTTTACATGATGAACTGAGGGTCTACTAAAGTTTCAAATGACTCATAATCTTAGAAAATATAAAAAAGAAAATTAAAAGTCATAAAGAAAAACACACATCTCTACCTGTACTACTAGAGTTAATACAATTATGTTGATTATAGATAGAATTGCAGTAGTGAGATTACTGTAATCTGTGTGATTAGATTTGAAGTTTCTCTGGACTAGGGTACTTCTATTAATTGGAAATAGAATTATGCCATATCTTCAAAATATATAGCCCATAATTATACTACAAATTAGCTATAGTCCAGAGAGAAGCTAAAATCGGTTGTCAGGAAAAAATCCTTGGGGTTTATGGATTCGGGACTGTTGATGGCTGCTGTGAGACCTTGGTTCTTGTCTTCTTAGTTTAAAATAATTAAACAAGAGACACACAGAAAAGGAGACACAAGATAGAGCAATTTATTGCAAAGGAAAAAAAAATATTTTGAAAGTTAAGTGCAGAATAGAGAGTACACCCTGAGACGGAGAGAATTAGGGTGGGCTTCTCATAAGGATGAGACAGTGCTGATTATTACTGGGGGAAGTCCCTTTATGGGAGTCTTACATGGTTATTCATAAGGAGGTGGGGAAGACGTTACTATTAAGGATGTTCTGGGTGATCCTCTGAGTACACATGCACGGTAGCTGTACATGCTGGTTCATAGGTCACATGTCTCATTAGCGCCTTAAATCTCCACCCAGGGGGTGTATTTTTTTGCTATTATAATGAGCAAAGGGTCAGTCTGAGGACAGGCAAAATCAAAATGCGCATGCTCTCTAGGGACCTATGGAGATAGCGTTGCTTGAATGAGCTTTTAACTACAATGAGAATGCTGGGGCTTATTGCGTTGACTGTATGGTCGCCACGGTTGCTGCATCCCGAGGACATGGTCACTTCCTCAACCACCTATCCTGTCTCAATTCCCCACCTAAGAGATTTTAGGGCCCATAATCATATGGGAGGTTGAGGGGCTAGGTCATTTCTTCTGGAACTGCTTCCTGTTGAGTGCGGCATTGTCCCTGCCTAGCCTGGGCCCTAAAGTCTATTCTTGTCGGATCTAATGGAATGTAAGCCATGTCATTCATGGGACCAGTGGGCAAGACATGAGATAGTTCATTAGCAGCTAAAGGTTGGAAGCCTTGCAAGACCATCATGTGGTCCTGCTCCTGGAATTTCTGCAAGCTAGAGAGCAAGAAAACAGTTAGAATTTTAAACCAAGTTAGCCCAAAAGTTAAGTCTCCAAGTATAGTAATAATTGGCACATATATTAAAGGAAGCAAGGCAGATAATAGCCATTGCTTCTAAGTTCCCACAGAAGTTCCTAAACATTCAATTTTTTTTCTGCCTGGATAATAATATTTGTAATATTTTCTTGGACCAGACTGGACTGATTGATATTCAAACAGCATTTTTCTCTTAGATACAAACATGTTCCTCCTTGTCTAGCTGTGAGGAGACAGCAGCCAAGGAGTCGAGCTGTTGCTGGAGTCTAGTGAGGCCACTGCAGTCTCCTGAGATAGTTTATGCTGGATTCCCAGGGCTCCACCTCACATAGCTGACCCCGCTAATCCCAATAGAGAGGATAGGACTAAACCGAAGGGAGTAAGAGGTTCCGCTTGAAACATATATTCAAATCCAGGAGGTCATAGGTATCCCTAAGAGCAAAGCTGGACCACAATGGCGTCCAGGGAGTCCCCTTGAATCCGGTAAAACCGAAGCCCTAGGAGGTAATGAGCATTTGCCATGCATCATCCGAAGTCTCACCGACACTGGACACCTCCAGGTCCAACCAAGATGGCCCCTGCTGCTAGAGGGGGAGCTGGGAGGTCTCCCCCAACAAGCCTTTCCTTACCTCACCGGTTTGCCAATTATAATACCTGGAATTCACGGGTGAAATCTTCGCAAGTGGGAGTCTACATGACTGTGCATCTTTTGTACAGCAAAGAAAGACTACTGAAGAACAATCTGAAGGAGTTTGAAAATGCATAAAGCCTGGAGGGATGGGGTACTGTTAATGTGCCCCTGAAAATGGAGAAAATTTTGTAAACAGAAAACTCGATCAGCAAGTACATCACAATGTCCACTAGGTAGCAGTCGAGTGCTGCTGGAGCGACAACAAATGCGCTGAGTCTGAAATGTGGCCTGAAAGATGTGAAACTAAGGAGCAAAATAACGCAAATATTGAATGTTGAGAGCAACTCATGTGGTTAGTATAATTATGACTAGTACAGAAGCCGCATTTAAAAGAAAAGCAGCACATATATTCATATAAGCAGTACAGACAACTTAAAAACTTTTCCCCCCAGAACTTCACTGAAACAGTGCTGGGAAAACAGTGATAGTGATCCGGGGAGTGGAGCAGGGAACTGCTGGGAAGAAAGGGCAGGTCCCTGGTGCGGGCTCCCCCCCTCAGGTCGGTGCCCACGGACCTAAATGAGGACAGGCTTTTCCATTTTCTCACCCAAAAAGTTGCTTTTGGCCCACCACGCCCCAATCCTGTACCCATAAAACCCCGAGACCCTAATGGACACAGGCACAAGCGGCTAGACGTCAAGAGGAGCAGAGGAACACACTAACAGACACCAGCAGATGCCAGCAGGTCATTCAGGAGGGACTACGTGGAATTCAGTGGGGGCAGTTGGAGGAGAGTCAGGCCGCTGGGTGGCCTGACTCCAGGGAAAGACTACCTTTCTCACTCCATCCCCCTCTTCTGGCTCCCCATCCACCTTGCTCAGAGCTACTCCACCACTCAATAAAACCTTGCACTCATCCTCCAAGCGCATGTGTGATCCGATTTTTCCGATACACCAGATCAAGAACCCGGATACGGAAAGCTGTCTGTCCTTGTGATAAGGCAGAGGGTCTAATTGAGCTGATGAACACAAACCACCTGCAGATGGCAAAGCTGGAGAGCACACTGTAACAAACGCCCACTGGTGCTTCTGGAGCTGTAAACACTCAACCCTAGACGCTGCTGAGGGGTCGGAGGTCAGGTGCACTGAAGAGCGAGCCACACCCCTGTTGCACGCCCTGCTAGGGGGATAAGGGAACTTCTCCCATTTCCATAGTTAATCAGGTAGTCTGGGACTGTTATAGTACTCGCCTCGGGTGAAGGGGAACTGGTCAATGAAGCGGACCAACCTCTCTCCAGGTCGCGGCATCAGAAATGTTGCCCTTGGTTCCTGTCTTTTTAGATTAAAATAATTTGAACAAGAGACACACAGAAAAGGAGACACAACATAATGTAATTTATTACAAAGGAAAAATAGTATTTTGAAAGTTAAGTGCAGAACAGAGAGTACACCCTGTGACAGAATTCAGGGTGGGCTGTTCATAAAAATGAGAAGAGTGCTGATTATTACTCCTGGGGAAACTCCCCTTCTGGGAGTCTTACATGATTATAAGGAGATGAGAAAGCGTGTTACTAGTAACCAGGTTCTGTCTGGGTGGTCCTCTGGGTGCACATGTGCAGTACCTGTACATGCTTGTTCATAGGTCGCATGTCTTATTAGCATCTTAAATCTCCACCCAGGGGTATATTTTTTACTATTACAATGAGCAATATGTCAGCCTGAGGACAGCTAAAATCAAAATGCACGTGCGCTCTAGAGGGGGAAAGTTCCTACTGGAGATAGCTTTGCTTGAATGAGCTTAACTACAATGAGAATGCTGGGGCTTACTGTGTTGACTGTATGGTCATCATGGTTACTACATCCCAAAGACATGATCACTTCCTTGACTGCCTAGCCTGCCTCAGAACTATGTAAATCTAGAGACCCTACTTCAGTCTTAACTAATTCAGAGCACGGTTGGAAGAGAAGGTGCATGTTGAGTTTGGGGGTTTCTCTTGTAGAAACTAACTTGGTGTGTTACATCAATCTTACTTAGTAGCAAAATTCACCAGGGTCTGGGCCTTGAATTAAGGCTGGGAAGCTGGATTTGGGGTGGGATCCACCCCAAAACTGGGATGAGTATCTCAGGTGGCAGACTTGTTCTAACTATTGTAAGTTAATAACATGTAAACTATGTGCCACATGATTAATAATCAGTGAGAGCCAGATCCCCTAAGCAGGATCCTCTGGCAGACATCATTTTTTCCCTCTGACAAACTGCATTGAGTATACGACACTTATCAAGATATTGTCCCTCAGATTGAACCCACCCTTCTATATGCAACTTTGTAATGTTGCTCAAGGGTATGGGTCTTAGCCCATTTACCTTGCTCTTTAATTAATTAGGGCAATTAGTTAATTACTTTCATTAGGGTAAATACATATAACATAAAATTTACCATTTGAACCATTTTAAAATATACAACTCAGTGGTATTTAGTAGGCTAAACATTGCACAAACATCACCACAATCTAGTTCCAGAACATTTTCATCCCCCAAAGGTAATTCTTGTACTTACTAAGGAGTCACTCTCCATTTCTCCTAGTCTTTGTCAACCGTTAATCTGCCTTCTTTCTCTATAAATTTGCCTATTATTTATATTTCATGTAAGTAGAATCATACATTATTGTGGCCTTTTGTGTCTGGCTTCTTTCACTTAGCATTATGGTTTTGAGATTCATTCATACTGTAGTACGTATCATTATTTCATTCCTTTTATACATAACATTTCATTGTATGAATATATCACAGTTGGTCATTTGGATTTTCACATTTTCTCTTGTGAATAGGCATGCTATGAACATCTGTGTAAAAGTTTTTGCTTGAAAACCACTTTTAAATGCTTTTGATTATATACCTGGGGTTAAAACTTTTGGGTCATGTGCCCCAAAACTGTTTTCCTGGATCTCTCTTGAGAGCTCAGAAGCACCAACACCAGTTAGCAAGACCATCCTCCTCTGAGGTGTGAAATTCTGCTCAACAGGACCTCTCTTCTGAGCTCAGACACACTAGAAATAGTCTTCCAGTTCCCTCTTCTTAGAGGTCTTTCAGCTCTGCAGTGCCCCTCTTCCAAGCTCAAATATGCTAACACTGTCTGAGAAGCACCCCCTCCTCAGATAACCTGGTCTCAGATTCATGTGGATCCTTCTCCAAACAAAGAAACACCAGTTCCATCTAGCTTCCTCCTTAAGATTCCAAGTTTTAATAATTCCAGCTGCTTTCTTTTGTTTCCTCTGCACTGAGGGTTATACCTGCTTCATGCATTTGCTCCCCTTCATGGTACCTTCCAGTTCTTTTTTTCCTGTCAGTTACCTACTTAAGGACTTCACATCTGGTTAACTTTTAAACTCATGCTGTATTATAAAATAATGGGTGTAGCTCTGTCTTCTGACTGGACACTGATGTAGCAAGATGCCGGACGATAATCAATTTGCTTGGGGGAGTAGAGTGTTGCAGCATAGGGATGCCTTTATATAACAAAGCAGAAATGGCTCTATAGGGAAAGAACATGGTGAAGAGACAGGATCCTAAATTTGTTGCATCAGGATGGGGGTGGGTACAAGGCAGGAGAAAGAGGGAGGAGGGAGATTGAAGTGTGATGAGCTTTTCTGTTTGTTAGGCCAGGTAAGTTATTTCTTGTACAGGAAACACAGGAGAAAAAGATTATTTGAGTGTATTTATTTACAGCTTTTAAACAAATCGTTATTACCTAAGCATGTTAAAGAATTCAGTAACATCCAAGCACATTGATTGTGTCAGACTACCCACTGATTTTTACCTAACTGATAGAAAACCCAGCAAATTACGCCTTGCTTATTTTTCAAAGCACACTGTCATAATGCAATGCATAAAACAACCTAAATGTTGATCTGAAGAGGGCTGGTTAAATAAACATAGTACATCAGTATAATGGAATATTATGAAGACATTAAAAATGATGAAGTGCATATATTATTTAACATGAAATAACATCTACCCTCTTTTGTAAATGAAAAGAACAATTTAAAGAACAGCAGATGTAACCTAATCCCATTTCTATAAAGAAATCTGTGTGTGTATGCATAGACAGAAGTCTGGAAATACGTATAATAAAATGTTGACTGTGGCATTTTAAATATTTTTATCATTTTCTATGTCAATATGCTCTCTCTCTCTCCCTCATTTTCTCTTTGCCTTTATATTTTATGCTATCGTCTGGATGTTTGTGTCTCCCCAAAGATTTTATGTTGAAAACCTAATCACTGTGATAGTATTAGGGATGTGAAGCCTTTGGGGTGATGAGATCATGAGGGCAGAGCTCTCATTATGAGATTAGTGACCTTTTAAATGAGGCCTCAGCGAACTGCTTAGCCCCTTCTACCATGTGAAGAGGACACAAGAGAGAAAGTGCCATCTGTGAACCATAAATTGGACTCTCCGCAGACATTGAAGTTGGTAGCACCTTGATCTTGCACTTCTAGCTTCAAGAAATGTGCAAGTAAATTTACATTGCTTATACACTACTCAATTACAGTATTTTGTTATAGCAACCCAGACTGAGTCACCTTATCACTACGTAAGTTATTTTTCAGTCAGAATATGAATTTTATTAAAAAGAGAACTATCAGGGTTCTCTCTCCTGGCATGGCAGTGTGAGGATTTCCATGGACCTGCTCCCCAGTGAAAATGGTAAAAAACATTATAAATAAACAGCCATTTAAAGTCTCTAGAAGTGGTCCTGGGGGGCATGTAAGTAATGAAGAAGCATTTATTCAAGGAAATCTACTAGAGTTTGATGAAAATGGTAAGTCTGTGGTGTTCAAGCTGCAATCTGCTACTTCTTTCCCCTTTCCAAGATCAGTAACATGGGAACTATACTCCAGACTGCTGCACCGCTGCAGCCAAGAGCGCAGGGCTTCCTCTCCCCAAACTCCCAGTTAGAGGCCAATCTTTCCGGAAAGGGTAAATGTCAGTATTTCTTATCCTTCCCCTAGCTACCTGTTACTAAGTTCCAAATGAGTGTAGCTGAGAGGCGGGGTTTCCCTTTGAGGGGTGAAATCTCCATCTCGGACATGGTGCCACTGAGAATACTGAGGTCCAAATCACCCTTGGCAGTGATCCAATCACTCCTGTAAGGCAGTGGTTCCACACTAGGAGAGGCAAGTCAAGATGATTCGAGGTTAGTTTACGTACATACCCACTGAGCATTCAGCTGCTAAAGTGAAATATCACTCAGAGAGAAGCATGTCATTTGCTATACCCCACCTCCAGGGTCATGACTCAGAGATTTGGCCTGGGGGAGATAAAAGAGCCTGTGAAAAATATGCTGGAAGAGCCCAGGAGGGTTGAGGAAAAAAATCTCAATCATGGTCCACAGGAAATTCTTCAAAAGAGCCTGAGTTTTATTGGATTAGTCTGTACAGCAATTTAAGTCCTGAAGCACTACTAAAGACCATACAACAACCAATCATTAATTTGTAGGGCTTACCAGCTGGATAGTAAAGTAAAAGAATAAAGAGAGCTCGAACAAAACCAGTGTCACTCCAGTGTGACTGTGGGTATACCCAAGGCTGTGCCAATTTGAGAAGCAGCATCAGAGATTTTTTTTTCCAATCTCTTTCCATTTTAATCTATACCACATTCAGCAACCACAGCAAGCTATTAGTTTTTTTCCCTCCCCCACCTTCCTATCCCTCCCCTAGCCCCCCCGCAACAGACCCCGGTGTGTGATGCTCCCCTCTCTGTGTCCATGTGTTCTTATTGTTCAACACCCGCCGATGAGTGAGAACATGCAGCGTCTGATTTTCTGTTCTTGTGTCGGTTTACTGAGAATGATGGTTTCTAGGTTCATCCATGTCCCTTTAATACTACAGGGAGGGGAAATAATTTGCAATAATAAGACTCGGGGGTGGGGCAGGATGAGCAGTATCCAGAATTGCTACAGTGTATTATCTAAAATCTCTGTTTTTTAACAAAACATTTATAAGCCATCTAAATAAATAGGCCAGCATGACACCAGAAAAAGGTCAGGAGAAAAACAACTGCCTGTGAGTCAGGAGAAAAAAAGACCTTCCTGCAAGTTTTCCAAACAAATGAAACTGGAAACACAACATACCAAAACCTGCAGGATACAGGAAAAAAAAATGCTAAAAGGCAAGCTCATAGCATTAAATGCCTGCATCAGAAAAGTAGAAAGTTTACAAATTAACAGCCTAACAATCAAACTCATGGAACTACAAAAGCCAGAACCATGCAAACCCACAATTAGCAGAAGAAAATAACAAAATCAGAGCAACACTAAATAAAATAGACTCCCCAAAAATACATAGTATTAATGAAACAAAAAATGTGTTCTTTGGAAAGATAAAATTGATAAACTGCTGGCAGGACTAAAAGAAAAGGAGAGAAGGTGCAAATAAACAAGGGTCAGAAACAAAAAAGGAGACATTACAAACAATACCCAAGCAATACAAAAGATCATTAGAGACTATGATGAACAGCTATACATTTGCAAATTAGAAAACCTAGAGGAAATGGATAAATTCCTGGAGACACACAACCTCCCAAGATTGAGCCAGGATGAATTAGGAAAACCCGAACAGGTCAATAAGAAGTAGCGAGATAGTGAGATTAAATCAGTAATTAAAAATCTCCCAACAAAGAAAAGCCCAGGGACCAGATAAATTCACAGACAAGTTCTATCAAACATACAAAGAAAAACTAATACCAGTCTTCCAGAGACTGTTCCAAAAATATCAAGAAGGGAATTCTTCTTAACTTCTTCTGTGAGACCAGTATCACCCTGATATCAAAATCAGACAAGAACACAAGAAAACTACAGATGATTGTCCGTATGAACATAACACAAAAATCCCCAACAAAATACTAACAAACCAGATCCAACAACACATCAAAAATATTACACTGTGATTTAGTGGGTTTTTTACACCAGTGAGGCAAGGATAGTTCAACATATGCAAACTAATAAATGTAATACATCATGCAAACAGAATTAAGGACAAAAAAATTTGATCATCTCAATAGATGCAGAAAAACCATTTGGTAACATTCAGCCTTCCTTCGCTTGCACCCGGGAGGCGGAGGTTGCAGTGAGCCGAGATCGCACCCTTGCACTCCAGCCTGGGCGACAGAGCGAGACTCCGTCTCAAAAAAAAAAACAAAAAAAACAGCATTCCTTTATGATAAAAATCCTCAACAAACTATGAATACAAAATAACATACCTCAAAATAATAAGGGTCATATATGACAAGTCCACAGCCAACATCTTACTCAATGGGGGGAAAAGTTGAAAGCCTTTCCTCTAAGAAATGGAACAAGACAAGAATGCCCACTTTCACCACTTTTATTCAATATAGTAATGGAGGTCTTTGCCAGAAAAATCAGGTAAGTGAAAGAAATAACGGGCATCCAAATTGGAAAAGAACAGGTCAAATTATCCTTGTTTGCTAATATGATCTTATATATCTAGAAAAACCTGAAGACTCCACCAGAAAACTGTTAGAACTGATAAATGAATTTAGTAGGATACAAAATCAACATACAAATAGCAGTAGCATTTCTATACACCAACAGTGTTCTAGCTGAGAACAAAATCAAGAAGGCAACTCCATTTATAATAGCTACAAAAAATTAAAATACCTAGGAATAAATTTAACCAAGGAAGTGAAAGATCTCTATAAGGAAAACTACAAAACACTGATGAAAAAAATTGTAGATGACACAAATACATGGTAAAACATCCTATCCTCATGGATCAGAAGAATTAATATTGTTAAAATGACCATACTGCCAAAAGCAATCTACAGATTTAATGCAATCCCCATCAAAATACCAATGATATTCTTCATAGAAAAAATAATCCTAAAATGTATATGGAATAACAAAAGACCCAGCATAGCCAAACCATCCTGAGCAAAAAGAACAAATCCAGAGGAATCAAACAAGCTCAAACAACTCAATAGGAAAAATCAAATAATCCAATTTAAAAATGGGCAAAGATCTGAATAGACATTTCTCAAAAGAAGACATATTATACAAATGACCAACAGATATATTTAAAAATGCTCAATATCACTAATAATTAGAGAAATGCAAATCTAAACTACAATGAGATATCATTTTATTCCAGTTAAAATGGCCTTTATCCAAATGACAGGCAATAACAACGCTGCTAAGGATGTGGAGAAGGGGACCCTCAAACACTATTGGTGGAAATGTAAATTAATATATCCACTGTGGAGAACAGTGGGCAAGTTCTCAAAAAACTAAAAGTAGAAGTACCACATGATCTAGAAATCCCAGTGCTGGCTATATATTTCTAAAAGAAAGGACATCAATATAGCAAAGTGGTATCTGTGCTCCCTTGTTTACTTTGGCATTACTTACAATAGCCAAGATATGGAATCAACCTAAGTGTCCATCAATGAATAAATGGATAAAGAAAATGTATATGTACACACACACATACACACACAATGGAATATTATTCAGCCATAAAAAGAAAGAAATTCTGTCATTTGCAAGAAGATGGATGGATCTGGAGGACATTACGTTAAGGGAAATAAGACATGCATGGGAAGACAAATACCACATGTTCTCACTTATATGTGGGAGCTAAAAATTTTAAAAATTGAACTCATAGAGAGTAGATTGATGGTTACCAGAGCCTGGAAAGGGTAGCAGAGAGAGGAGAGAGAGAGAAAGAGAGAGAGAGAGAGAGAGAGACAGAGAGAGGGACAGAGAGAGAGACAGAGAGAGAATAAAGTGAGGATAGTGCAAAATAACAGATAGAACAAATAAGATCTAGTATTTAGTAGCACAATAGGGTGACCAGAGTTAATAACAATTTAGTGTATATTTTAAAACAATTTAAAAAGTGGAATTGGAATGTTCCTAACACAAACAAACGTTAGATGGTTGAGGTAATGGAGGCCTCAGTTATTCTGATTTAATCATTACATGTATCTAAACATCACATGTACTCCATTATTATATACAATGACTAGGCATCCATAATTAAGAATAAATTAAAAAAAGAAAGGAGAAAACATGCAGTCTGAACTTAACTAGACTGATTGACTGCTAAACAAAGAAACAAAAATCAATATTCTTCAGACTATTTTAATAGACTTAATGGCTTATGTAGTAAAATCTTATAATTTTCTGTTGCTTTGATGTCCATTTTATATGTAAGTTTAATTTTCTCATACCAGAAGCAGGGTTTAGTCACCCTTGGCAGAGTTTCCAGTTTTATACCTCCCTAGTTTCTCAATGTATTTGATACAGATACCTGCCTTATACAATTTCCTTCTAGTAACCATTTGCCTAAGGGACAGCTAGATATAAGCTATTTGACTGGCCCCACTGACCCACATACCCTCATGGATTGTGCAGGTATGCCACAGCGACCAATTCTCATTCACAGTGTGACCTCTTGGAACTCTTGTGTGTTTGCTTTAAATCCACTAATTAAAAAACCCCTCAGGAAATCTGTTTGGATAACTGTCCTAACCTCAATAAGTGTACTGGCTGGTGTGACTCTTTCTCTCTCTCTCTCTCCCTCTCAGTCTCTTTCCATGTACTCCCTGACCTCAGTGTGTATAGTCTCCACATGTGCCATGGATCCCCCAAAACCTATAAGTAATAGAATCCTTATTTCCACCCTGTGTTTCCTAATCATTGCACAGGTACTCTCCATTTTCAAGATCCCATATTAAAACTCTCACCACAAAATATTAAAAAATCTGCAAATACAAACCAAAATTATACCACATATAAAGGAGCAGGAAAATATGATCAATTATCAAAGAAATAATCAATTAATGCCAATTATAAGACGACCAAAATGTTGGAAATTATCAAAGGCTTTAAAGTAGCTGGTATATCTATATGTTCCATTAGGTAAAAATAAACAGATTTGAAATGAGTGAAAAAGTAGTTATCTACAGAATAAAAACTGTTTTAAAAAATATAAAGTTAAGAATAGAAAAACATATTAATGTGTATAAAACATTCACTGGATGGACCTAACAACAGAAAGTAAATGACAAAAGAAAGAATCAGTGAACTTGAAGAAAGATCAATGGGAATTACCCAAATTAGTGTTCTGTGAGGCAATATTAAAAGTCTAAGATTTATGTCTTTCAACATACTGAAAGAAAGAAGAGTTTGGTGCAGAAAAAAATAAAGAAGTGATTACTAAGGTGAGACTTCTTGAATGACAGAGGAAGGAGCTCAGATTACCCTCTACCTAGCAAACCAACTATTTAACTGGTAAACGTTACAAAAAAGCAAACATTGGAAGTCTATGGAAAATAACTTGAGGGGCATGAGACAAAGGGATAAACATTCATTCAAGAAAACTTAACTAAATCTTGGTAAGAAGAGTAAGAATTTGTTTCATTACTCTCCACCTCCAGCTCCATGTTATGGAAGCTCAGCTCCAGGCATGCGCAGCCAAAAACAGGGGCTCCCTCTCCCTCCAGCTCCCAGCCTGGGGCTATGGTTTCACCCTAAGAAGGGCAAGCTGCCAGTATTATTCCTCTGTCTCAGCTACATGAGATGGAAGATCTATTCCAGGCAGTAGCTGCTGAGGGGGAATAAAGTTCCCTTCTTTCACCCAGCCTCAATTTATATGGTAAAAGCTCGAATCCCAGATACAACAGGAGAAGAATACTGGGGCACTGATTGCCTCTGACCCACATCCCTTCATTCCTCTATAGAGCAAAGGTTCCATGCTGGCAGGGCAGCTAAGAAGATGAGGGGCTGCCATCCTCGTCCAGTGCTCATTTGAAGAGTGGGGTTATTTCTGGAAAATCAGGTTCTTGTTCCCAACTCCAGGGCACGGGTGAAGATACTAAAAACCACTGAATTGTACACTTTAAAAGGAAGACTATTATGAGAATTATAGGTCAGAAGAAGAAAAAACTCTCAATCCAAGAGAAATCAGAGAGAAAAAGGGAAAAGGAAACAACAGATTGGATAAATAGATAACAAATATCAAGATGGTAGATTTAAATCCACCATATAAGTAATCACTTTAAATTGTATATTATTTAATCAGTCTAAGTAATAGGCAGTGATCATCAGATAAGGGAAAAATTTCCGATATATCTGTATGTGGCCTACAAGAAACCCACTTTAAATACTAAACCATAAATTGCATAAAGAGAGAAGTCTGGAAAAGATCACACTCATCAAAAGAATGCTAGAGTGGCTACCTTACTAATCCAACAAAGTATATGTCAGAGCATAAGAGAATCACTTTGTTGCTTCACAATAACAAAGTGGTCAATACATTAAGAAGACATAAAATCCTAAATATGTATGTACTTAGTAACAGAGCTGCAATATAAATTAAGAAAAGATGATAGAACTAAAAGGACAAATAGAAATTTTCACAAATATGTCTAAGATTTCAATACTACTTTCTCAATAATTTATAAAACAAGGAAATAGGCTGGGTGCAGTGGCTCACGTCTGTAATCCCAGCATTTTGCGAGGCCGAGGCGGGCGGATTACCTGAAGTCAGGAGTTTGAGACCAGCCTGGACAACATGTCGAAACCCCGTCTCTACTAAAAATACAAAAATTAGCCGGGCGTGGTGGTAGGTGCCTGCAATTCCAGCTACTTGGGAGGCTGAGGCAGGAGAATCACTTACCCGGGAGGTGGAGGTTGCAGTGAGCCAAGATTGTGTTACTGCACTCCAGCCTGGGTGACAGAGCAAGACTCTGTCTCAGAAACAAACCAACAAACAAAAACAAAAACAAAATGAACAACAACAAAAAAACAAGAAAATACAAAGTCAGTATGAATACAGAATACTTGAACAACACTATCAAGTACATACATATTTATAAAACTTTGGACCCTGCCACAGAAGAATATATCTTTTCAATTACATATAAATCATTTACCAAGGCAGACCATATTCTGGACCATAAAATAAGTCTCAATAAATTTAAATGCATGCCATAAAAACTATGTCATCTGACTACGGTGGAATTAAAACAGGAATCAATACTAGAAAGTTATGTGGGAAATCTCCAAATATTTGGAAACTAAATTAGACAGTTCTAAGCAATCACTGAATTTAACAAGAAATCCAAAGAAAAGTCAAAAGACATTTTGAACTAAATTAAAATACTTTCTTTCAAAATTTGTGGGATTTAGTAAAACCTTACTTAGGGAAAATTTTACAGCAATAAAATCTAATATTAGAAAAGAACAGAAGTTGAAATTGATGGTCTCAGTTTCCACCTTAAAATAAAAGAAAATAAGAAAGCAAATGAAATCCAAATCAAGCATTTTAAAGAGTAAAGATCAAATCAAAGATCAGTGAAGTAAGATGCAAGAACACAGCAGAAGTAAAACAGTTTCTAAAAAGTTTTACTGTTTAAACGATTTAGCCCCTCCTATATTATTGCACCTTATCTCACTGATTTTTGTTTTGATTTTTATTCTTTATTTTTTAAGCTGTTAAAAAAGTAAAAAATCAGTAAATAAAAAAAACAGTAAAAAAAGTCAATGAAACAGTAAAAAAGAAATTAATGAAATTTAAAAATAGTTATTTTAGGGCTGGGTACAGTGGCTCACACCTGTAATTCCATCACTTTAGGAGGCCAAGGTGGACAAATGGCTTGAATCAAGAGTTCAAGATCAGCCTGGGCAACATGATGAAACCTCGTCTCTACAAAAAAAAAAAAACAAAAAAAAAAAAACTAGGTAGGTGTGGTCATGCATGCCTGTAGTCCCAGCTACTCAAGAGGCTGAGGTGAGCGAATCACCTGAGCCTGGGAGGTTGATGCTGCAGTGAGCCATGATCATGCCACTGCACTCCAGCATGGGCAACAACAAAGTGAGACCCTGTCTCAAAAAAATTTATTTTGAGAAGATCAATAAAGTTCATAAACCTCCCCATCACAATGATCAGGACAAAGAAAGAAAATACAAATTAATATCAGGAAAGAAGAAGAAACATCATCAGAGATTCTACAGATATTTAAATGATTTTAAGGAAATAATAACAACTTAATGCTAATGAATTAGACAATCTGTAAGAAATGTGCAAATTCTTTGAAAGTCTTGCAGTATCAAAGCTTACTCAAGAAGAAATACAGAATCTGAACATCCCTATATCTATTAAGGAAACTGATGCTGTATCATTCTCAGCAAACTGACACAAGACAGAAAACCAAACACTGCATGTTCTCACACATAGGCAGGTGTTGAAGAATGAGAACACATGGGCACAGGGAGGAGAACATCACACTCTGGGGTCTGTTGGGGGGATAGGAGGCTAGGGGAGGGACAGCGGGGGGTGGGTAGGTTGGGAGAGGGGATAACACTGGGAGAAATGCCTGATGTAGGTGACGGCGGGGATGGAGACAGCAAACCACCATGGCATGTGTGTACCTATGCAACAATCCTGCAAGATCTGTACATGTACCCCAGAACTTAAAGTACAATAAAAACAAAAAAAGTGAAAAAAAAATGATGCTATAGTTAAAAACGTTCTCACAAAGAGAACTCCAAGACCAGATGATTTTAGTATTGCATTTTACCAAACATTGATGGAAGAAATAACAAGTCTATACAAATTCCTCCAGAAAATTTAATAGGAAGTATTACTTCCCAACACATTACATAATGCCAACATTGCTCTTATAGAAAACCAAAGCTATTAAAAGAAAAAACTGTAGACACATATCCATCATGAACACAGATGCAAAAATTTTTAAATATTTAACAAAGTAATATAATATTTAAAATAGGATTACACAACACAGAGTACTAACCACAATATGATCACAGCCATTCTTTTCAATAAATGGTACTGGGAAAAATCTGATATTCACATGTAGAAGAATGAAAATGGACTCTTATCTCACTCCTTATAGAAGAATCAACTCAAAATGGATTAAAGACTTAAATATAAGACATGACACTGTAAAACTACTAGAAGAAAACATAGGGACAAAGCTCTGTAACATTAGTATAGGAAGATATTTTTTTTTTGTATGTGACCCCAGAAGCACAGGCAATGAAAACAAAAATAGATAAACAAAATTGCATCAGACTAAAAACTTCTACACAATAAAGAAGACAACAACACAGTGAAGAGACAACTCACAGATAAGGACGAAATACTCGCAAATCATTTATCAGATAAGGGGCTAATATCCAAAATGTACAAGGAACTCAAACTACTCAATAACAAGAAAATAAATAGCCCTATTTAAAAATGGGCAAAGGACCTGAATTGATGTTTTGCAAAAAAAGACATACGCACAGTCTCTACAAAAAAAAAAAAAAAGAAAAAAAGAAAAAGAAAAAGAAAAAGGCCAGGCATGGTGACTCACGCCTGTAATTCTAGCACTTTGGGAGGCTGAGGTGAGACGATTGCTTGAGACCAGAAGTTTAAGATCAGCTTGGGCAACATAGCAAGAACCCATCTCTCTATTTTTTTTACATTAGCCAGGCATGGTATCATGTGTCTGTAGTCCTAGATACTTGGGAGGCTGAAGCGATTGGTTGAGCCCAGGAATTTGAGGTTGCAGTGAGCTATAATTGTGTGTGCCACTACACTCCAGCCTGGGTGACAGAGCAAGACCCTGTCTCTAAAAAAAAAAAAAAAAAAAAAAAAAAAGGAAAAAAAAATGTAAAAACACAAATAAATGACCAACAGACATACAAAAAAGTGTTCAACATATCTAATCATCAGAGAAATGTAAGTCAAGACCAAAATAAGATATTACCTCACACCTGTTAGACTGGATATTCTAAAAGATGAAAGATAACAAATGTTAATGAAGATGTAGGGAAAAGGGAACGCTTGTACACAGTTGGTGGTATTGTAAGTCAGTACAGTCATTTTTGAAAACAGTATGGAGATCCCTCAGAAAACTAAAATTTTAAACAGGAGTCAAATGCTTAGCCCAAATATGAGAGGATCATTAAGATTTGTAGGTTAGGACATAGAAGGGATCTGGTGGGGGAGCCAGCTGAAAATATTTGAAAATCAGAAATTTGGCCCAGTAAGCCATCCAGGAGGCTTTGTGAAGATGTTCCTTTCAGAGATTAGGATCTTAGATGTTTCTAATTCAACCTGATTGGAAGTATTTACCCAGGTGCAGCAGGAAGTGTTAGTAACAGCACAAACACCACCTTGTACAGCAAGGTAATAGTCATGCAGTTGCCTAGGGCCATACAAGCAAGGAAGTCTAAGGACCTCTGTTACACTCTGATAGTTCAGGTAGTGGTGCAGGCAATTCTGTTAACAGTTTAGTAAAGGTTTCTGATCATATATTCATCCCAGGCAGAGCCTAGTACAAATCAGAATTCCAGAAATCTTCCTCATCTAGCGCCTTCACTAGGGTTATCCCATCTGGGTAAATGGCATTCTTGGGAATGTCTACCATTATCATCATCATAATTTGAGGGGTTATCATTTGTGTTGAATTGTGCCCAAAGACTCTTAGGTAGCTTTCAGAGATCAGGGTAAGTAGCATTAGTGAGGCTAACTGAACAGATGGAAACTTAGGTAAAAGTCATTTCTGTGACAAAATCTCCTGACAAGGACAGCTCAAGCTTATAACTTATTTCCTCCTTTTGGACAAAGAAATATACACATGGTAAGTTTCTAAAAAGTCTCTTCCCATGAGGTGTATGTGCGACAATGAGATAAGCAAAAGGCAATGACTAAGAGTGAGGGGCCCAAGCTGCAAGGGGATAAGTAGAGATTTAGGAACCATCGTAAGTTAGCTGGCTACCCCAACCATCTGGATTAGTTCAGAACTCCAGAGAGGGGATGTGGAAAGTGTGTCAGGATTAAGGATAGACAGAGTAGTTCCTGCATCAACCAGAGATCTGACTAGTCCATCTCCAATTTTAATACCTAATTAATTAATACATGGTTAGTTTTAAGTAGGGGGAGATGTCCCTTTAATGTTCCCAGAGTATGTCTAATTTTGCTTGGGGAGAGGGATGGGATATTTTATTAGGATTAGTTGTAGCCAAATATTAGACAAATTAGGATAATTTAGGATCTAGTCCAGTCTGCAGGTAAATAAGAACTTAATGCGTAGGGCTACAATCTAATAACAGATGTACTTTAGTTTTTCTTCAGAACATAACTTTTTATCTCCACATTGATCATATAGGAATCCCAGATTTAAAAAACCGTTGAGGCTAGAAAACCAACATGCCGCAGGCTTTCAATGTTACTTAAAATCTTAAGGTTCTTGGGCCCTCCAGGAAATGACAATATCTACTCATTCACTAAGGGCGGGGGAACTCTCAAAACCAGGTATTTTATGGATATTCTTAAATATGACATTTCAGTCAAAACCTTGATAACATAACCAATGTTTCCAATTATATCCTGCTTATAAAAAGAAAGCAAGTTTTTATTGAATGTATATAAATAAAAATAAGAATACTTATGAATAGTTTCTAAATTTTTGAGAAATTAGGGGGAGAAGCAAATGCTAGCACCTTTTCATAAAAAGATACTTTACCAAATTATTGCAAACTATAGATAGCTTATGAAAGAAAGTTTTATTAAATCTGGAGAACAAAACATTTAAGGAAAAAATAATCTTTTAAATAAGTAATAAAAACATTATCCTTGTCAATTACTTAATTTCATGTAATCTATTTTGTTTTACTCAATCTGTTTTTCCCTTAGGGGAAAAATACCGCCATCAGCATCCAAACCAAAGCAGCCCTTACTCTCTAGTTCCCAGTTGCCTAAGTTCTAAATATTCTCAGCAGTACTCAGCCCTGAACCAGACACCCAGCAAGCTGAGTAAAGGGGTAATTATTTTTTCTAGGCTCACACACGTCAAGAATGCCTTTGTACTCAAGAAAATTTACACTAAACCATATTTTAAATCCTTTCAACTTGTAAGAAAGCTAGTCATCCACTTTTTTCTCTAACACCAGGCAAAAACACACTAAGTAGTGGCATTAAAAATTGCTTAACAGGTAGCTTTATGTGCCAATTAGCAATACTTTGACCACTGAAGGGACTCCTGGCACAAATGCTGGGTAGCAGCTAAAAGTGCTATAGGATTCCTACAGCTCCCAGACAGGGAGCTACATGGACACACGTCGGCCACGAGAACTCGACAGAGTCAAATCAGAACATGACAATCAGCACACAGTTTCTGTCCACCCATCAATAAATTTATCATCCGTTATTTTCCTCAATCTTGATTAGCAATTCCATGAAAAGCAATTTTGGACTACAACTGATTACAAATGCTTCCAGAGAGGAATTAAAATATTAACTGTGGATGACAGAAACCCAGAACAGTCATGGTCAAAAATCTGATGAGAGTTTACAGTTGAAAAAGAAATTGAGCCACCTCTACTATATGCAGCATTTTAAAATAACAACCATAACTATAATTGACATTGTCACATCAGGACCATTAGATTTTTACAAATTTCATGTAATTTTTTGGAATACTCATATTAATATCCAGATTTATGACTAATATTAGATTTTTATGAACCTATAATTTTGAAATATATTTTAATAATATACCCATAAGTGTAACTGGGAAAGGATCCAGCATCACTTATCAATGAACAATGTTTCCCATACAATTTACCACGTAAGGCTAATCATTTAGTATTTCCACAAGATGAGAGATACATTTTTTTATGTTCTTCAAGGCCCAACTAGAAAATCCCAAAGTTAGCTTTAGATCAAAAAGATTTAGCATTTTGATCCTGTGGATACCTGCCAAAGATGTCAAAAGGTTCAAAGTCCTTAATTAAACAGAATCACAGATGACTGTAAAATAATATTATTTTCTTAACCTGAGTGATAACCAAAAGACTTCAAAAGCAATACAGAATGCTATAAACATTTTGGATGTTCAGGATGTAGACACCTGAATTCTTCTGAAAGTTAGTTTTCCAACATAATCAAAAACCTAATAAAGACATGAAGCACAGGAAATTATCTTGGTAAAACACAGAATCTTTGTTTCCTAGACCAGTTACCAAAATGGCAAAGAAAAGAAAACCTCCTGCAGTATGTTGCTCCTCCTTATGGAAAGCCCGTATAGATAACCGGGGAAGGTCAACTTGATGAACAGGGTACCTGAATTTAATCAGACACAGGAAAAGTGTGTCCAAGGTTATGGGTGTACACTATATTAAAGAGGGATGGAAAGAAGAAAACTAGTACCTTGAGCAGAGGGGAATACATGGATTTTAGTAACAGCATGGGAAGTTTCCCAGTTACATGGAACAATTCAGAAACATCAGGAGAAGTCAAAAGTACACAATCAAGTCATACTGAAGGAAACATTGCCTTTCTTGAATTTGAAGATGAACATTTTAGCGTTAGGCCATTACATCAGTGTTAGAACTGGAGAAAAAATTACCGAAGGTGATGAAAAGGTTGAAGGAGAGGATTATCATCCCAGCCAGGCAAAACAATATACCTTTTCGAGGGTAAAAAGGACAGCTGCATTTTGAACCTGAAACTAGGAAAATTAGGTAGATCTGAGAAAGAAAGGTGGCATACAAAAAAACTGTTTATAGTTTACAGGATGGTTGTTAAGGGAAGAGATTTTGGAATTAAAAATAAAAACATCCTGCACCTTTACTAAGAGAAAATCAATATTTTAAGAAAACCTTGTTCTGACACAAGGGACTAGATTTTAAAATTCTGCATCAGTGCATTTCTAAACATCAAAGCTCAGTCCTTAGAAAGATGAACAAAAAATTTCCTTTCAATTGTAGCCGACCTGATCACATAGAAAATTCCTTTTATAGACTTTCTTTCATAAACCTATTATAACATTCTTAGACAATTTATGACATGTTTAGATTTTCTGCTTTCTCCTATAGTTTTTCTTTCTTAAATAACCAGTCCCTTTACTCTAGGACAAAAATTTACCACAAAAGATTATTTCTTATACAAAAATTATTCTCTTTTCAATCTTCCTTACCAAAAATACATCCTACCCTCCTCATACGCTTACATACAGACTGTATTTCTTGTCTGTTTAATGACAAACATTAATTAAAATGTTAACTCTTAGTAACCCCAATTTAAGTGAAAATCTGGGACTTTAGTAGCTTTTAACTGTCAAATAGTGTACCAACAATCTATGAATGCACATTTTACAATTTCCAGAAACATAGGCTAACAGAGTATCTCTTTAATACGGAGCAGGGCATATTTACCAACAGACTCAAATGACTTTTGTTTCTCTCAAATAAGAAGCCAAAAGCACATGAGCCTGAACTCATATTCAGCAACCAATGTCTCAGAATTACATATCTGGAAATGATCTAATTCAATGAACATCCTCCCAAGTAAACATATTGTGAAACATAACCATTTTCAAAAGTTCATTTATAAACTTTTATCCTATTTACATCCATTCAATTCATTCACTCTTAACAATTACATCTGGAAGACTTCATGAGACACTAGGAAAATCTAGCCACTATCCCAAGCAAAATTTTCTATCAACCAATTTTACATTACTGTATGCCAGGTAAGTATAAAAGTAAGAACCCTAAAGTTAAATATATATGTATTTTTTTAATGACTCAGAAGATATAGCCATTGCCATCAAACCAACAATATTAGACCAGTCTCATCCACCAAAAGATTGCTGTCACATGAACTTGAAAAGCATGTGGGTTTATTTGCTTAATTTATGAGTACTCATTTATTTATAAGCCAATTTGGTCCTGTAGACAATATACATATATATGTGTTTATATATGTGTGTATATTTAAATATACACACATAAATATGTATGTGTGTATATTTACACAAACATAAATATATATATTTTTATATAATAAATATATATGTGTGTATTCTTATATTCACACATATATAAATACACACATATATATGCATATACATATATATATACACATATACAGACAGACACACAAAAAAGATGTTGTAGCTTTAACTGTAAGCCTGTAACTATGAGTCAGGTAAAACTCATAGTTTAAAGAACAGTTAGATTCAAATTAGCTCTCTGGAAATGGAATAAACTGATATTTAACTGTCCCACATGACTGATGCCTTTACTGAATTTTGAGAACAGGGTGACAAATATACATTTCAAAGCACAGAAAATTTAAGCTTTTTCAAGTAGTTTGGGTGTTTTAGAGGAAGAATGAAATGGATAACAAGGTAACATAAAATCATAGGAATTTATCACAGAATTTTACAAGAAAACATACAGATGAGTCTAGAGAAAATGTAATCCCTTCAAAATGAAAGAGTAAAAGAGGAAGGAGGGAGCGAAGGTAAAGCAGAGGTGGGAAAAAAGGTGCAAATGAAAGGCCGAGTGGCAGGCAATGGGAGGCTAGTGGAAGCAGGTTCTTCCAGAGAAGACTTCTTTTTTTCAGCTTTAGTTTCAATCTGACAAGCAATTCTTTCTATTTCATTAAGGCATTCACTCAATTGGGAATTATTTTCCCTAACAGAGGCAATGGTAGCCCCTGATTTCATTTCGAACTTTCAAAGTACTGGTTAAAAAAAGGTTTCTTATCGTCTTTGGAACATTCCATGTTTTATTTCGTCTAATTGTGCCTACACATAGGCAAGTTTTGGAATTTCAAAGAAGCCCCATTTGGCCAATAAAGTTTAAGATTGTCCTGCATAATTTTTGTACAGAGACTTAGCCAATTACAACTTCCTGGACCATAATTTTTGCTCGTAAAGCAACCTGGAGTGCCAGAAGGCACTGTTCAGGGAAAAACTTAAACTATGGGTTTCCCATTGCACTGACATGACGAATGCATCCCTGTCAGTCCCCTTAGCATGAGCATCCCCATAAAACCTTACAGACCGGCTAAGTTGGACTGGGAAGGACCCCTATAAACCTGGGGTGACTGGGGAGGGTCACTTCTGGGATCCAGATGGAGGGAACTGGCTGAGACTTGGAAGGCCCCCTCAAAGCCTGGGGCCAACAGGCAATGGCCCCTCCAGAGTACAGACAGGGGGAAAAGGCTGGGAAGGCCACCCTCCCAAGCCCCCCACCCCCCATCCCAGCCAGGGGAAAAAAGGAAGGTCTCCTCTGGGGTCTGGATGGAGGGAACCTACAGGGAAGGAATAAAGTCTCTGAGACCTTAAACAAAGGGTAGGAGGTCTGAATTTGAGAGAACTTACCCCCAGCCCATCCCCGAAGCCCTGGCACCAGCAAGAGGACAACTGACCTCAGGAGGCTCTTGCAGGCGCTATGCCTTGTCTCAAACAGCACTGGGAGCAGTTGGGATCGCTACAAATCCTGTTTCTGACACCAAGAATGTAAACAAAAGTTCTTTGAAAAGGAATTTGGAGGAAAGACTTAATTCCTATGAACAGTTTGCAAACAGACACAGCCTTCTGTGTAAAACCAAAGTGTATTCCAGAGAACAAAGAGACGGTTTGGCCTTCATAGAGAAAGCTCCTACCCAGATTCCCAGTCAGGACCTTTTGTACAAATGAAGGATTCAGACTTGCTTGGTTCTGATTGGTGAACGCAACTGAGCTCTGACTGGTCAATACAACTGAGCTCTCATTGGCTAAGGCAGGTGGGCTCTGATTGGTTGGTTCAGGTGAGCTCTGAAAGTCCCAAAGTTAAACATAGGCGTGAGTTTCTCGGAAACTCAGAGTACCTGTGTGACCTTTAGTCAGCAAATGGCGACTTGGCTGTATTTTAAATTTAGGTCCTGTTAGCCACTCAAAAACCATCTTGAAAGACTGGCTATTTCAGGTTCACATTTGTTGTTGTACTCTTCACAAATGAAAATATGTTACTGCCTGACGTGGTGGCTCACGCCTGTAAGCCCAGCACTTTGGGAGGCAGAGGTGGGTGGATCACTTGGTCAAGAGTTCGAGACCATCCTGGTCAACATGGTGAAACCCCGTCTCTACTAAAAATACAAAAATTAGCTGGGCATGGTGGTGCAGCCTGTAGTCCCAGCTACTCTGGGAGGCTGAGGCAGGAGAATTGCTTGAACCCAGGAGGCGGAGGTTGCGGTGAGCCGAGATGGCGCCATTGCACTCCAGCCTGGGTAACAAGAGCGAAACTCTGTCTCAAAAAAAAAAAAAAAATGTATTGACAAATAAGCACATAAAAAAGATAAATCTTATTCTTTATTAAGGAAATGCAAACTAAAACCACAATGTGCTACCATTACACAGCTAGGATGTGAAAATTTGTGAACACAAACAATATTAAGGTTTGGCAAGGATGTAAGGGAACAGGAAACATCAGATAGTGGTGGTGGGAGTGTAAAATGATACTACTTTGAAAAATATTTGGAGGTTTCTTAAAAAATTAAACATATGCCTATTATATTTATCTCCTAGGTCATTCATCACCTAGGTATTCACTCATGAAAAAGAAAAGCATATGTCCACACAAATATATGCAAAAATATTCATAGTAGTTTGTAATAGTCAAAAATTAAATAGAACCCAAAGGTCCTTCAACAGGTAAATGATTAAATAAATGTTGATATATACATAAAATGCCACTCATTGATTAAAAAGGTATAATGTATTGATATATGCAACAACATGGATGTATCTCAAATTTTAAGTATGCTGAGTGAAAGAAGCCAGAGCATGAAAGTGTACATACTGTATGATTTCATTTATATAAAATTTTAGAAAATGCAAATTAATCTGTAGTGACAGACTGCTGATAATTAATTGCCTAGGGACAGGGTAAGGAGGAGATTACAGTTAAGCAGGATAAAACTTTTGAAGTTTGATGAATATATTGATTATCGTGATTGTGGTAATGGTTCATGGGTATATACGTATGTCAAAACATATCAAATTTGTGTACTATAAATATATGTGGGGTATTATATCTCCAATTATACTTAATAAAGCTGGAGTTTTTTTAGTAGAAATGGATAAGCTGTCTCTAAAATTCTTATAGAATTATAAAAGAGCCGAAACTGCCAGAACAACTTTGAAAAAAAAGAAGCTGTCTTTTTGAATTATTTTAAAGTAACAGTTATCAAGAAAGTGTGGTACTGGTTCTTTGAAATTCAATGTAATAGAATAGATTCCAGAAATATCAGCACATATATGGTCAATTGATTTTCAACAAAAGTACAAAAGCATTTCAGTGGGAAAAGGTTAATCTTTTCAATAAATGGTCCTGGAACCAGTGGTTATCCACATCCAAAAGTAAAATATGAATGTTGATCTATATATTGAGTGATATCTAAAATTAACTTAGATCTAAATATGAGAGCTAAATATATAAAACTTTGAGAAAAATGTAGAACAAAAACTTTGTGACCTTGAGTTAGAAAAATATTTCTTAGATATAACACCAAAAGCCTGATAAAAGAAATTGATAAATTGGATTTTATTAAAATTAAAAATTTCTGCTCTTCAAAAGGCACTATAAAAATAAGATAAGCAATAGTGAGAAAAGATATTTGCAAGTCACATATCTAATAGAAGACTTGTATCCAGAGTATATAAATAACTCTCAGAACTCAAAGTAAGAAAACGAACACCCCAATAAATAATTGACATTGTACTTACAAATTAGCATGTGAAAAGATATTCAGCATCATTAGCCGTTGGGAAAATTCATATTAAAAACACCAGAGGCCACGCGCAGTGGCTCACCCCTATAATCCCAGCACTTTGGGAGGCCGAGGTGGGCAGATCACTTGAGGTCAGGAGTTCCAGAGCAGCCTAGCTAACATAGCGAAACCCCGTCTCTATTAAAAATACAAAAATTAGCCGGGCGTGGTGGCACGCACCTGTAGTCCCAGCTACTCAGGAGGCTGAGGCAGAAGAATCGCTTGAACCTGGGAGGCGGAGGTTGCAGTGAGCCAAGATTGTGCCGCTGCACTCCAGCCTGGCGACAGAGCAAGACTCCGTTTCAAAAAAAAAAAAAAAAAAAAAAAAAAAAATTAGCCAGGCATGGTGGCAGGCGCTTGTAATCCCAGCTACTCCGGCGGCCGAGGAAGGAGAATCGCTTGAACCGGGGAGGCGGAGGTTGCAGTGAGCCAAGATCACGCCACTGAAGTCCAGCATAGTCAACGGAGAGTCCGGCTCAAACACACACACACATCACAAAACAACAACAAAAAAACCACCAGTGAGCCGAGATCGCGCCGCTGCAGTCCAGCCTGGTCAACAGAGTGAGACTCCATCTCAAACACACACACACGCACACACACACACACACACCACACAGAAAACAACAAAAAACCACCATGAGATACTGCTACACATGTATTAGAATGTATAAAATTTTTATGTCTGCCCCCATCAATTGTTGGCAAGGCTGTGGAGGGGATTGGATTCATACACTTCCAGTGGGAATATAAAACTCTACATACAGTTTGAAAACAATTTGACTGTTTCTTAAAAAGTTAAACAAATATTTACCATGACCCAGCTATTTCCCTATTAGGTATTTACTCAAGAGGAAAGAACGCTTGTTTATACAAGTATCTGTATGTGAATATTCATGGAAGCTTTATTTGTAATAGCCCAAACATGAAAACAAATCAAATATCCATTCCTGTGTTTGGATAAATAAAAATTGTAAAATATCCATATAAAGGAAGGAAGGAAAGAAGGAGGAGAAGCGGGGGACATTGTACTTAATGTACAATTGGAAAATTGGAGGGGGGGAGAAAAAGAAGAGGCAAAGATAATGGGAGATAAAGTAAAAAGGAAAGAAAGGGAAAGATAAAAAGAAGGAAAATTTTAAAAAATCCTAAAGGTTTCTTATGAATGCCTGTAGTTTGGGAAGTACTATCCTTATTTAAGGAGTGTATTGAAAACTGTACTACTTAATATAAAAAGTGCTGTAGAAAGAGGAATTGGAATAATTCTCTTTCAGTTCCTTACAGCTGAATATCAGAGTGCATCTGGTAACTGATAGAACAAAGCCTCACACATATTGCCTATACAGACAGTGTCTGCGGAATAATGATGCCTATACAACGACCCCCAAATTGGAAGGCAGATATTTTTTCATATGTGTCACAACAGATTAATTAATTCAACAACAATTCAGTTACTCCTACCATATTTTGGGCATTATTTTAGATCTTGTTTTTTGTAATGACCAGCATAGCATGTTCCTTGCCCTGAAGAATTTCACATTATGTTTGGGAAGGCAATCACACAATCTGAGAAGCTCAATAAAAGTCTGTATCTGATGAGTTTGATGGCATTTGCAGTATAGTGTGTTGACGTGAAAATGGAACACAGGAGAGGAGAAGAAAGTGAAACTGGAGATGAGTGGTCACAGAAAAACAGAACACCAGGAGAGTGGGCTCTTTGTGTATGTGTGAACATGCTCACTTGAATTTCACAATTCCACTGACTTCTTAGCTCATGTCCTCAGTTTTGCCAATATAAGACCAAATGATATCTAAGCCTTTTACCTATAAAATAAAATAATGTAATTAGCTGGCTTCTATTAATCTAACAAGGCATTTATTCAAGAAATATTTCTTGAGAACCTATTTAGCATCAATAACACTGTGTTTGGGAAGCCTTCAATGCCACGTCCAATGCAGGCCCACTGTGAGGCCAAATCTGAGGCTGAGGGGAGTAACAGAAGGTGCCAGTTATGCTACGAAGTTAAGATATCAGGAGAACACTGGTTCTTGACGGTTCTGAAAAAAGGATAAAACGCCATGCCCTCTCTGAGTGAAGAAAATTTAGGTGGGGGAAATATCTTGGGTTTACACACTTCTTATATATTATTTCCAACACATATTTTGTAAATTAGTTGTTATTCTTTATAGAGCATGTAGCTTGTACTATTACTATTAAGCCAAGAAACAATTCTTTCTGCCTACCGAGACCCAGGGCCCCTGGGTTCTGGGGACAGGGAAAATCCAGGCTCATTCAAGTCATCAAAGCTCTCATAGTCTAGTGGGAAGATGGTTATGCAGAAATATAATTTCCAAAATTATGTAATGAGGGCTTTGGCAAGGGTAAGAACAAGAGGTTCTGGGAACACAGAGGAAGGATCCTAAATCACAGCCAGAAGGATGGGTAGACAGGATTAGCACAGGCTCCTCTCAGAGGTTGTGAGAATGAAGTAGATATTATTATCCCAATTTACAGGTGTGGAAACTGAGGGTCAGAGGGGTTATGAAACTTACTCAAGGTCACACAGCAAGGCAGAGGTGGGGCCAAATTTCAAGTCTAGGCTTCTCCACCCCAGCGTCTCATGCAGTTTGCATTACCCTAAGCTTACCGTTTTTTTTTTTTTTAGACAGAGTCTTGCTCTATCACCAGCTGGAGTGCAGTGTTGCAATCTCGGCTCTCTGCAATCTCTACCTCCTGGGTTCAAGCAATTCTCCTGCCTCAGCCTACCGAGTAGCTGGGACTACAGGCGCGCGCTACCACGCCCAGCTAATTTTTGTATTTTTTAGTAGAGACGGGGTTTCACCATGTTGGTCAGGATGGTCTCGATCTCCTGACCTCGTGAGAAGCCCGTCTCGGCCTCCCAAGGTGTTGGGATTACAGGCGTGAGCCACTGCGCCCGGCTTGCTCTTATGACAATGTCATCTGTTTTTATTACCAGCCACCAGCTATACTTCCTGGTGCTCTGCTTGCTAGAAATTTTTTTTTTTAAAGTGCTAAAAACAGTTTTAGGATCAGCTATATAATTTGTGAAGTCCAGTGAAAAATAAAAATGTGGAACAACTGGTTCAAAAATCTTTAAGCATTTAAGATGGCAACAACACATCATTAAAGCAAGCAGGGGCCTGTGCAACTGTACAGGTCACATGCCCATAAAACCAGCCCTGTTCAGTATAGTAGCTGATTGTGGCAACTTCCAGGGAAAGGCAGCTGAAGGATTTTCGGGTACTTCCAGTTTCCCCGCAGAGGAACCCTGGAGTGAAAGCTGTGCTCAGCTGTGAGGAGTGCAGGGCTCTGAAATGGGCCTTTCACCCCTGCCCCTTTCCCAGTTCGCAGCTGTTTCTGGGGACTGGACACCACTTAGACAGGGGGACACAAAGGGAAACTACAGATAGGGCACACAAATTCCCAGGAAAGACTTGTAATGTTGCTGTTACATTCCAAACTTGCTCCTGCTTCTTGGTAGATAAAACTTTCTTACACAATCAATTATAACCTCCTGCTATGATTATTTTCACAAGTGACATGAGTTAATGTGATTGGGCTAGAATTTTTCACTTTCCATATGAAGTTTAGGTTGATAGAGTAACTTTACGCAATACAAAACCAACACTATTTCTCATAATAAATAGCAATGGATGAACATGTCCAAACCATTACCTTCACACTTGGTAAAACAGTAGTACTCTCTGCAGGAGCATATCATACAGTTTACTCACAAAAGAAGTTAATAACCTCTCAAAGGGCCATGAGAGTCCACAGTTCAATGTGTCTTTCCTCCATATTATATTTTATATAACCTCTCTTCCTCAATGTCTTTATCCATAAAATGGGCTCAATATGAACATCTACTTCCTAAGGTTGTTCTGTGAATTGAGTTAGTATACGTATACTTATATAACATATACAAGCATACTATGATATTTACCTGTTATATCTGCATGCCAGGTATTGTATGAAGACAACTTGCAGTCAATAATGTTAATCCTTGGTGTATTCCATTCATTCGTTAAAATCAGTATTTTAAACAAGATACAAACAATGCTGGGAGGAAAATTACTGTTCTCAGAAGCATTCACGTAACTACCGCAAGTATAAATTTGTTAAATTCCTAGAGTTTGTGCCTCCGAGGCTCAATCCTTTGTTTTTTTTACATTTTTGTGCAGTGGCCTCTGGTATTGGTAAAAACGTTGCTCAATACCTTGTGGAAATGTCTTCATATTTTAAAGAACTAAGTACAATAAAGACTGTCCCTCTCCCATTTTTGAAACAGCCAGTTAGATTTTCAAGGTATTGTTGTTTTAGGAAAGACCACTAAAATGTTCTGGTTTTTCCTAAAAAGCGGCAGTCAGAAATATCTGGACACATGATCATAATCCTAATCAGAATAAGAACCATCTCTACTGGGCACTCACGATGTACAAGACACTGCTGGAAGCACTTAATATGGACCATCCACTTTAATCCTTACAATAATGTTAGAGGATGCACTCTTACTGTGCCCAGTTGACAAATGCAGAAGTTTTGGATCCCAGGTTAACTAACTTGCCCAGGGTCACACAGTGAATCAATAGGAACAACAGAATTCAAACCCAGAAATTCTGACTCTGGAGCCAAGCTCTATTAGCTATGAGATTTGGAAAATCACAAAGCTTTGAGCCTCAATTTTCACATCTGTGAAATGGGAATAAATGTAGGCTTTCCAATACTGGGAGGTTGTGACTTGCTGCACTGAAACTGTCTACTTCTTGTCTTAGTCTTTGGATGTCTAGAATTACTGAAGAAAAATAAATAAAACAGAGTGAGAGCTTTTAAAATGTGTTCTTTCCTTAGGAAGGACCTTGCAGGTCCTAGAAACAGTCTTGAAGAATGAGGGTACCTGAAACATTTTCTGGAAAAGTGGCAGGATGTTGGGACCTGGTGGGCACACAGGTCCCACTTGTCCCTGTGGACTCTTAGCTTTGTGGTGTGAATAAAGCATGAGCAGGACCTGAACAGCACCCTCCAAATTGTGACTAGGGCACTTTTTAGTCAGGTCTATGCCTGTACTGTTCACAT
Organism: Ateles fusciceps; assembly: GCA_036589455.1. Taxonomy (NCBI): domain Eukaryota; kingdom Metazoa; phylum Chordata; class Mammalia; order Primates; family Atelidae; genus Ateles; species Ateles fusciceps. Next base: position 499,570 of record JAZHEH010003273.1, read on the forward strand.
ACCAGACTAGCAAAGGAGAGGAGAAATATGAGAAGGTAGTGAAAGGGAGTTTCTTTTTGCTGGTTTGCTTTTTATTTTTTCACTCTATTCTTTTAATGTGGTCTCTATTACGCTTCTACAGCTTAAATTTTTGAAAAATAGCTGAGTTTAATTACAAAAGTAGTTATATGGTCAATGTGGAACTTGTAGAAGACCATATCATGAGTTATTAAAGAATCAGATATACGCCTTGTTCAGAGCATGGTATATGCCCATGTATTTCTCTCCAAATGTCTACACACACACACACCCCCTCACGTATCTGCTCAAACTCAGTTACAATTATTTTTGTTACACTAAGATTATCGATTAACACATATTTTCACTAAATGTTTGACCATTTTCCCATCACTTAGCCCTGAATCACCCTCCCACATTCTCCCCACCTGCAAAGACCTCAGAAGCCCGTTCCCCACACATATACTTTTTTTTTTTCCTTTAGAAACGGAGACATTCCCCTCTCAAGCTCCTGACTCCTGCTGCTCCCCATTTCCTGATCCTGGATCTTCCTCCCAGCTTCCCTACTTCCATCTGGGTTATCTTCCCCCTCCCTCTCACCCCACACTTCATCATGCCCTGCTTCTTTCCTGACCCTGGATGTCACCATCACCCCTCCTTTTCTCCAATCACCTTGGGTTAAACCCTGCCCCTTTTCTTGCCCAAGTTGCAAATCACCTCTGCTAAGAGGGTGTGTAGAGCCTAAGTAGGAACTTCCTGCACATATCCCCATTTCAGCCAGTGGGAATAAATTATTGCTAGAACAGTATTTTATTTCTTCTCTCACCCAAAGGGTAAGCTAGTATGTTAACAATTTTATTTAACCCTCTAAATAGGATATAGGATTAACAATTTTTTGAACCGCAATAAAAAAACACACCTCTATATTTTTAAAACAAAATCAACACTTTACTAATTAAAACAGTTCATAACAGAAAGCAACTTGGAAAACAGAAGTCTCAGCTCAAGGGCAAAAGCAAACTCTTGAGGAAGAAGGTGGGCCAGAATCAAAGGCCAACAGCAGGTTAAGTGCTAGGTGGTGGAGTCAAGGGGAGGGGCGGCTTCAAAACTACGCAGAAAGTTGGTTAACAGCTAGAACTTTGGGAGACTTCGCAGGTAACTACAGGGCAGGCAACCCATTCACAACGTGAGTAGATGTTGATTCCTTCTGTGAGTCTTAGAGGATGCTCACAGAAGGTCACAGCTCAGGTGGTGGTGGGGGAATGAGCTGTGCTCTCTATTTCTGCCTGCTCTTCTGGAGGGACAGGGCTTGGAGCATAAAGCTCAGGCATCAAGGCACGCCTAAGGCTAGCAGGGCTAGGAGTGGAGATAGATCTCAAGCCCAAAAATTCAGGGGGAAGAGGAAGAGGAAACTCTGCCCAGAAATCTTAGTCGGGGAGGAGGAAGGACTTGTGCCAGGAGACCTATTTGGGGAGGGGGACGAGGAGGAGGAGCTCTCATCCCACTGCTGAGGGATGGGAAAGAAGTACCTCCCAGGGGGTGAGGGTGAGGAGGCACGCATACGGACTGCATGCCAAACAGGTGGGGGAAGGACTGCTTGGCACCTCGGGATCAGGAGAGCCTGAGCTGCTCTGAAAAGCAAGCCTTCGTAAGCTAGACCCACAGGAAGGATTCTCATCAGCTGGCCCAGACAGGGAGCGGCGGCTGAGAAGGTCTGATCTTCGCTGGGTGGAACGGCTCCGGAGGCCAGTGCTTGCCGTCATGCTGGTGCTGCGACCACCAGGGGTTGACCTTGCTGTGTGGCTGCGAAGGGGCAGGGCCTGGCGGATGGCCGCGGCGTTGGAGCGGAGGGCTTGGCCCGGATGTGCGGCCTCGGAGGGCAGGGCCTGACCCGGAAGCAACTCTGCGGAAAGCGTGGCTGTGGTGATCAGGACCTGGTGCAGATGCACCGCCTACGGAGCGGCGCCCGGCGCAGGTGCACGGCCTCGCGGAGCGGGGCCCGGCGCAGATGCACGGCCTCGGCGAGCGGGGCCCGGCGCAGATGCTCGGCCTCGGCGAGCGGGGCCCGGCGCAGATGCACGGCCTCGGCGAGCGGGGCCCGGCGCACATGCACGGCCTCCGCGAGCGGGGCCCGGCGCAGATGCACGGCCTCCGCGAGCCGGGTCTGGCGCAGATTGAGGGCTTAAACGAGCGGAGTCTGGTGCAGATTCAGGGCTTAGACGAGAGGGGTCTGGCGCAGATTCAGGGCTTAGACGAGCAGGGTCTAGATGAATGGCAAATGGTGGAAAAGGAAGGCCTGGCGGGGCGGTGCAGCGTCGGAAGACAGGGCCTGGACCAGATGCATCTCTGTGGAGAGCAGAAGCTGGCAGGGCGATGAGGCTTTGGCTAGCAGGCTTTGCCTCAGAAGCATGGCTTAGGAGTGCAGGGCCTGGCTGGGTTGCCTGACTCGTTGTAGAAGCCTGGGAACGGCGACGGCTGCTGGACTGGGACCCTGGAGAAGATGGCGGCAAAAGCCTAGGAAACAGACACCGCCCTGGAGGCTCTGAGCCCAGGCACCCTGGTCGCGGGCAGGGCTGCTTCCTACGACGGTTGTTCCAGGGGCTCTTGGTCCCGACCGGGTGCTCGGCATGGCCAGTGGCCTTCGGGGGGTGGCCCCACAGCAGCCTGGCTGCCCCCCTCAGGCACCTCACATCCAAGGTCTTCATGAAGACTGCAGGAGGCCTGGAGGTGAGAATGCCTCTCCGCCGGAACAGCAGCCATGATGGGCCCCGGGTTCTCATCGGCAATGAAAATGGCGGCAGCGGTAGAACCGGCTCTGCTGCTGCTCAGGGCGGCGCCGCCCGAGGGAACGTGTCGCTGGAGACCGTGGGAACGGAGGCAGCAGGATCTTGATTCCCGGTCCTGCAGGCATCCCTGGAGGCAGGGGCGGCTTCGTTGTTTGGTGTTCCCAGCACCTTGTCCTGCTGGTGCTTCTGCTCAGTCTCCATGTTGGACTGGGTGACCGCAATGCCAAGCTCTCCCTTAGAGAGTGAGGAGCGCGGCTGCTACTGCTGCCGGAGGAGAGTGCGAGCTGGTATAGCAAGCAGGTGGGTGGAACCCGGCCAGTGCTTGCCTCTGATTGGTGAGCTAAATGTCACATGACTCTTCTTCTTCCCCGGAGCCATGCAACTCGGAGCTGTGCAACCCGGGGCCAGGCGCCTGTATTCAACCAGGTGTGTGTGCTCCAGCCCCCGGGGTCGACCCTTCGATCCTGGCCGCTGGGTCAATAGTGTGACTCTCCTCTCCTCACACCGGTCCCCTAAGACGTGTGTGTGTGTGTGTGTGTGTGTGTGTGTTCTACGTGAACGATTTGAGTCACCCCAAATCGTGACTGAGGCTTAAATGGTCATTTGAAAGAAATGCCACATTGGCCGGAGGTTTTATCTCTTAGCCAGGTGTCCCATCTCGCACCTGGTCAGGACAGTGGGCCCATCGATGACGCCCGAGGGATCACCCCGGAACTCCTCCAGGCATCTAGATGACCCCACGTGGGGTCTGGTGGGTTTCAGGGTTGCACAGAGGCCTGAGGGCGAGAAGAGGGAGGGGGCCCACATCGTCTTGGCTCTAGATGTTCATCACTGCTGCTTCCCTCAGGTCCCACACACCAGAGGGGGATTTAGAACTTAACAGTCAGATGCTTTTCCCTGCCTTGTCCCCCGAGGCACTGTTTGGGATTGCCTAAGGTTAAGGGTAATACCGTCCTTAAATATTTGTAGGGGCTGTGTAGTAATCCGCTAATGAACACACATTAATTTATTTGGCGTGGTCTCTAGTTCCTATTAATATAAATATGCTGTGATGTACAGACTTTGAGTTTAATATTTGGACACTAATTTTTAGTCATTATTTATTACAAAAGGGGTCATGTTCAGTACTCAAAACAGAAAAGCAAATGTAGGAAAACTATTCCTAAGTCCTCATGCACCCATGGACAAATGCTGGAAATTTTTACTTAGATGTTGGTAGAAAGGCCATTCACACATATTTCACAGTTTTAAAAAATCTCCATAGGTACTGTGTTGTAACCTGCTTTGGGTTACTTTCTGTGTCAGTAAACAAATTTCTACAAGACCACTTTAAATCACAAAATACTCCATTTATAGAGGCTTGCATTTTCAAACATTCCCATATTCGTCATCATTTGTGTAGTTTTCAGCATCTTACATCATTGTGAGATACATCTATCTCATTAAAAATTGTTCATATCCTTAAATGTGTTGTTGTGGATAAATTTCTAGAAGAGAAAATTCTTGGTACAAGTCTATGCATATTTGTACTTATTTTATTTATTTATTTATTTATTTATTTATTTATTTATTTTTGAGATGGGGTCTGGCTCTGTCTCCCAGGCTGGAGTGCAGTGGCGCGATCTTGGGTCACTGCAACCTCTGCCTCCCAGGTTCAAGTAATTCTCCTGCCTCAGCCTCTGGAGTAGCTGGGACTACAGGTGCGTGCCACCATGCCTGGCTAATGTTTTTGTATTTTTAGTAGAGGCAGGGTTTCATCATGTTGGCCAGGCTGGTCTCAAACTTCTGACCTCAGGTGATCCGCCCACCTTGGCCTCCCAGTGCTGGGATTACAGGCATGAGCCATCGTGTCCAGCCACATGTGTTATTCTTTGATTAAAAATATTGGCAAACCAGTCTCCTGAATGTCACTGTTATAATATTTTTAGCAGAATAAAATCGGATATTTAATGGCATTGGTGAACAATTGGGCTGAAATGCAACTCAAAAACGGAATGGGATGGTATTTGGAGTGTTAAATACTATAGGATGGAAAATGGATTTGAAATGCTATGCAGGATGGGATGAAATGGAGACTGCAATGGAAACTGGAATAAAATGGGGAGTAGAACATGGGATTGAACAGGATGTGGAATGGAATATTGGAAATTTAATGGAATTTAATTGGAAAATGGAATGAACAGCAAATGGAGACAAATATCTAATGTCTTATGGAATAAAAGAAAAATATATGAGAAAAGGAATGAAGTATAATATGAAATAAAATATTTAAAAAAAGGAAATCAAAATTGGAAGGAATATAGAATGGAACAAAATGTGCAATGGTCTAGAATAAATGAACTGTGAAATATGCAGTATAGATTTTTAAATACCAGAAAAGAATAGAATGAGATTTGGAATGAAATACAGAATACAGTTTATAAAGAATGGAATGGGAATTGAATAAGAATGGAATATGTAAACTAAAATCTTGATAAAATACAGGATGGATGTAAGTGAAGAAGAAAAATGAACAGAGTGTCTGCTCATCATTATTCCACAATTCAGTGTCGTGAAACAACATCCATTTTATCATTCCCAGGGATTTGTAGAGCTAGAATTCAGACCGTAGATAGTGGGGATGGGATTATCTGTGTTCCTTGATGTCTGGGACTTCAGCTGAAACTTGAATGGCTGTGAGATCATGAGAGAAGGACAGCAGTAAATGATGAATCCTATATTTTTATGGATGGTGGTGCCACTTACCAAAACAGGGAAAACTTGCTCAGTTGGAAAGATCAGGAAGATGGTGAGAATCAGTGATTCTGTTATGACCATGTTAACCACTATTCCATGTATAGTCCTAGTAATTTTGGGGTATGAAACCCCCTTATAGCTATTCCCTTTGTTCTGTAGTTCAACTTTCACCAGTTTTACAGATCCAGTTTTCCTCTTGGGAGTCATTTCAATTTACTGAGAGTTTTCCTCCTTTCTTGAATCTCTGTGGGCCTTAGTCATGGTCCCTGACTTAGTAATAATTAAAATGCTCCCCATCTACCCTTGCTCTCTTTAAAGGAATATATATATATATGTCTTCTACTTGTTTTTTTTTGCTATCTTCTAAGATCTCAAACTGTAAAGAAGCCCCTCTTTTTTAACTCTATTGTCTTCAATACTCTCTCTTTTCTCTTTGCCTCTGTTCCATTTAAAAGTGTGTATGTATCTATGTGCTCATTAAAAAAAATCTGAAAGGGTGATTTTTCATTCTTTTCATACTTCATCTTCTGAATGGTTTCAATGAGCATATATCACTCTTGTTATAAGAATATACAGCTATTGTATTCCTGAAAACAATTACATTTAATCAGGTTTTAAGCTATTGTAAGAAAACAAGCTCTCTTATATACTACCAGATAGAATTATAAATTCATAGCACCTTCCAAGATGAAAATTTGATAATATGATGACACATATAAAAAGTTTACATGAAATGCATAATTCCTCTCCAGGCCTGAATTCTAAAAAAAAAAAATACTCGTATATGTTCACAGTGTTATATGCTCAAAGGTGCTTATTATAGCATCCGTTATTTTTAAAAATCTGCAACAACCTCTAATTTCCAGTAGGATGCTAGATGCCTATAGAATAAACTTATATAGATTTTACAGGATGTTTTTGAAAAGTTTTTAATGCCATAGGAAAATGGCTATGAGATTAAAAAAAAACTCCACGATGCACTGTATGTACTATTTACATCTATTTTTACATTTACCTAGTTATTAAAGTTTTGTTCACCATAGTACAGTTGTTGTTCTCAGCTAGGGGCACTTTCCCCCAGGGAAATTTGAAAATGTATGAAGAGTGCCATAATTGGGAAGAGGAGTTCTACCGGCGTTTAATATATAGGCATCAGGGATGCTGCTCAACCCCTTTAATGCACAGGAGAGCCTCCAACAACACAGAATTATGTGGTCCAAAATGCCAATTGTGTGAAGTTTGGCAAACCTTGCAGTACAAATTTAGATAACTCAGAAATGAACTCCTGAGCTCAAGTGATCTGTCTGTCTCGGCCTCCCAAAGTGCTGGGATTACAGGCATGAGCCACCAGGCCTGGCCTGATTGCTAAGAATTTAAAAAATTTAAGGTCTGTAATTTCAGCTCATTTAGATGGAGAAATATTCCACAATCATCAATCTATCAGAGATGTTCAAAATTCTAATACAATCATTAATTTCTAAATATTTATGTATTTGTTTAAAATAAAGAAAAACTGATTTATAACACAGTATAGCTGATGATATATAAAGAGTAGTGTGGTTGACTAACCAGGTCATAGTAATCTCACTACCACTCCGGTGACTGGTTTGGTGATAGGCATTTCCCACTTGCAGTAAATAAGATATGGATGCTTGTGTTTTAGGGTTTAGGGGGAAAGGTTTCTGAGCTCTTCAAAAAATAAAAGATACAACATGTTTTTTTATAGTAAAAAATTAAAGAATATATCTCAAATATTAGAATTAATAAATGATTTGGAATAATCACTGGACATAAGGTCAATATTACACAATGGAATTGTAATTTCCACATATTAGCAGTAAAAATTATAAAGAGGAAATTTTTAAAATGCCATTTCCTATAGCATCAGAAAATATCAAATACCTAGGAACAAATCTAATAAAAAATTCATAAGACCTTTGTCCAGAAATCAACATGACATTTCTTAAAGCCCTGCATTAATCAGAGATATGTCATGTTTGTAGATTAGTCTAATATTATGAAAATTAAATCAGAGAAAATTCTCATCCAAATAATCTATGTATTCAATGCAATGCAAATCAAAATCTCAACAGATTGTTTGAAAATGGAAATCAACAAACTGATTCTAAAATATGTATGGATATCAAAGATCTAAGAACAGCCAAAGCCATCCAGAAGAAGAAATTTGAATAATTTTCAGTCAGAAAAGCCATAATAAGATAGTATGATTTGTGTATAAGAATATTTTGTTATGCAGGAATAAATATATATATGTTTAGGTAAATATAGATAAATAGACCAATAGGACAAGAAAAGAGTACACAAACAGACACACGAGTATGGTCACCTCATTTACAACAAAGATACCAATACAGTGCTCAGGGAGAAGTTAATCATTTAAGTAAGTGGAACTGGACAAATTGGATATACAGCCATGTAGCAAAAATAACTTTGGCTCCCAACTTATGCCATACACAAAAATCAATTCCAGAAGATGTAGCTTCTGGAAAATTATATATAAGCATATCTAGATGACCTTGGGGTAAATTATATCTGAAGCAACAGAAAAACCACTAATGATAAAGGAAAATATTAACTACAGCTAAACACTCATGCACGCACACATTCAGAAAACGTTTTGTGTACAGAATAAAGAATAAAAGTAAATGCAATTCAACGCTGGCACAGTATTTCAACAGGTACTTCACAAAATAGGATATTAAACTGACAAATAAAAAAAGACTGCCCAAAATAAGTCACCATGGATATGCAAGTTAAAATCACAAGACGACATCACAAACATCTGTCAGAATAGCCAGAATGATTATCAATATGAGGAGCTGGGGAGGGTACAGAGGAACTGAAACTCTAACTGCCAGTAGGAGTGTAAATTAGTACCCTTGGAAAACTGCTTGGCAGTACCTATTAAAGCTGAATTTATGCATTTTCTATAACCCAGCAATTCCATCTGTGTTACTTTTCTATACCTGCATAACCAATCATCACAAATTTAATGGCTTTATTTTTTTATTTAAACAATGTGCATTTATTTAAGCTCCCAGTTCTACAGGTTTACAGTGCCATGCATGGCATGGCTTGGTACTCTGTTCAGGTCTCACAGGGTGAAATCAGCCTGTGCTATCTGTCAGTCAGTCTGTGTTTCTTTCTGGGGACTGAGGAGGAATACATTTCCAAACTCATTCAGGTAACTGGCAGATTTCAGTTCCGTTTTTAGCTCCTAGAGGCCTCATGCAGTTCTTTGCTACATAGAGCTCTACATATTTCTCCTCACACTTCTAATCTTCTAGGAAGGGTTCAGGCCGTCTTAAGGGCTCACTTACTTAGGTCTGGCCCACACAGGCCAACCTCCTTATTTTGAGGTTCACTGATTTGGGAGCATAATTCATCTGCAAAATCTCTTTCCCCCATATGGTGTAACATAATCACGGGAGTGGTATCTCATCATATTCGCAGGCCATTATTATACTCAACAGAAGAAGTTCATGTAGATCAGAGATCATTAGAGGCCATCTTAGAATTCTGCATGCCTCAGCCTGCCATCTGGCTCTCAGTCTTTCCCACATACAAAATACATTCAATCCATCCCACAGTCTCCAAATTTCTTTGTATTATAGCATCAGTTCAATTCCAAAGCTCATCTGAATCTCATCATCTGAATCATGAACAGATGAGATTCCAGGGTATGATCCTATCCAGTAAAACTCCTAGGGCAAAAATCCCTCTCCAACCTCGGACCATCAGCACTAAAGTGACAAGCTATCTTCCCCCAACACCACCACATAGAATGATGGGACGGGCATAGGATAACATCTATAAACATTCTGTTTTATATGGGAGGGAATGGAAGGCAGAAAAGAGGAGTCCCAAAACAGTTTGGATATCCAGCTGTCTTCTACTAACAGCTGTCCAAGGCAATTTAGGTTTTCCCTACCATGCATCTCAAAATTCTTCCAGCCTTTGCTTGCTATCCCGTTCCAAAGCCACATCCACATTTTAAGGCATTTACAGTGACTACACCTCACATCCAGATATCAAAATCTATAGTGATTTCTATTGGTGTGAAACACATTGCTACAGTCTTAGCGGCTTGCACCAACACTCATTTATTAGCTCACAGTTGTGTAGGTCAGAGTTCTGTGCACTGTGTGACTGCTTTCCCTGCTCAAGATCTCACAGGGTGAGATGCTCTTGGACTTCCTGTGTTCCTTTCTGGAGTCTCTGGGGAAGAAGCCCTTGCAGACTCATCTATGTGGCCCGCTGAGTCCAGTGCCCTGTAGCTGTAGGACTGAGGCCTCTCCACTCATTTGCTGGCTGTCAATAGGGGGCAGCAACTCATCACCTAGAGGACACCTGCAGTTCCTTGTCATGTGGCCCCTCCAAATGCTCTCATGTTTCAAATCTCTCAGCAAAACCGGGGCCCTGTAAGTGTTCACCTAATTAGGTAGGTCTTGCTCACCCACTTTAAGGGCAACTGATTTGTGACCTTAATTACATCTGTAAGATCCTTTTTGCCATATGAAGTAATATAATCATAAAAGTGAGATCTCAAAATATTTACAGGTTCCACCCACACCCAATAGAAAGAGATTATACCAAGGCAGGAGTCATTGGAGATCATCTTATAATTCTGCTTACCGCACAAGTATATATCCAACAGAGATACATAAACCTGTATTCCAAAAGACATGATAAGGAGATTCACAGTGGCATTATTGGAAATATTCACAAACTAGAAACAATCTAAATATATATCAACAGTTGAATGAATAAATGGTGGTATATTCATACAATGGAATACTATTCAGGAATGAAACAAGCAAATTTCCCTACATGCAACAAAATGTACAGATCTCAAAGCATTCCTATTGAGCAAAAGAAACCAGGCATAAAATGTACATAATTTATAATTCTGTTTGTGTAAAGTAAAAAAAGCGGGCAAAACTATTCTATAGTGACATAGGTCAGAACAGTGCTTAACTTTCAGGGGTAATGACTAGGTATGAACATAACACAGGTTTCTGGGTGCCAGTAATGTTCTATATTTTGGTCTTACTAGTTATTACATGCAAAGGTTCACTTTGTAAAACATCATCAATTTGTTGTCCTATATGATTTATACAATCTTCTATTTAAATGTATTTAAATGATAAAAAAGATAACAGAAAGCAAAAAATTGTATGAAAGGCAAGAAGAATTGACAGAAATATGATTCAGACTCACAATCCCTTATGGGCAAGTATAACATCCAAAGTGCTTTGAAAAACATACTTTTCCTGACTAATTTGTCCATAAAACCTGATTCGAACTAATGTGATGCTATTTGTAATTTTTAGATCTTGGAGTGAATATTGGTATGTTTCACTGCAAAAATATCATTGCATTAGATTCCACAATATTACTACAGGCCTTGACGTGGATATTATGTATGCATGGGAGACGAATTCTGAACCATTTGGTCCCAACAGTTTCATAGAAGGGATTGTGGATGTGTAGTAGCCGAGGATTTTAGTAGGCAAGAACTTGGAATGACTGCAGAGTGCATCAGTTTGATTGAATTTATTGAATTCTTTGTTCAGTACCTCAGATGATAGGATTTTTTCTCCTTTGACTTATAGTGGGTTAATTAAAATATTTCCTAGTATTACACCATGCTCTCATGACTAGGAAACTACCAGGATATGATAGATTTGTATATACTGTTGAATTTTATGGACTTAAACTTTATTAATAAAAAATTAAATGTAAGTTAATAAGTGACAAAGATCCACATCTTTCTTTGTGTGTGATGAACTATCTCTGCCAGGTTTTGGAATCAGAGTTTACACTTCCTTCATTAAACAAATTTGGAAGATTTCTGTCTTTGCTTCTAGATTCTAAATCACTTTTTTGTTGGCTTAGGGATTTGTGATTCCTCAAAAGAATTGAAAGATTGTATTCAACTCTCCTTGTGCTTTTATCAGTAATTTTGGTTTCCAATCCTAGTGGAACAGTAACACCATTTTTCTGATAAAGGCATAGTTATTCAAAAATGTATAGAGGGAGAAGGTATACATAACATCAGATGGATTTGTGAGACTGCCAGTTCCACCACTCACTTAGTGTCTGAGTTTCAGCAATTTACCTAATCTTTTGAGCTTGAGTGTCTTTATCTGGGAATTGGGAGTATAGTCTCTTCCCTTGCATTGTTTCCTCTAAATTTTGCAAAGTGCAATTTAAAAATTATTACTGAAGCCAATTAATGTTCAAACTGTAACATTTGGATGAAAAGTAAAACGTGCATGTTAATTTACAAACAGTCACAACTAACATTAACAGTAAGTGGTAATAACTGTTGTAGGAATTGTATGTATTTTTGTGCATTTATTTAATTTTGAAATTAAGCTTGGTATTTTTCTATGTAGAATTTCTACAGATTATTTCTACATAAAATGCATCACTTATTCTTTAATTTTCTCAAAATAATATACATACATGACCTTAAAAGTTCTTAAAGAATAATAATAGTAGCCTTTAATGAAACCAGAAATCATTTGATTCTAAATCCATCTTCGCCCCCACTCCTGCTCTGGCTCCCTGAGAAAACTTCTTTCAACTTTTTTTTCTGTTTCTCAGGCATTTACCATGATATTTCTAAATCACAGGGCTTATACTGATTGTGGTATATTGCAAAAATTGTCACAAGTGAGACTTCTGGTTTCAGCTCTTTCATTGTAAAGAAGCTGGAAATTGTCACCCCACCTCCTTCTTCTAACAAGAAAAAGCTGAACAAACTGAATCAATGGCTTAAATAAAAAACTTATCAGAGAATTAAGGTTGCAGGGTAAGCCATTACTCTGAAAGACCCATCTAAGGAGTCACTTAAATGGTAAATTTCCTGAATTACTTCGGGCTGAATGTGGACTAGCACGAGAGTAAGGGGGCCTCTACGTGTTCATGGGCTTTACCTTTAGGAAAATGTTCCTTTGTCCAGGCAGTGAGGGGTGATGCCGTACACCTGGCGTCAGAGACAGCTGTGTGGCAACTCTTCAACCCACACCTGCTGCGGAAACTTTAGCGCCGGTGTGTGTTGGGTCGGTGATAATGCTCTCATGCTTTCTGTGCCCTGGAGGAGCGTGAAGCCGGAGGTTGCTAAATGGAGTGTAGGTGCTGCTGCTTCTGGCACAAACTGCAGTTGTAATCCAGGATTCACGGGCCTGTAGGGGCTCAGACTTCAGATTGAACCGCGCCTCGGCGGCAGCCCCAGCTGCGATAAACGAGGCCCAGCTGCCAGAAGGTATCCAGGAGGACCTTGGCGGCGCCTAGCAGCTGAGCCTCAGACACTGCGCGCCCAGGTTTATCTCATTGGTGGACGCCGCGGGCCCGCGAGTTCGGAGCGGCGCGGATAGCTGTGGTCTTCTGGAGCCGGCCTCGCTAGCCTGCCACCTTCTTTTCCGTGGTGCTCTTTGCTACCGCTAGGTTCCTGACCCGGCTTGGACAGCAGGCTGCGGAGCGCCCCTGGCGCCAGGTGACCGAGGTGGCTGCGCAGAGGGTATGGCAGGGGTGGGGGAGAGGAGCAAGCGGAGGAGGGATCCCTGGGTTGCTCTTTGCTGCATGGTTGGGTGGCGGTTTTCTTTCTTACTCTGCCCATGGCATCCTCAGCCCTGAACGTAAATCCGGCCCAGTCGTGGTCCTGCAGCGTGGGGGGGGGGGTGCAGGTGGGTGTTTGGAGGGAGGGGAGTTTCCGGTTCTAAGAGCTTACTGGGCTGCTGCTTTGTCTGTATTACCAAAATTGGCCACTTGTTGAAAATGACTCTACGAGACCCTTCCCTTTATTTTAAAATGAGAGCTTTATTGGTATAACATGTTGGTAAAATATATTTGCAGCTCCTTCTCCAAGAGATATTTTTACATTATCCACCATACCTGGAGATTGCCAATGCTGCCGTCCTTGTGTGCATTGACATTACATACCCAGAGTTTCCATGCTCATTCTGTTACATTCCGGCCTGTAACCATGGAAATGGCTACGAAGTTCTCTGGTTCCCAGTAATCTTATACTTTAAAAAAGGGAATAATATATCCTAAATGCAGTGGAGAGTAAATGCAAGAATTTATTTGAAATAATACAGCAGAAAGGAACTGGATATATTATATATATGTGTGTGTATATATATATGTGTTATATATATATATATACATATTTCTAAATTTTTTTCAATAAGCTTTCATTGGATTTATTTTTAGTTTTTGTGCCAAGATTCAGGAAGTGTTCTAGTTGCTGGATGGATAAAGCCAACATAACTTCATCCTTTTCCTCAAGCGTCTCACAGTCTTGTGTGGTAACCATACACACAGAAAAATTACATGAAAGAACTTAAAGTGAAGAATTAGAAGTCTTTTAGGAGTATAATGAGAATACATATTGAGACACAAGAGAAAAGCTGCAGACTGAGATAGACTGGAGATGAATGGTCAAAGAAAGAAACAGGAAACTTGAGAGAGCTGTCTCCTTGTGAGTGTAGGGCTCATCTGTTTTTGACAATTCCACTAATCTTTGGGTTCACATTCTTTGTTCTTTCAATGAACCCAGAATGACATCTATGCATTTCATCTGTAAAATAACAAGAACAGTGGGCTCTAGGAACACAGACTAAGACCCCTTAACCACAGCCAGAGGTAGGTGGGTAGGATTCGGCATAGGCTCCTCTCAGAGGATGTGATTGTGAAGTAGATACTATTATTATCCCAATTTACAGAAGAGTTGTCTGAGAGCCAGAGAGGTTATGTAACTTGCCCAAGGTCTCACAGCAAGGCAGAGGTGGAAACCGTTTTCAACCCCAGGTCTGTCTGGTCCCAGTGTCTCATGCATGTTGCATTACCTTGAGCTCACTCTTAGCGACAGTGTCATTCGTTTTTAATCTCAGACACCAGTTCCAGGCACTGCTTGCCTTGGAATTGTTTTTAAAAAAATTGCTGAATACAGTGGAGAAACTTATTGGAAGACATCTTCCAAGGAAACCCCAAATAGTGAGCACTTATTGGAAACAATGACTTAAGTGATAGGACCAGGATGGGAGTGCAGGTGTGTCTTATCTCGACTCCAAAGCCTATGTCATTTTTATTACATGCGTTAGTGCATAATGTTAAATCCCCTTTTATTTTTCTTCTCTTTAGTGAAGCTGAAAATTCACCAGGATTGGGCAAGATTTTTGTTGGTCTTTTTTTTTTGAGGCGGAGTCTTATTCTGTCACCCAGACTGGAGTGCAGTGGTGCGATCTTGGCTCATTGCAACCTCCACCTTCTGGATTCAAGTGATCCTCATGCGTCAGCCTCCCAAGTAGCTGGGATTACAGGAACCGTCGCCAGCATACTGGGCTACTTTTTGTACTTTTAGCAGAGATGAGGTTTTGCCATGTTGGCCAGGTTGCTCTTGAACTCCTGACAGGTGATCTTTGACCTTGGCCTCCCAAAGGGAGGGATTAACAGGTGTGAACCACCATGTCCGGCCTGAGATTTTTGCTTTAAGTGAGAGTTTTAGAATGATATTTTAGTTCTCAGAATTTATTTTCCTACCTCAGTTACACTTTTACTTAGTTTCTTTGTAACAATACATAAATGTTCTTTATTTGATGTGTACAATTAATGGTAACAACTATAATTTACTCATCCACTATATATTCTTGTAGCACCTTTGAAATAAGTAGTACTATCCCTATTTATGTAATAATAATTGCTAACTTTAATGACCGTTAACATTTGTATAGTGCTATTCTATCAGGTTTCATCCCAATATTTTTCTTCTTCTCTTCTTTTTCCCCTTCATCTTGATGCCTATGTAGTCGTGACCAGTTTCATCCCAATTTAATTCTTCTAGAAGCTCTAGAGAGATGAATTATTATGGAGCTTATTTTTCAGAGTGAGAGAACTGAGGTACAGAGAGGGTCAGAAAATTTTCTTATGGTCACACTAGAAGTTAGTAGTGAAGCTGATGCGAACCAGGCAATCTGACCCTGGAGTCATGTGTGTTCTCTGTCCCACTTACTGACTCATAAGTGCACCATGAGTCAATTCACTATGTGGAGGAGGACATATGAGCTTGGTCAAGCCCCGCTGCTGTGAAGTTGGCAGCAGAGATTCAAATCCAGGTATGTGTGATTCTAGATCACACATACTCTACTCCTCTTGTTCCTTTCCCTCAAAATGGTTGCCCCTTCTAGTCTATTTCATTGACACTGTATAGTAAGCAGATATTTATTAAACACCTACAGTAGAGTGAGGCTTAGAGAGGAAAATCAGAGAAATAGCTCTGTCCTGCAAGCTCTTACAATCTAGTGGGAGAGACAAACACATAAAGAGATAATTTTATTAGAGTGTCGTAAATATTATGGTAAAGAAAGACTTTGTGGAAGAGGTGGCACTTCGGTTATGTGTAAATGGATAAGCAGATGGTTTGGGATGTGGGATTGAATCAGACAAAAGAATTGTATGAGCAGTGGCTCAGAGATTGGAAATAGAATGGTGTGTGGGTGAAGGGGAGCTACAAATCCATGTGTTAAATGTGAATGGGAAAGGTGTAGGGAGATGATTTTAATGAGGTTAGCAAGAGTAAGATTATGAGGACCTTTGAATGCCATGCTAAGGACTCAAAGACATATATCATGTCACCTCTACTGTAACCTTCCTTCCCAATTCCTATTCTTGGCTTCTCAGAACTTCCTGAGGCTTGATAGAACGGACTATAAGAGGATGATATTTTTGGTTCCTAGGGGGTAAGGTGGGGGAGGGGGACATCCAGAAGGAATGAGCCAGCAGGCAGAAAAGAGTACAGGTAGGACTACATAATGGAAGGGTTTATATCAATGTGTCAGAGAAAGAAAATGCAAGAGATTGCCGATTTACTGAAATCCTCATTCTTATTCATTCTTATTCTGAAGGTTCCACAATGGCTGCAGAAGTTCTAGGCCTCACATCTGGTGAGTATGAAAGGAGTATGTGTGTGTGTGTGTACATATGTAGGATAGAACGAACCTGAAGCTAAGTCTGATTTCTAGATCTAGGTTGGTATAGAGTGAAAAGCAATTGGCTATGGTGGCATAGGAGCCAGACGATGGGGTGGGGAAGAGCTAACTTACACTTAACATATCTATATCTACATTTTTCCCAGTAAGAGCATGAGGCTAAAGGTAAATCAAGTATTCAGAAGGGAATTGCCAGTGTTTGCTTCCATCCCTGAACAACCAACCAGGGATGCCCCTTTTGACTTACACATTCTTTTAGTAGCTATAGTAAGTCTTGATTGTGCTCTCATCTGGAAGCCAGTAAAGATACATAAAACTTATACAAATCATAAGTTCACAAGCTGATGGTTTTTCTTATTTTTTTTAATTTTAATTTTTGTGGGGTACATATTTAGGTGTGTGTATTTATGGGGTACATTTTTTGATACAGGAATACAATGCACTGTAATCAACTCAGGGAAAATAAGGTATTCATCACCTCAGGTATTTACCCTTTCTTTGTGTTCCAATGCAATTATACACTTTTATTTATTTTAAAATGTATAATAAATTGTGGACTACCGTCATCCTGTAGTGCTATCAAATCTGGATCTTATTGATTCTGTCTATGATTTTGACCCTGTTTACCATCGGCACTCACTCATTCCCACCCGCTACCCATCTTGGCCTCTGGTAACCATTACTCTACTCTCTATCTCAATGGGTTCTATTGTTTAAGTTTTTAGCTCCCACAAATAAGTGAGAACATTCAAAGTTTGCCTTTCTGTGCCTGGCTTATTTTACTTCACATAATGACCTCCAGTTCCATCCATGGTGCAAATGACAGGATCTCATTCTTTCGATGGCTGAATAGTACCCCATTGTGTACATGTACCACATTTTCTTTATCCATTAATCTGTTCATCTGGATACTTAGGTTGCTTCAGGGACTTGGTTACTGTGAATAGTGTAGCAATAAATATGGGAATACAGATATCTCTTTGATATACTAATTTCCTTCCTTTGGGGTATATATCTAGCAGTTGGATTGTTGGATCATATGATAGTTCTATTTTTAGTTTATTGAGGAACTTCCAAAACTGTTCATCATAGTGGTTGTACTAATTTACATTCCTACTAACAGTATATGATGATTCTTTTCTCCACATCCTCGCTAGCATTTGTTGTTGTCTATCTTTTGGGGAAAAAACGTTATTTTAACGAGGCGAGATGATATCTCATTGTAGCTTTGATTTGCATTTCTCTCATAATCATTGATGTTGAGCACCTTTTCCTATGTCTGTTTGCCATTTGTATGTCTTATTTTAAGAAATGTCTATTCAGATCTTTTGCTTATTTTAATTGGATTATTAGACTTTTTGCTGTTGAGGTGTTGAGCTCCTTATATATTCTGGTTATTAAGCTCTTGTCAGGTGGATGGTTTGCAAATATTTTCTCCCATTTTTGTGGGTTGTCTCTTCATTTTTTGACTGTTTCCTTTGCTTTGCAGAAGCTTTTGAACTTGATGTGATCCCATGTGTCCATTTTTGCTTTGGTTGCCTGTGCTTGTGGGGTATTATTCCAGAAATCTTTGCCCAGTCCAATGTCCTGGAGAGTTTTCCCAATGTTTTCTTTTAGTAGTTTCATAGTCCAAGGTCTTAGTTTTAAGTCTGTAATTCATGTTGATTTGATTCTTGTATATGTTGAAAGATAGGGGTGTAGTTTATTCTTCCGCATATGGATATTCAGTTTTCCTGGCATTATTTATTGAAGAGACTGTCCTTTCCTCAATGTATATTAAGGCACCTTTATTGAAAATGAGTTCACTGTAGATGGATGGAGTTATATCTGGGTTCTCTCTATTCCATTTGTCTATGTGTCTGTTTTTATGTCAGTTCCATGCTGTTTTGGCTACTATATCTCTGTGAGTAAGTATAATTTGAAGTCAGGTAATATAATTACTCCTGTTTTGTTCTTTTTGCTCAGGATAGCTTGGCTAATCGGGTCTTTAGTGATTCCACATAAATTTTAGGATTTTTTTCTGTTTCTCTGAAGAATGTCATTGGTATTTTGATAGGGATTGCATTGAATCTGTAGATTGCTTTGGGTACTGTGAATATTTTAACCTCATTAATTCCTCCAGTCCATGGATGTGGAAGATATTTCCATTTTTTTTGTGTTCTCTTCTATTTCTTTCATCAATGTTTTATTTTTATTGTAGAGATCTTTCACTTCTTTGGTCAAGTTAATTCCTATGTATTTAATTTTATTTGCAGTTACTGTAAATGGGATTACTTTTTAATTTCTTTTTCAGATTGTTTGCTGTTGGCATATAGGAGTGCTACAGATTTTTGTATATTGATATCATATCTTGGAACTTTACTGAATTTCTCAGTTTTAATAGGTCTTGGGTGGAGTCTTTAGGTGTTTCCAAATATAAGATCATAGCATCTGTAAACAAGGGATAATTTGATTTCTTCCTTTCCAATTTGGATGCCCTTTATTTCTTTCTGTAGTCTGATTGTGCTATATAGGACTTCTGGCACAGTGTTGAAAGTGGGCATCCTTTATCATGTTCCAGTTCTTAGAGGAAAGGCTTTTGCTTTTTCCTTATTCAGTGTGATACTAACTGTCCGTCTGTCGTGTATGGCTTTTATTGTGTTGAGTATGTTCCTTCTATCCTCAGTTTTTTTGAGAGTTTTATCATGAAGGAATGTAGAATTATATCAAATGTGTTTTCAGCATCAATTGAAATGATCATGTAGATTTCCCCCTTCATTCTGTTGATAGGATGTATCACATTGATTGATTTGTGTGTGTTGAATCATCCTTGCATCCCTGGGATAAATCCCATTTAGTCATAATAAATGATCTTTTTAATGTGTTGTTGAATTTGGTTTGCTAGTATTTTGTCAAGGACTTTTATATCAATATTCACCAGAGATATTGGCCTGTAGTTTTCTTTCTTTTGATGAGTCGTTGTTTTTGGTATCAGAGTAATACTGGCCACATAGAATGAGTTTGGAAATATTCCCTGCTTCTCTATTTTCAGGATAGCTTGAGTAGAATTGGTATTAGTTCTTCTTTAAATGATTGGTAAAAGTCCACAGTGATGCCATTGGATCTCAGAGTTTTCTTTGCTGGCAGGTACTTACAGCTTCTCATTACTTGTATTGGTCTGTTCTTATTTTAGATTTCTTCGTGGTTCAATCTTGATAGGTTGTACATGTCTAGGAATTTATCAATTTCTGCTAGATTTACTAATTTTTCGGCATACAATTTATCATAGTAGCCTATAATGATCCTTGAATTTCTGAGATATTGGTTTGTAATGTCTCCTTTTTTCATCTCTAATTTTATTTATTTGGGTCTTCTCTTTCTTGGTCTGGCTAAAGGTTTTCTGATTTTGTTTGTCTTTCCAAGAAATCAACTTTTTATTCATCTTTTTATTTCAATTTTATTTATTTCTGTTCTGATTTTTATTATTCTACTAATTTTGGGTTTGGCTTGCTCTTTTCTAGTTCTTTAAGATGCATCATTAGGTTGGTGATTTGAAATTTTTTTTAGTTTTTTGATATAGGCATTTATAAGTATAAACTTTCTTCTTAGTACTTCTTTCACTGTATCTCGCAGGTTTTGCTATGAGATATGATCTCATCCCAATTAAAATGGCTATTTTCTTTTTAACTTTTATTTTAGGTTCATGGGTACATGAACAGGTTTGTTATATAGGTAAACTTATGTCATGGGGGTTTTGCGTACTGATTAGTTCATTACACAGGTACTAAGCACAGTACACAATAATTATTTTTTCTAATCCTCTCTCTTCCTCCCACCTTCCTCAAGTAGGGCCCAGTGTCTGTTGGTCCCCTTTTTAATGTCAATTTGTTCTCATTATTTAGCTTCCACTTATGTGGTATTTGGTTTTCTGTTCTTGTGTTAGTTTGCTAAGAATAATGGCCTCTAGCTCCATCAGTTGTTCCTGCAAAGGGCATGATATCATTCTTTTTGATGGCTGCCTAGTATTGCATGGTGCATATGTACCACACTTTCTTTATCCAGTCTACTGTTGATGGGCATTTAGGCTGATTTGATGTCTTTGCTATTGTGAATAGTCCTGCAGTGAACATACACATACATGTGTCTTCATGGTAGAAAAATTTATATTCTCTTGTGTATATACTCAGTAATTGGATTGTTGAGTCAAATGATAGTTCTGTTTTATTTCTTTGAGGAGTTGACACATTGTCTTTCATAGTGGTTGCAGTAATTTGGATTCCCACCAGCAGTGTAGAAATGTCCCTTTTTCTCTGTAGCTTGCTGGCAACTGTTATTTTTTGACTTCAATAGTTGCCATTCTGACTGGTGTGAGATGATATCTCATATGGTTTTGATTTGCATTTCTCTAACTATCAGTGATGTTGAGCTTTTTTACTTATGCTTGTTGCCTGCATGCATGAAAGTCTTCTTTTGAGAAGTATGTGTTTATGTTCTTTGCCCACTTTTAATGTTTTTTTCTTGTAAAATTGTTTTAGTTTCTTATAGATTCTTGATATTAGACCTTCATCAGATGCATAGTTTGCAAATAGCTTCTCCCGTTCTATAGGTTATTTGTTTACCCTGTTGATAGTTTTTTTGTTGTTGTTATTCTACATAGGGCCCTCAGTTTCACTGGAACTCATTTGTCAATTTTTCTTTTGTTGCAATTTTGCTTTGGATGTCTTAGTCATGAAATCTTTGCCAGTTCCTATCCAGAATGGTATTCCTAGGTTATATTCCAGTGTTTTTATGGTTTGGGGTTTTACATTTAAGTGTTTAATCCATCTTGAGTTGATTTTTATATATGGTATAAGGAAGAGTTCCAGTTTCAATCTTCTGCATATGGCTAGCCAGTTATCCCAGCACCATGTATTGAATAGGAAGTCCTTTACCCATTGCTTGTTTTTGTCAGTTTTGTTGAAGATTAGATGGTTGTTAGTGTGCACATTATTTCTGGAATCTCTATTCTGTTCTATCGGTCTATGTGTCTGTCTGTTTTTGTACCAGTACCATGCTGTTTTGATTACTGTAGCCATGTAGTATAGTTTGAAGTTGGATAACATGATGCCTCCAGCTTTTTTCTGTTGCTTAGGATTGCCTTGGCTATTCGGATTCTGTTTTGGTTCCATATGAATTGTAAAATAGTTTCTTCTAGTTCTGTTAAGAATGTTGTTGATAGTTTGATAGGAATAGCATTGAATCTATAAATTTCTTTGGACAGTATGGCCTAAAGTCACTATTGTGAAAAAGACGAAAGATAATGAATGCTGGCAAGAATTCAGAGAAAAGGGAATACCCATTGATATGATTTGGCTCTGTGTCCCCACACAAATCTCATTTTGAATTGTAATGCCCATAATCCCCATGTGTTAAGGGCATGCCCAGGTGGAGGTAATTGGATCATGGGGCAATTTCTCCCATGCTGTTCTCATGTTAATGAGTGAGTGCCTTTGATGGTAGTGCCTTTGTCTGGCTTTGGTATCAGGATAATGCTGGTCTCATAGAATGACTATAGACATGTTCCCTCCTTTAATTTTTATGGAAGCATTTGAGAAGGACTGGTACTAATTCTTCTTTTAACTGTTTGGTAGAATTCAGCAGTGAGGCATTCTGGTCCAGGGGTTTTCTTGGTTTGATGGTTATTTATTACTCATATAATCCCTTTACTAGTTATAAGTCTGTTTAAAATTTCTACTTCTGGATTCAGTTTTGGTAAATCGTGTGTTTCTAGGAATTTATCCATTTCATTTAGGTCATCATATTGTTGGTGTGCAATTATTGAGACTATTTCTTAATGCTTTTTAATTCTACAAAATCACTTGTCCTTTCATTTCTGCTTTTAGTTATTTGAGTCTTGTTTCTTTTCTTTAGCTAAATATACGTCAGTCTTACTGATCTTTTCAAAGAACCAACTATTGGCTTCATTGATTTTTTTTTCCCACTTTTCATATTCTCTATTTTAATGATTTATTCTCTAATATTTATTATTTCTTTATTTCTGCTAGCTTTGGTTTAGCTTGTTCTTTCTCTGGTTTTTTTAAGGTATAACATTAGGTTGTAGGTGAGAAATTTTTTCTTTTTTAATGTAAGCATTTATAGCTATATTTTTCCCTCTAGGACTACCAAAATAAAACTGAATCTCCGCACCCAACCCACTCCATTCTAGCCCTTTGATTATTTTTATTGATTTCAGGTTTGTATCCTTAATTCTGGGAATATAAATTTGGAGACCACAAATGCTATTTGGAGATTTGGTTGAGAGACAGCTTTCTCCCCTCCATGGATGGAGGTTTGTACAGAGTCTGAGAGCAATTAAAAATATAATCATACCTCACCATCCACTAGTGCCAAAGCCCCATACATTGTTGACTGCTATCCTTACCTAATGTGAATCTTTACTGTGATTAAGTTATATAGTGCATTATTTAGTATTCCTGTGGATAGGGCATTCAATTTCTCTTTGCCTTTGCTTGGGAAGACAGACAATGCATATGGATACTCATACCTTAGGGATTCACTGAAAGCCCAACTAACTTTTAAAAAATATTAGAAGCAGATCTCTCAGATATTGGCTTCCTTAAGAAATATATTTTAATACAATACACAGATGATTTGCTTCTCCGTTCAAAGGATAAGGAAGCCTCTATAGAAGATGGGTTTCACTTATTACAACAATTAGCCTTAAAGGAATGCAAGGTGTCAAAGGAAAAAAGGTATCAGTTTTGTCAAAAACAGGTAAGATATTTGGGTCATCTAATATCAAGGGAAGGTCTTTTTATCTACCAGGATAGAATAAAAGAAATATTGGCCTTCCTATCCCCCAAACTAAGAAACAACTAAGAGGATTTGGGAGACTGGCAGCATACTGTAGAAATCGGATTCCAAGCTTAAAAAAAAAAAAAAAAAAAAACTCAAACTCTATATACTATTTTAAAGAAATACAAACCAGATCCCCCTGGAATGGACTGAGGAAAATTCATTAACATTGAAAGAGTTTATAAAGAGCCTTATAAGTGCCCTAGCATCTATATTCCATTTCATTGTTTGTTCATAAAAATAAGGGAAATGCTTTAGGTGTTATGTCAAAAAAACACTGAGACCAAAATAGACCTATAGGATACTGTAGTCAGCATGTGGACCCCATGGCTAAAAGATTGCCACCTTGCCTGACGACAGTAACTGCCACTACTCTTTTAGAAAAAAGAAAAAAAAACAACTGAAAAAAATAGCGATGGAATTTCCCCTCACTGTTTTCATTCCACATTCTGTGGAAGTACTTCTGAATTCAAATAACACTCAACATTATTCTGTCAGCAGACTAGCTTTTATGTAGTTCTTCTTTGTGTACCTTACTTCACAGTCTCTAGGTGCAATAATATAAACCCTGCCACCCTTCGGTCTCTGCCTTCAGATGAGATGCTGCATGATTGCATAATCTTAACTGACAACCTTCTCTCTCCTAGAACAGACCTGCAGGAGACTACCCTTGCTAACACTGATGTTGTTTTGGTTTATAGATGGATCTCAGTTAAAAGATGAATCTGGGACTTACTGTGCAGGCTATGCAGTGGTATATTTAACTGAAGAAATGGAAAATGCTTCCTTTCCAGAAGCCACCTCAGCTCAATAAGTAGAATTGATAGCATTAATCAGTGCCTGTCAATTGGTGAAAATAATAAATGCTAATATATTCATACAGCAGATATTCTTTTAGAATAGCTTATAATTTTGGAATGCTATGGAAGCAAAGAGGATTTTTAACTTCTGGGCAGCCCATAAAAAAAAGATACATTATTTCCTAATTATTTAGAAGCCATATTATTACCCAAATCAGTGGCCATTATTAAAATTCCAGGTCATTCCAAATCAGATACCTCCAGAAAGCAAAGAAAATCAGCTAGCTGATAAGGTAACAAAAGAGGCTCTAAATGTATCTAAACAAGAAAAACAATTTATGTTAACTTTAAAAGAAAGCATGAAATGTGATGTGGTGCTGAGAGAACTAGATCCCTGCATTTGGGTGGAGAGTTCTGTAAATGTCTATTAGGTTTGCTTATCCAGGTGTGAGTTCAAGTCCTGGATATCCTTGTTAATTTTCTGTCTTGTTGATCTGTCTAACATTGACAACGGGGTGTTCAAGTCTCCCACTATTATTGTGTGGAATCTAAGTCTCTTTTGTAAGTCATTGAGAACTTGCCTTATGTATCTGGGTGCTCCTGTATTGGGTGCGTATATATTTAGGATCGTTAGCTCTTCTTGTTGCATTGATCCTTTTACCATTATGTAATGTCCTTCTTTGTCTCTTTTGATCTTTGTTGGTTTAAAGTCTATTTTATCAGAGATGAGAATTTGCAACTCCTGCTTTTTTTTGCTCTCCATTTGCTTGGTAAATCTTCCTCCATCCCTTTATTTTGAGCCTTTGTGTATCTCTGCATGTGAGATGGGTTTCCTGGATACAGCACAGCGATGGGTTTTGGCTTTTATCCAGTTTGCCAGTTATGTCTTTTAATTGGGGCATTTAGTCCATTTACATTTAGGGTTAATATTGTTATGTGTGAATTTGATCCTGCCATTTTGATGCTAGGTGGCTGTTTTGTCTGTTAGTTGATGCAGTTTCTTCATTGTGTTGATGGTCTTTACTGTTTGGTATGTTTTTGGAGTGGCTGGTACTGGTTGTTCCTTTCTACATTTAGTGCCTCTTTCAGGAGCTCTTGTAAAGCAGGCCTGGTGGTGATGAAATCTCTGAGTACTTGCTTGTTCGCAAAGGATTTTATTTTTCCTTCACTTATGAAGCTCAGTTTGGCTGGATATGAAATTCTGGGTTGAAAGTTCTTTTCTTTGAGGATGTTGAATATTGGCCCCCACTCTTCTGGCTTGTAGGGTTTCTGCTGAGAGATCTGCTGTGAGTCTGATGGGCTTCCCTTTGTGGGTAACCCGACCTTTCTCTCTGGCTGCCCTTAGCATTTTCTCCTTCATTTCAACCCTGGTGAATCTGACGATTATGTGCCTTGGGGTTGCTCGTCTTGAGGAATATCTTTGTGGTGTTCTCTGTATTTCCTGGACTTGAATATTGGCCTGCTTTCCTATGTTGGGGAAGTTCTCCTGGATAATATCCTGAAAGAGTATTTTCCAGCTTGGATTCATCCTCTCCTTCACATTCAGGTACACCTATCAAACGTAGATTAGGTCTTTTCACATAGTCCCATATTTCTTGGAGACTTTGTTCATTCCTTTTTACCCTTTTTTCTCTACTCTTTCCTTCTCGTTTTATTTCATTGAGTTGATCTTCGACCTCTGATATCCTTTCTTCTGTTGGTCAATTCGGCTGTTGAAACTTGTGCACGCTTCGCAAAGTTCTTGTGTTGTGTTTTTCAGCTCTATCAATTCACTTACATTCCTCTCTAAGTTGGTTATTCTCATTAGCATTTCGTCAAATCTTTTTTCAAGGTTGTTAGTTTGTTTGCATTGGGTTAGAACATGTTCTTTTAGCTCACAGAAGTTTTCTTACTACCCACCTTCTGAAGCTTGATTCAGTCATTTCATCACACTCATTGTCCATCCAGCCTTGTTCCCTTGCTGGTGAGGAGTTGTGATCCCTTGTAGGAGGAGAGGCGTTCTGGTTTGGGTGTTTACCTCCTTTTTCGCGCTGGTTTCTTCCCATCTTTGTGGATTTATCTATGTGTGGTCTTTGTGGTTGGTGATTTTCAGATGGGGTCTCTCAGTGGACGTCCCGTTTGTTGATGATGAAGTTATTTATTTCTGTTTCTTAGTTTTCCTTCTAACAGTCTGGCCCCTCTGCTGTAGGACTGCTGAGGTCCTCTCCCGGCCCTGCTTGCCTGGGGGGATCACCTGCAGCAGCTGCAGAACAGTAATGGTTGCTGCCAGTTCTCTTCTTCTGCTATCTTTGTCCCAAAGAATACCCGCCAGATGTCCGTCTGAGCACTCCTTTGTGAGGTGACTCGTTGGATATGTGGGGGATCAGGGAGCTGCCTCCGCGCTTTCACTGGGAGCTGCAATCCTCAGTTGCTCCTAATCGGCCATCTTGGATCCCCTCAAATGTCAGCTTTCTAATTTTTGTTTCCACTTCCAATTTAGGATGATCCAGAGAATAACAAATATGCACCCCTCATCAGTCACACTATATGCGCTGTCCCAATCTAGTTAACATGGCTACAGCTTCCCCATGGCAACAGCCTCAAATCAAGCCACACATGAAATCATCCTTTTTTTCCATCCCTCTGTCTGCATTTGAGTCTCTGCTAAAGCACCACTGATGGTAGTTGACTCACTTCCTATAGCAAGCTGTGAATATATAGCCTCTGCCTTCCTCATTTAGTTTTTACAATTATTTCCATAGGACAATCACTAATGCTAGGAGACATTTGGAATCTACTTCGTATCTAGCCTAGGCATAACCCAGAGAGTAAGTCCCATGAATAAATGTGGTTAACTAAAAATAATCAGTTGGATCTTAGTTGACTAACTGATAGCAATACGTTCTCCAAATTTGCCATCTAGGCATCAGTTATTGTCTTGCCTGGCCAATAAATACTTGGGATCTTTGTCTTACTTAGAACTCTTACAGTCAACAAAGCCATGCTAGTCTGTAGGTGTGTTGTGTATGTCCTGGTAAATTATCAATTCAGGTTCTCAGTAAAATATGAGTAACCAGAAGATTTGTTTTATATACATGGAAAGGCCAGACAATATCAACAAAATAAACATTTTGCACTGGAAAGCACTGGCAGGCCATCTGATTATAGAAAGACAGTGTTGGGAGTGTATTCTCAGAGGCTAAAAAAAGTCACCCTTCGGTAGCAATTGCAGTCTGAATTTAATCAGTGAGTCTGATTTCTAAAATTCTTTATGCTTGAAAAAAAAAGGAATTGGCCCTGTTGAGGCTTGCAGATATCTTAGAGTTAATCCTTATTAGAGAGCACACAGGCTGGTAAAAAGATTAACAGCTATGCAAATTTTTAAGAATGAAATTAAAGAGTCTGAAGAGTTTAAATAAATAAGGCAGCTTAGGGAAGACCAAAAAGCACTAGGAATTATTTTTCAGGCTTTAGTGATATATAATTTATGTGTAGTAAATTTGAACATCTTAAGAGTACAATTTGGTAAGTTTCAGAAACTGTGTGCAGTTGTGCCACTGCCACAAATTTAGGACATTTTAATCATCTCAAAAAGTTCTCAAATGCCTCTTTGCAGTCAATCTCTGCCCCTAACCTGGTTCTAGGCATCCATTAATCATGTCTGTCACTATAGGTTTGCCTTTTCTAAAATTTTATAAAAATGGAAAACAATTTATAAACTCTTGCATCTGGCTACTTTTATTTAGTTTACTGGTTTAAAATCATCCATATTGTGGAACGTATCAGTAGCTTGTTGTTTTTTCTTGACTAGTACGACTATCCTTTATCAATTAAATTTGCTGGAGCTGGCCCCAGGGAAAATGTCTCCTTTTTTGGATGGCACCATGATATGCTCTGACAGTAGAGGGTGCCAGAGAGACACTGCAGGACAACTGGGCTTCTCTAGTTTTCTTGCACTTTCTCTCTCTTTGCTCTGGTTACCGAACTACCATGGGGACACCCAGCTAAGTCTTGTATTTTTAGCAGAGATGGGTTCTCCAGGCTGGTGTCGAACTCCTGACCTCAGGTAATCTGCCTGTCTCAGTTTCCCAAAGTGCTGGAACTATAGGCATGACTCACTATACCTTGCTGATAATGGCTGATAATTCATAGCACAGTTAATCAAGTTAAATCAAGTTAAATCAAGTTAACACCTGTAGTAGCAATTGAAGCATGTGCCTTGGAAAGCCAACTAGCTAGTTCATTTGGCCAATAGTGTCTTCAAGGACTGTGGTGTGAGACAGATTCTGAGTGTACTAGAGTGCTTTCAGAAATAAAGTGGCATATACAGGACTTTGCCTCTTAAATGAAATCACAGTCTGATGGGATGTCAGCAAGAGGGCAAAATAGGAAGCCTAGACCCTATAATTATGTCATCTGCAAACAAAGGTAATTTTACTTCTTTTCTAATTGGGATGCTTTTTATTTCTTTTCCTTGTCCAATTGCTCTGACTAGGACTAGTAGTATATTGAATAGAAGAGGAGAGAGTGGTCGTCCTTTTCTTCTTCCAAATATTAGAGGAATAATTTTCACCGAGTATGATGTTAGTTGAGAGGTTTCTGTAGCCCAGGCAAGCATCATACTGCCACATTGAAGCCAGTAGGAAAGTTTGAGACAGCCTCTTGCCATAATTCCTGCCCCTGGCACAGCATTATGATTAGGGAGAAGCCTCCAGACCCCAGCTTCTCCCTGGGAAAGGAAGAAAAGAACTATACTACATGTCCAATTTTCTGATTTTTCTGGGGACTGGTTGAGGCACTAAGTTTTGGTTTTTTCGAAAAGACAACCCAACTGAGAAAATCATTAACTTAAACCATCCACAAAAATCAACTCAAAATGACTTAAGAACTTAGATGTAAGACCAGAAGCTATAAAATTCCTAGAAGAAAACACAGGAAAAGCTTCATGACATTGGTCTTGGCAATGATTTCTTAGCTATGACACCGAAAGCACAGGTAACTAAAGCAAAAATAAAGTGACACTACATCAAACTAAAAAAAAAGTTTCTGCATATCAAAACAAGCAATAAAAAGAATAAAAAGTCAACCTACAGAATGGGAGAAAATACTTTTGAACCATATAGAAGATAAGGGGTTAGTATCCAAACTATCGATTGAAGGAATTCCTTTAACTCAAAAACGGAAAAGAAAACCAAATAACCTGTTTAAAATATTGAGGAAGAACATATTTCTCCAAAGAGGACTTACAAATGGCCAACAGATAGATAAAAATGTCCTCAATTTCAAGGAAATGAAAATCAAAACTGCACGATTACCTTATACCTTTTAGGATGATTGTTTTTTAAGAATTGGTAAGAGTGTGAAGAAAGGAAATCCTTTTGCACGTTGGTGGAAATTTAAAATGGTGCAGTCACTATGAAAAACAATATGAAGATTCCTCAAAATACTAAATATATGTATTTATTACAATAAAAGTTAAAATGAATTTCTATAAACTCGCTTGGAAAGATGTATTTGATGAGTGAGTAAAGCAAGCTACTGAACAATAGCATATGATCCAATTTGGGTTTAAAGAGGTGTGTCTGTATATATATATATATATGCACACACACAATATATATACATAAATAATATAAAATCATATTTTTATCTACATAATAAAAAGTTTTGAAAAGTGTAATGTTAACAGTAATTTTGTCCATGGAGTTAGAAGGACATGTGGAGATATAAGAGGAGCCTTCTCTTTTTACTGTATACTTGTTAATATAATTTGAATGTTGTAAAATAAGCATGCTATTTTTTTGTATTTTTATTTTATTTATTTATCTATTTTTATAATTTCAACTTTTATTTTTGATTCAGGGGATTCATATTCAAGTTTGTTATATGGGTATACTGTCTGATGCTGAAACCTCCCGTTACAACCACATTGCTGCAAATACATGATTTTGTTATTTTTTACAGCTGTGTAGAATTCCATGGTATATATATACCACATTTTGTTTATCAATCCATTGTTGGTGGGTGCCTAGGTTGATTCTATGCCTTTGCTGCTGTGAATAGTGCTGTGATGAACATATGAGTACATATGTCTTTTTGGTAGAACTATATTTCTTTCTTTTGGAGATACACCCCTTTATAGGATTGCTAGTCAAATGGCGGGTTCTGTTTTAAGTTCTTTGAGAAATCTCCAAACTGCTTTCCACAGTGGCTGAACTAATCTATTTGCACCAGCAGTGTGTAAGCATTCCCTCTTCTCCATAGATTCTTATGATTAAGCAATTCAAAGGAAGTATAGCAATAGGCTCATTACCATAAAATTAACTTATCTTACTCCATTACCTGGAAGTAAGTGATCTACATGAAAGATTTAACTCATTCTGAAGATGTGGTTACACAATAAATTAGAGACAACACCCTCAAAGTATGAGATTCCACCTTACATGATTGACTATATTCTTTGAATTAGATTCTGTTGCATAGTGTAATTTCCCCCATAGCCAGAATACAGAGTCCAGAAATAATTGGATGGAACCACAAATGGGCAGGTCTTCACACTGTTTTCCCAAATAAACTACTCACAGAATTTTGGATTTTTGTTCTGGCAACTAAGCTCTGCTATTTTGGAGGTTTTAGTCTCCAAGAAGGAAATGCTTCCATCAGGGAAGAAACAATGGTTCCATTGAACTAGAAATTGAGACTGTTACCTGACCATTTTGGATTCCTCATGCTACTGAACAAACAAGTAAATTAAAGGGTTATTTTACTGACTTCAGTAATTGATCCTGTTTAGTAGTGAAAATTGTATTGCTACTCCACCATGGAGACAGAGATAGCTATTTTGAAATACATGGGATTCTCTGGGACTGCTCATAGCATTTCCTTCCTTATAGTAAATTTTAATGTGATTTTACAACCAACAAATAAATAAATGGGTATTAAGACTCAGACCCCTTGGAAATTAAGGATTACAACACTCCACCAGGAAAAGAATTCCAACTAGCCGAGGTTTTGTTTGATGGCAAGGGAGCCTTAGAATATATAGTGAAAGGAAAAGGCCATAGATATAAACTTCAGCCTCATCATCAATTACAGAAATGAAGACTAGTATCTTTAACTATTTTCTCTCTAGGTGTTGTATTAGTTGTTTTCATGCTGCTGATAAAGACATACCCCAGAATGAGCAATTTACAAAAGAAAGAGGTTTAATTGGACTTACAGTTTCACGTGGCTGAGAAAGCCTCACAATCATGGCAGAAGACAAGGAGGAGAAAGGCACATCATACGTGGGTGGCGACAGGCAAAAAATGAGAGAGATTGTGCAGGGGAACAACTCTCTTAACATCATCAGATCTCATGAGACTTATTTACTACCACGAGAACAGCATGGGAAAGACCTGCCCCCGTGATTCAATCACCTCCCATGGGGTTCCTCCCACAACACATGGGAATTCAATATGAGATTTGGGTGGGGACACAGCCAAACCATATCACTGTTCTACCTATATGTTTATTTGTATATGCTAACCATTTTCTTTTCTGTTTTTCTCATTGATCTTTTACATAGAAGTTGCTAGAAGAAAACTTTCCCATTTAGTCTTTAGGCAAAAGAATATTCAATGGGACCATGATTGAATTTGAAGAGTAACTAATAAAGCTGGCAACAAATACAGTGACTTTTGGGATGGTACCTCTTCTCACATTTTGTCAGGCAGAGATACAGAGTTGCTTTATTGCTGTACAAGTTGTCCAAATGCATATAGTAACATGCATGTGGAAGCCGAATACCCAAAGTGATGGACAAGGCCTCTCAGTTTCATATTCTGCCTTAATTTCTCTGTTTTGTGACACTAGAGCTGAACCCTGTCAACATTCCTTTCTCAGCTGGCAAAATATTAAGTTTTACCAGTAAGATACACTTTAAATATACTTTAGGAGAAAAGGACTTCTCTTACTGGATGTTCCTCTGCCCTGACTGGATTCTGACTACCACAGTAGTATTCCATTTTATGTGTGGCATGTTACAATTTGCTTATCCATGTACCAGTGAAAGAATATTTTGGTTGTTTTTAATTTGGGGCTATTATGAATAAGACAACTATCTGCATACAGAACTACTGCTTTTGCTCCCATGGCACACTTTCCAGGGACATGCATGACGGACACGCAATTACACTCACCATCCAGCAACTTTTGTTGTCAACCTTGCCTGTGATGTCCTTCTCACAAGGTATGGTTCTCTGGTTCACCAGCTCCCTGGAAGAAAGATTCCTCATTCCTGGTCTCAGCCTGCAATTCCTGACACATTAGTCTCTATTACAGGTTCCTGACAATCTCTGACCTGCACAACCTGGCAAACTTCTTCACCATCCAGTAGGTAGCAGACATACACTCTCCAGAGAGACCAGGTTCACAGCCTTGAGAAGATCCTTTCCAAGTTTGTTATTCCCTTGGAAACTATCCCTCAGCCCTAAGGTGTTTTTTAAGCATTCTCTTTTATCCTCTCTTAAAGGTTAACCTCCGGTTATCAGTTAGGGATTCTTCTTAGCAAAAATTCCCTATTAAAATTACTGCGTGGTTCCTCTGCCCTGACTGGATTCTGACTACCACAGCAGTATTCCCTTGTAGGTGTGGCATGCTACAATTTGCTTATTCATTTACCAGTGAAAGAATATTTTGGTTGTTTTTAATTTGGGACTATCATGAATAAGACTACTATCTGCATAGAGATGCAAGTTTTTGTGTGGAAATTATCTTTCATTTTTCTTGGTAACACATCAAGAAGTGGGATTGCTGGTTTGTATGGTAAATGACTATTTATTATACATCTTAAGTGGCTGTTTGTTTTACAAAGTAGCTGTCCTATTTTTGCATTTCCAGAATTGTATGAAGATTCCGGTTTCTTCACATTAGTATCAGCACTTGTTATCATTGAACCTTAATTTTAGCCATTCTGGTGGGTGTTCAGTGATATCTAATGGTGGTTCTAATTTTTCATAGTCCTAATGAGCAAGGTGTTGAGGATCTTTTCAAGTGCTTTTTGGCTTCTCATATATCTTCTTTTATGAAGTATTTTTTCTGTTCAAGTCTTTTGCTCATGCGTTTTTGTTTATGTGGACTTCTGTTCTTGGATTATAAAGATTTTCTATATATTGGGTTAGAAGCTCATTGTCAGATATATGTTTTGGAATCTGTGACTTGACTTTTTATGTGTTTTATTTTGATGAAGTCCAATTTAACCCAATTTAACATTTTTTCTCTTCTCTTTTATGTTTTTATGTCCTATTTAAAATATTTTCCTAACAGCATCACAAAGATATTCTACTATATTGTCTTCTAAAAGTTTTATGCTTTGGGCCCCTATGTTTTTTGAATTTATCATCCATTATTTTTTTACTTGACACATGATAATTGTACATATTTAGGGAGTACATAGTGATGGTTTGATATATACAATGTATAGTGATCAGATGAGGGTAACATTATCCATTTTGAATTCATTTTTGTCAGAGGTGAGTAAAATTTCAAGGCTCGTTTTTTTTTTTTTTTTTCCAGCTGAATATTCAGTTATCCTAGTAGTATTTATTGGAATATATATCTGTTCTCTACTGAATTATCATAGGGCCTTTGTCAAAAATCAATTGACAATATAAACATATATTTATTTCAGGAAACTATTGTATTCCATTAAAAACCATGTGTGTTTTCCATAAAAACCCTAGAAGAAATCCTACGCAACATCATTCAGGACATAGGCATAGGCAAGGACTTCATGACTAAAACACCAACAACAATGGCAACAAAAGCCAAAATAGACAAATGGGATCTAATTAAACTTCAGAGCTTCTGCACAGCAAAAGAAACAGTCATTAGAGTGAACCAGAAACCAACAGAATGGGAAAAAGTTTTTGCAATCTACCCATCTGACAAAGGGCTGTTATCCAGAATCTACAAAGAACTAAAGCAGATTTACCAGAAAAACAAAACCCATTCAAAAGTAGGTGAAGGATATGAGCAGACACTTTTCAAAAGAAGACATTTATGTGGCCAACAAACATATGAAAAAATGCTCATCATCACTGATCATTAGAGAAATACAAATCAAAACCACATTGAGATACCATCTCATGCCTGTTAGAATGGCCATCATTAAAAAATTTGGAGACAACAGATGTGGAGAGGATGTGGAGAAATAGGAACACTTTTACACTGTTGGTGGGAGTGTAAATTAGTTCAACCATTGTGGAAGACAGTGTGGCGATTCCTCAAGGACCTGGAAATAAAAATTCCATTTGACTTAGGAATACCATTACTGGGTATATATCCAAAGGATTGTAAATTGTTCTCTCGTAAGTTCATTGCAGCACTGTTTATAATAGCAAAGACCTGGAACCAACTCAAATGCCCACCAATGATAGACTGGACAAAGAAAATGTGGTGCATATACACCATGGAATACTATGCAGCCGTAAAAAGAATAAATTCCTGTCCTTTGTAGGGACATAGATGAATCTGGAAGCCATCATTCTAAGCAAACTGACACAAGAACAGAAAACCAAATGCCAAATTTCTCACACATAGGTGGGTGTTGAACAATGAGAACACATAGGCACAGGGAGGGGAATATCATACACTGGGGTCTGTTGGGGGGGTGGGGGGCTGGGGGAGGGACAGCGTGGGGCTGGGAGGCTGGGGAGGAATAACACTGGGAGAAATGCCTGATGTAGGTGACAGGTGAGATGAAGCCAGCAAACCACCATGGCATGTGTGCACCTATGCAACAATCCTGCAAGATCTGCACATGTACCCCAGAACTTAAAGTACAATAAAAAAGGTGTGTTTTTACTGATTGCAGTAGCAAGGATAATTGTAGTTCTAGAGTAAGTCTTAAAATCAAGTAGTATATAAATTTTAGAATCAGGTTTTCTACTTCTGTAAAAAGCTCATTGGGCATTTGACTAGGTGCATTGAATCTACAGATAAATTTCACAAGAATTGCCATGCCAATAATATTAAGCCTTTCAAAGCTTTTATTTTGATATTACTTGATTTTCATAAATAATTTTTGTACTTTTTAGTTTACCAGGTTTTGCATATCTATTATTAAATATAGTGATATATCTTCTACTTTTATATGCTATTGTGAATAGAATTCTATTTTTAATTTCATTTTCTATTGCTAATATGTAGAAATAGTTGATTTTTTATTTATGCTGTATTGTGACATTAAATTAACTTAGTTTTATATATTATATCTTATACAATTTCTACTTAAGCAATTATGTAACATGTGAATAAAGATAGTTTTACTTTTTTCTTTTCAATCTATATTTGTTTCTCTTCCTTGCCTTATAGCACTAACTAGAACCTTAAGTACAGTAGTGAATAAAAGTAATGAGAGTATTTCTGACCTTAGGTACAAATCATTTGCTCTTTTACTATTAAGTATGATCTTGGCTGTATATTTTTTATAGGTGAACTTCATCAGATTGAAGAAATTTTCTTCTATTCTTAGTTTGCTAAGAATTTTTATTATAAATATATATTGAATTTTGTCACAGACTCTTTAATGCATCTACTATTAATATAGTCTGTTGCCTTTATTTTATTAGTATATTATGTTATGTTAATTGATTTGATTTTCAGATATTAAATGTTCCTGCATTTCTGGGATAAGCCTCATTTCATCATGGTGTATTATACTGTAAATAGTGCTGGATTTAATTTGTTAGTATTTTGTGAAAGACTTTTGTGATTATATCCATTGTAAATGCTGGTCCTCAGTTTTTCTTTCCTGTGATGTCTTTGTCTAGTTTTGGCATAAAGATAGCACTAGACTTCAAACCTGGTATATGAATTGAGTAACTGAAAATCATCTCTCAATCCAGTTCAAATATAAAATCCAGCTCAATTAGTTAAGGGCTGAAATCATGAGATACATTTCAAATTCTACTACTAGCAACTTTACTGATAACAAGAGGCCATATGCTTTGTGTACTATTTGAATTTTTGCATTAGTACATGGATATATTAGTACATATGAGATTCTTATTAATTTAGATGCATAAAGGGAGCAAACATAAATCTATATTTAAATTGAGCATAGAACAAAAACCTGTTAGGCCATATGATCCTAATACAAAATGACTTTGTAAGGAAAGCAACCCTATACATGCAGACTAGAGACTTTGGCAAAATGTTTATGCTGACTCCCAATGCCCGCCGGCTTTCAGCATTGACTAGTGTGATTTTGCAATCACATGCTCTACAATTGAGCTGTACCCTTTTATCTAGTGTGATTTTGGATTCATAAGTCTACTGAAGCTAGATACACTTCCTTCAGGAGAAAATGACTAGTCTGTTAGTGTCCTTTGGTGGAGCCAGCTTTCACCACTAAAATAAATCAAATAATTCTAACACCTCAAATGCCTGTTTTATAATGGGTAATGTCAAAGACACATTCCAGTAAGAATAGATCGCTGACAAAAGGAGAATGGTCATCTCTAGAGGAATATATTGTATCTATGAGGGGTTTGCAGCCTTGCCTTTAGGACTGTCAATAGAAGCTCTAAAACAAATGTCAATACCAATTTCTAAAATGTGTAAACTCTATGATTCTCTCTCCACCAAGGCAAAACAAGCTGACTTAATTACTAATGCAAGTCTCTAAATTGAGAAACATGATACCATTTGAAAGTCTACAATCCTTTTTCCATAGACCATAAAACGAAAACTGGCAGAAAACAGAAATGCAAAAAGAGAATAGAGTCCCCCAGATTTTTTGAGGTTTCCAAAACCTGGTATGAGAGAGAAAATTTATAAGAAAAATCTCATTTATTAGCATAAAATACTTAAACATCAGCAAACTGTATCTTGCATTATACAAAAACAATAGTATGACCAACTTTGTTTCTTCCAAGGCTGCTTTGGTGTGTGACAATGTATTACTATACTTTGCTTCATTAATAAATTAAAAGAAAATATGCAAAAAAGTACTGGACACTTAATAAACTTTCATGATAAAATTGTTAATAACTTCTAATAGAAAATTAATTATTTAACAAAAATTAAGTACAAAAGACTTACAGGAAATATCATCTGAATAGTAAAACTTCGAATTTTTCCTTTTGAGATCAGGAATGACACAAGGATGCCTGCTTTTATTACTTCAGTGCTATAGTAAACATTCTAGTCAATTCAATAAGACAGAAAGAAAAAGAAAAACAAGTAAAATGTGTAAGAATCAGAAGTGAGAACAGAAAAATGTAATTATTGACAGATAATAAGGTCAAGAATGAGGTTGCAATTGAAAAATACACACAGTCTTAGAGGGCACCAAATGTTCCATGTCTTGATATTTAAAATTATTGCATAACTTTTCACTTTCTAATAATTCACCAAGCTATGTTTTTTGTTTACATATATTTTGTATGTATTATATTTACAATTTTTATTTTTTATGCTAAATAGAAATTACATTTTATTTATTGAGAGTGGCTTGGAGATGGCACTGCTATAACCCATTTAGTATGACCTGAACCTAGGGCTCATTTAATAATGGGTTTGTCTGGTAAATGAACAAAATGCCATCTAAGTAAAAAAACAGTGTTGGGGGGGACAGAAGGAGAGGAGTATGGATTGAAAAGCTAACCTATCAGGTGCTATGCTCACTACCTAGGTGACAGGATTCATACCCCAAACCTCAGCATCACACAATATCCACAGGTAACAAACCTGCACATGTACCTCCTGTATATAAAATAAAAGCTGAAAATTTAAAAAGTGCTCCAACATTCTAGAAAGTCATAAAAGAACCTGCTTATGCACGAGGGCATTCAATACCTGTATGTAATGTAAGATTCCATAAGTCCAAGTACATGTGTCATTAGCCTTTTCTCTGACCTGGAATAGGTGTGTGCTTTCAAGAAGACTTCAGTGTTGTCAAGAATATTAGAGTGTTCTGACCAGCATTTACTGGGCTCTATTTGCCAGACTCTGTGCTAAATATTTCACAATGGTTACCCTTGTATATCTTCATAGCAGAGCTCTACAGCTAATGGCATTATTCTCACCCGCTCCCCATTTACAAATGAAGAAAGTGGAACAGAAACTTTCTGATTTAGTCAAGGTTATATGGTTAGTGGCAGAGTCAGATTTCAAAACCCAGGAGTTTAAGCCTAGAGTTTATGTACTTCAGCACTCTATTTTGCCATAATTGGTAATTGAGGATTCAGCTGCCCTGCCCATTTCTTGTATGTAATTAGTTCAGGAAGATTGGGGGAATGGGAGTGTAATTGAGAATGAACTGATATAAGTTTCCATTAATGTAATCTGTGATCAGCTTTGGATTCAGATAAGGAAAATGAGATCACTCCTTTGGAGATTTGGTTGAGATCCCCGACCACATCTAAGGGATCTCCAGCAAGGTGTGCAATAGAGCAGGGGAGCTAGATATTGTGGGGGAAAAGAATAAGTGCTAAGAATTAGAATGAACAGAGTAGAGTTAGAAAAAATTTCAGAAAACAGCCATTATCGCTAGCATCTTGCTCTAATGAGCTTGTTAGCAGATGAAGGTGTGTGAATGTGCAGTCAGCCTGGCATAGTGCCTGAGTCCGAGAGAGAAATCCTATTTTCTTCATGCCAAGATTGACTCATGGGTCTCATCAGTATTACTTAAACAGTGTTCTCATTTGATGACAGCAGTGTTACCTTTTCTAAGAAATCCCTACTGATTCCCTAATAATGTCTGCTGAGTATTGCATGTAAATTATGAATACATATTTACAATTACAGAAGTTTCCTAATTCCCAGTCTGTAAGCATCAAACTTTTAATAAGGTCTGTAGCGAAGACTCCCATATTCACTCTGATATTTTGAACATAAATTTTCTATATATGTCCCGGATTAACAAGTAAATGAGATACTGTACCCAGTGACTCTCAGTGAATGGATCCTTTTTCAAAGACTAATGATGATAATCTCAAAGAAATATATTTTAGTCATCTAGTCAGTTTAGTCAGAAATTACTGAAATATTTCTCAATGAAGCAGTATCCTCAAATGAAGATGCCCCTCTCCTTCATTTCTTAATAAAATAAGAATCTCTGGGTCCTCTGTATCAGATTTGTTGAAGCTATTGATTTATATTTATAATACATGAAAAATCAGTATTAAATAGGAACTAGCCTCTAACAGCAAACTTTGAGATAAATAGATTGAAAGAAATCGGAAGAAGCCTTTATTGTTAATTTCATGAACGAGAGCCTTGATTTCTTTTCACTTTTAATGTAGTAGGGGATCTTTAATGAGTAAAAAGCATTAGAAAGTGACTATGACTCTTTTCTTTTTTTAAATTTATTTTTTTGTATTATACTTTAAGTTCTGGGATACATGTCCAGAACCTGCAGGTTTGTTACATATGTATACACGTGCCATGGTGCTTTGCTGCATCCTCACCCCGTCATCTACATTAGGTATTTCTCCTAATGCTATTTCTCCCCTAACCCCTCAACCCCTGCTATTCCTCCCCTAGTCCCCACCCCCTGAAAGGTCATGGTGTATGATGTCCCTCTCCCTGTGTCCATGTGTTCTCATTGTTCAACTTCCACTTATGAGTGAGAACATGTGGTGTTTGGTTTTCTGTTCTTGTGTCAGTTTGCTGAGAATGATGGTTTCCAGCTTCATCCATGTCCCTGCAAAGGACATGAACTCATTCTTTTTATGGCTGCATAGTATTCCATGGTGTATATGTGCCACATTTTCTTATCCAGTCTATCATTGATGGCCATTTGGGTTGGTTCCAAGTCTTTGCTATTGTGAACAGTGCCACAATAAACATATGTGTGCATGTGTCTTTACAGTAGAATGATTTATAATCCTTTGGGTATATATCCAGTAATGGGATTGCTGGGTTAAATGGTGTTTCTATTTCTAGATTCCTGAGGAATCGCCATGCTGTCTTCCACAATGGCTAAACTAATTTACATTCCCACCAACAGTGTAAAAGTGTTCCTATTTCTCCAACAATGTCTTACTGATTAATGCCAAAGTTGTCTATCAGATTTCCTGTCATCTGCAAATAGACAGAATTTGACTTCCTCTTTTCCTAACTGAATATCCTTTATTTCTTTTTCTTGCCTGATTGATATATTTTGTTTACCTATCTTTTCTTTCAAATATAGTTTTAGAAATATTTCTTCACAATCTGTGGCCTATTCATTTTCTTAATAGTGTTTTGCTGAACAGAAATTTTCATTTTGCTGATCCATTTTTTTATTGATATTGCTTTCTGTGTCCTGCCTAAGCACTTTTACCTAATCCCAGTTCTTAAAGTTAGTCTCTTGCTTACATCTAGATGCATTGTGGCTTTAGATTTTAGTTGTAGGTCTCATTCATTTTTTTTTATTTGTATACATTTATGGGGTAAAATTGTAATATTTTTACCTGCATATATTGGGGTAGTGGCAAAGTCAAGTCTTTGTGTGTAAAGATCATCAGGATGGGGCCTTGTGCAGTGGCTCACACCTGTAATCGCAGTACTTTGGGAGACTGAGATGGGTTGAACACTTGAGGTCAGGAGTTTGAGACCAGCCTGGCCAACATGGTGAAACCCTGTCTCTACTAAAAATACAAAAAATTAGCTGGATGTGATGGTGGGTGCCTGTAATCCTAGCTACTTAGGAGCCTGAGACAGGAGAATTGCTTGAACCTGGGAAGCGGAGGTTGCAGTGAGCCAAGACCGGAGACCGTGCCATTGCACTCTAGCCTAAGCGACAAGAGCAAAACTGTGTCTCAAAAAAAAAGAAAATCACCAGGATAATGTACATTGCACTCATTAAATAATTTCTAATCATCTAGCTCCCTATGATTACCACATACTTCTGAGTATCCACTGTCTATCACACCACACATCCCATATGTGCACATTATTTAACTTCCACTTACCTGTGAGAACATGTAGTATTTATCTTTCTTTGTCTGAGTTGTTTCACTTAAGGTAATGGTCTCCAGTATCATCCATATTGCTGCAAAAGACATGATGTCAAGCTTTTTTTAAAATAAAATTTATTTTACATTTGGTGCATACCAGATCTGGCATTTCTCCCCATGTTATCCCTCCCTCCCCTCCCCTCCCCCTCCCTCACCACCCCCCACTGTCTCTCCCCTATCCCCACAACTGTCGCCTGTGTGTGATGCTCCTCTCCCTGAGTCCACGTGTTCTCGTTGTTCAACAGCCACTTATTAGCGAGACATACGGTGCTTGGCTTTCTGTTCTTGGGTCAGTTTGCTGAGAATGATGGTTTCCAGATTCATCCAAGTCCCTACAAAGGACACGTACTCATCGGTTTTTATGTCTGTGTCATAATACATGGTATATATGTGCCACATTTTCTTTGTCCAGTCTATCATTGATGGGCATTTGGGTTGGTTCCAAGTCTTTGCTATTGTACACAGGGCTGCAATAAACATACGTGTGCATGTGTCTTTTATAGTAGAATGATTTATAGTTCTTTGGGTATA
Organism: Ateles fusciceps; assembly: GCA_036589455.1. Lineage (NCBI taxonomy): Eukaryota > Metazoa > Chordata > Mammalia > Primates > Atelidae > Ateles > Ateles fusciceps. The sequence goes on from JAZHEH010003273.1 coordinate 541,239, forward strand.
TACCCAATAGTGGGATTGCTGGGTAAAATGTAATTTCTACTTCTAGATCCTTGAGATATTGCCAAACTATCTTTCACAATGGTTGAACTAATTTACACTCCCACCAACTGTGTAAGAGTGTTCCTATTTCTCCACATCCTCTCCACTATCTGTCTCCAGATTTTTTAATGATCACGATTCTAACAGGTGTGAAATGACATCTCAGTGTGGTTTTGATTTGCATTTCTCTAATGACCAGTGATGATGAGCATTTTTTCATATGTTTGTTGGCCTCATATATGTCCTCTTTTGAAAACTGTTTGTTCATATCCTTTGCCCACTTTTGAAAGGGGTTGTTTTTTCTTGTATATCTGTTTTAGTTCTTTGTAGATTCTGGATATTAATCCTTTGTCAGATGGGTAGATTGCAAAAATTTTTTCCCATTCTGTTGCTTGCCTATTCACTCTAATGATGGTTTCTTTTGCTGTACAGAGCCCTAGAGTTTAATTAGATCCCATTTGTCTATCTTGGCTTTTATTGCCATTGCTTTTGGTGTTTCAGTCATGGAGTCCTTGCCTATGCCTATGTCCTGGATGGTTTTGCCTAAGTTTTCTTCTAGTGTTTTTATGGTGTTAGGTTTTATATTTAAACCATTGATCCACCTGGAGTTAATTTTAGTGTAAGGTGACAGGTAGGGGTCCAGTGTCTGCTTTCTGCACATTGCTAGCCAGTTTTCCCAACACCATTTACTAAACATGTAGTCCTTTCTCCATTGCTTGTTTTTACTGGGTTTCTCAAAGATCAGATGGTTGTAGATGTGTGGTGTTTCTTCTGGGGTCTCTGTTCTGTTCCATTGGTCTATGTCTCTGTTTTGGTACCAGTACCATGCTGTTTTGATTACTGTAGCCTTGTACTATAGTTTGAAGTCTGGCAGTGTGATGCCTCCGGCTTTGTTCTTTTTGCTTAGGATGGTCTTGGCTACGTGGGGTCTTTTGTGATTCCATATGAAGTTTAAAGTGTTTTTTTTCCAGTTCTGTGAAAAAGGTCATTGGTAACTTGATGGGGGATAGCATTGAATCTTTGGGCAGTATGGCCATTTTCACAATATTGATTCTTCCTAACCATGAGCATGGAATGTTTCTCCATCTGTGTCCTCTCTTATTTCGTTGATCAGTGGTTTGTAGTTCTCCTTGAAGAGGTCCTTTACATCTTTTGTTAGTTGTATTCCTAGGTATTTTATTCTCTTTGCAGCAATTGTGAATGGGGAGTTCGCTCTTGATTTGGCTCTCTGTTTGTCTGTTATTGGTATATGGTAATGCTTGTGATTTTTGCACATTGATTTTGTATCCTGAGACTTTGCTGAAGTTGCTTATCAGTTTGAGAAGATTTTGGGATGAGACGCTGGGGTCTTCTAGATACACAATCATGTCATCTGCAAATAGAGACACTTTGACTTCCTCCTTTCCTAATCAAATACGCTTTATTTCTGTTTCTTGTCTAATTGCTCTGGCTAGAACTTCCAAACCTATATTGAATAGGAGTGGTGAGAGACTGCATCCTTGTCTAGTGCCTGATTTCAGAGGGAATTCTTCCAGCTTTTGCCAGTTCAGTATGATTTTGGCTGTAGGTTTGTCATATATAGCTTTTATCATTTTATGATACGTTCCATCAATACCTATTGTATTGAGAGTTTTTAGTATGAAATGCTGTTGAATTTTATCAAAGGCTTTCTCTGCATCTACTGAGATAATCATGTGGTTTTTGTCTTTGCTTCCGTTTATGTGATGCATTACATTTATGGATTTGCATATACTGAACTCAGACTTGCATCCCCGGGATGAAGCCTACTTGGTCGTGATGGATAAGCTTCTTGATGTGCTGTTGCAATCTGTTTGCCAGTATTATATTGAAGACTTTTTGCGTCGATATTCATCATGGATATTGGCCTGAAGTTTTTATTTTTAGTTGAGTCTCTGCCTGGTTTTGGTATCAGGATGATGTTGGTCTCATAATATGAGTTAGGGAGGATTCCCTCCTTTTGTATTGTTTGATACAGTTTCAGAAGGAATGGAACCAGCTCCTCTTTGTATGTCTGGTAGAATTCAGCTATGAAGTCCATCTGGACCTGGACTTTTTTCGGTTGGTAAGTTATTGATTCCTGCCTCTACTTCAGCTCTGTTAATGATCCATTTCAGGGTTTCAGCTTCCTCCTGGTTTAGTTTTTGTAGAGTACAAGTGTCCAGGAATTTACCCATTTCTTCCTGGTTTACTGGTTTATGTGAGTAGAGCTGTTTATAGTAATCTCTGATAGTAGTTTGTATTTCTGTGGTATCAGTGGTGGTACCCCTTTTATCGTTTTTTATTGCATCTATTTGATTCTTCTCTCTTTTCTTTTTTATTAATCTGGCTAGCAGTCTGTCTATTCTGTTGATCTTTTCAAAAAACCAGCTCCTGGATTTATTGATTTTTTGAAGGGTATTTTGTGTCTCTATCTCCTTCAGTTCTGCTCTGATCTTAGTTATCTCTTGTCTTCTGCTAGCTTTTGAGTATTTTTGATCTTGCTCCTCTAGTTCTTTCAATTTTGGTGATAGGGTGTCGATTTTAGATCTTTCCTCTGTTCTCTGGTGGGCATTTATTGCTTTAAATTCCCCTCTCAATACTGCTTTAAAGGTGTCCCAGATATTCTGGTAAGTTTTGTCTTCATTCTGATTGGTTTCAAAGAACATCTTTATTTCTGCCTTCGTTTCATTGTTTATCCAGTGGACACTCAGAAGCAAGTTGTTCAGTTTCCAAGTGGCTGTGCAGGATTGAGTGTGTTTCTTGATCCTGAGTTCTAGTCTGATTATGCTGTGGTCTAATAGACTGTTCGTTATGATGTCTGTTCTTTTGCATTTGCTGAGGAGTGATTTGTTTCCAATGATGTGGTCAATTTTAGAGTAAGTGCAATGTGGTGCTGAGAAAAATGTATATTCTGTGAATTTGGGATGGAGCATTCTGTATATGTCCATTAGATCTGCTTGGTCCAGGTCTGCATTCAAGTCCTGGATATCCTTGTTAATTTTCTCTCTCGTTGATCTGTCTAATATTGACAGTGGAGTATTGAAGTCTCCCCACTACTATTGTGTGGGAGTCTAAATCTCTTTTTAGGTCTTTAAGAACTTGCTTTATGTATCTGGGTGCTCCTGTGTTGGTGACGTATATGTTTAGGATAGTTGGCTCTTCCTGTTGCATTGATCCTTTTTCCATATGTAATGTCCTTCTTTGTCTCTTTTGATCTTTGTTGGTTTGAAGTCCGTTTTACCAGAGACCAGGATTGCAACCCATGCTTTTTTTGTTTTCCATTTGCTTGGTAAATCTTCTTCCATCCCTTTATTTTGAGTCTATGTGTATCTTTGTATGTGAGATGGGTTTCTTGAATACAGCACACCGATGGGTTCTGACGTTTATCCAGTTTGTCAGTCTGTGTGTTTTGATTGGTGCGTTTAGGCCATTTACATTAAATGTTAATATTGTTATGTGTGAATTTGATCCTGCCATTTTGTTACTGGCTGGTTTTCTTTCTCATTAGTTGACTCATTTTCTTCATTGCATTTTTGGTCTTTGCCAACAGGTTTGCTTTTGCAGTGACTGGTTCTTGTTCCTTTTCATGTTTAGTGTTTCTTACAGGAGCTCTTGTAGGGCAGGTCTGGTGGTGACAAAATCTCTCAATAATTGCTTGTCTGTAAAAGATTTTATTTCTCCTTCACTTATGAAGCTTAGTTTGGCTGAATACGAGATTCTGGGTTGAAAGTTCTTTTCTTTAAGGATGTTGAATATTGGCCCCCACTCTCTTCTTGCTTGTAGGGTTTCTGCCGAGAGATCTGCTCTGAGTCTGATTGGCTTCCCTCTGTGGATGACCTGATCTTTCTCTCTAGCTGCCCTTAGCATTTTTTCCTGCATTTCAACCCTGGTAATTCTGATGATTATGTGCCTTGGGGTTGCTCTTCTTGAGGAATATCTTTGTGGAGTTCTCTGTATTTCTTGAGTTTGAAATTTGGACTGCCTTCCTAGGCTTGGGAAGTTCTCCTGGATAATATCCTGGAGTGTGTTTTCCAGCTTGGATTCATTCTCCCCGTCTTATTCAGGTACATCGATCAAGTGTAGATTAGGTTTTTTCACATAATCCCATATTTCTTGGAGGCTTTGTTCATTTCTTTTCACTCTTTTTTCTCTTGTATTGCCTTCTCTTTTTATTTCATTGAGTTGATCTTCGACCTCTGATATCCTTTCTTCTGTTGATTGATTGAGCTATTAAACTTGTGTTTGCTTCACGTAGTTCTTCTGCTGTGTTCTTCAACTCCATCAAGTCGTTTATGTTCTTCTCTAAGCTGGTTATTCTAGTTAGCATTTCATCTAACCTTTCTTCAAGGTTTTTGTTTCTTTGCATTGAGTTAGAACATGTTACTTTAGCTCTGAAAAGTTTGTTATTATCCACCTGAATCCTATTTCTATCATTTTTTCGCACTCCTTCTTGGTCAAGTTGTGATCTTATGTTGTTGAGTAGTTGTGATCCCTTGAAGGAGAAGAGGTGTTGTGGTATTTGATGGTTTCACCTTTTTTGCACTGTTTTTTTTCCATCTTTGTGGATTTACCTGGCTGTGGTCAGAGAGCTGCTTGATGAGGTCGCTTGTCTGCCTGTGGGGGGCGCTACTGGGTTTCTAGGGACTCCTTCAGGTTACTAGGGGAAGCTTCCTGTGTCTTTTTTGTTTATGCTGGGAGATTAGGCCCACCTCTTCCTCTTACCTGTAGGCACTGTTGGGTTGTCAAGAACGCTGTCCCTTTGCTACATAGGCCTCCTGTGTTTTTTGTTAAAACATATAGCCCAGTCTCACCCCTCTAGTGGTGGATTGTGCCTTTCCTCCACTGAGCTGCATCATTCAGGGTTCATCTCAGACTGTGGCACTGGCCACATAACCCACTAGAGTCAGAGCTTCAGCCCTCTGGGGTTTGTAGGGGAGGGTAGGGACCCATCCAGCCTCACCCAGCAGTCTCCCCCTTTCAGCTTTCTCTCTCTCCGGTCATGGGGTAAAGGCTGCCCAGCTGCTCCAGCTTACAGCTCCTTCTCTCTCTCTGGGTGGCGGGAGGGGGTGGTAGCTCAGTCTGCAGACTCTTATTCAACTCTGCAATTGTAATTCCTGGCACTTGACTGGCAAAGATCCCCTGTTCTGTGTATTGCTGAGGCTTTGGGGGAAGCGCTGTCTGTATCTGGACTGGAGTACCAGAGGTGGAGCGTCTGACTCGCCAGTCAGATGCACTTTGTTGATGAAGCAGCACCCCCTCCTGCCTCGGTCTGCCTTTAGTGGGTTTTGCTCACCCTCGGACCAGACCCGTTGAAATGCACCTGTTACCTTGGTTGGAGCTAGGAGATCTCTCGGTTTCTGCATCTCTCTCACCGGGTGTTGTGCGCTGGAGTTGTGTCTAATCTGCCATCTTGGATCCTCCCCGCTTCTATCGATGACATGCTTTTTGATAGCCAAATTGTATTCCATTTTACATCTACCTATTGATAGATTAATTAATAACAGCCCTTCTGACTGGTATTAGATGTGCATTTAATTTGCATTTCTCTGATGATCAGTGATGGTGAGCACCTTTTCATATCCTTTCCCCATTATACTGATGATATTATGCTGATTAGTCATAGAAAACAAGAAGTAACAGCTGTTCTAAACTTATTGATAAGACATTTGTATGCTAGAGGGTGGGATATAAATCCACCAAAAATTCAAGGGCCTTCTATCTTGGTGAAATTTCTAGGTCTTTATATTCACCTGCACCGTGAGAGAAAGATGGAATCTTCTATATTTTACTTTCAAGTGTTACATGAGTACATAAAATTAAAAGAATCTGATTCGTGTATAAAACTCTAGCTATCGAGTAGTCTGTAGAAATAAATTGGCTAGCTTTGTAGCAACTGCTTATAGGAAAAAGAGGGGAGAGAAAGGGAAAGAAAAACAGAAGGAAAAAGAAAGAAAGTATGAATACAACAGTCTACAAACTATTTCTTTGTTTAAAAGCATTGTTTAGTAAAAAAGACACTAGGTAAATTTCTTTGGGAGAAATAACTAACTTGATTTTGTCATTTGTTATTCTTTAGTGAGGATAATGAGTTTGAGATTCTTTCTTGAGAAAGAACTGGCATAACAAATTAAAATTTTCTTGCATGCTTTAAAAAATATCTCCAATTTAATTTAGGCCACAGAGAATGCAGTGCAGTGGAATATTTCAAATGAAAGAAGCACACACAAGTAACACACCAAACTCAATTATTTATTATATTTTAATAAATATTTCTTATGTACTTTAAAATATGATGTGTTTTGGTGTAATTGAGTGGAGTGTTTGATAAATTTAAATTACATCAAGTTGGCTAATAATATAACCACTCTAGTTTTCTTTCGTTATTTCTTTTTAAGTGTTTAGGTAACATAATTTTTCACATTGTTTTGCTTTCATCCTATTAGGTCTTTATATTTAAAGTGGGCTTCTTGTGTACAGCACACAGTTGTGTCTTGCTTTCTTGTCCAGTATTATGAACTCAGACACTTTGAAGTCTCTTTAACACTGTGATGTTTAATTTTATGTGTGAACATGACTGGGCCATGCAATGTGGAGATATGTGATTAAACATTATTTTTAGATGTGTCTGTGAAAGTGTTTACAGAAGACACATTTGCATTGGTAGACTAAGTAAAGCCCTTGACTCTCCCCCAATGTGGGTGAGCATTGTAAATTCATTGTGAGGCTAAATGAGAAAAAACAAAAAAAGACAGAAGAAGGTTGAATTCATTCTGTCTGACTGTTTGAGTGAGACTATTTTCTCTTGCCTTAGTGTTCCTGGTTTTCAGGCCATCAGACTTGAACTAGAATCGACACCATTGGCTCTAAAACTGTCAGGCCTTTAAACTATACCACTGACTTTCCTGGGCCTCCAGCTTGCAGACAGCAGACTACTGGACATTTTAGCTTCCATAATTGCATTAGCCAAAACACTATCTATCTATCTATCTATCTATCTATCTATCTGTCAAGTATATCTCTATCAATCTATCCATCCTATTAGTTTTGTTTCTCTGGAGAAACCTAATACAGATTTTGGTACCAAGAGTGGCTGTAGAAGAACAGAATTTTAAGGGTGAGTTTTTGAATTGCTTTGGGAGTTCTAAAATTGGCTCTCTAATTTGATTAGATTTACATATGCTAATTACTTAAGATCCAGTAGTAAGGAGAGTATTGATAGACCATGATGTGAACCAGTAATAAAGATACACAAAATATCTACATTGGATATGGCTAATCAAACCTTCATAAGAAGCAAGGATCTAGGTGATGGTATATATAATGCATTCAAACATTTTTAGAAAATAAACAAAATGCAATGACATTGGTTGTTTTCTCCTAATGCACCTGGAGAGTGGTAAAAGAAAAGAATGAGCTCAGGGATTCAAATCACTAGTTCAAGCACCATACAAATGTGCTGAGGCTCTGTGTGTGCCCTGAAGGAGACCCTGATCCTCTATAGCTTCAGGATTGAGGTTGCTAAGACCTATGTGAAGAAGAGTATTTACTGGGTTGTCTTCCAGGATTTCTATATTTGAGGTCTTACATTAATTCTTAATCCATTTTGAGTTAATTTTTGTATATAGTGAAAGAAAAGGTCCCAGCTTCAGTCTTCTGCATGTGGCTGGCACATCACCATTGATTGAACAGGAATCTTTTCTCCATTGCTTTTTGTCGGTCTTGTCAAAGAAAGATCAGATAGTTGTAGGTGTGTGGCTTTATTTCTGAATTTTGTATTCTGTTTTAAGGATCTACATCTCTTTCTTTTTTATTGCATTTTAGGTTTGGGGGTATATGTGAAGAACATGCAAGATTGTTGCATAGGTACACACATGGCAGTGTGATTTGCTGCCTTCTTCCCATCACCTATATCTGGCATTTCTCCCCATGCTATCTCTCCCCAACTCCCCACCCCCCCCGCTGTCCCTCCCCTATTTCCCCCAACAGACCGCAGTGTGTGATGCTTCCCTCGCTGTGTCCATGTGTTCTCAATGTTCAACACCCGCCTATGAGTGAGAGCATGCGGTGTTTGGTTTTCTGTTCTTGTGTCAGTTTGCTGAGAATGATGATTTCCAGGTTCATTCATGTCCGTGCAAAGGACATCGTTTTTGATGGCTGCATAATATTCCATGGTGTATATGTGCCACATTTCCCCTGTTGAGTCTATCATCGATGGGCATTTGGGTTGGTTCCAGGTCTTTGCTATTGTAAACTGTGCTGCTATGAACATTCGTGTGCATGTGTCCTTATAGTAGAACGATTTATAATCCTTTGGATATATACCCAGTAATGGGATTGCTGGGTCAAATGGAATTTCTATTTCTAGGTCTTTGAGGAATTGCAACACTGTCTTCCACAATGTTTGAACTAATTTACACTCCCACCAACAGTGTAAAAGTGTTCCTATTTCTCCACATCCTCTCCAGCATCTGTCTCCAGATTTTTTTAATGATCACCATTCTAACTGGTGTGAGATGGTATCTCAATGTAGTTTTGATTTGCATTTCTCTAATGACCAGTGATGATGAGCATTTTTTCATATGTTTGTTGGCCTCATGTATGTCTTCTTTTGTAAAGTGTCTGTTCATATCTTTCACCCACTTTAGAATGGGCTTGTTTGTTTTTTTCTTGTAAATCTGTTTTAGTTCTTTGTAGATTCTGGATATCAGCCCTTTGTCAGATGGGTAGACTGCAAAATTTTTTTCCCATTCTGTTGGTTGCCGATTCACTCTACTGACTATTTCTTTTGCAGTGCAGACGCTGTGGAGTTTGATTAGGTCCCATTTGTCTATTTTGGCTTTTGTTGCCAATGCTTTTGGTGTTTCAGTCATGAAGTCCTTGCCTATGCCTATGTCCTGAATGGTTTTGCCTAGGTTTTCTTCTAGGGTTTTTATGGTGTTAGGTCTTATCTTTTAGACTTTAATCCATCTGGAGTTAATTTTAGTGTAAGGTGTCAGGAAGGGGTTCAGTTTCTGATTTCTGCACATGCCTAGCCAGTTTTCCCAACACCATTTATTAAACAGGGAATCCTTTCCCCCATTGCTTGTTTTTGTCTGGGTTGTCAAAGATTGGATAGTTGTACATGTGTTGTGTTGCCTCCAAGGCCTCTGTTCTGTTTCATTGGTCTATATCTCTGTTTTGGTACCAGTACCATGGTGTTTTGATTACTGTAGCCTTGTAGTATAGTTTGAAGTCTGGGAGTGTGATGCCTCCTGCTTTGTTCTTTTTGCTTAGAATTGACTTGGCTATGTAGGCTCGCTTTTGGTTCCATATGAAGTTTAAGGTGGTTTTCTCCAGTTCTGTGAAGAAAGTCATTGGTAGCTTGATGGGGATAGTGTTGAATCTGTAAATTACTTTGGGCTTTATGACCATTTTCACGTTATTGATTCTTCCTAACCATGAGCATGGAATGTTTCTCCATGTGTTTGTGTCCTCTCTTATTTCATTGAGCAGTGGTTTGTAGTTCTCCTTGAAGAGGTCCTTTACACTCTTTGTTAGTTATATTCCTAGGTATTTTATTCTCTTTGTAGCAATTGTGAATGGCAGTTTGTTCTTGATTTGGCTCTCTTTAAGTATGTTATTGGTTTATAGGAATGCTTGTGATTTTTGCACATTGATATTGTATCCTGAGACTTTGCTGAAGTTGCTTATCAATTTCAGGAGATTTTGGGCCAAGTCGATGGGGTGTTCTAAATAGACAATCATGTCATCTGCAAATAGAGACAATTTGACTTCCTCCCTTTCTAATTGGATACACTTTATTTCTTTCTCTTGCCTGATTGCTCTGGCTAGAACACCCAATACTATATTGAATAGGAGTGGTGAGAGAGGGCATCCTTGTCTAGTGCCAGATTTCAAAGGGAATGCTTCCAGTTTTTGCTCATTGAGTATGATATTGGCTGTGGGCTTGTCATAAATAGCTTTTATTATTTTGAGATACGTTCTGTTGAACCTTGTTTATTGAGGGTTTTTAGCATAAAGGGCTGTTGAATTTTGTCAAAGGCCTTTTGTACATCTATTGAGATAATCATGTGGTTTTTGTCATTGGTTCTGTTTATGTGGTGAATTACATTTATAGACTTGCATAAGTTGAACCTGCCTTGTATCCCTGGGATCAAACCTACTTGATTGTGATGGATAAGCTTTTGATATGCTGTTGCAATCGGTTTGCCAGTATTTTATTGAAGATTTTTGCATGTATGTTCATTGTGGATATTGGCCTGAAGTTTTCTTTTCTTGTTGCATCTCTGTCGGGTTTTGGTATCAGGATGATGTTGGTCTTATAAAATGATTTGAAAAGGATTCCCTCTTTAGTATTGTCTGGAATAATTTCATAAGGAGTGGTACCATTTCCTCTTTGTATGTCTGGTAGAATTACTCTGTGAACCCATCTGGACTTGGGCAATTTTGGTGGGTAGGCTATTAATTGCTGCCTCAACTTCAGCCCTTGTTTTTGGTCTATTCAGGGTTTTGACTTCTTCTTAGTTTAGGCTTGGGAGGATGCAAGTGTCCAGGAATTTATCCATTTCTTCCAGGTTTACTAGTTTATGTGTATAGAGTTGTTTGTAATAATCTCTGATGGTGGTTTGTATTTCTGTGGGATCAGTGGTGATATCCCCTTTATCATTTTTTATTGCATCTGTTTGAGTCTTCTCCCTTTTCTTTTTTTATTAATCTGGCTACTGGTCTATTTTGTTGGTCTTTTCAAAAAACCAGCTCCTGGATTTATTGATTTTTTGAAGGGTTTTTGTGTCTCTATCTCCTTCAGTTCTGCTCTGATCTTAGGTATTTCTTGTCTTCTGCTAGCTTTTGAGATTTTTTGATCTTGCTCCTCTGGCTCTTTCAATTTTGATGATAGTGTGTCGATTTTAGATATTCCCTCTCTTCTCTGGTGGGCATTTATTGCCATAAATTTCCCCTCTCAACACTGTTTTAAAAGTGTCCCAGAGATTCTCGTAAGTTGTGTTTTCATTCTGGTTTGTTTCAAAGAACATCGTTATTTCTGCCTTCATTTCCTTGTTTACCAAGTCGACACTCAGAAGCAAGTTGTTCAGTTTCCAAGTGGTTGTGCGGGTTTGAGTGTGTTTCTTGATCCTGAGTTCTAGTCTGATTGCGCTCTGGTCTGATAGACCGTTTGTTATAATTTCTGTTCTTTGGCATTTGCTGAGGAGTGATTTGCTTCCAATGATATGGTCGGTTTTAGAGTAGGTGCAATGTGGTGCTGAGAAAATGTTTATTCTGTGGATTTGGGGTGGAGTGTTCTGTATATGTCTATTAGATCCACTTTGTCCAGGTCTGCATTCAAGTCCTGGATATCCTTGTTAATTTTCTGTCTTGTTGATCTGTCTAATATCTACAGTGGTGTGTTTACGTCTCCCACTATTATTGTGTGGGAGTGTAAATCTCGTTTTAGGTTATCAAGGACTTGCTTTATGTATCTGGGTACTCCTGTGTTGGGTGAATACATACTTAAGATAGTTAGCTCTTCCTGTTGGATTGATCCTTTTACCATTATGTAGTGTCCTTCTTTGTCTCTTTTGATCTTTGTCGGTTTGAAGTCCATTTTATCAGAGACTAATATTGCAACCCCTGCTTTTATTTGTTCTCCATTTGCTTGGTAAATCTTCTTCCATCCCTTTATTTTGAGTCTGTGTGTGTCTTTGTGCGTGAGATGTGTTTCTTGAATACAGCACACCGACGACTTCTGAATTTTTATCCCATTTGCCAGTCTGTGTCTTTTGATTGGGGCGTTTAGACCATTTACATTCAATGTTAATATTGTTATGTGTGAATTTGATCCTGCCATTTTGTTACTGGCTGGTTTTCTTTTCCCATTAGTTGACTCATTTTCCTCATTGCATTTTTGGTCTTTGCCAACGGGTTTGCTTTTGCAGTGACTGGTACTTGTTCCTTTCCATGCTTTGTGTTTCTTTCAGGAGCTCTTGTAGGAGAGGTCTGGTGATGACAAAAATCTTTCAATAATTGCTTGTCTGTAAATGATTTTATTTCTCCTTCACTTACGAAGCTCAGTTTGGCTGAATATGAGATTCTGGGTTGAAAGTTCTTTTCTTTAAGGATGTTGAATATTGGCCCCCACTCTCTTCTTGCTTGTAGGGTTTCTGCCGAGAGATCTGCTGTGAGTCTGATTGGCTTCCCTCTGTGGGTGACCTGACCTTTCTCTCTGGCTGCCCTTAGCATTGTTTCCTTCATTTCAACTCTGGTGAATCTGATGATTTTGTGCCTTGGGGTTGCTCTTCTTCAGGAATATCTTTGTGGAGTTCTCTGTATTTCTTGAATTTAAAATTTGGACTGCCTTACTAGGCTTGAGAAGTTCTCCTGGATAGTATCCTGGAGCATGTTTTCCAGCTTGGATTCATTCTCCCCATCATATTCAGGTACACCCAGCTTGGATTCATTCTCCCCATCATATTCAGGTACACCCAGCTTGGATTCATTCTCCCCATCATATTCAGGTACACCCATCAAGCGTAGATTAGGTTTTTTCACAAAATCCCATATATCTTGGAAGCTTTGTTCATTTCTTTTCACTCTTTTTTCTCTTGTCTTGCCTTCTCTTTTTATTTCATTGAGTTGATCTTCAATCTCCGATATCCTTTCTTCTGCTTGATTGATTCAGCTATTAACACTTGTGTTTGCTTCACATAGTCCTTGTACTATGTTTTTCAACTCCATCAAGTTGTTTATGTTCTTCTCCAAACTGGTTATTCAAGTTAGCATTTCATCTAACCTTTTATCAAGATTTTTGGTTTCTTTGCATTGAGTTAGAATGTGTTCCTTTAGCTCAGTAAAGTTTTTATTATCCACCTTATGAAGCCTGTTTCTGTCAATTCATAGCACTCCTTGGTAAAGTTGTGATCCTGTGTTGTTGAGGAGTTGTGATCCCTTGAAGGGGAAGAGGTGCTCTGGTCTTTGATGTTTATATCTTTTTTGTGTTGTTTTTTCCCAATCTTTGTGGATTTACCTGGCTGTGTTGTCAGGGAGATGCTTGATGAGGTCACTTGTCTGCCTCCCTCCCAGTCAATTTTAATCAATAGCTTAAATCATTTTCCAATGAGCAGTCTGCAGTAGACATATTTTTTCTAGACTTCTTTAGACACTGCCACCGCCACCATCCTGCCCTTGGGAGCACAGCTCCCCACTGGAGATCCAAGCACCGCAGGTCCTCTCTGCAACTACTTCTCCATGCCTGCCTAGCAGCTATGCTTGCAGACATATTTTTTAACTAGAAATGTACAGGACAAGGCTTCAGAGAAAGTCTGAGTTCTTCAGAGCTCCCAACTGCCTGTTAAATTTCCCCCCACTCCACCTAAAGTAAGACTTGAGATGTTGTGTACTCTGCCCATGTATTCATCATTTGTTTCTACCTTCTCATTTAAAGAAAAGGCCAACTGGGGAACCAGACCTTTAAAATGGCAGAAGAGCCACCAGATGCTTAAATTAATATCATCAATCTTGTCTTTGGGTCATAACAGTGAAGAAACAGGCAAAATATAGATAATTGACTGAAAACCATAGATACAATAAGAATATTATACAGTAATAAAAATCAATAAACTATAAACATATACAATAACATGGATTCTCTGGGGAGTAAATATAAAAGCAGTTGTACTGTAATCTATTAGCTCTGTTTCCTGCTACTTAGTGGATATCTCGCTGAGGAGCAAAAAGAGGGCAAATGATCTGGTCTAATCTTTTGAGTGGATCTCTATAAATATAAAGTAATGAATTTGTTTTAAATATTTGTATGGTTTCTATCCTTTAATTTTTAAGATTGTATAGCTTCTCCACGATATTTTTTTATAGTCTATACAAAGAACCAATTCTCATGAAAAGAAAAGCAAGAATAATTCACTGCATTCTATGCATTTGTACTGTTGGTTTCTATTTGATTTCACGAGTACCTATTTTGGGCTTCATATGCGTAAGCTATTGTGTCCCTCATAGCAAGAGAAAGAAAGCATAGTAGGACTTCTGATTTGTAATGTAAAAGATCTTTAAGAGAAAAAAATAGAAAGCCAAATGTAGCTTGAGAAGAATAAATAAGGAGGGGGCCAAGATGGCAGATTAGAAACAGCTACAGTGTGTGTCGGTCATGGAGAGGAATGAAAGGAGCAGCACCTTCGACTGAAATATTCAGGTGCTTGCATTGGGACTGATCAGGGAATCAATTCAACCCACAAAGAACAAAGAAAAGCTGGGAAGGGTGATGGCCTTTCCAGGAGTGACAGTGACATGGTGCCAAGGAACTTCCACCGCCCAAACAAAGGAAGGGGTAAATAAATGTACAACCTCGGGAAATCACACTGCAACCTTTGGCTCAGGAGATCCCCTTGTAAGCCCACTCTGCCAGAGTCTTGGGTCCAACACCCAGGTCTGTGTGGAGTCTCAGCAGAGCACCTGCTCAGTCATACACAGAGACTCAGGTCCTTTACATACAATGGCCCTGGGGTCCTCAACTGCAACTCAGGCAAGGTAGGAGGTCCATACATATCCCTAGGTAGGGAGCTAAACCCACGGTGACAATCAGCTTTGGTATGTGGGCTGCATTTTTAGGGCACCTCACAAGATAAGAGCCACTAGCTTGGAATTCTATTCAGTCACTGGCAACAAGGTAGAGCCTGACTGAGACAGGAGAGTTCCCAGAGGAAAAAAAGGGTAGGCCACCATCTTTCCTGTTTCAACAAGTCAGCCATTCCAGCCTTCAAGCTTTGGAGTGTCCAAAGAGTCTGGACAAGGAAGAGATCTCCCAGCACAGCACAGCTTCTTAACCAAACATGGCCAGACTACTTCTTTAAGTGGGACACCAATCCATTACTCCTCACTGGGCGGGACTGCCCAGCCAGGGCCTCAAGCCATGCCTGCCCATATTCTTTGGAGAGAGCTCTGATCTCTCCCTGGGACAAACTGCCTCGGTGGAATGGTGGGCTACCACATTTGGGGTTTGGACAACTCACCTATTCCAGCCTGTGGGCTTTGGAAAATACAAGATGACCAGGGCAGAGGCAGTTCTCCAGTATGACACAGCTGTTCTGTTGAGATGTGGCCACAGTACATCTTTAAATGGGACCTTAATTCATTTCTCTTTGCTGGATGGATCCTCCCAGCCAGGGCTTCCAGCCACCTCTGCCCATGTTCTATGGCTGACAAAGTTCTAATTTCTCTCTGGGATGGAGTGCCCAGGGGCAAGGTGAACCAACACCTTTGTTGTTTGGACATTTCAGCCAGCCCAGCTTGTGGACCTTGGAAAGCCCAAACTAATCAGGGGTTGAAAGGTTTCCCAACATAGCAAGCTGGTCTACCAAAATGCAGCCAGACTGCTTCTTTAAGCAAGTCCCTGATCCTGTTCCTCCTGACTGGGTGAGAATTCTCAACTGGAGTCTCTAGCCATCTCCTACAGGTGCATTCAGGCTGGCAACAGGTCAGTATTCCCCCTGGGACAGAGCTCCCAGGGGAAGGGGCAGGTTGCCATTTTTGCTATTTTGCAGACTTCACTGGTGATACCTCCAGGTATGGGAAAAACTGTGATGACTAGGGTCTGGAGTGGATCCCCCCAGCAAAATGCAGCAGCCTTACAGTAGAATGGCCAGACTATTAAAAGAAAAGCAAACAAACAACAACAAAAACCCCACCCAAAGATCAGCAACCTCTAATATTGAAGTTAGATAAGCCCACAATGATGAAAAACAGTCAGCAGAAAAGCACTGAAAACTGAAAAAACCAGAGAACCCCCTTTCTTCCAATGACTCCAGCAAGGATTTGGAACTGGACTGAGGCTGAGATGGTGGAAATGACAGAAGAAGGCTTCAGAATGTAGACAAAAATGAACTCACTGAGCTAAAGGGGCACATTGTACCCCAGTGTAAGAAAGCTAAGAATCATGATAAAATGATGCAGGAGGTGATGGGCAAAAATGGACAGTACAAAGACAAATATATCTGGCCTGATATAGCTGAAAAACACACTACAAGAACTTCACAATGCAATCACAAGTATTAATAGCAGAATAGACCAAGTGGAGAAAAAATCTCAGAGCTTGAAGACTATCTTTCTGAAATAAAATAGGCAGACAAGAATAGAGAAAAAAAGAATAAAAAGGAATGAACAAAACCTCCAAGAAATGTGTGATGATATTATGTAAGAGACTGAATATATGCCTGATTGGGGTACCCAAAAGAGACACAGAGAATGGAACCAACTCGGAAAATGTATTTCAGAATATCATCCAGAAAAACTTCCCCAACCTAGCTACAGGGGCCAACATTCAAATTCACGAAATGCAGTAAACCCCAGTAAGATACTGCATGAGAAGATCATCCCTAAGACACATAATCATCAGATTCTCCAAAGCCAAAATGAAAGATAAAATGTTAAAGTCAGACAGAGAGAAAGGTTAGGCCACCTACAAAGGAAAGCCTATCAGACTAAGAGTGGATCTTTCAGTGGAAACCCTACAAGGCAGAAGAGATTGGGGGCAATATTCAACATCCTTAAGGAAAAGAAATTCCAACCCAGAATTTTATATCCAACCAAACTAAGCTTAATCAGTGAAGAAGAAACAAGATCCTTTTCCAAGAAGCAAATGCTGAAAGAATTCATTTCCACCAGAACTGCATTACAAGAGCTCCTGAAGGAAGCACTAACTATGGAAAGAAAAAATGTTACCGACCACTACAAAAAACACACTGAAGTACACAGATCAGTGACACTATGAAGCAACCACATAAACAAGCCTGTAAAACATCAAACTAGTATCATGATAAGGGTATCAAATCCACACATAACAATACTAACTTTAAATACAAATGGACTAAATTGCCCAATTAAAAGACACAGAATAGCAAGCTATATAAAGAAAGAAGATCCATTGTTATGGTGTCTTCAGGATACCCATCTCACATGCAAAGGCACAGATAGTCTCAAAATAAAAGGATAGAGGAAAATTTACCAAGCAAATGAAAAGAAAACAAAGCAGGGGTTGCAAACCTAGTTTCTCACAAAACAGATTTTAAATCAACAAAGATCAATAAAGATAAGGAAAGCCATATATAATGATAAAAGCTTCGATTAAACAAGAAGAGCTAACATCACTCAATATGGGAGCACCCAGATTCATAAAGAAAGTTCTTAAAGATCTTAAAGGAGACGTAGACTCCCATATAACAATAGTAAGAGATTTTAACACCCCACTGTCAATACTAGATAGGTCATTCTCGACAGAAAATTAACAAAAATATTCAGGACCAGAACTCAGCTCTGGATCAAGTGGACCTAATATGTATCTACAGAACTCTCCACCCCCAAACAACAGAATAGACATTCTTTTTATTGCCACATGGCACTTACTCTGAAATTGATCACATAACCGTATGCAAAACACTCCTCAGCAAATGCAAAAGGACTGAAATCATAACAGTCTCTCAGACAACAGCACAGTGAAATTAGAACTCAAGCTTAAAAAATTTACTCAAAATCATATAACTACAATAAATTGAACAACCTACTCCTGAATCACCTTTGAATAAATAATGAAATTAAGGCAGAAATCAAGAAGTTCTTTGAAACTAATGTGGACTAAGATAAAATGTACCAGAGTCTCTGGGATGAAGTAAAGCAGTTTTAAGAGGGAAAATTATGGTACTAAATGTCCACATCAAAAAACTAGAAAGGTCTCAAGTTAACAACCTAACATCATAACTAAAACAACTAGAGAACCAAGAGCAAATAAACCCCCAAGCTGGCAGAACACAAGAAATAAACAAGATAAGAGCAGAACTGAAGGAAATAGATACATGAAAAACCCTTCAAAAGATTAACAAATCCAGGAGCTGAATTTTTGAAAAAATTAATAAAATAGATGGACCATTAGCCAGACTAACAAAGAAGAAAAGAGAGAAGATTCAAATAAACACAATCAGAAATTATAACGGGGATATTACTACTGACCCCACAGAAATAGAAACAACCATCAGAAAATATTACGAACACCTCTATGGACATAAAGTAGAAAATCTACAAGAAATGGATATATTTCTGGACATCTGCACACTTACAAGACTGAACCAGTAAATTTCTGTTGAATCCAAGAATAGACAAGTAATGAGTTCTAAAATTGAGGCAGTAATAAATATCCTACCAACCAAAAAAGGCTTAGGACCAGATTCACAGTTGAATACTACCAGAGGTACCAAAAAAAAAAGGGGGGACTCCTCCCTAACTCATTCTATGAGACCAGCATCATTCTGATACCAAAACCTGGCAGAGATACAACAAAAATAAATAAAATTTTAGGCCAATATTCTTGATAAACATCAATGTAAAAATCCTCAACAAAATAGTGGCAAACTGAATCCAGTAGCACATCTTAAAGTTTATTCACCACTACCAAGTAGGCTTCAACCTCAAGATGTAAGGTTGGTTAAACATAGGCAACTCAAAAAATGTGATTCCTCGCATAAACAGAACTGAACACAAAAAATACATAATTATCTCAATAGACGCAGAAAAGGCCCTTTGATAAAGTTCAACATTCTTTCATGTTAAAAACTCTCAATAAACTAAGTATTGAAGAATCATGCCTTAAAATAATAAGAGGAATATATGACAAATCTATAGTCAATATTGTATTGAATGGATAAAACCTGGAAGCATTCCCCTTGCAAACTGTCACAAGACAAGGTTGTTCTCTCTCACCACTCCTATTCAACAAAAGATTAAAAGTTCTGGCCAGGGCAATCAGGCAAGCAAAATAAATAAATGTATTCAAATAGGAAGAGAGGAAGTCAAACTGTCTTTGTTTGCAGATGATTTGATCCTATATCTAGAAAACCCTTTGTCTCAGCCCAAAATCTTCTTAAGCTGATAAGCAAATTCAGCAAAGTCTCAGTATACAAAATCAATGTGCAACAATCACTAGCATTCCTATACACCAACAGGCAAGCCTAGAACCAATATGCGAATGCACTTCCATTCACAATTGTCACAAAAAGAATAATATACCTAGGATTACAGCTAACCAGGGAGGTGAAAGATTTCTACAAGGAGAACTACAAAACACTTCTCAAAGAAATCAGAGATGATATAAAACAATTGGAAAGACATTCCATGCTTATGGATAGGAAGAACCAATATCATTAAAATGGCCATACTGCTCAAAGCAATTTATAGATTCAATGCTATTCCTATCCTTAGATTCTTCACAGAACTCGGAAAAGCTATTTTAAAATTAATATGGAACTAAAATGGGCCTGAATAGCCAAGGAAATCCCAAGAAAAAGAGCAAAGTTGGAGCCACCATGCTACCCTACTTAAAAATATACTACAGGGATATGCCCACCAAAACAGCATGGTATTGGTACAAGAACAGACACATAAACAAATGGAACAGAATAGAGAACCTAGAAATAAGACCACACACCTATAACAATCTGGTAAGAGAACTGGTTAGCCATATGCAGAAAATTGAAACTGAACTCCTTCCTTACACCATATACAAAAATCAACTCAAGATGGATTAAAGAGTTAAATGTAAAACCTCAAACTGTAAAAACCCTGGAAGAATACCTAGGAAATATTATACGCGACATAGGCAAGGGCAAAGATTTTATGATGAAGACACCAAAAACAATTGCAACAAAAGCACAAATTGACAAATAAGATCTAATTGAACTAATGAGCTTCTGCCCAGCCAAAGAAATTATTAACAGAGTAAACTGACAATCTGCAGAATGAGAGAATATTTTTACAATTTAAGTATCTGACAAAGGTCTAATATCCAGCATCTACAAGGAACTTAAACGTATTTGCAAGGAAAAAAAAAACCATTAAAAAATGGACAAAGGACATGAACAGACACTTCTCAAAAGCAGACATAGATGCGGCCAACAAACCATGTGGAAAAACCCTTGACATTTCTGATCATCAGAGAAATGCAAATCAAAACCAAAATGAAATACTAACTCACACCCTTCAGAATGGCTATTACTAAAAGGTCACAAAAATGCCAGATGCTGGTGAGGTTGTGGAGAAAAAGGAACACTTATACACTGTTGGTGGGAGTGTAAATTAGTTCAACTATTGTGGAAGACAGTGTGGCAATTCCTTAAAGACCTAGAGGCAGAATACCATTTGACCCAGCAATCCCATTATTGTGTATCTCCCCAAAGGAATGTAAATAGTTCTATTATAAAGACATATGCACACATACGTTCACTGCAGCATTATTCACAATAGCAAAGGCATGGGATCAACCTAAATGCTCATCAATGATAGACTGGATAAAGAAAATATGGTATGTATTTACCATGAATACTATATAACCATAAAAAGGAATGGGATCTTGGATGGAGCTGGAGGCCATTATCCTTAGCAAACTAACACAGGACCAGAAAACCAAATACTGCATGTTCTCACTTATAAATGGGTGCTAAATGATGAGAATACATGGACACATGGCAGGGAAAAAACACACACTGGGGCCTCTCAGAGAGTGGTTGGTGAAAGAGGGAGAGGATCAGGAAGAGTAGCTAGTGGATGCTAGGCTTAATACCTGGGTGAGGGGATGACCTGTACAGCAAATCATCACAACACACATTTACCTCTGTATTGAACCTGCACATCCTACACCGCTGAACTTAAAAGGTAACATTTTTTAAAGAAAGAAGCATAAATAACGTGTTAATTTTTAACAATGAGTTAGCATTCCCATCCTCTTCCAGGTAAGCATGAAAAGCTTCATGGAAAGGGTAATATTTCATACACACCTTGAAGAAAGTTATTATTTCAATTGCAAGTGATTTACAGGTGAGTTGCAGTAGTGGGGGGATTGAGAGAGCTATATGAACAAAAACATACACCTGACAAAAAAGGAAAGCAGTAAGAAAAGGAAATCAGTAATATTTCACTAATTATTGGAATGTGTTATGGATAAAAATGCCAGATATAGGTGATGGGGGAGGAAGGCAGTAAATCACACTGCCATGTGTGTACCTATGCAACAATCTTCCATGTTCTTCACATGTACCCCCAAACCTAAAATGCAATAAAAAAAATTAAAAAAAATGACTTTAAATGCATATTACCAAATATTAAATGCTAAATGATGCTAAAATGGTATGATCTCATAGTGTCCATCAGTTAGCTTGGGAAGGTATGAAAATAAGCAAGAGTATGGATGTTTTGTGACTCAAAAGTACAGAACTCTCCTGGTAACTCACTTAGGCTGCAACACAGGTTCCATTAAGAGAATCATGAAGGAAGAATCTCCAGAGTTAAACCAAAAAAGTTTTTTTTTTTTTGCAAAAGATCTCAAATAAATAAGAGTGAATAATTACTAGTTGAGTAATATATATGCATAGTATACAATCTGTACAGACATGTAAACAAACATATCTGTATGTATATATTTAAATCTAGATACATGTGCCACACATGTATATAATCTGCTAGCAATGACAGTCCATTAAAAGTTAATTAACTAGGATATGAATTAATTAGACTTATATGAGCAAATTATCTGGCAGCACTGTTTAGGAAATAAGACACTGTAAAGGGATAAGGGAAATAGTAACTAGAGTCATGGAAAACAGACAGGTGAGTTGTTTTAGGTTGGGGACCTGGGTGATATCAGTAGGAATAAGATGAAATTTTAGTGTTGAAAGAGGAAGGGTGGGGTGACCTGAAGATAGATCACTCATAATACAAGAGGAAGTAGTGTGAGGGAAGCTTAAATTTAAGAACTTTTGAGTCAGAAAAACATCCATATTCTTGCTTATTTCCATACCTTTCCCAGCAACCCACCGGACATTATAAGATCATATCATTTTAGCATTATTTGATCTTTGATCATATGCATTAAAGTCATTTTTTATCCATAACACTGTCCAATAATTATTGAAATATTACTGATTTCCTTTTCTTACAGCTTTCATTATTTTTGTAATCTAGAAAAGTGATACCATTTACTTTCTGTTCTTCCATTTTTCTTCTGTATATCTATGCTAACTTAATTTTTAATTATCTGTTAGCATTCTGAATTTGTTAGAAATGTGAGTCTTTTCATGTTTTCCAGTATCATATAAATATAAGTGTAAAAGGCTTTCGAAGGCAACATAAATAAAGAGAGGCAACTTGTCTCATCTTATTACTCATAGAAATGAACAAAGATAAAAGTACCCTCTTAGAATTTGGCCTTGCCTTGAAAGTTTTAATTCACTTCTCAGTTTATGATTGCATTTCCCATTCTATTTATTGCTTCAAGTGATATAGTAGTTAAATTTTTATAAGAAATGAAATTCACCATTTCCAATTGTCTAGAGTAAAAGACCTTTTGAGAGATAGCTGATTCTCTGAGATCTTTATCTGCTCAAACACAAACCTGTCACCACAACGCGGTTAAATATGAGGTGTCTCCAGACTATAAAATTCAATCAGCTGTATTGTATTTCCTACTCAAATATTTTTGAGAGGAACTACAGTAGTTTACCACTTAATGCATTTATAAAACCACATGAAGGGCATTTAAGCATGTAAATACTTTCATTTGTTTTCTACTTTGATTATTCCAATATGACATGAACACCTGTTTAAAACTCCTTGTATACTTTTGAATAATACACATAAATATTTTAAGAAGTTTATTAGGTATAAAACCTTAAGTAATTAAAATGCTAAGACAATCATAACTACAAAAACTTTCAACACTTAACAAAACACAACCTTATCTAACCTGAGAAATTCTAAATTTTTACTAAAAATGAGAGATATTGCTATGATCTAAATTTTTACTAAAAAAGAGAGATATTGCTATGAGATCTAAACATTTCTTTTTACCATTTTTGTGAATGAATCTATTACTTGCTTATTCCTCAGACTGTAGATAACTGGATTTAACAAAGGAATTATGACTGTATAAAACAGAGAATCTATCATATCTTGATCATCTGCTTGTGGAGACACAGGGCGCACATACATAAAGAGAAGGGGGCCATAATATAAAGAGACAGATAAGAGATGAGCTCCACACGTGGAAAAGGCTTTCCTTATGCCTCTGACAGACTTCTTTTTAGGACTGTATAAAGAGAAAATGTGTAAGAGTTAAGAACTGTCACAATGGTGAATACCTGAATTAAGCCAGACAAAATAAAAACCATTAGAAAATTAATAGAAGGCTCAGTACAAGAAATCATAAACAATGGTATAATATCACAGTAAAAATGATGTATTATGTTGGAATTGCAGAAGGTTAACCTAAATATAAGGACTTCATGAATTAAGACATGGAGGAAGCCACCTAAAAATGACAAGACTAACAGCCGTAAGCATAGTCTGTTATTCATGATCACCGGATATAGTAAAGGTTTGCATATGGCTACATAGCGATCATATGCCATTGTTGCCAAGAGAAAACATTCTGTAGTTCCACCAAATGCAAAAGAAAAAAACTGAATCATGCATTCAGGCAAAGATATTATCTCGTTTTTGGCCAAGAAATTAACTAACATTTTGGGAGTTACTGTGGAAGATATCCAAGCATCAACAAAGGCTAAACTCCCAAGAAGTAAGTACATGGGGATGTGAAGTTGTGGATCATTCCAGATAAGAACAATCAGACCAAGGTTCCACACAATAGTGATGAGATATATCACCAGGAACACCAAAAACAGGGGCATTTTCCACTCTGGTTGATATGTAAGTCCTGTGAGAACAAATTCTGTCAGCAATGTTGCATTATCCTGTTCCATGTCCTCATTAGATATCCCTGAAATAAAATGCAGTAAATGTAAAAGAGCATTCACGAAGATTTATAAAGCAAGTAGTGGGGGAGAGAAGTTGATATAAAAACATACTCATTACAATACCCTTTTAATATTCTTTCATATTTCTGTAATAGATGGAAATTGTATTGGGAAATGGAAAAAATCAAAATAAATGCAATTATTTTAAATCTAAAAGTGTGATCAAATATTCTACTTGTAAATGCCTCCCAGATGACAGAAATGTGGGTAATATGTGTTAACTTAAGAAAATCACAATTTGCAAATTTAGAAAATGAGAGAAGACTTATTTCTTATAAGCGGTTACAGTCTGCAAGATGGCCATCAAGTAGGCTGGGAAGTGTTCCTCTGGCCAAGACCAGAGACAGGCGCTTCCAAGGAGGAGGGCTTGAAGTAGTAGCTTTAAGTTAAATAGGTTGGCTAAATATACATATTCAACAGGTTACAAGAGGATCTATGAGTATTCATGAAGGTGGTCCTGGCACATATATACTGAAAAAACATGTATGTAACATACAACCCATGCTCACTTTAAAGTGGATATAACATTTAAATATAGGCCCTATACACCAAAAGGCCTTCTCAGGACATGAAGGCACATAAATGCACTGTTTCTGTAAACCAGCCAGAACCAGTCCATGGTCAGTTTTCTTCTTATCTGGAGAAAGTTACTGAAATCAGTCTCTTGTCCAGTCAAAGTAGTGGTTATGTCTGGTAGCCAGGGTTCAGTTACTGAGCATCTGATGCAGCTGCAAATTGTTTTAATCTTGCTTATCTTGAGATCACTGTCTGTTTAGCTGCTAGAGAAAAAGAAAAACCTTGTGCCAGTTGGAACACAGTTTATTTTTTAAGTGCAGAGGTGCCTGACTTAACCCTTGCCTGGTATGGCCTTAGGTTCTGTTTATAATTTGGAATCTTATTGTCACAAAGAGTATGTTCTGTCAGTCTTATAATCTCTATCTTTAACATTAATGCTGGTGAGTTGTGCATTTAAACTGCAAAAGAGAGTCAGTATAACAAGGCACACCTGACCTCCCACCCTGTCATGGCTGGGAACTAAATCATCAAGATTTTTCTGGAGACCTGTGGGCCAAGAGGGGGTTCATTCTATTTCTGGGGTCTTAGGATTTTATTTTAAGATTACAAGTGCCTCGTTCATGTGTAATATAATCTTTTAAATAACATGGAGGGTGAAGAAATAGATTATAAAGCATTCAGAATGTAGTGTCACTAGGACTTAGCCACATATTTGATAGAAAAGTAATATTCAGTGGAGGAAAAAGGAGTCACTTTGTGAGTAGGTAGATTATCATCCAAAATAGAGACTAAGAACTCAAATGCATTGACAAGTTTGTAATATAAGGATGCTTTGAACATGTAGGTGAGGTATTTAGTATTAGTAATATAATTCTACTAGAGTGATAGAAATACTAATCTGGGAGTCATTGGAGTAGTTGAAGGCATAGTAACGGATGTCTTACCTATTGGAGAGTAAGTTAATAAAAGAAAAGCTTAGCACTAAAAACACTTGATAGTATAATGACCTAATTTCCTTTGGGTATATACTCATTAATGGAAGCTTTGGGTCAAATGGTAGCTTTGTTTCAAGATTTTGAGAAATCTCCAGGTGGCTTTTCACAGTGGCTGAACTAACGTATTTCCACCAATAGTGTGTAAATATTTTCTTTTATTCACAGCCTCATCAGCATGTGTGGTTTTTTGACTTTTTAGTAATAGCCATTATGACTGATGTGAGATGGTGTCTCATTGTGACTTTAATTTTCATTTCTCTGATAATTAATGTTGAGCATTTTTTTCATGTGTGTTGACTGCCTGTGTGTCTTCTTTGAAGAAGGATCTGTTCATGTCCTTTGCTTGTTAATGGGGTTAAATTTCTTTTGCTTGTTGATTTGTTTAAGTTCCTTATAGATTCTGGATTTTATTCCTTTACTGAATGCATAGTTTGTAAATATTTTCTTTCATTCTGTAGGTCATCTGTGTACTCTACTGATGGTTTCTTTTGCTGTGCAAAAGTTGTTTAGTTTAATTCGGTCACACTATCAATTTTTGTTTTCATTGCAATTGCTTTTGAGGACTTAGCCAAAAATTCTTCTCTAAGGCCAATGTTGAGAAGAATATTTCCTAGGTTTCCTTCTAGGATTTTTACATTTTGAAGACTTAAATTTAAATATTTAATCCACCTTGAGTCAATTTTTGTATATGGTGGAAAAAAGGGTCCAGTTGTATTTCTCCATATACGACTAGCCAGTTATCCCATCACCGTTTGCTAAATAAGGGATCCTTTCCCTATTGCTCCTTTGTCAGCTTTGTTGAAGATCTGATTATTGCAAGTGTGTGACTTAATTTCCGAGTTTTCTACTCTGTTCCATTGGTCTATCTGTACTAATACCATGGTGTTTAGTTGTTAAAGACACATCCACTCATATGTTCACTGATACACTATTCACAATGGTAAACACATGCAATCAATCTAGGTGCCCAGCAGGGATGGATTGGATTTTTAAAATGTGGTACATATATAACATGGAATACTACACAGCCATAACAAATAATTAAATCATGTACTTTGCAGCAGCATGGATGCAGCTGGAGACCATAATCCAAAGCAAATCAACACAGGAACAGAAAACCAAATGGTATATGTTCTCATTTACAAGTGGAAGCTAAACATTGGACACACATGGACATAAACATGAGAACATAGACACTTTGGACTAGTAAATGAGAGAGAGAAGGGAGAATGAGTGAAAAAACTCTCTGTTGGGTACAGTGTTCACTACCTGCATGCAATACACCCATGTAACAAGCCTGTATAAATACTTTCTATATCTAAAATAAAAGTTTAGTCTTTTTAAAAGAAAAAAAAAAACTTGAGAAGTTATATTGAAAGGTAGAGAATGGATGTCATTTATTAGATGGCCAACATCTGATACTTTTTTCTCCAACATGGCTCTTAGTGGCAGACAGATGATTTGATCTTGATATGTATAAATCAAACTCACCCAACCTAGATTTGGATGTAGAGAGATGGAGACAAATATACATGGATAATAAAAAAAAAAAATTAGCACAAAGACAGTTGAAGCAAAAATATCAAGAACTCAGCACATGCATCTTGCGTTTAGAAAACAATGGTCCAGATAATATAAGCTGTGTCATTGGCAGTTCAGCAGCAGAAATAACCACACTCATGAAGCTACTGTTGGAACAGAATTTTGGTTGTTGACTGGCTGCCTTGCTTCCTTCTGTTTCTGTCATTCGAAGGAGAGATGAGGGAGAAAACAGAAAAGGATATTAAGCAGAAGGATCAAGGGAAAGAGCAGGAGGGAAACTAGAGAGTTAAGCATTGGGGACATAAAGGGAGGAAAGATACAAAGCATAACAAAGTGAAATACAGGGCCAAATGCCAAAATAAATGCTGAGGTAGGACAAAAAGTGAAGGAAAATCACTGTGCTGAGAAAGTACATGACTTTTAGTGGCTTTAGGGAGAGCAGTTTCCCTTATGCAATAGAATAAATGTCAGCAAATAAGTGAATGGGAAACACATGGCAAAACAGTGAGGTGATGAAAAGTATTACTCTATGTAATGTGGAGAACTGTTATTATTTGTCTGCTGCTCATAGACTAATTTAATATTTTTTCCTGTAGAATATTTAAGAAAAGTTCTCAAAAAAATAGACAAGATAGAGGAGAGCAAGATATTTAGAGGAGAAAAGGGACAGAAATAATAGAAAGGGAAATTTGTATGGCTGAAAATAAAACAGGAAGGAAGAAGAAAAACAGAGATTAATTATGGCATAGAAGAAAAATAGAGACTAATTATGAGTAATTGCAAAAAAGACAAGCCAAAGAATGAGACAGAAAGGAAGTATCAGAGATACATAGAGGCAAGTAAAGGGAAAAACTCAGAAGCTTGGGTTGAACGTGTGCATTAACTCTGATGTTCATGAATGCCACAGAGAGCTTTGAGAGTATTTTCACTTCCTTTTTTAAAGAATTCAGTTTGTTTTCCTATGGAATTTGTCTATGATAAAGAGATTTTTACTTGAAATTTTACCCATAAATTTTCTGTTGTACATGACTATATTGGCACTGTCTGAAAGTTTATTCCATATTCAAATGTTGCTATATCTTTATTATTATGGAGCTTAAAATGAAACTTCTCAAGAAATCTTGCTGATATTGAGGGCACTTTATTCTCCATCAGCATTTTGTCTGATTGCTTGTTTTTCAGCAGAATATTTAATTCTGAGTGTTGGGGACATAAAGAGGAAAGCTACAAAAAACGACACCATGACTGGATCCTGAGACAAACTATATAAAGAACAAAGGGCAATAATTCCACTTGTTAAGTAAATTTTATATAACTGGTTTATTCCATTCAAACCCAATTCACAATATAATAAAAAATCCTCCAAGTCAATTTATATGCATACTTTAAAAAATTATAAATGTCAAAAAGGTAGGGAAGTATATTTGCTGCATATTTTCTGAGATGTGTACATATGAATTAGTATTTTTAGTATTATTTATAAATAAAACACTCAATAAAAATATATTTATTTCTATTCACTAATTCTATATATTTATTTATTTGCCTATGTTTAATATGATTAATGAAATTATTTCCATAGGTACTGATGATATAGAGAAGGAAATATTTAATTAACAGATCTTAAAAGTTTTAATGAGAAATGTGACTACACAGAATAAACCTTTATATCAGAATGATGAGAAAGATTTCTTATAAAAGAATGGAAATGAATTGAAGCTTTAAACCCAGTTTTAAAACATATAATGTTCTAGTTAAAAAGAATTTATATTACAAAATCATTAGAGTTGGATTTAAAAGATAATATAGTAGGGTTTAAAATTTTATTTTCTAGTTATTTTGCTTATCTAGATTTCAGATATGATTTTAGAAATAGATTTTAGCTACTTTGCTTACCTAGATAATAAAATAGAAAGATGATTCACTTCTTTTGTTCCATTTGCCCCTGGCAATTTAGGTATGCTGTAAACCAAAAACAAACTTATTATAAATTAAATAGCAATTTAGACTTTCATTAAAAATGATAATATGATAAACTAATTTCTCTCTTACCAATATTATAAGAAATTGTGGAAATCCTTCAAAAGTGCTAAGCTTTCTAACGCATAGAAAAATACATAATAGAACAGAAATGGCAATAACACAGGTAGGAATTCTTTGCACACTGATTCATTTTGGAGGCTTCATTTTCAATCTTAGGAAAATGTTGTTTATATAAATTTGCTTTCAACACAAGGGTTTACCAATTGTATCTCTTCATTTTTGCCAGGAGATGATGGTGTAGAGAACTGTAATTCCCCTAAGAACACCTTAGGATTCCCTATAGGATAAAGTGAAGATCTTTAACAGGGCATTGTGGATTTAGGTGTGTATGAGAAATCCAGATTATCCTACAGGGTATACAAAGCTCAGAATGGTAAACTCTAAGTCATTGTAGCCAGTTCTGAGTTTAACAATAGAAATTACACTTTATGCCACTATTTTCCACAAGTGATGTTTCTGACATTTCATGAAAACTTCAGTTTGCATACAAAATTGGATGCTCTGAATGCTTTGATTAACATGATCTTACCTGAGCTAGTTAAAACATGACTTTAATAAAGCTGAAGATCAAGATTTCTTTCAGAAGCCAACTCCAACTGAAGTTGTCCTCCTCATGCAAACTACAGCTTAAATTCCAGACATAACAGTTTAGCTTCCAGATGAGCTGATATCTGATGAGAAATTCTACTAGACAAAGTAATCTTGCAACTTATCGCCACCCAGTTCGGGATGTAGTTATGTTTTATAATAAAAATGTTATCATAGGAGCGATTGGGGAGGTTAGGAGCCTTGTAACTTCTGGCTGCAAGACTCCTGTGCTGTAATTTCTAACTTTGTGGTGGTTATGTCCATGATTATGCTAAATGTCATGCCCAGGGTTAGGTTCCAGTCCATGCTGAGGTCTGAGAGGAGTGGGTGGATGGCAGATAGATGAAAGAACACTTGGAGAAACTGTAGGTAGGTGAAATGTAGTTTTATTCAGCAGCTCTCTCTTCAGCAGCTCTCTTACACTGTCTTTCTGTCAGCTGTCTGCTCTGGCTCTGCAGCTTCTACTGCCCTCATCCTGCTGCTGCACTTCCTGCCCTACAAGCTGCACTCCCTGGCCTCTTTCCTTATGGGGGAGAGCAGCTTAACTCTTTCCCTCTGAGCACAAGCCAGTTCCTAGCTCCCTCCTGCCAACCTTCAAGGAAACTGGCTCTCTCTTGCAGGAGTCAGTAGTGTTACTCTCTCTGACAGGGGTCAGTAGTGTTACTCTCTCTCTCTGGGTGCATGCAAACTGAGCTTGTACAGTTTCAGCAGGGCAGTTATACCTTTTTCAAACAACAGTATCTCCAAGCCAAGTATGAGCTTATAAAACCAGGTTATAGTACAAGTGGATTTAAATGCCTGTGCTTCAAACTCATGGAGGCCTAGATGTTTGCCTTGGCCTAATTCTTGACCAAAGCACATCCATGTACCTTATTTTGGCTAATTGGTTAGTTTTACAAAGGACGTTTTGTTCCCAGAGAAGGAGGGAGTTTTTGCGAGGGGCAGTTATCATGTTTATTGAAACTGTAATCTAGTTCAACTATAAACTAAATTGCTCCAAAAGTTAGTTCAGCCTACATCCAGGAATGAAGAAGGACAGCTTGAAGGTTTGATGTGCTGTCTCATTTTCTTATGTCAGATTCACTATTATAAGTTTCCTATGTGAGATTTTTCTCATTTTTATAATTTTTGCAAAGAGAGTGTCATCTATATTTCTGGGTATTATCCCTTACCTCATAAACCCGAATCTACTAAATCTTTTGCTCAGTTATGTTTTCACTCCTAATAATAAGACACTAGGCAAATGCCTTATAAAGTCACTTTCTCAGATCAACCAGGCCTGCGTTTTTTAAACTACTTTTACATGTTGGTCAAAATCTGGCTAAACCTAGGCAGAGCCTGAGACTTTCCATGATCTCTGCCCTGCAAGGCTTTTCTCCTCCTTGCCAGCTCCCATTTCAAAGACTCTTCTTGATCTTGTGAGCAGAGGTCGCCTCCCTTCTCAGATATCTTTGCATAAGCCTGCTTTATGAGACCCTCATGCAGTCTCCATGTTGAGAAGGCATTCGTGGGACCAGAGCAGTATTGCCTGGTCTGCAAGCACCCTTATGTGTTCCCTGGTGTTAATGTGCTCTTGGACGGTCTTTACCTTATACCTTCTGTTGCCACTTGATTTCTAATTAACTGCACCAATAATATAGTTTAGTTTGGTGTATAAACTTCAGTGTACTCTGAGCCAAGCAATTATTTAGCTAGAATTAACATAGGTCTCCCCCGGCCATCTTGACCCACAGATGATACTGCCAAAATTAACTTGTATTCAAACTCTATTTAATAAGCTTATAGAAGAATATATGCTTATATAAATTAAGGATTCCTTAAACTCTTAGAACAGCAAAAAATAACTAAAAAAGTTTTCAAGTTCACATGATCTAGGATAATTCTAGTAAATAAGAGCTATTTTAAGTTGTTGGTTTAATTAAAATAGACACCTCTTTAGAGTTTTTCACATTAAATATAATACAAAAACACAATTTTCATTCAATATGGGTTTGCAAGTCAAATAAGTTGAGACTATCTTTACCTGAGGTTCAACCTAAGACAAAATGTGAAAATTCCTGCTTCATATATATCAAGCATATCAGTAAAACAAGAAACTCATGTACTTGACTTTTAAGTTTTTGCTTTCATGATAACTGACCTGCATGTGCTGTAAATATAGTTAACAAAAAAATAATGTGAGATGTTGGCTACCTATGTCTACTGTCTCTTTGAATTTTCATGCATAATGAACACATAGTTGTTAAGAACAAGTGAATTAGGACCAGTAGGTGAAGCAAGTTGGCAGAATTAAAGGCTCCACTAATCATCCCCTTACAAGGACCTCAATTTAACGACTATCTACACAAAAAAACACCTTCACGAGAACCAAAAATCAGATGAGCACCACAGTACCTGTTTTTAAACTTATATCACTGAAAGAGGCACTCAAGATGGAAGAAAAGTTTTGAATCTCCAAAGTTACCCCTCCACCACCCCTCAGCACTGTCAGCCTGGTGTAGAAAGTGTTTTTGTGTGGAAGCAAAGGACAGGAATTGTTGAACTCAGTGCTGTCCTATTAGAACTGAAAACTGAACAAAACTCAGCTGATGCCTGTTCACAGAGAATCCATTTAAACCAGCTCTAGCCAGAGAGAAATTGCTGATCCCAGAGTTAAGAATCTGAGTGCCTGCAATCCTAACCACCACAGGCTAAAGTGCTCTGGTGCACTAAATAAATTTGACAAACATTCTAGGCCACAAGCACCGAAAATGCTAGGCAAGTCCTAGTGCTGACTGGGTCCAGAGTCAATGGACTGAGGAGGCACATCACCTGAGATATCAGCCAGGATGAGTAAGTGGTAAGAGCATTTCAGCCTTGTCCCTGCACTAACCCCAGGCTTCACAGCTTGTGCATCCAAAACAGATTCTTTCCTTCCACTTGAGGAGAGGAGAAGGAAACATGAGGGGGACTGTGTTATGCATCTTGGATACTAGCTCAGCAACAGAAAGACAGGGCACCAGTAAGAGTTGCTGGGCCCCCTTTCCAGGCCCCAGCTCCCAGACAAAATTTCTAGACACATCCTTGGCCAGAACAGAATCCATTGCCCTGAAAGGAGGAATGGAGTCCTAACAAGACTCATCACCTGCTAACAGAAGAGCACTATAAATAACCAGCAGCAATACCCAAGTTCTACACTGAGGACCTTGGGAGAGACTCTGAGACTTGCTCACTTCAGGTGAGACTTAGCATGTTCCAAGCTGTGGTAGGTATGAGGCAAGACTCCTTCTGCTTGAGAAAAGCATAGGAAAAAGTAAAGGGGGATTTGTCTTGCACCTTAGGCACTGGTTCAGCCATGGGGATAGAGCACCTCAAGTGGGTTATGGGGTTTCTGATTCAGGGACTTGGCTCCTGGAGAGGATTTCTGGATCAGCCCTGGCCTAAAGGGGGAGTTCAATGCCCTGAAAGATAAGTCCCAGGGCAGGCAGCACTCACCACAGCTGACTTAAAAGCCCTTAGGCCTTAAGGAAATATTGGTGGTAATCTGGTAGTACTGCTCATGGGCATGTAGTTTTGGTCATGGTGTGAGCTTCTTCTGCCTTTGGAAAGGAGAGGGAAAAGTGAGAAGACTGTGTCTTGTGGTTTAAATACCAACTCAGTCACAATATAATAGAACAGCAGGTAGACTTCTAAGATTTTTTCCTATAATACCTGGCTCCTGGATGGCAACAGTAGACCCTTCCAGGACCTGGGGAAACTTGGCTACCCCGAAGGGAAGGCCACAAGTCTGGCTGGATTTACCACCTGCTGATTGAAGAGCTCCAGGACGTTGAGAGAACATAGGTGGTAGCAAAGGAGTCATTAAAGCAGGCCTTGGTTGAGACTCAGTGCTACACTGGCTTCAGGTCTGACAGTACAGTCCCAATGATAGTGGCCACAGGAGTGCTTGGGTCACTCCACCCCCAACTGCAAATGTCTCAGAATAGAGAGAGAGAAATTTTTGTTTGGGAGAAAGTAAGGGAAGAGAACAAGAGTTTCTGCCTGGCAATCCAGTGAATTCTTCCAAGTCTTGTTCAAGACCACCAAGGTAGTACCTTTATAAGACTGCAAGAACCACAGTGTTACTGGGCTTGAGGTGCTCCCTAAAACAGATGTAGCTTAGATCACAACACTCAAATCTTTTCAAACATCTAGAAAGCCTCCCCCAAGAAGAATGGGTACAAACAAACCCAGACAATGAAGATAACAGCAAATCCCTAACTCTTCAATGCCCAGACACCAAAGAACATCTAATAGCATGAACACTAAGAAGAAAAGCATGATCTCACCAAATGACCCAAACAAGGCACCAGGGAACCAATTATGAAGAAACAGAGATATGGAACTTTTCAGACAGAATTCAAAATAGCTGTGTTGAGGAAACTCAAAGAAATTCTAGATAATGCAGAGAAGGAATTCTGAATGCTATCACTGAAATTTTAAAATAACCAGACAGAAAATCTGGAGCTGAAAAATCCAATTGGCTTAATGAAAAATACATTAGAGCACTTTAACAGTAAAATGGATTGTGCAGACACAAAAATTGAAAACAGCCTATTTGAAAATACAGTCAGGGTCCAGACTTTGTGTCTTATGCTTGTCATCCCAGAACATTGGGAGGCCAAGGTGGGTGGATCAGTTGAGGTCAGGAGTTCGAGACTAGCCTGGCCGTGGATAGTGGACATGGGACATGGTGAAACCCTGTTTCCACTAAAAATACAAAATTATCCAGGTATGATGGTGCATGCTAGTGATCCCAGATACGCAGGAGGCTAAGGCAGGAGAATAACTTGAACCTGGGAGATGGAGTTTGCAGTGAGCTGAGATCATGCCACTGCACTCCAGCCTGGGCAACAGAGCAAGACTCCAAATCAAAAAGAAAAAAGAAAATACACAGTCAGAGGAGACAAAAGAAAACAGAAGAAAGAAACAATGGAGCACACTGACAGGATCTAGAAGCATCCTCAAAAGAGCAAATCTGTTTGCCTTAAAGAGGAGGTAGAGAAAGAGATAGCAGTAGAAAGTTTACTCAGAGAGATAGTAATACAGAACTTCCCAAACCTAAAGAAAAATATCAATATTCAAGTATAAGAAGGTTATGGACCACCAAGCTGATTTAACCAAAAGATGACTTCTCCAAGACATCAGACACTCAAAAATCAAGAATAAAGAAAGGATCCTAAAAGCAGCAAGAGAAAATAAACAAATAACATACAATGGAGCTCCAACACATCTGGCAGCAAACTTTTCAGTAGGAATCTTACAGCCAGGAGAGAGTGGCATGACACATTGAAAGTACTGAAGGAAAAAACCTTTTTACCCTAGAATAGTTTATCTGGTAAAAATATTCTTCAAGAATGAAGGAAAATTAAAGGCTTTCCCAGACAAACAAAATATTTCCTCAATACCAGACCCATTCTACAAGAAATGCTAAAGGGAGTACTTCAATCAGAAAGAAAAGAACATTAATGAGCAATAAATAATCACCTGAAGGTATGAAACTTACTGGTACTAGTAAGTACACAGAAAATCACAGAATAAGATAACACTGTAACTATAGTGTTTCCTAAGCAGAAAGGCTTAACAATGAACCAATCAAAAATAATAACTACATCAACTTTTCAAGACATAGTATAACAAGATATAAACAGAAACAACAAAATGTTAAAAAGCAGAGAGAAGTTAAGGCATAGAGTTCTTATTAACTTTCTTCTTGATTGTTTGTTTATATGAAGTATTATGCTGTAATCAGCTTAAAACAATGGGTTGTAAGCTAGTAGTTGCAAGCCTTATGGTAACCTCAAACCAAAAACGTACAGTGGATACACAAAATTTAGAAGCAAGAATGTAAATCATATCACCAGAGAAAGTCACCTACACTAAAAGAAGATAAGAAGAAAAGTAGGAAGAAAACACAACAAAAAAAAAAAACAAAAAACAAATAAAACATCTGAAGTAGGTCCTAACTTATTAATAACAAAATTGAATGTAAATGAACTAAACTCTCCAATGAAAAGACATGTAGTGACTGAATGCATGAAGAAATAAGATCCATTTATCTGTTGCCTACAAAATACATATCTTACCTATAAAGACACACATAGACTAAAAACAAATAGATGAACAAAGATACTCCAACACCCCCCTAAAAAAAAAGATCAAGAGTATCTATACTTATATCAGACAAAATAGATTTTAAGACAACACTATAAGAAGAGATGAAGAGGGTTACTACATAGTGAGAAAAGATCGATTCAGCAAGAGGATATGACAATTTTAAACATATATGCATCCAACAGAGGAGACCCACATACACAAAGAAAAAATTATTAGAGTTAAAGAAAGAAGTATGCCCCAATACAGTAATAGCTGGAGATTTTAATACCCCAATTTCAACATTGGACATATCTTCCAGGCAGAAAATTAACAAAGAAACATTGAGGTTAATCTGCACTATAGACAAATGGATCTAATAGATATTTACAGAACATTTTCATCTAACAACTGCAGAATACATGTTCTTTTCTCACCACATATATTATTGTCAAAGATAGATCATATGTTAGGTTACAAAACATGTTAAAATATTCAAAAAATTGAAATAATATCAAGCATCTATTCTTACCACTATGGAATAAAACTAGAAAGTAATATCGAGAGCAATTTTGAAAACTATAAAATCACATGGAAAAGAAACAATATGCTCCTGAATGACCAGTGAGTCAATGCAGAAATTAAGAAGGAAATCATGAAAATTCTTGAAACAAATGATAGTGGAAACACAACATACCAAAACCTGTACAAATGCAGTACTAAGAAAGTTGCTGATGAAGATTACAGCAGAAATAAATGAAATTGAAATGAAGAAAATACAAAAGACTAATGAAACAAAATGTTGTTTTTAAAAAGTATTAAATAAAATTGACTAATCTTTAGCTAAACTAAGAAAAAAGAGAGAAGATTCAAATAAATAAAATCAGAAACGAAAAAGGAGACATTAAAACTTTTATTGCAGAAATTCAAAGGGTTATTAATGCCTACAATGAGCAATTATATGCCAATAAATTAGAAAACCTGGAAGAAATGAACAAATTCCTAGACACCTAAAACTTAACCCAAGATTGAACCAGGAAGAAATTCAAAACCTGAACAGACCTATGACGAGTAACAATATTGAAGCCATAATACAAAGTCTTCCAGTAAAGGAAAGCCTGGGACTTGATGGCTTCACTGCTGAATTCTAGCAAACATTTAAAGAACGAATAATAATTCTATTCAAATGATTTAAAAAAATAAAAGAGAAAGATATCTCAGATTACAATTGATACAAACATTCTCAACAAAACACAAGCAAACCAAATTGAAAATATATGATACAGATCATTCATCATGGCTACGTGGGATTATTCCAGAGATGCAAAGGTGGTTCAACATACACAAATCAATGTGATACAGCATTTCAACAGAATGAGGACAAAAACAGTACGATTATTTCAATTGATGCTGAAAAAAATATTTAATAAAATAAAACATCCCTTTATGATAAAAATCTCATGAAATTGGATATAGAACAAACGTACCTCAATATAATAAAAACCATATACAACAGACCCACAGCTAGTATCATACTGAATGGAGACTAACTAAAAGACTTTCCTCTCAGATCTTGAAAATGACAAGGATATCCACTTTTGCCACTGTTATGCAACAGTACTGGAAGTCGGTGCTAGAACAATCAGATGAGAGAAAGAAATAAAGTGGCGATTCCTCAAGGACCTAGAAATAGAAATTCCATTTGATCCAGCAATCCCATTACTGGGTATATATCCAAAAGACTATAAATCGTTCTACTATAAGGACACATGCACATGAATGTTCATTGCAGCACAGTTTACAATAGCTAAGACCTGGAACCAACCCCAAATGCCCATCGATGATAGACTGGACAGGGAAAATGTGGCACATATACACCATGGAATATTATGCAGCCATCAAAAATGATGAGTTTGTGTCCTTTGTAGGGACATGGATGAACCTGGAAAACCATCATTCTCAGCAAACTACACAAGAACAGAAAATCAAACACCGCATGTTCTCACTCATAGGCGGGTGTTGAACAATGGGAACACATGGACACAGGGAGGGGGAGTATCACACACTGGGGTCTGTCGGGGGAAAAAGGGGAGGGATAGTGGGGGGGTGGGGAGTTGGGGAGGGGATAGCATGGGGGAGAAATGCCAGATATAGGTGATGGGGGAGGAAGGCAGCAAATCACACTGCCATGTGTGTACCTATGCAACAATCTTCCATGTTCTTCACATGTACCCCCAAACCTAAAATGCAATAAAAAAATAAATAAAATAAAATAAAATAAAATAAAATAAAAAGGGTATCCAAATTGGGAAAGAAGAAATCAAATTATCCTTGTTTTCAGCTTAATACGACATTCTCTATTCAAAAAACTTAAATTCTCCCCTTAAAAAAAAGTATTAGAACTGATAAAAATATTCAATAGATTTTAGGATACAAAATCCTAGAAAATAAATTTACTGAGAATTGAGAATTCTAGTTCATGTATGGTAATTAGAACTGCCGAAGAACATAAGGGAAACAACACTGTATGCAAAGTATGCAAGTAAATTAAATGTTTTTGATAAGAAAAGCCACCAGGTATGAGAATATGTGTTTTTTTTTTTTAATTGTACTTTAGGTTCTGAGGTACATGTACAGATCATGCAGAATTGATGTCTAGGTACATACATGGCAAGGTGGTTTGCTGCCTCCTTCACCCCGTCACCTATATCTGGCATTTCTCCTCATGTTATCTCTCCCCCAACCTCCCCGCCCTCTGCTGTCCCTTCCTATGCCCCCCCAACAGACCCCACTGAGTGATACTCCTTTCCCTGTGTCCATGTGTTCTTATTGTTCAACACCCGGCTATGAGTAAGAACATGCGGTGTTTATTCTCTTTTCTTGTGTCAGTTTGCTGAGAATGATGGTTTCCAGATTCATTCATGTCCATACAAAGGACAGGAACTCATCAATTTTTATGGCTGCATAGTATTCCATTGTGCATACGTGCCACATTTTCTTTGTCCAGTCTATCTTCGATGGGCATTTGGGTTGGTTCCATGTCTTTGCTATTGTAAACAGTGCTACAATGAACATACAGTAATATTGTCGTTTGAATGTCACCTAAAAGTTGTTTCAGAATGGATGATGAAAGACAAAAATGAAACCAATGCAGAAACTTGGAGGAGAAAGAGTATCTTGTGCAGTTAAGTTGCAGGAATTCAAGTTAATGTGAGTTTTTAAAATTAGTCTTTTTAAAAATATATATATATATAGTTTATTGCATTTTAGGTTTTGGGGTACATGTAAAGAACATGCAGGATTGTTGCATAGGTACATACATGGCAATGTGGTTTCCTGCCTTCCTCCCCTTCACCTATATCTGGCATTTCTCCCCATGTTTTCCCCTCCCCAACTCTCCACCCCCTGCTCTCCTTCACCTAGTTCCTCCCCCAATAGAACCCAGTGTGTGATGCTTCCCTCCCTGTGTCCATATGTTCTCATTGTTCAACACTCGTCTATGAGTGATAACATGTGGTATTTGATTTTCTGTTCTTGTGTCAGTTTGCTGGGAATGGTTTCCAGGTTCATCCATGTCCCTATAAAGGACACAAACTCATTGTTTTTTATGGCTGCATAGTATTCCATGGTGTATATGTGCCACATTTTCCCTGCCCAGTCTATCATCCATGGGCACTTGGGTTGGTTCCAAGTCTTTGCTATTGTAAATAGTGCTGCAGTGAACATTCGTGTGCATGTGTCCTTGTAATAGAATGCTTTATAATCCCTTGGATATATACTCAGTAATGGGATTGCTGGGTCAAATGGAATTTCTATTTCCAGGTCCTTGAGGAATTGCCACACTGTTTTCCACAATCATTGAACTAATTTACTCTCCCATCAACAGTGTAAAAGCATTCCTATTTCTCCACATCGTCTCCAGCATCTGTTGTCTCCAGATTTTTTAATGATTGGCATTCTAACTGGCATGAGATGGTATCTCAATGTAGTTTTGATTTGCATTTCTCTAATGACCAGTGATGATGAGCATTTTTTTCATATGTTTGTTGGCCTCATATATGTTTTCTTTCATAAAGTGTCTGTTCATATTCTTTGCCCACTTTTGAATGGGCTTGTTTCTTCTTCTCTTGTAAATCTGTTTTAGTTCTTTGTAGATTCTGCATATTAGCCCTTTATCAGATGCATAGATTGCAAAATCTTTTTCCCATTCTGTTGGTTGCCTGTTCACGCCAATGATTGTTTCTTTTGCTGTGCAGAAGCTCTGGAGTTTAATTAGGTCCATTTATCTATTTTGGCTTTTGTTGCCAATGCTTTTGTGTTTTGGTCATGAAGACTTCGCCTATGCCTATGCCCTGAATGGTTTTGCCTAGATTTTCTTTTCTTTTTAATTGCATTTTAGGTTTTGGGGTACATGTGAAGAACATGCAAGATTGTTGCATAGGTACACACATG
This sequence comes from Ateles fusciceps, assembly GCA_036589455.1. Taxonomy (NCBI): domain Eukaryota; kingdom Metazoa; phylum Chordata; class Mammalia; order Primates; family Atelidae; genus Ateles; species Ateles fusciceps. The sequence goes on from JAZHEH010003273.1 coordinate 581,380, forward strand.
GCACTGTGATTTGCTGCCTTCCTCTCCATCACCTATATCTGGCATTTCTCCCCATGCTATCTCTCCCCCAACTCCCCACCCCCTGCTGCCCCTCCCTATTTCCCCCTGACAGACCCCAGTATGTGATGCTCCCCCTCCCTGTGTCCATGTGTTCTCATTGTTCAACACCTGCCTGTGAGTGAGAACATGCGGTGTTTGATTTTCTGTTCTTGTGTCAGTTTGCTGAGAATGATGGTTTCCAGGTTCATCTATGTCCCTACAAAGGACACAAACTCATCGTTTTTGATGGTTGCATAATATTCCATGATGTATATGTGCCACATTTTCCCTGTCCAGTCTGTCATCAATGCGCATTTGCGTTGGTTCTAGGTCTTTGCTATTGTACACAGGGCTGCAATGAACATACATGAGCATGTATCCTCATAGTAAAACGATTTATAATCCTTTGGATATATACTAAGTAATCAGATTGCTGGATCAAATGGAATTTCTATTTCTAGGTCCTTGAGGAATCGCCACACTGTCTTCCACAATGGTTGAACTAATTTACACTCCCACCAACAGTGTAAAAGCGTTCCTATTTCTCCACATCCTCTCCAGCATCTGTTGTCTACAGATTTTTTAATGATCACCATTGTAACTGGTGTGAGATGATATCTCAGTGTAGTTTTGATTTGCATTTCTCTAATGACCAGTGATGATGAGCATTTTTTCATATGTTTGTTGGCCTCATGTATGTCTTCTTTTGTAAAGTGTCTGTTCATATCCTTTGCCCACTTTTGAATGGGCTGGTTTGATTTTTTCTTGCAAATCTGTTTTAGTTCTTCATAGATTCCTGATATCAGCCCTTTGTCAGATGGGTAGACTGCAAAAATTTTTACCATTCGGTTGCTTGCCAATTCACTCTAATGACTGTTTCTTTTGCTGTGCAGAAGCTGTTGCATTTGATTAGGTCCCATTTGTCTATTTTGGCTTTTGTTGCCAATGCTTTCGGTGTTTTAGTCATGAAGTCCTTGCCTACGCCTATATCCTGAATGGTTTTGTCCAGATTTTCTTCTAGGTTTTTTATGGTGTTAGGTCTTATGTTTAAGTCTTTAATCCATCAGGAGTTAATTTTAGTGTAAGGTGTCAGGAAGGGGTGCAGTTTCTGCTTTCTGCACATGGCTAGCCAGTTTTCCCAACACCATTTATTAAACAGGGAATCCTTTCCCCATTGCTTGCTTTTGTCAGGTTTCTCAAAGATCAGATGGTTGTAGGTTTGTGGTGTTGCCTCCGAGGCCTCTGTTCTGTTCCATTGGTCTATATCTCTGTTTTGGTATGCTGTTTTGATTACTGTAGCCTTGTAATATAGTTTGAAGTCAGGTAGAGTGATACCTCCAGCTTTGTTCGTTTTGCTTAGAATTGACTTGGCTATGAGGGCTCCTTTCAGTTCCATATGAAGTTTAAGGTGGGTTTTCCAGTTCTTTGAAGTAGGTAATTTGTAGCTTGTTGGGGGATAGCATTGAATCTGTAAATTACTTTGGGCAGTATCGCCATTTTCACAATATTGATTCTTCCTAACCATGAGCATGGAATGTTTCTCCATCTGTTTGTGTCCTCTCTTATTTCATTGAGCAGTGGTTTGTAGTTCTCCTTGAAGAGGTTCTTTACATTCTTTATTAGTTTTATTCCTGGGTATTTTATTCTCTTTGCAGCAGTTGTGAATGGGAGTTTGTTCTTGATTTGGCTCTCTTTAAGTCTGTTATTTGTGTACAGGAATGCTTGTGATTTTTGCACATTGATATTGTATCCTGAGACTTTGCTGAAGTTGCTTATCAATTTAAGGAGATTTTGGGCTGAGACGATGTGGTCTTCTATATACCCAATCATGTCATCTGCAAATAGAGACAATTTGATTTCCTCCTTTCCTAATTGAATACCCTTTATTTCTTTTTCTTGCCTGATTTCTCTGGCTAGAACATCCAATACTATATTGAATAGGAGTGGTGAGAGAGGCTATCCTTGTCTAGTGCCAGATTTCAAAGCGAATGCTTCCAGTTTTTGCTCATTCAGTATGATGTTGGCTGTGGGATTGTCATAAATAGCTTTTATTATTTTTAGATACATTCCATCAATGCCTAGTTTATTGAGAGTTTTTAGCATAAAGGGCTGTTGAATATTGTAAAGGTCTTCTCTGCATCTTTTGAGATAATTATGTGGTTTTTGTCTTTGGTTCCGTTTATGTGATGGATTACATTTATGGATTTGTGTATGTTGAACCAGCCTTGCATCCCCAGGGTGAAGTCTGCTTGATCGTGAGGGATAAGCTTTGTGATGTGCTGTTGCAATCAGGTTGCCAGTATTTTATTGAAGATTTTTGCTTCTATGTTCATCATGGATATTGGCCTGAAGTTTTCTTTTCTTGTTGAGTCTGTGCCGGGTTTTGGTATCAGGATGTTGTTGGTCTCATAAAATGATTTGGGAAGGATTCCCTCTTTTTGTATTGTTTGGAATAGTTTCAGAAGGAGTGGTACCAGCTCCTCTTTGTATGTCTGGTAGAATTCCGCTGTGAACCCATCTGGACCTGGGCTTTTTTGGTGGGTAGGCTCTTAATTGCTGCCTCAACTTTAGCCCTTGTTATTGGTCTATTCAGGGTTTTGACTTCTCCTGGTTTAGGCTTGTTAGGCTGCAAGTGTCCAGGAATTTATCCATTTCTTCCAGATTTAATGGTTTATATGTATAGAGTTGTTTGTAGTAATCTCTGATGGTGGTTTGTATATCTGTAGACTCTGTGGTGATATCTCCTTTATCATTTTTTATTGCAGCTATTTGATTATTCTCTTTTATTTTTTATTAATCTGGCTAGTGGTCTGCCTATTTTGTTGACATTTTCAAAAAACCAGCTCCTAGATTTATTTATTTTTGAAGGGATTTTTGTGTCTCTATCTCCTTCAGTTCTGCTCTGAACTTAGGTATTTCTTGTCTTCTGCTAGGTTTTGAATTTTTTTGGTCTTGTTCCCCTAGCTCTGTCAATTTTGATGATAGGGTGTCGATTTTAGATCTTTCCTTGCTTCTCATGTAGGCATTTATTGCTATATATTTTCCTCTAGGCACTGCTTGAAATGTGTCCCAGGCATTCTGGTGTGTTGTGTCTTTGTTCTTGTTGGTTTTGAAGAACATCTATTTCTGCCTTTATTTCATTGTTTATCCAGTCAACATTCAAGAGCCAGTTGTTCAGTTTCCATGCAGCTGTGTGGTTCTGAGTTAGTTTCTCAATTCTGAGTTGTAACTTGATTGCACTGTGGTCAGAGAGACTGTTTGTTATGATTTCTGCTCTTTGCAGTTGCTGAGGAGTGATTTACTTCTGATTATGTGGTCAGTTTTAGAGTAGGCATGATGTGGTGCTGAGAAGAATGTATATTTTGTGGATTTGTGATGGAGAGTTCTGTAAATGTCTATTAGGTTTGCTTGGTCCAGGTCTGAGTTCAAGTCCTGGATATCCTTGTTAATTTTCTGTCTCGTTGATCTGTCTAATATTGCCAGTGGAGTGTTAAAGTCTCCCACTATTATTGCATGGGAGTCTAAGTCTCTTTGTAAGTCATTAAGAACTTGCCTTATGTATCTGGGCTCTCCTGTATTGGGCGCACATATACTTAGGATCGTTAGCTCTTCTTGTTGCATTGATCCTTTTACCATTACATAATGTCCTTCTTTGTTCCTTTGTTTTTTTTTTTTTGGTTTAAAGTCTATTTTATCAGAGACTAGGATTTCAGCTCTTGCTTTTTTATTTTATTTTATTTTTTTCCTCTCCATTTGCTTGGTAAATCTTCCTCCATCCCTTTTTTTGGAGAGTTTGTGTATCCTTGCATGTGGAGATGGGTTTCCTGAATACAGCTGACTGATGGGTTTTGGCTTTTTATCCAATTTGCCAGTCTGTGTCTTTTGATTGGGGTATTTAGCCCATTTACATTTAGGGTTAATATTGTTATGAGTGAATTTAATCCTGCCATATTGATGTTAGCTGTTTGTTTTGCCTGTTAGTTCATGCAGTTTCTTCATTGTGTCGATAGTCTTTACCATTTGGTTCGTTTTTTCCTGGCTGGTACTTGTTCCTTTCTATGTTTAGTGCTTCTTCCAGGAGCTCTTATAAATCAGGCCTAGTGGTAATGAAATCTCTGAGTAATTGCTTGTTCATAAAGGTTTTTATTTCTCTTTCACTTATGAAACTTTGTTTGGCTGGATATGAAATTCTAGGTTGAAAGTTCTTTGCTTTAAAGATGTTGAATATTGGCCCCCACTCTCTTCTGGCTTTTAGAGTTTCTCCTGAAAGATCCACTGTGAGTCTGATGGACTTCCCTTTGTGGGTAACCCGAACTTTCTCTCTGGCTGCCCTTAGCATTTTCTCCTTCATTTCAACCCTGGTGAATCTGATGATTATGTGCCTTGGAGTTGCTCTTCTTGAGGAATATCTTTGTGGAGTTCTCTGTATTTACTGGACTTGAATATTGGCCTGCCTTGCTAGGTTGGGGAAGTTTTCCTGGATATTATCCTTCTGAGAGTTTTCCAGCTTGGATTCATTGTCTCTGCCACATTCAGGTACACCTATCAATGTAGATTAGGTCTTTTCACATAATCCCATATTTCTTGGAGGCTTTGTTCATTTCTTTTTACTCATTTTTCTCTAATCTTGCCTTCTGGTTTTATTTCATTGAGTTGATCTTCGACCTCCGATATCCTTTCTTCTGCTTGGTCAATTCAGCTATTGAAACTTGTGTACACTTCGTGAAGTTCTCATGTTGCATTTTTCAGCTCCATCAATTCATTTATATTCCTCTCTAAGTTGTTTATTCTTGTCAGCATTTCATCAAACCTTTTTTCAAGGTTCTTAGTTGCTTTGCATTGGTTTAGAACATGTTCTTTTAGCTCAGAGACGTTTGTTATTACCCACCTTCTGAAGCCTGTTTCTGTCAATTCATCTGACTCATTCTCCATCAGGCCTTGTTCCTTTGCTGGTTAGGAGTTGTGATCCCTTGGAGTAGGAGAGACATTCTGGTTTTGAGTGTTTTCATCCTTTTTGCACTGGTTTCTTCCCATCTTTGTGGATTTATTTATCTGTGGTCTTTGTAGCTGGTGACTTTCAGATGGGTCTCTGAGTGGACGTCCAGTTTGTTGATGATGAAGTTATTTCTTTCTGTTTCTTAGTTTTCCTTCCAACAGCCAGGCCCCTCTGCTGTAGGATGGATGGAGGTCCACTCCAGACCCTGCTTGCCTCAGGCTCTACCGCAGTGGCTGCAGAACAGTAAGGGTTGCTGCCAGTTTCTTCTTCTGCTATCTTTGTCCCAGAACAATAATTGCCAGTTGTCAGTCTAAGCTCTCCTTTATGAAATGACTCTTTGGATATACATGGGCTGGGGGAGCTGCTTGAGGAGACAGTCTGTCCTTTATAGGAGCTCAAGTTCTGAGCTGTGAGCTCCATTGTTCCATTCAGAGCTGCTTAAAAGTACCTGCTTGGCAGGTACTTTTAAGTCTGCTGCAGCAGAACTCATAACAGCCTTTTTTTCCCCCACAGGTCCTCTGCCCAGGAAGGTAGAGCTTTATTTATAGGTTTCTGTTATGCTCCTTTTTTCAGGGATGCCCTGCCCAATGAGGAGGCAGCCTAATCACAGTCTGGCAGCCGAGGTGTTGTTGAGCTGCTGTGGGCTCCACCCAGCTGCCGTGTTAACTTCCCCTGCATTCCTGTTTATAGGGTATAGTTAGAACTGCCTTGGCAATGGCGGCCGGCCTCTGTAATGGCAAACTTTCTGTGTAATGGCGGACTGCCTCAGCAATGGTGGGCTGCCTCAGTAATGGCAGACTGCCTTGGCAGTGGCAGACTGCCTTAGCAATGACGGACTACCTCTGTAGTGGTGGATTGTCTTGGTAATGATGGACGCACCTCCCTCACAGAGCTGAACCATCCTGGGTTCAGCTGTGCTTGTTGTGAAATTCTCTATCCAGAGCGTCTGAGCTTGCTGCTGTTTATGGGGGTGGGACCAGCTGTGCTTGATCACCTGGCTCCCTGTCTCAGGCCCCTTTATTTCAGTTGAACGGGCAACTCTGTCTCCCAGCCAATCCAGTCACCAACTGAAAAGGTGCCTGGATTTGTGTGAGATTTTTTGCAGAGACCCACTGTGCTGGCTGAAACAGCCATGCTGGGGACTCATGGTGCTTTTTCGCCCAGGAATCTCCTGGCTTGGTTCCCTGTTTCAGTCCCCTTTTTTCTTAGTTGAACATGCGACTGTGTCTCCTAGGCATTCCAGTCACCACTTGAAAAGACGCCCAGATTTGTGTGAGATTTTGTACAGAGACCCACTGCATTGGCTGAAACAGCAGTGCTGGAGGCACTTTTCCGCCTGGGAATCTCCTGGCCTGGCTCCCTGTTGCCATCCCCTTTTTATCAGTTGAATGGGTGACTCTGCCTCCCAGGCATTCCAGTCGCCTGTTGAAAAGGTGCCTAGATTTGTGTGAGATTTTGTGTGGAGACCTCCTGCGCCAGCTTGGTGCTTTTTTACCCAGGAATCTCCTGGCCTGACTCACTATTTCAGTCCCCTTTTTATCAGTTGAATGGGCGACTCTGTCTCCCAGGTGCTCCAGTCACCAGCTGAAATAACTCCTGTACCTGTGTGAGATTTTTATGTGGAGATCCACACACCAGTCGAAACAGCTGCAATGGAGACCTGTGGTGTTCCTCCACTTGGGAATCTCCTGGTCTGTGGACAACAAAAATCCATCTGGAAATATGGCATCCACTCACCCTCTGCACTTTTGCTGGGAGATGCAATCCAGAGCTGCTCCTACTCGGCCATCTTGGATCCCCCTATTTAAAATGAGTCTTAATATTAAAACTAAACTAAGAAAAATTATAATTTGGTCTTCTCAATTAAAATTGCAAAGTTTTAACAATGTGTTGGTCTGCTCTTATTAGACACCAGTTAAGTTTTCTCCTGGACCTTTATGTACTAGGCCTGTGAAACAAAAAGATTTTATGTTTTATCAAGATATTGTTCTGTGATCCATATTGTCTTTAGCAGTTATTTGTTTACTTAAGAAAACTGAGTGTTCTCAATAGTAAAAGAGCTAACTTTATTTTTTTTTTTTACAATAACATCACTTTTTCTATTTGCCTTTGAAATCTTTTGTTATTTTGGTATCCTTTCACAATGACCTGTGACTATACTTAATGATTTATTTAAATCATTTGATATTTTAAACAAACTTCCCAAATAAGATTCTAAATTAAATATTTTGATGTCAATTAACTTTGGAATTTCCCAAATGAGACTTTAGAATAGCTAAAGACAATTTGTTTTATCTCTTAAAAAGAGAGATGTTATGTTAATGAGCTATATGATATGTGAAATTGAGTGTTAAATATTGTTCAGTAAAATCAATGTTTAATTTGTTACACTTTTAGAAATATATGTATTCTAGAATTTTATTAGTTTTCTAGAACTCTGATATGTTCTAAAATATTGTGGTAGTTATAATTCTAATTATCTCACTATGTTTTATGAAACACAATTAAAAATTCTGTGTAAATTGCATTGTAATAAACTCTTAACAAATATGTAACCTTGACCATTTAAACATGTTTTGTAATTCATAGAGAGTTTATTGATTTTACTGATGCTATCATAAAATTTTTGGAAGCCACTGTGATATAAAATCTCAATACATACATGGAAAAGGATCCAACAAGTAGAGATTTCTGATAACTATAAAGTCACAATATTGAACAAGATTTAAATCAACTTTCTTAGCAATTTGTTTAAGTATACCATTTATAAATAGAATTAACATAATTATCTTTTTCTCCTTAGCTGATCTATCCTGAATTCAGAAACTATCACTGAATATTTATTTTCATGGCAATGTAGGTATTTGGAAAAGTTTATTAAGAATCTGTTCTTCTTATAACATAACACATTGGAAAACATTGGTTATGTTTCCAGAACTTTGACGAGAATGTCATAGTTCAGAATAACCATAGAATTAGAAATGCCTGGAGTTTTATGGAGCTAGGAATTAACTTTATGACGCCCATTAAGACCTGCCTTAGTCCACTTAAAATTGCTAGAAAGCAATATGTGAGGTTGGGTAATTTATGTAGAAAACAGATTTATCTGGCTCACAATTCTTCAGGCTGTACAAGAAGCATAGTGCCAACATCATCTACTAAGAGGATTCAGCCTGCTTCAGTCATAGCAGCAGGTTGGTGGAGCTGGCATGTGCAGTGATCACATGGTGAGAGAGGAAGCAAGAGATAAGGGAGGAGATTCCCGAGGCTGTTTTTAACAATCACCCCTTAAGGAAACAAAGAATATAAGAATGGCATTACCATGAAAATAGCATCACAATTCACTAGGAGTTTCTGTCCTTGACTCACATATCTCCATTATTTTTCACCTCCCATATTTGATTCAGATTTCAACATGAGATTTGGATTGGCCCATCAAGTCAAACAACAGAAAGTTTCTCAAGAAAAACTGGCCTGAGGGGAGGATCCAAGATGGCAGATTAGACACAACTCCAGTGCACAACACCCAGCAAAAGAGATGCAGAAACCCAGAGATCTCCTAGCTCCAACTGAGGTACCAGGTGCATTTCAATGGGTTTGGTCCAAGGGTGAGTAAAGCCCACTCAGGGAAGACTGAGGTGGGAGGGGTGCTGCTTCACCCAGAGAGTGCAACTGACTGGTGAGTCAGAGGCTCCATCTCTGGTGCTCTGGTCCAGATACAGTGCTTCCCCCAAAGTCTCAGCAATACACAGAACAGTGGATCTTTGCCAGTCAAGCCCTGGGAATTACAAGTGCAAAGTTGAATAAGAGTCTGCAGACTGAGCTATCGCCCCCTCCCCCATCCAGAGAGAGAGGGAGCTGTAAGCAGGAGCAGCTGTGTGGCCCTCTACCCCATGACCAGAGAGAGAGAAAGCTGAAAGGGGGGAGACTACCGGGTGCTGGTCCCTACCCTCCCCTACAAACCCCAGAGGGCTGAAACTATGACTCTAGTAGGTTGCGTAGCCAGTGTCACAGTCTGAGAAGAACCCTGAATGATCCAGCCAGTGGAGGAAGGGCACAACCCACCACTAGAGGGGTGGGGACTGGGCTATGTGTTTTAACAAAAAACACAGGAAGCCTATGTAGCAATGGGATGGCATACTTCACAACCCAGCAGCACCTACAGGTCAGCAGAAGAGGCTGGTCTAATCTCCCAGCATAAACAAAAAAGACACAGGAAGCTTCCCTAGTAACCTGAAGGAGTCCCTAGAAACCCAGTAGCGACCCCACAGGCAGACAAGCGACCTCATCAAGCAGGTGTCTGACACCACAGCCAGGTAAATCCACAAAGATGGGAAAAAACCAGCACAAAAAAGGTGAAACCATCAAAGACCAGAACACCTCTTCTCCTTCAAGGGACTACAACTCCTCAACAACACAGAATCACAACTTGACCAAGAAGGAGTGCAAAGAATTGACAGAAACAGGATTCAAAAGGTGGATAATAACAAACTTCTCAAAGCTAAAGGAACATGTACTAACTCATGCAAAGAAACCAAAAACCTTGAAAAAAGGTGAGATGAAATGCTAACTAGAATAACCAGCTTAGAGAAGAACAAAAACGACTTGATGGAGTTCAAGAACACAGCACGAGAACTACGTGAAGCATACACAAGTTTTAATAGCTGAATCGATCAAGCAGAAGAAAGGATATCAGAGATTGAAGATCAACTCAATGAAGTAAAAAGAGAAGGCAATGCAAGAGAAGAAAGAGTGAAAAGAAATGAACAAAGCCTCCAAGAAATATGAGATTATATGAAAAAACCTAATCTACGCTTGATTGTTGTACCTGAATATGACGGGGAGAATGAAACCAAGCTGGAAAACACTCTCCAGGATACTATCCAGGAGAACTTCCCAAGCCTAGCAAGGCAGTCCAAATTTCAAATTCAAGAAATACAGAGAACTCCACAAAAGATATTCCTCAAGAGAGCAACCCCAAGGCACATAATCGTCAGATTCACCAGGGTCAAAATGAAGGAAAAAACGCTAAGGGCAGCCAGAGAGAAACGTCAGGTCACCCACAGAGGGAAGCCAATCAGACTCACAGAAGATCTCTTGGCAGAAACCCTACAAGCCAGAAGAGAGTGGGGGCCAATATTCAACATCCTTAAAGAAAAGAACTTTCAACCCAGAATCTCATATCCAGCCAAACTAAGCTTCATAAGTGAAGGAGAAATAAAATCCTTTATGGACAAGCAATTATTGAGAGATTTTGTCACCACCAGACCTGCCCTACAAGAGCTCCTGAAAGAAACACTAAGCATGGAAAGGAACAAGTGCTAGTCCCTGCGAAAGCAAACCAGTTGGCAAAGACCAAAAATGCAATGAAGAAAATGAGTCAACTAATGAGAAAGAAAACCAGCCAGTAACCAAATGGCAGGATCAAATTCACACATAACAATATTAACATTGAATGTAAATGGCCTAAATGCCCCAATCAAAAGACACAAACTTGCCAAAAATTTTTTGCAATATACCCACCTGACAAAGGGCTAATATCCAGAATCTACAAAGAACTAAAACAGATATACAAGAAAAAACAACTCCATTCAAAAGTGGGTGAAGGATATGAACAGACACTTTTCAAAAGAGGACATACATGAGGGCAACAAACATATGAAAATTTGCTCATCATCACTGGTCATTAGAGAAATGCAAATCAAAACCACACTGAGATATCATCTCATGCCAGTTAGAATGGTGATGATTAAAAAATCTGGAGACAACAGCTGCTGGAGAGGATGTGGAGAAATAGGAACACTCTTACACAGTTGGTGGGAGTGTAAATTAGTTCAACCATTGTGGAAGACAGTGTGGCGATTTCTCAAGCATCTAGAAATAGAAATTCCATTTGATCCAGCAATCCCACTATTGGATATATACCCAAAGAACTCTAAATCGTTCTACTATAAAGATACATGCACACGTATGTTCATTGCAGCCCTGTGTACAATAGCAAAGACCTGGAAGCAACCCAAATGTCCATCAATGATAGACTGGACAAAGAAAATGTGGTACATATTCACCATGGAATACTACACAGCAATAAAAAACGATGAGTTCATGTCCTTTGTAGGGACTTGGATGAATCTGGAAATCATCATTCTCAGCAAACTGACCCAAGAAAAGAAAGCCAAGCACTGTATGTTCTCACTCATAGGTAAGTGTTGAACAACGAGAACATGTGGACTCAGGGAGAGGAGTATAACACACAGGGAACAGTTGGTGGGTAGGGGAGATACAATGGGGGGTGGGGAGGGAGGGGAGGGTGTGGAGGGGATAACATAGGGGAGAAATGCCAGATATAGTGTGCACCTAAAGTAAAATAAATAAATCATAAATAAAGAGAAAAACTGGCCTGATATCTGCTCCCAGCTTTCAAGCCTTCTTGACTGAGAGGAAGGTCACTTTCCAGAAGGGCCAGGAAACTGAAAAATCATTTTAGGGCCTCTTTTGATTATAAAGAAATTTACCTAAATATATGGATATTGCAGGTCAAGACATATGATATGTTCTTGGCATGACATCATAGGCTATGATGACTAATTAAAGATTAAATTCTAATATGAGATTATTTATTAAACGTCCTAACATGGCCAAATTAAAAAGAAAAATGATTGGTCACTATTTTTGCAGCATTTATACTCAAGTCCTTATTCCATGACCTCGACTATTTTAGCATTCAATGCATTTATAAAGTGACATTCAATAACACACAACACTGTAAATATTTTTATTTACTTTTTGCTAACATTATTCAATTATGATATGAACATGATTAAAATTTCTTAAATGCTATTGAATAACATTAGGAATATAGTTATTAGTTTACTAGGTGCCAACACCTTACGTCATTAAAGTGCTAGGACTTGGCACAATCTTTGAATGCTGACAAAACATAGACACCTCTAACATGCACAATCTTGTGACAATTTTAGTAAATAGAGAAGAGAGATCGTATGATATCTAAACATTTCTTTTGAACATTTTTGTGAATGAATCTATTACTTGCTTGTTTCTCAGGCTGTAGATGATGGGGTTTAATAAAGGAACTATGACAGTGTAAAATAGGGACTCCATCATATCTTGGTCATCTGCTTGTGGGGATGCAGAGCCCAGATACTTGAAGGCAAGGGGACCATAGTACAAGGATACAGATAAGAGATGAACTCCACACTTTGAGACAGCTTTTCGATATACCTTTGACAGATTTCTTTTTAAGATTGTTAAGAGGATAAGTGTATAAGATAAAAGAATAGTTCCAATGGTAAAAATTTGAATTTAACCTGAAAAAATAAAAATCATTAGAAAGTTAATAAAGGAATTAGTACAGGTAATCTTTAACAACGGGATAATGTCACAGTAAAAGTGTTGTATTATGTTGGAATTGCAGAAGGTTAGTCTGAATAAAAAACCTTCATGGATTAAGGCATGAAGAAGGCCACCTAGAAATGACAAGACTAATAGCTGAACGCATAGTTCATTGGTCATAATGACTGGATAAAGTAATGGTTTGCCTATGGCTACATAGCCATCATATGCCATTGTTGCCAAGTTAAAACATTCTGTGGTTACAGTCATTAGGAAAAAACTGTATCATGCATTCAGAGAAAGATATCATCTTACTCTTAGCTAAGAAGTTGATCAGCATCTTGGGAGTCACTGTGGATGATAACAAAGCGTCCACAAAAGCTAAATTCCCAAGGAATAAGTACATTGGAATATGGTGGTGAGGGTCATTCCAGATGAGAAAAATCAGACCAAGATTCCCCATGACTGTGATGATATATATTACCAAGAATGCCAGGAACAGTGGTATTTTACAGTCAGGTTGATGCAAAAATCCCGTGAGAACAAACTCTGTCAGCAATGTTGCATTTCCCTCTTCCATCTCCTCACTGCATGTCCTCTAAAAAATGAAGCAAATGTAAAGGAACATTTGCAATGGAATTGTGAATTGAAATTAGGTAAGAGGTATTGAAGTAAACTAAGTAATGATCAGAGCCCTCTTAGTTTTTTTTGATCAGTAATATAATTGATGAACTCTATATTTAAATATTTAAATACATGAAAAAATTATACACTTTGGTTTGAAAATTGTGTGGAAATTAACAAATTGATATTTTAAAAGATGCATGATCTGATTGTACTACATTTCTGTGGACTCTACTGAATGTAACAGAAAAAAAAAATCTTCTCCCTGGGACACAGATGTAGGGTCAAGGAAAAATGTATTTGAAACACCTGGGTTAAAATAAATGGAACAAATGCAATGTGAAGATCTCAAACTTTATTTTTCACATGATAAACATATGCCAAATATTTTAAGATTGGAAATGGGATCATAATATATATTTTTAAAATGTACTTCTTGATACTGTAAAAGTATTCTGCAGGAAGGAAACACTGACTCAGGAATCCTGATTAGAAACTTGATACTAAGGTCAAGGGCATCCCAAATCAGATTACACATGAGAACCATCTGGGAGAGTTTCTGTTTCGTTCTGTTTAGTTTTTGTGTTTTAAGAAAAATACAGATTGTGAGGTTTTAACAGAGAAATTGATTATTTCAGAAATGAGATCTAGGAATCTGTAGTTTGAAAATACCCTCAAGGTGATTTAAATGCATGTGAAGTCTCTAGTCCCTGTGTGAAATGACTTTAGAAGACATGTTAAGACAAATGAATAGATTCAAAAGTATTCCAAATGTAGAGTATCTAGTATTGTGTGGCATATTTCCTTTGAAATATGAAGTCAGTGAAAAGAGAGAAGTTACTTGATGACTGGTAGATGGACATTAGATATTGAGGATGAGAACTTGGATTGCTGACAAGTTTTTGGAGTGAACGTAACGCCTGAACAACTAGGTGGGATTCAATCAGTAATATGGGTCTATTAGAGCTTAATAGAAGTAATTACCTGGAATCATTGTAGTATTTGAAGGCATTGTTAGAAATTACGTACAAGGTGGATATACATCGTAAGATTGCCAAGATCGAATCCTCTTTTTTGCCATCCAAGTCTTAGGGGCCGTCAGAGGTTACCTACTGCTCTAGAAGCTAAAAGAACTAGAAACTCATTTTCCCATTTTTCTTGCCTCTAGAGAGAAGAAGTAGTGATCTAGGATGGCAATGAAACACACTGATTCTACATTTGGAATATGGATAGAAGAAGAAAAAAGATCAAAAGTGGATTTTAGTTGTAAATTCAGCCATGGCAGAAATACCATGAATCCACTAAATATATCCTTCGTTTTCATAAATAACGTGCATATAATGAACTGTCAAATTATGGCCAGAAGTGGGTATAAGAATACAAGAGTTAATTTTTAAGTGACCTTAACAGTTTTAGTCCAAGAATGTGAATAATGAAAAAGAATGAGTATTTATATCAGAATAATCTGAAAAAATTCTTAGAATCATCATGATCAAACCAGTTTCATTTGTTTAATGTCCTAGATCACAACAAGTTGTCATATAAAGTCATAAGGTCAACAAAATAATAAAATACATTAAAGGAACCATTTTGTCTTATAATTATTTATCCTACCCATGTTATAGTCATGAAACTAAAATATAGAGATAAGCCAGAAATAGTTATCTAATTTCAATCTGGCTGTTATAACAGGTTTTATATCCAATCTAAAATTATGGTACATTAAATAGCATTTTCAACGTTTCTACAAAGTGTAATGAAAATTACAGATATCTTTTTTCTTACCCATATTTTGAAAGAAATTTAGGAGATCCTTTAAAACAATTAGGCTTTCTAAAACAGAAAAAAATACAAGTGCGGAGGAATGTCAATAACACAGGTAGCAATCTATTGCATATTCCTTCTTTTTCAGAGGCTTCTTTTGCAAGCTCAGGAAACTATTGTTTATATAACTTTGAATTGAACAGAAGAGTCATTCAGTTGTACAACTCTGTACTTTTTCCAGAAAATGATTGAGTGGAAAATAAATTCTCATAAGAGTTTCAGGGATTCCCTGTGGAACAAACTGAAGCTGTTCTAGTATGTATTGTGGACTTGGACATATATGAGAAGTCCAGATTGTCCCAAAGGACATTACAAACTTCTGGAAACATAACCACCCTTTCATTGTAGACACTTTGAGTTTTAACAATTGAAATAATATTTTATGCATTATTTAGTAACACGGTTGACACTTCTGCCATGTTTGTACAAACTTTACATATGAAATTTATTCTTGGTGCTTTGATTAGTGTAAGATTGTCTGAGCTAATCAAAACATAATTTTAATAAGGTCAAAGTTTCTGATTCCCTTCGGAAGACAAACACAAATACAGTTGTCTTCCCCATGCAAATTGCAGCTCAAATTTTAGACATATACCTAGTTATCCCATTTTATGCTAAAATCTGATGGGAAGTCTTATTAGACAAAGGTCAAGGGATAAGCCAATGAAAAACAAAGACAAGAACTTCAGTGGGAGGTGCCTTAGAACTTTGCTTCTCAAATTATAATAGCTAAAAACTGTCTAAATGCAGATTCGGTTTTGATAATTCTGGTGTGAGTCTCCCAGGAGCCTTTATTTTCAAATGAAATAATGTCCGTGGACTTTTACCACCCAACAGGCCTTCATTATGGGAGGATCTGAATTATCAGAGAACCTTGATCATTGGAGAAACAATAAATAGCAAATGTGGCTGGTATACAAAGAGAGAAGCAGGGAAGGGCCAGATGTGTTCAGGGAGGCCATCATGACTACGTTTTCAAGGAACCTTGTAGGGTAGTTCAGGGCTTTGTTTTTACTCCAATTTACAAAATAATCATTGAAGGATTATTGAAGAATTTTGAAAATGGTGGTAATATGTTCAGAATTTTCTTTAGTACTGTTAACACAGAATTAACAGAGCAATATGTTAATGAGCATTCATTCAGAAAATAGAATCTAATGTACTTATTTGTAATATTTATATTCATATTTGAATTTTCTTGGCAGTGAAATGACTCTTTAAAGAAAGAATAAAATTTCCTCTTTGAAAGATGGTAGGATAGGAAGCTCTACTTCTCTCTACCCTGGCTACCTGTACTCCCCTGCAAGGACATCGAGTTTGTACACAACTACACACAAAAAAACTACCTTCATAAGAACCAGAAGTCAAGTGAGCACACACACTATATGGTTTTAATGTCATAGCTCTGAAAAACACAGTGAAGTGATAGAAAAAATACAGTCTTGAATCAGCAACTCCACACCTCTCCCAACCTCCAGCAGCAGTATGGTGCTGAGAGACTTACTGGGCCTATGGGAGGGAGAACACAGCTATTGCGAGGCATTGAATTCAGTGCTGTCCTGTTAGAGAAGAAAGGAAAACTAGACCAAAATCAACTGAGGTTTGCCCACAGACGAGGACAGAAGGAACACGGAAAGCAGCCATGGCCAGAGGGGGAATCACTGATTCCAGTGGTCCAAATGAGTGTCAGCAAACCTCACCACCAAGGGCCAAAGTGCTCTCAAGTCTCTAAGTAAACTTGAAAGGTAGTCTAGGTCATAAGGACTGCAACTTGTAGGCAAGTCATAGGGGAAAACTACGCCCAGATACAGTGGACTGGTGGGGGCACATAAGATATACTGAGACACCAGCTGTGGCAGTCAAGAGGATGCTGGCGTCACCCCTTTCCTAGCTGTCCAGGCTGTACAGCTCACAACTCCAAAAGAAACCACTTCTTTCAGCTTGAGGAAGGGAGAAGAAAGAGAGGGGGAGGACAGTGTCTTCCATCTTGGATATCAGCTGAGCCACACCAGTGTACAGCACTGGTCACAGTCAAGAGGCCCCCATTCCAAGCCCTGTCTCCCAGAAGACATTTCTATACACACCCTGGGCCAGAAGAGAACCCACTACCGAGAAGGAAAGACCCAGTCCTGACACCATTCATCAACTGCTTACTGAAGAGCCTTTGGGCTCTGAATAACCTGCAGTGATACCCAGGTACTACATCAAGGGACTTGATGAACCTCTGAGACTTGCTGGTTTCAGGTGAGATTTAGCACACTCTGAGCTGTGGTAGCTATGGAGCAAAATTCCCTCTGCTTGAGAAAAGAAGAAGGAAAAGTAAAGGGAGTTTAGTCTTTACCTTAGGTACCAACACCACTACAGTTGCATAGAGCACCCGACTGGTTTGTGGAGTCCTCAATTCCATCAGTTGACTCTTCAGTAACATTTCTAGATTTTCCCTGGGCTTAAGGGGGAGTCCACTACCCTGATGGGTGAGTCTCAGGCTAGGCAGCATTTACCACAAGCTGACTTAAGAGTCCTTGGGCCTTAAGGGAACCTTGGGGGTAGTCTGGCAGTACTCCTTATAGCCAGGGAGGAAGGGGCAACAGGATGAGGTTCCCCTGCCTT
Source organism: Ateles fusciceps (assembly GCA_036589455.1). Classification (NCBI taxonomy): domain Eukaryota; kingdom Metazoa; phylum Chordata; class Mammalia; order Primates; family Atelidae; genus Ateles; species Ateles fusciceps. Next base: position 598,826 of record JAZHEH010003273.1, read on the forward strand.
TGGAAAGTGGAGGGAAAAGGGGAAGAATTCTGTCTTGTGGTTTGAATGCCAGCTCAGCCACAAGCAATAGAATACCAGTTAGACTTCTAAAAATTTTGACTCTAGTCACTGACTCCCAGCTGGCACTTCTGGATCCACCTGAGGTTAGAGGAACCTTACTTCATGAATGGATGAACACAGGCAGGCTGGCTTTGCCACCTGCTTATTGTAGACCCTCAATGCCTTGAGTGAACATAAGTAATAGCCAGGGAGTGGCTACCACAGTTCCTGGATGAGACCCAGAGTTGTGTTGACTTCAAGTCTGACCAAGGGCAGTCATAGTGTTGGTGGCCCCATGGGTGCTTGTGTCACTTCACCCTACCTTTAAAAGGCTCAGGAGAGGAGAGAGAGAGAGGAGAGAGAGAGAGAGAGAGAGAGAGAGAGAGACTGTTTATTTGAGGAAAAGTAGGGAAGAGACAAGATTCTCTGTCTGGTAAGACAAAGAATTCTCCTAGATCCTGTACAAGACCATCAAGGTGGTACCTCTATGAGTTTGCAAGAAATGCAGCATTACTGAACTGGAGGAACCCCCTAAAGCAGAGATAGCTTAGATTACAACACCAAAGTTCTTTCAAATATCTGAAAAGCCTTCCCAAGTAGGGCATCTACAAATAAGCCTAGACAGTGAACATTACAATAAATACCCACCTCATTAATGCTCAGACACTGAAGAACAACTACTAGCATCAATATCATCCAGGAAAAGATAACCTCACCAAGTGAACAGATTAGGCACCAATCCTGGAGAAACAGAGGTGTGGAACCTTTCAGACAAGAATGCAAAATAACTGTGCTGAGGAAACTCAAATAAATTTAAGATAACACAGAGAAGGAATTCAGAATTCTATCAGAGAAATTTAACAAAGAGATTGAAAGAATTTAAAAAAAATCGAGCAGACATTCTGGAGCTGAAAAATGTAACTAACATACTAAAGAATGCATCAGATCCCTTTAATAGCAGATTGGATTGATAAGAAGAAAGAATCAGCGAGCTCGAAAACAGGCTATTTGAAAATAGTCAGAGGAGACAAAAGAAGAAAGAACAACAACAACAAAAAAAAGGGAAGCACACTGACAGGATCCAGAAAACAGCCTCGAAAGAGCAAATCTAAGGGTTATTGACTTTAAAGAGGAGATAAAAGGAGAGATAGGAGTAGAAAGTTTATTCAAAGGGAAAATAACAGAGAACTTCCCAAACCCAGAGACTGATATCAATATTCAAGTACAAGAAGGTTATAGAACCTCAAGCAACTTTTACTCGAAGAAGACTGCCTCAAGGTATTTGATAATCTAACAAAAATCAAGGACGAAAGCAGGATTTTAAAAGCAGCAAGAGAAAATAAACAAATAACATAAAATGGCTCTCCAATACATCTGGCAGCAGACTTTTCAGTGAAAACCTTACAGGCCAGAAGGTAGTCGCATAACATATGAAAGTACTGAAGGGAAAAACGTTTTACCTACAATAGTATATCTGGTGAAAACATTTTTTAAACGTGAAGGAGAAATAATAACTTTCTCAGACAGACATAAGCTGAGAGATTTCATTAATTCTAGACTCATCCTACAAGAAATGATAGAGAGTATTTCAGTCACAAACAAAAGGACATTAATGAGCAGTAAATAATCACCTGAAGGTAGAAAACTTACTGATAACAGTAAGTACACAGAAAAACACAGAATATTATAGCACTGTAACTGTGGTGTGCAAACTATGCTTATGCCAAGTAGAAAGACTACACAACAAACCAATAAAAATTATAAAGTATGAGGATGCAAAGGCATAAGAATGACACAATGGACTTTGGGGACTCAAGGGGAAAGGGTAGGAAGGGGATGAAAGATAAAAGAAAACAAATTGTGTTCAAGATATACTGCTCAGGTGATGGGTTCACCAAAATCTCACAAATCATCACTGAAGAACTTACTCATGCAACAAACACCTTTTTAAAAAATATGTATTTTATTTCATTTTAGATTTTGGGGTACATGCGAAGAACATGCAAGATTGTTGCATAGGTACATACATGGCAATGTAGTTTGCTGCCTTCCTCCCCATCACCTATATCTGGCATTTCTCCCCCATGTTATACCTCCCCAACTCCCCACCTCCCACTGTCCCTCCCTTGGTTCCCCCCCTTAGACCCTAGTGTGTGATGCTCCCCCTCCCTGTATCCATGTGTTCTCATTGCTCAACACCCGCCTATGAGTGAGAACATGCGGTGTTTGATTTTCTGTTCTTGTGTTAGTTTGCTAAGAATGATGGTTTCCAGGTTCATCCATGTCCCTACAAAGGACACAAACTCATAATTTCTTATGGCTCTATAGTATTCCATGGTGTATATGTGCCATTCGGCAGGCCGCGATGGTTGAACTAATTTACAATTCCACCAACAGTGTAAAAGTGTTCCTATTTCTCCACATCCTCTCCAGCATCTGTTGTCTCCAGATTTTTTAATGATTGCTGCAGATTCGTGGTGCTTTTTCGCCTGGGAATCTCCTGGTCTAGCTCCCTGTTTTAGCCCCCTTTTTATCAGTTGAACGGGCAACTCTGTCTCCTAGGCATTCCAGTTGCCTGTTGAAAAGGCGCCTGGATCTGTGTGATTTCCCATGCGGTGGCACACTGTGCCAGCTGAAACAGCTGAGCTGGAGATTCGTTACACTTTTTCACCCTGGAATCTCCTGGCCTGGCTACCTGTTTCAGTCCCCTTTTTTATCAGTTGAATGGGCAACTCTGTCTCCCAGGCACTCCAGTCACTAGCTGACACAGTGCCTGGATCCATGTGAGTATTTTGTGTGGAGACCTGCCACACTGGCCAAACAGCCGTGCTGGCAACCCATGGGGCTCCTCTGCTTGGGAATCTCCTGGTCTGTGGGCAATAAAAAATCCGTCCGGAAATGCAGCGTCCACTCACCCTCTGTGCTCTCGCTGGGAGCTCCAATCCAGAGCTGCTCCTACTCAGCCAACTTCACCATCTGTTTTTTAATAACCGATGGAAATAAGAATTTTTAAAAAACAAATAACTACAACTTTTCCAGACATAATCATTAAGATAATATATAAGTAGAAACAACAAAAAGTTAACAAGCAGGGTGCCAACTCATGGTGAGTATTCATAGTTTTCTTTTTGCTTATTTGGTTGTTTATGAAAATAGTGTCATTATTAGGTTAAAATAATGGATCATAAGACAGAAATAAATGAATCATTTTCAAGCCTCATGGTAACCTCAAGCCAAAAACACACACTAGATACAGAAAAAATGAAAATCAAGACACTAAATGATATTACCAGAGAAAATCATTTTCGCTAAAGGAAGACAGGAAGGAAAGAAAAAGAAAAATAGTAAACCACAAAACAAGCAGAAAACAAATGACAAAATGGTAGGAGTAACTTCTTGCTTATCAATAATAATGTTAAATTTATTATAAATAGGCTAACTCTCCAATCAAAACATGGAGTGACTGAATAAAGAAAGAAATTAGACCCATTGATCTGTTGCCTACAGAAAACACACTTCACCTATAAACACACATGTAGACTGAAAACAAAGGGAAGAACAATGATATTTTATGTCAATGGAAATCTAAGGAGAGCAGTAGTCACTGTACTTATATCAGACAAAATAGATTTCAAGACAAAATCTATAAGAAGAGACAAAGAAGGTTACAATATAATAATAAAAGAATCAATTCAGCAAGAAGATATAACAATTTTAAATATATATTTACTCAACAGTGGAATCCTTGATATATAATGCAATGATTATTAGCGCTAAAGAGAGAGACAGGCCTCAATACAATAACAGTTGACATTATGCCTGATACTGCAAAAATTCAAATCATCATTAGTGACTACTATGAGCAACTATATGCCAATAAATTTAAAAACCTAGAAGAAATAAACAGATTTCTAGACACGTACAATTTACCACGATTGAACCAGGAAGAAATCCAAAACCTGAACAGACCAATAACAAGTAACAGTATTGAAGCTGTAGTAAAAAGGTTTCCAGTAAAGAAAAATCAGGGACCTGATAACTTCACTGCTGAATTTTACCAAACATTTTAAGAACCAATACCAATTCTACTCAAACTATTTCAAGAAATAGACAAGGAAGGAATACTTGTCTATTTCATTTGACAAGACCAGGATTATCCTGATACCAAAACCAGGCAAAGACATATTAAAAAAGAAAGCTACAGGTCAATACCTTTGGTAAATATTGATCAAAAATTTTAAACAAAATATTAGCAAACTGAATTTAACAATACATGATAAAGATTATTCATTCTGACCAAGTGACCTAACATGCAGGTATGGTTTAACATACACAAATCAATCAATGTGATACATTATATTGAGGGAATGAATAATAAAAACCATATGATCATTTCAACTAAGGCTGAAGCATTGGATAATATTAAACATCACTTTATAACAAAAACACTCAAGAAATTGCGTATACAAGGAACATACCGCAACATAATAAGAGCCATATATGACAGTATCATACTGAATGGGAAGAAACTGAAAGCCTTTCCTCTTAGATTTGGAACATGACAAGGACTTTTACTGTCACCATTGTTATTCAGTATAATACTGAAAGTACTACTTAGAACAATCAGAGAGGAAAAGGTATAAACAGCATCTAAATTGGAAAGGAAAACGTGAAATTATCCTTGTTTGCAGACGATATAATTGAATGTTTGGAAAAACTAAAAAATTCATTAAGAAAATTATTAGGACTGATAAACAAATTCAGTAAACTTGCAGGATACAAAATCAACATACGAAAATCAGTAGCATTTCTGTATAGCAACAGTGAACAATGTGAAAAAGAAATAAAAAGTAATCACATTTACAGTAGCCACACACAAAATTAAATATTTAGGAATTAACCAGAGGAGTGAAAGATCTCAATAATGAAAACATAAAACATTGATGAAGGCAATTGATGAGGATATTAAAACGTGGAAAGATATTTTATGTTCATGAATTGTAAGAATCAATATTGTTAAAATGACCACACTACCAAAAGCAATCTATAGATTGAGTGTATGGCTTATCAAAATACCAATGATATTCTTCAAAGAAATAGAAAAACCAATTCTAAAATGTATGTGGAATGACAAAAGAAAACCCAGAATAGCCAAACTATCCTGAACAAAGAGAACAAAACTGGAGGAATCATGTTTCCTGACTTTAAGTATACTACAGAGCCGTAGTAACAAAAACAGCATTGTTGACATCAAAACAGACACATAGACCAATGTAACAGAATAAAGAACTCATAAACAAATCCACATATCTACAGTGAACTCATTTTTAACAAAAATTCCAAGAATATATACTGTAGAAAGACAGTATATATCTCATCAATAAACGGTGCTGGGAAAACTAGATATCCATATGAAAAAGAATAAAACAAGACCCCTATCTCTCACCATATACAAAAATAAAATCAAAATGGATTAAAGACTTAAATTCAAGACCTCAAACTATAAAACTACTATAAGAACACATTGGATAATATATCCAGAGCATTGGGAAGGGCAAAAATCCCTTGAGTAACAACCCAGAAGTGCAGCAAACTAAGCAAAAATGGAAAAAGTGACACCACATCAAGTTAAAAAGCTTCAGCACAGCAACGAATAAACTCAACAAAGTGAAGAGACAACCCAGAGAATGGGAGAAAATATTTACAAACTATTCATCTGACAAGGGATTAATAAACAAAATATAGAAGGAGCTCAAACATCTCTATAGGAAACACAACTAATCCGATTTTAAAAAATGGGCAAAAGATTTGAATAGACATGTCTGAAAGGAAGTCGTATTCAGGAAAAACAAGCATTTGAAAGGTGCTCAACATCATATTAATCATCACATAAATGAAAATTAAAACTGCAATGAGATTATCATCTCACCCCAGTTAAAATGGTTTGCCTCCAAAAAACAGGCAATAACAGATGTTGGCAAGGACGGGGGAGAAAAGGGAACACTTGTACACTGTTTTTGGGAATGTAAATTAGTATAAATGCTATGGAGAACAGTTTGATGGTTTCTCTGAAACCTGGAAATAGAGATATCATATAATACAGTAATTCCACTGCTGGATATATACCTGCTCCCCCAAAATAAGAAAGCATTATATTGAATACATGTCTGCCCACACATGTGTGTTGCAGCATGGTTCACAATAGCCAATATTTGAAAGGAACCTAAGTGTCCATCAACAAATGAATGGATAAAGAATATGTGGTGTATATACCCAATGAGTCAAACAATTCAGCCTTAAAAAAGAATGAATTGCTGTCATTTCCAACAACATGGATAAAACTGGAGATTATTATGTTAAATGAAATGAGCCAGGTACAGAAAGACAAACATCACATATTCTCACTTATTTGTGGCATCTAAAAACCAAAATAATTGAATTCGTGCTCACAGAGAGTAGAATAATGTTAACCAGAGGCTTGGAAGGGTACTGGGGAGTTCAGGGGGACTTGGGGATGCTTAATGGATACAAATAATAGAAAGAATAAATAAGACCTACTATTTGATAGCACAAAAGAGTGACTGTAGTCAATATATTTTTTTAATTAATTAATTATTTATTTTTTTGAGATGGAGTCTTACTCTGTCACCTGGCTGGAGTGCAGTGGCACCCTCTTGGCTCCCTGCAATCTCCGCCCCCAGCTTCAAGTGATTCTACTGCCTCAGCCTCCTGAGTAGCTGGAATTACAGGCACACGCCACCACACCTGGCTAATATTTTGTATTTTAGTAGAGATGGGGTTTCACCATGTTGGCCAGGATGGTCTTGATATTCTGACCTCATGATCCGCCCAACTCGGCCTCCCAAAGTGTTGAAATTACAGGGGTGAGCCATTGTGCCTGGCCTTTTAAAATTATTTATTAAACTTTAAGTTCTGAAATACCTGTGCAGAACATGCAGGTTTGTTACATAGGTAAACATGCGCCATGGTGGTTTGCTGCACCCATCAACCCATCATCTAGGTTTAAGCTCTGTATGCTTTAGGTATTTGTCCTAATGCTCTCCCTTCCCATGCCCCTCATACCCCAATAGGCTCTGGTGAGTGATGCTCCCTTCCCTGAGTTCATGTGTTCTCATTACTCAACTCCCACTTATGAGTGAGAACATGTGGTGTTTGGTTTTCTGTTCCTGTGTGTTAGTTGACTGAGAATGATGGTTTCCAGCTTCATCCATGTCTCTCCAAAGTGCATGAATCAATTCTTTTTATGGCTGCATAGTATTCCATGGTATATATGTGCCACATTTTCTTTATCCAGTCTGTCATTAATGGGCATTTGGGTTAGTTCCAAGTCTTTGCTATTGTGAATAGCACTGCAATGAACATACATGTGCATGTGTCTTTATAGTAGAATGATTTATATTCATTTGGGTATATATCCAGTAATGGGATTGCTGAATGAAATGGTATTTCTGGTTCTAGATGCCTGAGGAATCACCACATTGTTTTCAACCATGGCTCAACTAAATTTACACTCCCACCAACAGTGTAAAAGTGTTTCTATTTCACCATAGCCTCTCTAGCGTCTGTTGTTTCCTGACTTTTTAATGATCACCATTCTAATTGGGGTGAGATGGTGTTGCATTTTGGTCTTGATTTGCATTTCTCTAATGACCGATGATAATGAGCTTTTTATTCATATGTTTGTTGGCCTCATAAATGTCTTCTTTTAAGAATTGTGAGTCCATATCCTTCACTCACTTTTTGATGGGGTTGTTTGTTTTCCTCTTGTAAATTTGTTTAAGTTTCTTATAGATTCTGTAAACTTGTTATTTGCAGATGGATAAACTGCAAAATTTTTCTCCCATTCTGTGGGTTGCCTGTTCACTTGTATGTTTAAAAATAACTGAAAGAGTATAATTAGATTATTCATAACACAAAAAATGAATGCATAAAGGGATAAATATTCTCTGTGATGTGATTATTAATACCCAGTATTTGGTAGACAGAAGGTTTACTACAGTCAAAATAATTTAATTGTGCATTTTACAGTTACCAAGAGATACATTTGGATTGTTTGTATCAGTAAGGATAAATGGTTGATAGGATGGATACTTATTTTTCTTGATGTGATTATAATGTTTCCATGATGTGATTATAATGTTTCCATGATATGATTATCATGTGTTATATTATACCTATTATAATGTGTTGCATTGTATCTATATCATAATGTCTCATCCACCCCATAAATATATATACCTACTCTATACTTCAGATATTAAGAACTAAATTTTTAAACTTTTATTTTAAGTTCAGGGGTACACATAAAGGAAGTACAGGTTTGTTACATAGGTAAACATGTGTCAAGGGGGTTTCTTGTACAGATTATGTCATCAGTCAGGTATTAAGCCCAGTTTTCATTATTTATGTTTACCTGATCTTCTCCCTCCTCCCCACCCTCCACCCTCCAATAGGCCCCAGTGTGTGTTGTTCCCATCTAAGTGTCCATATATTCTCTTAATTTAGTTCCCACTTATAAGTCAGAACATACAGTATTTAGTTTTGTGTTCATCCATTAGTTTGCTAAGAATAATGGCCTCCTGCTCTATCCATGTGTCTGCAAAGAACATGATATCATTTCTTTTTTATGACTGTATAGTATTCCATGGTGTATACGTACTGCATTTTCATTTTCCAGTCTATTGTGGATGAGAATTTAGGTTGATTCCATGTCTTTTCTACTGTGAATAGTGCTATAATGAAGATATGCATGCGTGTGTCTTCATAATAGAATAATTTACATTCCTTCAGGTACATACCCAGTAATATGATTGCTGCATCAAATAGTATTTCTGTCCTTAGGTCTTTGAGAAATCACCAGGCTGTCTTTCACACTGAAAGAAATAATTTACACTCCAATCAACAGTTTATAAGCGTTCCATTTCCTCCACAACCTCACCAGCATTGATTATTCTTTGACTTTTTAGTCATAACCTTTCTGACTGATGTGAGATGGTATGTCATTGTGGTTTTGATTTGCATTTTTTTAATGATCAGTGATGTCAAGCTTTTTTTCATATGTTGGTTGGCAGCATGTTTGTCTTCTTTTGAGAAGTGTGTGTTCATGTCTTTTGCCCACTTTTTAATGAGTTTCTTTGTTTTTTTAATTTTGTAAATTTGTTTAAGCTCCTTATAGATGCTGAATATTAGACCTTTGTCAGATGCACACATTGCAAAAATTTTCTCACATTCTTAGGTTGTCTTTTTGCTCTTTGTTGATAGTTTCTTTTGCTGTGCAGAAGCTCTTTAGTTTAATTAGATCCCATTGGTCAATTTGTGCTTTCATTGAAACTGCTTTTGATGTCTTTGTCATGAAATCTTTGCCCATGCCTATGTCCAGAATGATATTGCCTAGGTATTCTTCTAAGGTTTCTATAGTTTTGGGTTTTACATTTAACTCTTTATCTTGAGTTGATTTTTGTATATGGTGTAAGGAAGGGGTCTAGTTTCAATTTTATGGATATGGATGCCAGTTCTCTTAACACCACTTATTAAATAAAAAATAATTTCCCTGTAGCTTGTTTTTGTCAAGTTTGTTGAAGACCAGATGATTGTAAAGTGTGTGGTATTATTTCTAGGTTCTCTATTCTGTTCCACTGGTCTATGTGTGTGGTCTTGCACCAGTTCCACACTGTTTTTGTTAGCATAGCCCTGTAGTATAGTTTGAAGTAGGGTAGCATGATGACTCCAGGTTTCTTTTTCCTTGGGATTTCCTTGGCTATTCAGGCCCTTTTTTAGTTCCATATGAATTTTAAAATAGTTTTTTCTAGTTCTGTGAATAATCTAACGATAGGAATGACATTGAATTTATAAACTGCTTTGGGCAGTATGGCCTTTTTAAGAATATTGGTTCTTCCTATCCATGAGCATGAAATGTCTTTCCATTTGTTTGTGTCATCTCTGATTTCTTTGAGAAGTGTTTTGTAGTTCTCCTTGTAGAGATCTTTCACCTCCATGGTTATCTGTATTCTGGCTTGACTGTTTTTATAGAAATCATAGTGATTTTTGTAGGCATATAATTATATACACCTACTATATTCCCACATATATTAAAAATAAAAAATTAAAGTAAAAGTTTAATCAAAAGGATGTAAGTACAATAAATTTTATAAAGTTTTTAAACATAATTATGTTTTATAAGGTGCCTACATAAAAATATATCCCTATATCTCTACGGTAATTTATACCCTTAGAGGGTCACAATGTTAAATTAAATGACAAACATTCATTGAATATCTGGATCATTTCCAAATAAGACAAAATGTTAAAACCTTAGTTTCTGATAATAGCTTGCTTCCTATTACATAGAAAATAAGAATATTTGAGGTCACTAGCAAACATATTCCATTGCTACATTGAGAAATTGTACTGTGAGGAAATATATGGTTCTGCAAATTATGAAATGGTGTATTCATAGGTTTGCTCATCTACACATTGTGGATGTAATACATATTAGGCAATCACTTATATCCAAGAAAATAAAGTTACTGAGAATTGAGAATTCTAGTTAATAGATGGTAATTAAAATTTCTAAACAGCATAAGGGAAACAACCCTGTATGCAAAGTATTCAAGTAAAGTAAGAAATGTTTTTGATAAAACCACCAGGTTTGAGGACAGGTATTAAAAAAATAAAAGTGGAGTGATTTTGTTTAGTTTGGATGGTACCTGAAAGTTGTTTCAGAATGGATGATGAAGGGTAAAAACCAAATGGATACAGAAAGTTGGAAGAGAAAGAGAATCTTGTGCATTTAAGTTGCCAGAATTCAAGTTATTATGAGTTTTTAAAATGAGTCTTAATATTAAAACTAAAGTAATGCAAAATTATAATTTAATCTCCTCAGTTAAAATGGCAAAGTTTTAACAATGTGTTGGTCTGCTCTTATTAGACACTGGTTAAGTTTTCTCATTACCATTTAAGTACCTGGCCTGTGAAACAGAAATTTGTATGTTTTATCAAGATGATATTCCGTGATCCACATTGTCTTTAGCCTGTATTTGATTACTTAATAACACTGAGTTTTCTCAATATTAAAAGAGGTCATTTTTTTTACAATAACATCACTTTGCCTATTTGCCTTTGAAATCTGTCATTTTTGTATTCTTTCACAATGACCAGTACCTATATTTAACCAATTATTTAAATCATTTGATATTTTGAACAAACTTCCCAAAGAAAAAACTGTAAGTTAAATCTTTTTTAACCTCAATTAATTTTGGGAATTCCCAGATGAGCCCATAGAAGAGCTGAAGAGAATTTGTATTATCTGTTATAAAAAGAAAGATGTTAAGCTAATAAGACTTATGATATGTGAAATTGAATGAGAAGTATTGTCCAATAAAAGCAATATTTACATTCTTTGTTATATTTGTAGAAATATATGTGATTAGTAAAAGTATTCTAAATCTTATTATTTTTCTAGAACTCTGATATGCACTAAAATAATCAGTCATAATTCTAATTATTATCTCATACTGTATGGAACACAATTACAAAATTCTATGTCAATTGCATTGTAATAAACTCTAACACATCTTTAACCTTGGCCATTTAAACTTTTTTCTGTAATTCACAGAGAGCTTGTTGTTTTCCTCTGATGAAAGTTTTTGGAAGCATCTGTGATATAAAATCTCAACATATATATGGAAAAGGCTCTGACAAGTAGAGATTTCTGAAAACTATAATATTACAAATACCTACACTGATCTTTATAAAAAGAATTAAATTATTTCATCATCTAAAGATGCTTTGAGGTTAAATCAAAAAGTCTTCTCAAATAACTGACCTCTGGGCTCAGATACTAAATTTATAAATTATTATAACCATTAATCTATTGTTTTTATTTTGTTTATTTCAGTTGGTTTGGTTCATGCACAATTTGACTGTGGAGAATACCCCCATTATCTTGGGACTATCATTGTGACTACTATGATTGTAATCTTCCTGGTGTGTGCTGTATTCTATCAAGAGTCTTAAATGAGAGTTCATAGCCATCACTGTATGCCAGGTTTCCTCACTGTGATTAGAATGACAATAACAAAGAAAAAATAGCAAAAGAAACACTTCCAAAGAGACCAGATGTTTTGACATGAGTTTCATGTTTACACAAAGATAAACCAGCTGTGCCTGTCACAGAAAGTGGCCCATGTACCTAAGTTTTGGTCAATATCCCATAATTGGGAGCCTAACCAAAAGGGGAAAAATAGTTAAAATAGTTAAATCAAAGGGTTTTATGCGGAGGTGGGTCCAGCAAAGTGGATTTCTGCCTAAGCAAACAGAAACCCAACTCAGTGTAAATTGTAAAACAAAAATTAACTTAAAACAACCACCAACTCACCTCTAATTAGTGACATCCCAGTGGAATGATCCAAATCATGCCACTGCTTCCCTTTAGCCAAACTATACATGTATATGTACATATATTAGATATCTATACATACACATGAAAAAATAAACGTATGTATATATGCACACACAGAGATATAGATACTTAAAGCATATATGCATAAAATCAGGTAGCAATGACAATTCAACAAAAGAAACTGAAGAGATATGTAAATATTTGAGTTCTGTTAGCAAAAAAAAACCCATCTGATGGTAATGTTAGAACAAGCCGCCGGCCCCCCCCCCGAGCGGGCAACGCCCCCCGGCCCCCCCCCCCGCTCCCCCCCCCCCCCCCCAAACAAACCCACCCGTGTCTTGCTTGGTGGCCCCCGGCCCCCCCCCCGCACCGGCCCAGCGGCCCGGGCTGGGCGGGGCCTTCCCTTGACGCGCGGGTCCCTGGCGCCGGCCCCCCCTCCAGAGGGAGGTGAGCTGGGGGGGGCGGGGGGGCGGGGGCGGGGGGGGGGGGGCGGGGGGGCGGAGGACGGCGGGGGCGGAGGGGGGGGGGGGGGGGGGGCGGGGGGGGGGGGGGGCCGGGGGGGGAGTAAGGACCGCGCGGGGGGGGGAGGGGGGGGGGGGGGGGGGGGGGGGGCCGGGGGGGGGGGGGGGGGGGGCGGGGGGGGGGGGGGGGGGGGGGGGGGCGGGGGGGGGGGGGGGGCGGGGGGGGGGGGGGGGGGGGGGGGCGGGGGAGGGGGGGGGGGGGGGGGGGGCGGGGGCGAGGGGGGCCGGGGGGGGGGGCGGGGGGGGGGGGGGGGGGGGGGGGGGGGGGGCGGGGGGGGGGGGGGGGGGGGGGGGGGGGGGGGGGGGTGGGGGGGGGGGGGGGGGGGGGGGGGGGGGGGGGGGGGGGGGGGGGGGGGGGGGGGGGGGGGGGGGGGGGGGGGGGGGGGGGGGGGAGGGATGTGGGAAGGGGGGGGGGGGGGGGGGGGGGGGGGGGGGGAACGGGGGGGGCGCGGGGGGGGGGGGGGGGGGGGGGGGGGGGGGGGGGGGGGGGGGGGGGGGGGGGGGCGAGGGGGCGGGGGGGGGGGGGGGGGGGGGGGGGGGGGGGGGGCCGGGGGGGCGGGGGGGGGCGGGGGGGGGGGGGGGGATATGTGAGGAGTATATAATCGAGGTGGATGAGGGGGGGGGGTGGAGGGAGAAGGGGAGGAGGGGGTGGGAGGTTAGGGGGGGGGGGGCGGGGGGGGGGGGGGAGGGGGGGGGGGGGTGGGGGGGGGGGTGGGAGAGGGGGACGGGTGGGGTGGGGAGGGGGGGCCGAAGGGGGGGGGGTGGGGGGGGGGGTTGATGGGGGGGGTAGGGGGGGATGGGGGGGGGGGGGGGGCGAGGGGGGGGGGGGGGGGCGCGCGGGGTGGGGGGGGGGGAGCGGGGAGGGACGCGGGGGGGGAGGGGGTAGGGAGGGGCGCGGGGCCCCCCGGGCCCGGGGCCGGGCAGGCGAAAGGAATGAATGAGTGCTAGAAGAATGGAGAAAATAAGTAAAAGAGATTTGCAAAACAACACATGAGTAGTTTCTAGGTAAAGGCCTCAGTGGTATCAGTGAGAATGTAAAAAAAATTTCAGTGGCGAAAGATGAAGGGCAGGGTGGACTGCTAGATGGATGACTGACATACTTCAAGAGTATGAAGTTTGAAGAAGGCTAACAAGCAAGGAATGTTTGAGAAAGAAAATATACAGACTTCCTCATTTTCATGTTTTTCCCTCCACTCGCTAGGCACTATGATGTCAGATCATCTTAATATTATTTGAAACTTGGTAATATAAATTTGAAGTCTTTAGTTGTCAACAAAGCATTCTGATAATCTTGCAAGATCACTGAATATTAAAAATCTTATAGCTTCATTTTCTTTTCTGGGAAGATTAAGACCATTTTTTTCCTATTGTGCCTCTTACCTTTTCTTCTAGATGCCTACTTCAACTTAGTTCTTCTATTTCATCTTTTAATTTTATGAACTAAAGACGTTTTTCATATTGTCTAAATACATACAGTCACAGCTGGAAAAGTCATTAGAAACCATTATAGAAAGTTAGAGGCAAGTTACCTCTTGTTACTCTTGGAAGCACACTACGTAAAGAGCATCCTTTTAGGCTGGCAATATCTTCACTGTTAACTCCCTTCTCAGTTTTTCTCCTCATTGCATTTCCATTTTTGTTTATTTTTTTACCTGATTTATGAGTTGATTTTCTACAAGAAGTAGAATTCACTCTTTCCTGATGAAGTGGAATAAAAGATCTCTTGATAGCTCGCAGAAAATTCTTGAGATTTACCTCTGTTTACCAAAACACAAATCTACCTTCATTATGAAGTTAAATGTGTTGAGTGTCTCAGGTAATATAGTTGTATTAGTATTAAAAACATCATATCAAGTCCTTATCATGTAATGTGGACTATTTTAGCATTTAATGCATTTATAAAGCCACATTCAATAACATACAACACTGTAAAATATTTTTATTTGCTTTATGCTAACATTGTTCAATTACGATATGAAAATGACTAAAAATTTTTAAATGCTATTGAATAAAAGGAGTATTAGTTTACTATACTAACACCTTAGGTCATTAAAGTGCTGGAACTTTGCAAAATCTTTGAATGCTGACAAGACATAGATACTTTTAACTTGCACAATCTTGTGACAATTTTAGTAAATAAAGATTGTATGAGATCTAAACATTTCTTTTGAACATTTTTGTGAATGAATCTATTACTTGCTTGTTTCTCAGGCTGTAGATAACAGGATTTAATAAAGGAACTATGACAGTGTAAAATAGAGACTCCATCATATCTTGGTCATCTGATTGTGGGGATGCAGAGCCCACATACATGAAGGCAAGGGGCCCATAGTATAAAGATACAGATAAGAGATGAGCTCCACAGGTGGAGAAGGCTTTTTGTATACCTTTGACAGACTTCTTTTTTAAGATTATAAACAGGACAAGTGTATAAGATACAAGAATAGTTCCAATGGTAAAAACTTGAATTGAACCTGCAAAAATAAAAACCATTAGAAAGTTAATAGAGGAATCAGTACAGGAAATCTTTAACAATGGGATAATGTCACAGTAAAAGTGTTGTATTATGTTGGAATTACAGAAGATTAATCTGAATAAAAACCCTTCATGGATTAAAGCATGAAGCAAGCCGCCTAGAAATGACAAGATTAATAGCTGGATGCAGAGTTCATTGGTCATAATAACTGCATAAAGTAATGGTTTGCATATGGCTACACAGCGATCGTATGCCATTGCTGCCAAGATAAAACATTCTGTGGTTACACCAATTGCAAAGAAAAAGAATTGTACCATGCATTCAGAGAGAGATATCATCTTACTCTTGGCTAAGAAGTTGATCAGCATCTTTGGAGTCACTGCGGATGACAACCAAGCATCCACAAAGGCTAAACTCCCAAGGAATAAGTACATTGGAATATGAAACTGAGGGTCTTTCCAGATGAGAACAATTAGACCAAGATTCCCCATGATGGTGATGAGATATATTAGCAAGAATGCCAGGAACAGGGGTATTTTCCACTGTGGCTGATACGAAAATCCAGTGAGAACAAACTCTGTCAGCAATGTTGAATTTTCCTCTTCCATCTTTTCACTGCATGTCCTGTAAAAAATGAAATAAATGTAAAGGAACATTTGCAATGGAATTCTGGGTTGAAATTAGGGAAGAAGTATTGAAATAAACTATGCAATTATCAGAACCCTCTTAATTTTTTTGATCAGTACTATGATGAACCTGATATTTGAATATTAAAATACATGGAAAAATTAATACATTTTAGTTGAAATTGTGTAAGAATTACAGATTGATATTTTAAAAGATGTATTATATAAATGTATTGCATTTGTATGGACTCTACTGAATGTAATAGTAAAATCTTTTGTCTGGGACATGGATGTAGGGTCAGAGGAGAAAAGATATTTGAAAGGCCTGGGTTAAAATCAATGGAATGAATACAGTGTGAAGAATCTCAAACTTTAATCGTCACATGATAAACATGCATCAAATATTTTAAGATGGGAAATGACATCACAATATATTTATTAAATTTAGTTCTTGATAGTATAAAAAGTATGCTGCAGGAGGAAGAAATTGATTCAAGGATCCTAAGTAGAAACTTGATACTAAGGTCAAGGGGATCCCAAATTAGATTATACATGAGAATCATCTGGGAAACTTTTTTCATGAAAAATACTGATTGTGAGATTTTGATGTAGAAATTGATTATTTCAAGAATGAGGTCTAGGAATCTGTATTTTGAAAATACCCTTAAGGTAATTGAAATCCATGTGAAGTGTCTAGTCCCTGTTTGATATGACATTGGAAGAAATGGTAAGGCAAATGAATAGATTCAAAAGAATTCAGCATGTAGAGTCTCTAGTTTCTGTGACATATTTGGTATGAAAGACATGGTCAGTGAAGGAGAGAGAAGTCACTTGCTGACCAGGTAGATGGACATTAAACACTCAGGATGAGAACTCGGATTGCTGACAAGATTTTGGAGTTAGTATCACATCTGAACAACTAGGTGAGATTCAATCAGTAATATGGGCCTATTCAAGCTTAGTAGAAATAATTACTTGGAATCATTGTAGTATTTGAAAGCATCATTAGAAATGATGTACAAAGTGGATATGCATTCTTTATAAGATGGCTAAGATCTAATTCTCTTTTTGCTACCCATGTCTTGGGGGCTATCAGAGGTTACCTAATGCTCTAGGAGCCAAAGAACTAGAAACTCATTTTCCTATTCTTCTTGCCTCTAAAGTGAAGTAACAATGATCTAGGATGGCAGTGAAACACATTGATCCTACATTTGGAATATGGATAAAAAAAGAAAAAAAAAAGACAAAAACAAAAGTGGATTTTAGTTTTAAATTCAGCCATGGCAGAAATACCATGCATCCACTGAATGCATCCTTCATGTGACAGTGTGAGCTGTCAAATTATACCCAGAATTGGGTATAAGAATACAAGAGTTTATTTTTAAGTGACTGACCTTAAGAGTTTTAGTCTAAGAATGTGATTAATTAGAAAGAATATTTCTATCTGAATAGTCTGAAATGATTATTAGAATCATTATGATCAAAACCAGTTTCAATTGTTTAATGTCCTAGTTTACTACAAGTTGTCATACGAAGTCACAATAAGGTTAACAAAATAATAAAATATCATCAAAGGAACAATTTTGTCTTATAACTATTTATCATATCCATATTATAGTCATGAACCTAAAATATACAAATAAGCCAGTAATAGTTATCTAATTTTCGGCTGGGCACAGTGGCTCATGCCTGTAATCGCAACACTTTGGGAGGCCGAGGTGGGCAGATTACAAGGTCAGGAGATCAAGACCATGCTGGCCAACATGGTGAAAACCCGCCTTTACTAAAAATAGAAAAATTAGCCGGGCATGGTGGTGTGCCCCTGTAGTCACAGCTACTCAGAAGGCTGAGGCAGGAGAATCACTTGAACCCATGAGGTGGAGGTTGCAGTGAGCCAAGATCATACCACTACACTCCAGCCTGAGAAACAGAGCAAGACTCCATCTCAAAAAAGAAAAATAAAGTTATCTAATTTCAACCTACCTATTTTGACAGTTTGTATATCTAATCTAAAATTATGGTAAGTTAAATATCATTTTCAACATTTCTACAAAGCACAATGAAAATTACAGATATTTTTCTTTTCTTACCCATATTTTGAAAGAAATGTAGGGGATCCCTTAAAAGCATTAGGCTTTGTAAAACAAAAAAAATATAATTGCACAGGAATGCCAATAACACAGGTAGCAATTCACTGCATCTTCATTCTTTTTGGAGGCTTCTTTCCCCAAGTTCAGGAAACTTGTTTATATAAATTTGGAGGAAACAAAAGGGTCATTCAGTTGTACAGCTCTGTACTTTCGCCAGAAGACTATTGAGTGGAAAACTGAAATTCTCATAAGAGTTCCAGGGATTCCCTGTGGAACAAACTGAAGCTGTTCTAATGTGTATTGTAGATTTGGACATATATGAAAAGTCCAGATTGTCCCAAAGGGCATTAAACTTCTGAAATCATAAACATTATTTCATGAAAACACTTCTAGTTTTAAGAAATGAAATAATATTTTATGTACTATTTACCACCACAGATGACACTTCTGTCATGTTTAGTTTACATATGATATTTACTTAGTGCTTTAATTAGTATAATGTTGTCTGAGGTAATCAAAACAATTTTAATAAGGCCGAAGTTTCTGATTCCCTTCAGGAGCAAACTCAAATAGAGTTGTCTTCCCTATGTAAATTGCAGCTCGAATTTTAGACATATACTTAGTTCCCCCATTTTATGCTAAAATCTGATGGAAAATCTTATTAAACAAAGGTCAATGGATGAACCAATGAAAAACAAATAAAAGGACTGCAGTGGGAGGTGTTCTAGAACTTTGCTGACATAAAAACATAAACATAGACCAATTGAACAGAATAGAGAACCCAGAAACAAATCCACACATCTACAGTGAACTCATTTTTAACAAAGATTCCAAGAACGTACACTGGGGAAAGACAGTCTCATCAATAAATTGTGCTGAGAAAGTTATATATCCATATGCAAAGTAATAAAACTCTTCCCCTATCTCTCACCATACACAAAAATAAAATCAAAATGAATAAAAAACTTAAATATAGTACCTCAGACTGAAACTTCTACAAGAAAACATGGGGAAATCTCCAGGACATTTTTTTCTGAGCAAAGATGCTTTGAGCAATAACTTACAAATATAGACAATCAAAAAAGACATGACAACTGGGATTACATCAAGTTAAAAAGCTTCTGCACAACAAAGGATACAATCAACAAAATAAAGAGACAACTCACAGAATGGGAGAAAATAGTTGTGAACAACCTACCTGACAATGAATTAATAACCAAAATATACAAGAAGTTCAAACACCTTTATAGTAAAGTATTTAATAATCTGATCAAATACAAGGTAAAAGATTTGAATAGACATTTCTCTAAAGAAGACATGCAAATGGAAAACAGGCATATGAAAAGGTGGTCAGGATCACTGATCATCAGCAAATCAAAATGGCCTGTCATTTTGTGTCTAGTTTTCCCAGGCACACAGTGCAACCTGTCAGTGGATCTACCATTTTGGGGTCTGGAGGACAGTGGCCCTCTTCTCACAGCTCCACTAAGCAGTTCCCCAGTGGGGGCTCTGTGTGAGGGCTCCAACCTCACATTTCCCCTTCATACGTCTCTAGTAGAGGCTCTCCATGAGAGCTCTTCCCCTGTAGCAGACTTCTTCCTCAACATCCAGGTGTTTCCACGCATTCTCTAAAATCTAGGCAGAGGTTACCAAACTCTTGCCTTCTGCACAGCCACAGGCCACAGGGAAGCAACAGGGATTGGGGCTCACACCCTCTGAGGCAACGACTCAAGCTGTATCTTGGTCCCTTTTAGATACAGCTGAAGCTGGAGCAGTTAGGACGCAGGGTGCCATGTCCCAAGGCTGCATAGAACAGTGGTGCCCTGGTCCCAGCCCATGAAACCATTTTTGCCTCTTAGGGTTCTGGGCCTGTGATTGGAGGAGCTGCCATGAAGATCACAGAAATGTGCCTGCCGACATTTGCTGTATTGTCTTGGCTATTAATATTTTGTGCCTTGTTACTCATGCAAATTTCTGCAGCAGGTTTAAATTTCTCCCCCACAAAATGGGTTTTTCTTTACTGTCACATGGCCAGTCTACAAATTTTCCAAACATTTATACTCTGCTTCCATTTTAAAGATAAGTTTCAGTTTCAGAAAATCTCCTTTGTTCACATACATAATCATATATATATATAATTGCACTTTAGGTGCTTGGGTACATGTGCAGAACACGCAGGATTGTTGCATAGGTACATACATAGCAATCTGCTTTGCTGCCTCCATCCCCCCATCACCTATATCTGGCATTTCTCCCCCATGTTTTCCCTCCCCAACCTCCCTACCCTCCACTGTGCCTCCCGTATTCCCCCCAACAGACTCCAGTGTGTGATGCTCCCCCTTCCTGTGTCCATGTGTTCTCATTGATCAACAAGTGCCTATGAGTGAGAAAACGTAGTGTTTCATTTTCTGTTCTTGTGTCAGTTTACTAAGAGTGATGGTTTCCAGATTCACCCATATCCCTACAAAGGACTCAACGTTTTTTATAGCTACATAGTATTCAATGGTGTGTATTGAAAATGTGGTGCCGCATTTTCCTTGTCTAGTCTATCGCCGATGGGCATTTGGGTTGGTTTCAGGTCTTTGCTATTGCAAACAGTGCTGCAGTGGACATATGTGTGCATGAGTCTTTATAATAGAACGATTTGTAATCCTTTGGATATTTACTCAGTAATGAGATTACTGGGTCAAATGGAATTTCTATTTCTAGGTCCTTGAGGAATCGTCACACTGTCTTCCACAATGGTTGAACTAATTTACACTCCTACCCACAGTGTAAAAGTGATCCTATTTACCCACTTCCTCTACAGCATCTGTTGTCCAGATTTTTTAAAGATCGCCATTCTAACTGGCGTGAGATGGTATCTCAATGTGGTTTTGATTTGCATTTCTCTAATGACCAGTGATGATGAGCATTTTTTCATATGTTTTTTGGCTTCATATATGTCTTCTTTTGAATAGTGTCTGTTCATGTCCTTTGTACACTTTTGAATGGGTTTGTTTGTTTTTTCTTGTAAATCTGTTTTAGTTCTTTGTAGATTCTGGATATTAGCCCTTTGTCAGATGGGTAGATTGCAAAAAAATTTTCCCTTTCTGTTTGTTGCCGGTTCACTCTAATGATTGTTTCTTTTGCTGTACAGAACCTCAGGAGCTTAATTAGATCCCATTTGTCTATTTTGGCTTTTGTTGCCAATGCTTTTGGTGTTTTAGTCATGAAGTCCTTGTCTATGCCTATGTCCTGAATGGTTTTGCTTAGGTTTTCTTCTAGGGTTTTTATGGTGTTAGGTCTTGTGTTTAAGTCTTTAATCCATCTGGAGTTAATTTTAGTGTAAGGTGTCAGGAAGGGGTCCAGTTTCTGCTTTCTGCACATGGCTAGCCAGTTTTCCCAACACTATTTATTGAACAGGGGAATCCTTTCCCCCATTGCTTGCTTTTGTCAGGTTTGTAAAGATCAGATGGTTGTAGATGTGTGGCATTGCCTATGAGGCTTTGTTCTGTTCCATTGGCCTACATCCCTGTTTTTATACCAGTACTATGCTGTTTGGATTACTGTAGACTTGTAGTATAGTTTGAAATCAGGTAGCATGATGCCTCCCGCTTTGTTCTTTTTGCTTAGAATTGACTTGGCTGTGCAGGCTTTTTTTGGTACCATATGAAGTTTAAGATGTTTTTTTCCAGTTCTATGAAGTGGGTCATAGGTAGCTTGATGGGGATAGCATTGAATCTATAAATTACTCTGGGCAGTATGGCAGTTTTCACAACATTGATTCTTCCTAATCATGAGCATGGAATGTTTCGCCATCTGTTTGTGTCCTCTCTTATTTCCTTGAGCAGTGGTTTGTAGTTCTCCTTGGAGAGGTTCTTTACATCTTTTGTTAGTTGTATTTCTAGGTATTTTATTCCCTTTGTAACAATTGTGAATGGCAGTTTGTTCTTGATTTGGCTCTTTTAAGTCTGTTATTGGTGTATAGGAATGCTTGTGATCTCTGCACATTGATTTTGTATCCTGAGACTTTGCTGAAGTTGCTTATCAGTTTGAGAAGGTTTTGAGCTGAGATGATGGGGTCTTTTAAATATACAATTATGTCGTCTGCAAATAGAGACAGTTTGACTGCCTGCTTTCCTAACTGAATACTCTTTATTTCTTTTTCTTGCCTCATTGACCTGGCTAGAACTTCCAATAGTATATTGAAAAGGAGTGGTGAGAGAGGACATCCTTGTCCAGTGCCACATTTCTAAGGGAATGCTTCCAGTTTTTCCCCATTCAGTATGATGTTGGCTCTGGGTTTGTCATAAATAGCTTTTATTATTTTGTGATACGTTCCATAGATACCCAGTTTATTGAGAGTTTTTAGCAAAAATGACTGTTGAATTTTGTTGAAGGCATTGTCTTCATCTATTGAGATAATCATGTGGTTTTTGTCTTTGGATCTGTTTATGTGGTGGATTATGTTTATAGACTTGCATATGTTGAACCAGCCTTGCATCCCTGGGATGAAGCCTCCTTGAACATGATGAAAAAGCTTTGTGATTTGCTGTAGCATTCAATTTGCCAGTACTTCACTGAAGATTTTTGCGTTGCTGTTCATCATGGATATTGGGCTGAAGTTTTCTTTTTTTTGTTGAGTCTCTGCCGGGTTTTGGTATCCAGATGATATTGGTCTTATAAAATAATTCGAGAAGGATTCTCTCTTTTGTATTGTTTGGAACAGTTTAAGAAAGAGTGGTACTGAGCTCCAGTGGCCAAGGCAAGATGGGTCAAAGTCAGAGTTGTGGTCATGGTCCTGGAGGTGGCAAGAAGGATGATAAGGACAAGAAAAAGAAATATGAACCTCCTGTACCAACTAGAGTGGGGAGAAAAGAAGAAAACAAAGGGACCAGATGCTGCCAGCAAACTGCCACTGGTGACACCTCACACTCAGTGCCGGTTAAAATTACTGAAATTAGAGAGAATTAGACTACCTTCTCATGTGAGGAAGAATTCATTAGAAATCAGGGACAAATGAAACCATTAGAAGAAAAGCAAGAGGAGGAAAGATCAAAAGTGGATGATCTGAGGGGCACCCCGATGTCAGTAGGAACCTTGGAAGAGATCATCGATGACAATCATGCCATCGTGTCCACATCTGTGGGCTCAGAACACTACATCAGCATTCTGTCATTTGTAGACAAGGATCTGCTGGAACCTGGCTGCTCGGTCCTGCTCAACCACAAGGTACATGCCATGATAGGGGTGCTGATGGATGACACGGATCCCCTGGTCACAGTGATGAAGGTGGAAAAGGCCCCCCAGGAGACCTATGCTGTTATTGGGGGCTTGGACAACCAAATTCAGGAAATTAAGGAATCTGTGGAGCTTCCTCTCACCCACCCTGAATATTATGAAGAGATGTGTATAAAGCTTCCTAGGGGGGTCATTCTCTATGGTCCACCTGGCACAGGTAAAACCTTGTTAGCCAAAGCAGTAGCAAACCAAACCTCAGCCACTTTCTTGAGAGTGATTGGCTCTGAACTTATTCAGAAGTACCTAGGTGATGGGCCCAAACTCGTACGGGAACTGTTTCGAGTTGCTGAAGAACATGCACCGTCCATCGTGTTTATTGATGAAATTGGTGCCATTGAGACAAAAAGATATGACTCAAATCCTGGTGGTGAGAGAGAAATTCAGCAAATAATGTTGGAACTGTTGAACCAGTTGGATGGATGTGATTCTAGGGGAGATGTGAAAGTTATCATGGCCACAAACCGAATAGAAACCTCGGATCCAGCACTTATCAGACCAGGCTGCATTGACAGGAAGATCGATTTCCCCTGCCTGATGAAAAGACTAAGAAGCGCATCTTTCAGATTCACACAAGCAGGATGATGCTGGCAGATGATGTAACCCTGGACGACTTGACCATGGCTAAAGATGACCTCTCTGGTGCTGACATCAAGGCAATCTGTACAGAAGCTGGTCTGATGGCCTTAAGAGAACGTAGAATGAAAGTAACAAATGAAGACGTCAAAAAATCTAAAGAAAATGTTCTTTATAAGAAACAGGAAGGCACCACTGAGGGGCTCTATCTCTAGTGAACCACAGCTGCCATCAGGAAAATGGGAGATTTCTTCATCCCTTAAAGGGATGAGGTTGGGGGAGTTGCCCAGAGGAATCCCTGTTCCCATTGGTTTTTATTAGCAAAACATCATGTGTCTTTTGGAGTATGATGTGTAAGTGCTCACTGGGTGGCTTTCGTCTGTCAGTCAGTCACTGTGCAGCAGTCTGCTTCTCAATAAAGCGTGCTCTTTCACAAAAAAAAAAAGAAGGAAAGAAAGAAAGAAATACTGGTACCAGCTTCTCTTTGTATGTGTGGTAGAATTCAGCTGTGAACCCATCTGGACCTTGACTTTTTTGTTTGGTAGGCTGTTAATTGCTGCCTCAATTTCAGCCCTTGTTATTGGTCTATTCAAGGTTTTAATTTCTTTCTGGTTTAGACTTTGAAGGGCACAAGTGTCCAGGAATTTTTCCATTTCTTCCAGGTTTACTGGTTTATGTTCATAGAGTTGTTTGTAGTAATTGTAGTTTGTATTTCGGTGGAATCTGTGTTGATATCCCCTTTATCCTTTTTTGTTGCATCTATTTGATTCTTCTCTCTTTTCTTTATGATTAATCTGGCTAGCAGTCTATTTTGTTGATCTTTTCCAATAACCAGCTGCCTGATTTGTTGATTTTTTTCATTTCTTTTTGTGTCTATCTCCTTCAGTTCTGCTTTGATCTTAGTTATTTCTTGTCTTCTACTAGCTTTTCAGTTTTTTTTTATATTCCTCCTCTATCTCTTTCAATTTTGATGATAGGGTGTCGATTTAGATCTTTCCTTGCTTCTCATGTGGGCATTTATTGCTATAAATTTTCCTCCAGACACTACTTTAAATGTGCCCCACAGCTTCCGGTACATTCTGTCTTCATTCTCAATGGTTTCAAAGAACATCTTTATTTCTTTATCCAGTCAACATTCAAGAGCCAGTTGTTCAGTTTCCATGAAGTTGTGCAGTTCTTTGTTAGTCTCTTAATCTTGAGTTCTAATTTGATTGCACTGTGGTCTGAGATACTGTTATGATTTCCATTCTTTTGCATTTGCTGAGAAGTGATTTCATTAGAATTATGTGGTCAATTTTAGAGTAGGTTTGATGTGGTGCTGAGAAGAATGTATATTCTGTGGATTTGGGGGTGGAGAGTTCTGTAGATGTCTATTAGGTTTGCTTGGTCCAGATCTGAGTTCAAGTCCTGGATATCTTTGCTAAATTTCTGTCTCATTAATCTGTGTAATATTGACAGTGGTGTGTTAACGTCTCCCACTATTATTGTGTGGGAGTCTAAGTCTCTTTGTAGGTCATTGAGAACTTGCTTTATGTATCTGGGTGCTCCTGTATTGGGTGCATGTATATTTAGGATTGTTAGCTCTTCTTGTTGCATTGATCCTTTTTTTTTTTTTGCTCTCCATTTGCTTGGTAAATCTTCCTCCATCCCTTTACGTAGAGCCTATGTGTGTCCTTGCACATAAGATGGGTTTCCTGGATACAGCATACCGATGGGTTTTGGCTTTTTATCCAATTTGCCAGTCTGTGTCTTTTGATTAGGGCATTTAGCCCATTTAAATTTAAGGGTAATATTGTTATGTGTAAATTTGATGCTGCCATTTTGATGATAGCCAGTTTTTTTGCCTGTTAGGTCATGCAGTTTCTTCATTGTGTCAATGGTCTTTAACATTTGGTATGTTTTTGGAGTGGCTGGTACTTGTTTTTTCTTTCTATGTTTAATGCTTCTTTCAGGAGCTCTTGTAAGGCAGGCCTGGTGGTGATGAAATCTCTCAGCAATTGCTTGTTCATAAAGGATTTAATTTCTCCATCGCTTATGAAGCTTAGTTTGGCTGGATATGAAATTCTAGGTTGGAGAAATAGAGACTGGTGGAGGATCCAAGACGGCAGAGTAGACAAAACTCCAGTGCACAACACCCAGTGAAAGAGACACAGAAACCCAGAGATCTAACCAACCGAGGTACCAAGTGCATTTCAATGGGTCTGGTCCAAGGGTGAGCAAAGCCCACTCAGGGGCAGACCGAAGCAAGGAGGGGTGCTTCTTCACCCAGAAAGTGCATCTGACCAGCGAGTCAGAGGCTCCACCTCTGGTGCTCTGGCCCAGACACAGCGCTTCCCTTAAAGCCTCAGCAATACAGAGAACAGGGGATTTTGCCAGTCAAGCACCTGGAATTACAAGTGTGGAGTTGAATAAGAGTCTGCAGACTAAGCTATTGCCCCCTCCCCCTGCCCGAGAGAGAGGGAGCTGTAAGCCAGTGCACCTGGGCAGCCCCTAACCCATGACTGGAGAGAGAGAAAGCTGAAAGGGGCAGACTGCTGGGTGCGGCTGGGCAGGTCCATAACCTCCACACAAACCCCATAGGGCTGAGGCTTTGACTCTAGTGGGTAGTGTAGCCAGTGCCACAGTCTGAGAGGAACACTGAATGATCTAGCCAAGTAGAGGAACGGCACAACCCACCACTAGAGGGGTGGGACTACACGTTTTAGCAAAAAACACAGGAAGCCTACGTAGCAATGGGACAGCATTCTTGACTACCCAACAGCACCTACAGGTCAGTGGAAGAGGCGGGACTAATCTACCAGCTTAAACAAAAAAGACACAGGAAGCTTCCCTAGTAACCTGAAGGAGTCCCTAGAAACCCAGTAGCTCCCTCACAGGCAGACAAGCGACCTCATCAAGCAACTATCTGACACTACAGCCAGGTAAATCCACAAAGATGGGAAAAAACCAGTGCAAAAAAGGTGAAACCATCAAAGACCAGAACAACTCTTCTCCTTCAAGGGATCACAACTCCTCAACAACACAGGATCACAACTTGACCAAGAAGGAGTGCGAATAATTGATGGAAATGGGATTCAGAAGGTGGATAATAACAAACTTTTCAGAGCTAAAGGAACACGTTCCAAATCAATGCAAATAAACCAAAAACCTTGAAAAAGGCTAGATGAAATGTAACTAGAATAACCAGATTAGAGAAGAACATAAACGACTTGATGGAATTGAAGAACACAGCACGAGAACTATGTGAAGCAAACACAAGTTTTAATAGCCAAATCAATCAAGCAGAACAAAGGATATCGGAGATTGAAGATTAACTGAATGAAATAAAAAGAGAAGGCAATACAAGACAAAAAAAGAGTGAAAAGAAATGAACAAAGCCTCCAGGAAATATGGGATTATGTGAAAAGACCTAATCTATGCTTGATCGGTGTACCTGAATATAACGGGGAGAATGAATCCAATCTGGAAAACACACTCCACGACGTTATCCAGGAGAACTTTCCAAGCCTAGTAAGGCAGTCCAAATTTCAAATTCAAGAAATACAGAGAACTCCACAAAGATAGTCCTCAAGAAGAGCAACCCCAAGGCACATAATCATCAGATTAACCAGGGCTGAAATGAAGGAAAAAAATGCTAAGGGCAGCCAGAGAGAAAGGTCAGGTCACCCACAGAGGGAAGCCAATCAGACTCACAGCAGGTCTCTCAACAGAAACTCTACAAGCCAGAAGACATTGGGAGCCAATATTCAACATCCTTAAAGAAAAGAACTTTCAACCCAGAATCTCATATCCAGCCAAACTAAGCTTCATAAGTGAAGGAGAAATAAAATCCTTTACGGACAAGCAATTATTGAGAGATTTTGTCACCACCAGACCTGCCCTACAAGAGCTCCTGAAAGAAACACTAAGCATGGAAAGGAACAAGAACCAATCACTGCAAAAGCAAACCAGTTGGCAAAGACCAAAAATGCAATGAAGAAAATGAGTCAACTAATGAGAAAGAAAGCCAGCCAGTAACCAAATGGCAGGATCAGATTCACACATAACAATATTAACATTTAATGTAAATGGCCTAAATACCCCAATCAAAAGACGCATTCCAGCAAACTGGATAAAAAGCTGGAACTCGTTGTTGTGCTGTATTCAAGAAACCCATCTCACATACAAAGACACACATAGACTCAAAATAAAGGGATGGAGGAAGATTTACCAAGCAAATGGAGAACAAAAAAAAGCAGGGGTTGCAATCCTAGTCTCTGATAAAATGGACTTCAAATCAACAAAGATCAAAAGAGACAAAGAAGGACATTACATAATTGTAAAAGGATCAATCCAACAGGAAGAGCTAACTATGCTAAATATATATGCCCCCAACACAGGAGCACCCAGATACATAAAGCAAGTTCTTAACGACCTAAAATGAGATTTAGACTCCCACATAATAATAGTGGGAGACTTCAATTCTCCACTGTCAATATTAGACAGATCAACGAGACAGAAAATTAACAAGGATATCCAGGACTTGAATGCAGAGCTGGACCAAGTGGATCTAATAGACATATACAGAACGTTCCACCCCAAATCCACAGAATATACATTTTCCTCAGCACCACATTGCACTTACTCTAAAATTGACCACATCATTGGAAACAAATCACTCCTCAGCAAATGCAAAAGAACAGAAATCGTAACAAACAGTCTATCAGACCACAGCACAATCAGACTAGAACTCAGGATCAAGAAACGCACTCAAACCTGCACAACCACTTGGAAACTGAGCAACTTGCTTCTGAATGTTGACTGGATAAACAATGAAATGAATACAGAAATAAAGATGTTTTTGAAACCAACCAGAATGAAGACACAACTTACCAGAATCTCTGGGACAACTTTAAAGCTGTGTCGATAGGGAAATTTATAGCAATAAATGCCTACATGAGAAACGAGGAAAGATCTAAAATTGACACTCTATCATCAAAATTGAAAGAGCTAGAGGAGCAATATCAAAAAACCCAAAAGCTAACAGAAGACAAGAGATAACTAAGATCAGAGCAGAACTGAAGGAGACAGAGACACAAAATACCCTTCAAAAATTCAATAAATCCAGGAGCTGGTGTTTTCGAAAAGATCAACAAAATAGACAGACGACTAGCCAGATTAATAAAAAAGAAAAGGGAGAAGAATCAAATAGATGCAATAAAAAATGATAAAGGGGATACCACCACTGATCCCACAGAAATACAAACTACCATCAGAGATTACTACAAGCAGCTCTACTCACATAAACCAGTAAACCAGGAAGAAATGGATAAATTCCCAGACACTTGTACTCTACCAAAACTAAACCAGGAGGAAGATGAAACCCTTAATAGACCAATAACAAGAGCTGAAGTAGAGGCAGCAATCAATAGCCTACCAACTAAAAAAAGTCCAGGTCCAGATGGATTCACAGCCAAATTCTAACAGACATACAAAGAGGAGGTGGTTCCATTCCTTCTGAAACTGTATCAAACAATGCAAAAAGAGGGAATCCTCCCTACCTCATTTTATAAGACCAACATCATCCTGATACCAAAACCAGGCAGAGACTCAACTAAAAAAGAAAACTTCAGGCCAATATCCATGATGAACATCAATGCAAAAATCTTCAATAAAATACTGGCAAACAGACTGCAACAGCACATCAAGAAGTTTATCCATCACGACCAAGTAGGCTTCATCCCAGGGATGCAAGGCTGGTACAACATATGCAAATCCATAAATGCAATCCATCACATAAACCGAATCAAAGACAAAACCCACACGATTATCTCAATAGATGCACAGAAAGCCTTCAATAAAATTCAACAGCCCTTCATGCTAAAAACTCTCAATAAACTCTGTGTTGATGGAATGTATCATAAAATGACAAAAGCTATATATGACAAACCTACAGCCAATATAATACCGAATGGGCAAAAGCTGGAAGAATTCCCTCTGAAATCAGGCACTAGACAAGGATGCTCTCTCACCACTCCTATTCCACATAGTATTGGAAGTTATAGCCAGAGCAATCAGGCAACAAAAAGAAATAAAGGGTATTCGATTAGGAAAGGAGGAAGTAAAACTGTCTCTATTTGCAGATGACATGATTATATATCTACAAGACCCCATTGTCTCAACCCAAAATCCTCTCAAACTGATGAGCAACTTCAGAAAAATCTCAGTATACAAAATCAATGTGCAAAAATCACAAGCATTTCTATATGCCAATAACAGACAAACAGAGAGCCAAATCAAGAGCGAACACCCATTCACAATTGCTACAAAGAGAATAAAATACCTAGGAATACAACTAACAAAGGATGTAAAGGACCTCTTCAAGGAGAACTACAAACCACTGCTCAATGAAATAAGAGAGGACACAAACAGATGGAGAAATATTCCATGCTCATGGTTAGGAAGAATCAATATTGTGATAATGGCCATACAGCCCAAAGTATTCTACAGATTCAATGTTATCCCCATCGAGTTACCAATGATCTTTTTCACAGAACTGGAGAAAACCACTTTAAACTTCATATGGAATCACAAGAGATCCCGCATAGCCAAGACAATCCTAAGCAAAAAGAACAAAGCCAGAGGCATCACACTGCCAGACTTCAAACTATACTACAAGACTACAGCAATCAAAACAGCATGGTACTGGTACCAAAACAGAGACATAGGCCAATGGAACAGAACAGAGACCCCAGAAGAAACACCACACATCTATAACCGTCTGATCTTTGAGAAACCCAGCAAAAACAAGCAATAGAGAAAGAATTCCGTGTTTAGTAAATGGCTTTGGGAAAACTAGCTAGCAACATGCTGAAAGCAGAAACTTGGACCCCAACCTGTAACCTTACACTAAAATTAACTCCAGATTGATCAAAGATTCAAACATAAACCCTAACACCATAAAAACACTAGAAGAAAATGTAGGCAAAACCATCCAGGGCATAGGCATAGGCAAGGACTCCATGACTAAAACACCAAAAACAATGGTAATAAAAGCCAGGACAGACAAATGTGATCTAATTAAACTCCAGAGCTTCTGTACAGCAAAAGAAACAATCATTAGAGTGAATTGGCAAGGAACAGAATGGGAAAAAAGTTTTGCAATCTATCCATCTGACAAATGGCTAGTATCCAGAATCTACAAAGACCTAAACCAGATATACAAGAAAAAAACAAACAACCCCATTCAAAAGTGGGCAAAGAAAATGAGCAGACAGTTTTCAAAAGAGGACAGATATGAGGCTAACAAGCATATGAAAAAGTGCCCATCATCACTGGTCATTAGAGAAATGCAAATCAAAACCACACTGAGATATCATCTCACGCCAGCTAGAATGGCAATCATTAAAAAATCTGGAGACAACAGATCCTGGAGAGGATGTGGAGAAATAGGAATACTCTTACACAGTTGGTGGGAGTGTAAATTAGTTCAACCATTGTGGAAGACAGTGTGGCAATTCCTCAAGGATCTAGAAATACAAATTCCATTTGACCCAGCAATCCCACTATTGGGTATATACCCAAAGAACTATAAATCATTCTATTATAAAGACACATGCACACGTATGTTCATTGCAGCCCTGTGTACAATAGCAAAGACCTGGAACCAACCCAAATGCCCATCAATGATAGACTGGACAAATAAAATGTGGTACATATACACCATGGAATACTATGCAGCCATAAAAAATGATGAGTTCGTGTCCTTTGTAGGGACTTGGATGAATTTGGAAACCATCATTCTCAGCAAACTGACCCAAGAACAGAAAGCCAAGCACCATATGTTCTCACTCATAGGTGGGTGTTGAACAATGAGAACATGTAGACTCAGGGAGAGGAGCATCACACACAGGGGACTGTTGGAGGGGGTAGGGGAGAGACAATGGGTGGTGAGGAGGGAGGGAATTAGGGAAGGGATAACATGGGGAGAAGTGTTAGATATAGTATGCTTCTAAAGTAAAATAAATAAATCATTAAAAAAAAAAGAAATTCTAGGTTGAAAGTTCTTTTCCTAAAGAATGTAGAATATTGGTCCCCACTTTCTTCTGGTTTGTAGGGTTTCTGCCAAGAGATCTGCTGTGAGTCTGATGGGCTTCCCATTGTGGATAACCTGACATTTCTCTCTGGCTGCCCTTAACAATTTTTCTTTCATTTCTACCCTGGTGAATCTGACTATTATGTGCCTTGGGTTGCTCTTCTTGAGGAATATCTTTGTGGGGTTATCTGTATTCTTGGACTTGAATGTTGGTCTGCCTTGCTAGGTTGGTGAAGTTCTCCTGGATTATATCCTGAAGAGTGTTTTCCAGCTTGGATTCACTCTCTCAGTCACGTTCAGGTACACCTATCAAACGTAGATTTGGTCTTTACACAGAATGCCATGTTTCTTGTAGGCTTAGTTCATTTCTTTTCACTCTTGTTTCTCTCATCTTGCCTTCTCATTTTATTTCATTGATTTGATCTTCAATTTCTGATATCGTTTATTCTGCTTGCTTGATTTGTGTTTTGAAACTTGTGTATGCTTCGGGAAGTTCTCATGTTGTGTTTTTCAGCTCCAAGTCATTTATATTCTTCTCTAAGCTGTTTATTCTCATTAGCATTTCATCAAATTTTTTTTTCAGGGTTCTTAGTTTCTTTGCATTGGGTTAGAACCTGTTCTTTTAGCTCAGAAAAGTTTGTTATTACCCACCTTCTGAAGCCTGTTTCTGTCAATTCATCTGATTTATTCTCTGTCCTGCTTTTTCCCCTTGCTGCTGAGGATTTATGATCCCTTGGAGGAGGAGAGACATTCTGGTTTGGGGTGTTTTCTTCCTTTTTGTGCTGGTTTCTTCCCATCTTTGTGGATTTATCTACCTGTGGTCTTTGTAGTTGGTGACTTTCAGATGGGGTCTCTGAATGGATGTCCTTTTTGTTGATGATGAAGTTATTTATTTCTGTTTTTTAGTTTTCCTTCTAACAGTCATGCCCCTCTGCTGTAGGACTGTTGGGGGTCCACTCCAGACCCTGCTTGCCTGGGGATCACCTGCGGTAGCTGCAGAACAGTATGGTTGCTGCCAGTTTCTTCTTCTGTTATCTTCATTCCAGAAGGATACCTGCCAGATGTCAGCCTGAGCTCTCCTTTATGACGTGTCTCTTTGGATATACAGGGTTCAGGGAGCTGCTTGAAGAGACAATCTGTCCCCTATGGGAGCTCAGGAAACTTACAATTATGGCAGAAAGTGAAGGAGAAGCAAGCATGTCTTACCATGGCAGAAAGGAGATACAGTCAGCAAAGAGGGAAGTGCCAGACACTTTTAAGCTACTAGGTCTCATGAGAACTCACTATCACGAGAACACTAATCACCTCCCACCAGTCTCCTTTCCTGACATATGGAGATTACAATTTGACATAAGATTTGGTGGAGAACACAGAGCCAAACCACATCCATAAATAACAGAGAAGTCACTGAAAACTGTTCAGAAGGGTGCACTAAACAGTATAATATGCAGACATAGCTACTGATATTATACACAATTAAATTATATTGCCTTGTACTTGTGTAATATAATGCTGGAAATAATGAGGAGGATGAAGAAAGAGATTCTAAGGCATTCAGAATGCAGCATCATTAGGATGCAAATATTTAGTCCCATATTTGATGGCAAAGTAGTATTCACTGAAGGAAAAATGAGTCACTTTGTCAGTAGATAGATTGTCATCCAGAATAGAGACTGAATATTCAGAAGCACGGAGAAGTTTGTAGTGTGAACATACCTTGAACATCAAGATGAACTGGTTAGTATTAGTAATATAAGGTTATGAGAGCAACATAAATAATAATTTGGGTGTCATTAGAGTAGATGAGGTCATAGTTATGAATTACTATCTATTGGAGAGTACACTGAGAGAACAGAAGTATAGCAAGAAAAAAAAAGATGGTACAGTGACTTAATTTTCTTTGGATATATACCTAGTAATAGGATTTCTGGGTCAAATGGTAGCTTGGTGTCCAGTTCTTTGAGAAATTTACAGACTCTTTCCATAGTTGCTGAAGTAATTTTCATTCCCACCAATAGTATATATGGGTTCCATTTTCTCTGCAATCTTGACATTTTTTTTTTCTCATTTTTTTTTTGACTGGTGTGAGATGGTATCTTATTGTGGTTTTGATTTTCATTTCTCTGATAACTACTTATAATGAACATTATTTCATATGTTGGTTGACCACATGTATGTCTTCTTTTAAGATATGTCTATTCATATGCCTTGCTCATTTGTTAGTGGGGTTATTTATTTATTTAATCTTGTTGATTTATTTAAGTTCCTTATAGATTGTAGATATTAGACCTTTGTTGGGTGCATCATTTGCAAATATTTTCTCCCTTTATGTAGGTTGTTTTTATATTCTATTGGTAGTTTCTTTTGCTGTGCAAAAGTTCTTTAATTAGGTCCCACTTATCAATTTTTGTTTTTGTTGCAATTGCTTTTGTAGACTTAACCAGAAATTCTTTACCAAGACCAACATCAAGAGGGGTATTTCTTATAGTTTCTTCAGGGATATTTATAGTATGAGGTCTTACATTTAAATATCTAATCCACCTTGAATAAATGTTTGTGTATGTTGAAAGGTAAGGGTTCAGTTTTGTTTTTCTGCATCAGGGTAGTCTGTTATCGGAGCACCATTTATTAAATATGGAATCCTTTAGCGACTGCATATTTATGTTGAACTTGCTGAAGGTCAGGTGGTTGTATTGGCTGTATTTCTTAGTTTTCTACTCTTTTCCATTGGTCTATGTGTCTGATTTTGTACATGTACTATGCTGGCTTGATGAAAATCACTTTGTGTAGAAATTAAGCAATTTTTAGTCACTTTATTGAGAGCAATTTTCCTTAAGTAACAGAATAAACGTCATCAAATAAGTGAATGTGAAACAAGTAGCACAACAGTGAGGGGAATGAGAGCATACTCTAAGTAATGGGAACTGGTAACATTTGTCTGCTGCTCATAGAATAATTTAATATTTTTTTTCTTGTAGAATATTGAAAAGTTCTCAAGAGAAAAGAAAAAATGAGATGAGAGAAGAGGAAGATGTTGAAAGGGGGAAAAAGACAGGAAAAGTGGAAGTGGAGATTTGTGTGGGTGAAATAAAACAGGAAGGAGGAAGGAAAGATGGGTAGAGAATAATGAAGTCATAGAAGGGTAAGTGCAAAAAAGACTTAAGTGCCACAAAATAGGAAGAGAAGAAGTGTCAGAGATTCATTAAGGCAAAATAGAGGTAAAGACTCAGAAGTTTCATTTGGATGTGTGCATTGACCAGTGTTCATCAATACCAGCTACAGCTCTGAGAGCCTTTTATTTTCATTTATACAAAATTAAAAGTTTATTTTTCCTGTGGAATTTGTGTATGATAAAGAGTTTTTGACTTGAAATTTTACTCACAAATTTCCCACTGTTAATGAAAACACTGAAACTGAAAGTTTAGTTTGTATTTAAATGTTGATCTTCCTTTATTATTCAAGTAATTAAAATTAAAATTCTCAACAAAACTTTGTGGTTTTGAAAGCACTTTATTCTCTGTCAGTTGTTTATTTGTTTTTAACAGAAGGAAATCAGCCAAAAACTGAATTCTGATACAGACAATATAAAGATCAAATGGCAACAATTCCACTCTTAAGTAAATTTTTATATGGAAAACATTTCCTTCCATGCAATCCTAAACCACAAAATAATGAAAAATTCTCAAAAGTTTATACTGGAATACTTTCACGTTTATAAATGCTGAATAAGTTAGGGAAAGACATATATATGTATTACTATTCAGATATAAAATGCTGAACAAAAATATATGTATCTCTACATACTACTATATATAATTATGTGCCTATATATGAAATATTCAAATTATTGTCAGAAGTTATAGAGAAGTTAATGTTTAGTTGACAGATCTTAAAATTTTAATTGGAATATGTGATTATACGGGATGTGCATTTATATCAGAATCATCAGGAAGGTTTCTTATATAAGAACCATAATGAAAGGAAAGTTTAAACCAAGTTTTAAAGCATATAAAAGTCTACTTAACCAGAACTTATTGTACAAATTCATTATAGTTGGGATAACAAGTTAATAAATCATCGTTGTAAAAACTAATTTATAAGGAATTTTGCTTATCTAAATTTTAGTCATGATAATAAAACATGAAGATTATTTACCCTTTTTGTTTGTCCATGATAATTTGCGTGCTGTATATCAAATCTAAAATTATTATTAATTAAATTGTATTTTAAACTTATTTGAAAAGAGTAACAGATATTATAAAATCATTTCTCTTCTACCAATATCATAAAAAATTATGGAGATACTTTGAAAGTGTTTGGCTTTCTAAAGCATAGAAAAATACATAATAGTACAGAATTAATAGTAACACAGGTAGCAATTCTTTGTACACTGCTTCATGAAGGCGTCATTTACAATCTCAGAAAAATGTTTATATAAACTTGCTTTCAACACAAGAGTTGATCAATTGTATCTCTCCTCTGTGTAGGGACAGTAAGGTGTGGAGAACTGTAAAACCCCTGAGAGTATCTTAGGATTCCCTGTAGGACAAAGTGAAGATCTGCAACGGGGCGTTGTGGATTTAGATGTGTATAAGAAAATAAAGACAATCTTGCAGTGTATTGTCTCTTAGCTGGTGCTGTCACTGTCTTTATAATTCCATTCTATCATCCTACTCAATTAGTATATACATTTTTTTTCCAGAGTCTAGGTGTAAGTATTTGACTGGCAACTCCAACTGCTCCTTCTCTGTAAGGAACGGCCATTGGGATCTTCTTGCCTTCTACCCATACAGAGCTAATTATCAAGACGGAGGAATTGTAATAGTGAAAGAGTTTAATAGTCACAGAACTGACTCAATGGGAGACTAGAGTTTTATTATTACTCAAACAGCCTCTCCAAAAATTCAGAGGCTAATGTTTTTAAAGACAGTTTTTAGTTTTTAAAGACAGTTGATAATTTTAAAGACAGTTGTTGGGCAGGGGGGGAGAGTAAATGGAAAATGCTGATTGGTTGGTTTAGGGATGAAATTGTGGGGGAGCCAAAGCTGTCCTCTTAAGTGAGTCTAGATGAGCCAGTCTACAAGTCTAAGTCATGTCTGCTGGTTCATCAGAATACAGGGTCTAAGACAATACCTCGAACACCAAACTCTGATTTGACAATAGTAATGATATCCATAGGAGTAATTGGGTAGGTAAGGAATCCTGTGGCTTCTGGCTGCACCACTCTTGAGCTATAGCTTCTAATCTTGTGATAATTTGTAAGTTTTCCAATGCGGTCTGGTTCCCAAACAAGGAAGGGGTTTGTTTGTTTTACGTAAGGGCTGCTATGCTCTTTATTTCAGGGTCAAACTTAAACTAAATTGCTCTCAAAGTTATTTTGGCCTACAGCCATGAATCCAAAGGACAGCTTGGAAATTAGAAGCACTGTCTAGTTGTCCTATGTCAGATTCACTGTCATGATTTTCCCATGTGAGATTTTTCTGTCAAAATTTTTGCAAAGGCTATTTTAACTATATTTATATTATCTTCTATCTGTTAACTCCAAATGTACATTTGCTCAGTTACCTTTTCACCCCTGAGAATAAAAGAAAATTAGACAAATACCCCATTAAGTCAATTCCTCAGACCAACCAGATCTGCCTTCTTTAACCACCTTTCCACCGTGGTCAATGTCTGAGCTCCAAGCAGTAGTGAAAATGATCCTGTCTGGAATAAAAGCCCCAGAAATTTCCTGTAGAACTTAGCATCCTTCATGGATCCTATGACCCAGGACTGTCCAAATTTCACTGACTTATTCAAATGATACTAGAACCTGTTGAAGCCTGTAGCTGAAGCTATATGTGAGGTAAATAAAATAGTAAAGTTTCGCCCCTCATATTTCAGGGAAACACACAAAAAAGCTGAGAAAATAACAAATAATCTTCTAGAATCCATCCCCATACTATTTCCTCAATAATTAACTGGACTGTCATTCAATCTTGTAAACACAAGAGGAAGAACCAGTCTCTGTAAGGCAAGATTAGAAATACTATTTGTAAAACCTTCTGACCAATCCATGTTGAGTTCAGGCATAGAAAGTACTTATTCTATTTTTTAATGGGATCCACCCTGAACTCATTAATCTAGTTACAAAACAAACCTGGTTTGATGATCTGTCCAATTAATACACAAAATATTTTGCCTCTCTGGCATAAAGCCTATTTTGTGTTAGATATTTTGAGATCCCTTTATAAAATAAATTTGAAGGATTCTCCATTTGTAGGATGTCTTTCTTTCTGGTTCCTGAAGAAAAGTTTCACTAAATCATCAAATAATAATGAAAGAATGGATTCAGTCTCCATCACAAACCTTATCTTTGTAACTGTGGTTATCTTGGCTATCTTGTCCTGACTGAGTCTTTAGCAGAATGATTTATAAGACTTTGGGTGTATACTCAGTATTGGGATTGCTGGGTCAAATGGTATTTCTGCTTTCAGATCCTTGAGGAATCACCACACTGTCTTCCACAATGGTTGAACTAATTACACTCCCACCAATAGCATAAAAGTATTTCCTTTTTCTCCACAGCCTCTCCAGCATCTGTTGTTTCCTCACTTTTTAATGATCATCATTCTAACTGGTGTGAGATGATATCTCATT
This sequence comes from Ateles fusciceps, assembly GCA_036589455.1. Taxonomy (NCBI): domain Eukaryota; kingdom Metazoa; phylum Chordata; class Mammalia; order Primates; family Atelidae; genus Ateles; species Ateles fusciceps. The sequence goes on from JAZHEH010003273.1 coordinate 637,568, forward strand.
GTGGTTTTGATTTGCATTTCTCTAATGACCAGTGATGATCAGCTTTTTCTCATATGTTTGTTGGTTACATAAATGTCTTCTTTTGAAAAGTGTCTGTTCATATATTTTGTCCAATTTTTGATGGGGTTGTTTGCTTTTCTCTTGTAAATTTGTTTACGTTCTTTGTAGATTCTTGACATTAGACTTTTGTCAGATGGATACATTGCAAAAATTTTCTCCCATTCTGTAGGTTGCCTGTTCACTCTGTTGATAGGTTCTTAACAAAAGTTTACTTTAACCAATCAGAGCCCATCAATTCACCTCTAAGTAGGAACTTTCCACTGGAATAATCCAAATAATGTTACTGCTCCACTTTAAACAAAAAAAAAAATTATTTTTGACTTACTTACACATTAAATCAACAAAAGCCTTCCTCTCCTGTCATATATACATAAACATATGTATACATAGATCTTGACACCTAAAACACATATACATATAATCAGGTAGCAATGACTATCCAACAGAAGGAATAAATGGAATTAAAAAAACAATTTGACAGCAATATGGGGGAATGAATGAGTGCTACAAAGGTGGAGGAAATAACTAGAGGTTTGCAAAACAACATGTAAGTAATTTTTAGGGTAAGGGCCTCGGTATCAGTGACAAAGTGAAAGGCATTTCAGTGTTGAAAAATGAATAACATAGTGGAATCATGGATGGATGACTCACATAATTCAAGAGTATGAAGTGAAAAGGCTAACAAGGACTTTTTGAAGCAAAAAATATCCAAACTCTTCCTCATTTTCATGTTTTTCTCCCCCAATCACTGGACACTATTATGTCATATCATCTTAAAATTATCTGAACTTTGGTAATATGCATTTAAAGCCCCTGGTTGTCAACAACACATTGCGACAAACTTGTAACATCGCTGATTTTTATAATCTTAGCAGCTTCATGTTTTTCTCTAGGAAGATTAAGACCATTTTCTTTTCATGATGCCATTTATCTTTTCTTTCCTATGCCTGCTTCAAACTAAGTTCTATTTATTTGTTTAATTTTCTGATTTAGGGAAGCTTTCCAGATCATCTGAGAAAAAAATCACAGCAGGAAAGTACCTTAGAAGCAATCTTAGAAAGATAGAGGCTGCATGCCTCTTGTTACTCATGCAAGCACACAGAGTTAACAGCACCCTCTTGCCCTCTTGCACATTGGCAGTGCCTTCACTGTTAACCCCCTTCTCATTTCTTCCTCATTGCATTTCTATTTCTGTTTCTTTATGTTGTATGTGAGTTGACTTCCTACAAGAAGTAAAATTCATCCTTTTGCAATTAAGTGGAATGAAAGACCTCTTGATGGTTAGCAGAAATCTTGGGATCTACCTGCCTTCCCCTAAACACAAATCTATCTTCACTATGAAGATAAATGTGAATAGATATCTGGATGAATACGGTTGTGTTAGTATCAAAAATATCTTACTTAAGTGCTTATCAGATGACCTAGACTATTTTGCATGTACTACATTTATAAGACACATTGATTAACACATCACACTGTGAAATATTTTTATTTGCTTTCTTCTATCATTATTCTATTATGAACACTTGCCTAAAGATTCTCAAATGCATTGAATAACATAAATATGTTTTAAGTAGTTAAATAGGTACTAACATTATAGGTCATTAAAGTGCTAGGACAGTTATAATTGCAAAAGTTTTTAATGCTGGCAGAAACATAGATACCTCTAATATGCACAATTTTGTGACTATATTAGTAAATAGAAAAGACAGATTAGTAAGAGATCTAAACATGGTTTCTTTTGAACATTTTTGTGAATGAATCTATTGCTTCCTTGTTTCTCAGGCTGTAGATAATGGGATTTAATAAAGGAACTATGACAGTGTAAAACAGAGACTCCATCATATCTTGGTCATCTGATTGTGGGGATGCAGAGCCCATGTACATGAAGGAAAGGGGGCATAGTATAAAGATACAGATAAGAGATGAGCTCCACAGGTGGAGATGGCTCTTCTTATACCTTTGACAGACTTCTTTTTCAAGATTTTATACAGGACAAAAGTATAAGATTCAAGAACAGTCCCAATGGTGAAAACTTGAATTGAACCTGAGAAAATAAAAACCATTAGAAAATTAAGAGAAGAATCAGTACAGAAAATTTTTAACAATAGGATAATGTCACAGTAAAAGTGATGTATTATGTTGGAATTACAGAAGGTTAATCTGTAAAAACAACCTTCATGAATTAAAGCATGAAAAAGGCCACCTAGAATGACAAGACTAACAGCTGGATGCACAATCCATTGGTCATAATGACTAAAGTAAAGGTTTGCATATGGCTACATAGTGATCATAGACCATTGTTGCCAAGAGAAAACATTCTGTGGTTATACCAATTGCAAAGGAAAAAAAATTGTATCTTGCATTCAGAGAGATATATCATCTTATTCTTTGCTAAGAAATTGATCAGCATCTTTGGAGTCACTGTGGATAATAACAAAGCATCCACAAAAGCTAAATTTCCAAGGATAGGCTATGAAGGTGAGGGTCTTTCCAGATGACAGCAATCAGACCAAGATTCCCTATGATGGTGTTGAGATATATTATTAAGAATGCCAGGAACAGGGGTATTTTCCACTGTGGTTGATACAAAAATCTTGTGAGAACAAATTTAGTCAGTGATGTCGCATTTTTCTCTTCCATGTCCTCACTGCATGTCCTCTAAAATGCAACAACAAAAAAAGGGGGGAACATTTGTGATAGCATTATGAGTTGATTTTGGGGGAAGAGGTGTTGAAATAAACTGTGCAATTATAAGAGCCCTCTTAACTTTTTGATCATTGTTATAAATAAGAAATCCTATATTTAAGGTATTAAAGAAATGAAAAAAATGATATATTTTGGTTTGAAAATTGGGTAGTAATATGCATTCTCTGGATTTACTAAATTTATGTGCACACTCTTGAGTGTGGTATGTACCTGTGTCTGGTACATAAATGGAATTTCTGAGGAAAAGGAAGGTCTGGATTAAAAATCGATAAATAAATGCCATGTGAAGAATCTTAAACTTTGTTTTTTGTAATATAAATATGCACCAAATATTTTAAGTTGGAAAATGGCATCATAATATGTTTTTTTAATTTTTTGATAGTGTAGAAAATATGCTGTGAGATGAAGTAATTGGACTAAGGGGTTCTAATTAGAAACTTAATTCTAAGGTCCCAGCAGTTCCTAATCAGATCACATATGAAAATAGATATGGAAGGTTTCTTTATAAATATATATATATATATATATATATATATATATATATATATAGTGAAGTTTTAATGCAGAAATTGATTATTTCAGAAATGAGTTCTAGAAATCAGCATTTAAAAAATACCCCCAAGATGATTCAAATGAGTGCTAGATATCTAGCCTGTGTATGATATTACATTGGAAGAGAAGGTAAGACAAAGAAATAGATTCAAAAGAATTCAGAATGTAGAATCTCTAGTATTCTGTGATATATTTGGTGGGAAAGAAGTGGTAATTAAGGAGGTAAGAGTCACTTGGTGACTAGGTAGTTGATCATTAAATATTGAGGATGGGAACTCAGATATGCTGACAAGTTCTTGGAGTGAGCATCCTGTGGCCAACCAAGCGAGATACAATCAGTAATATGAGCCTGTTAGAGCTTAATATAAATAATTACTTGGAATCATTGTGGTAGTCAAAGGCACAATTAAAAAATGATGTATCCATTGAAGAGTAACAAAGAAACAAAAAAAGTGGCAAGAAAATCAACTGGAGCAAGCTATATTACAGAGGTAACAAAGCTGACCTATGTTCTGCAAATGGTCAAGATGTGATCTTTTTTTGCCATCCAAGTGGCTGTCAGATGTTACCTGCTGCTCTAGAAGCCAAAATAAGTAGAAACTCATTTTTTCATTCTTCTTGCATGTACAGTGAAGGGACATAATCTGGATGGCCAATTAAACACACCGATCCTACATTTGGAATATGGAGAGAGACAGAAAGATTTAGGTTTCAAAGGTAGCCAAGGCAGAATTACCAGGGCTCTACTTAATGCAACCTTTATTTACATCAATAACATTTACAGTGTGAGCTGCCAAATTATTGTCAAATGTGGGTGTAAGCATACAGGAGTTAATATGTAGGTGACTCACCTTTAAAGTTTTAATCAGAGAATGTGGTTAAGCTAAAAGGAATGTGTATTTATATCAGAATAATTCCAAAAAATAATTCTAAGTGTCATTATAATCAGAACCTTTAAACCAAGTTGTAATTCTTTAATGACCTAGTTCATATAAAGTTATTATGATAAGATTAACAAGGTAATACAATATCATTAAATGAACAATTCAGTTTTATAACTATCATCCCTATCCATAGTAGAGTCACAAAACTGAAATATAAAGACAGTACAGTAATAGTTATCCAACTTATCCCTGGCTATTTTGACAGCTTGTATACGTGACCTAAAATGTCAATGAATAAAATAGCATTTCAACACTTCTATAAAGCATAATAAAAATTATAAAAATTATTTCTTCCTTACTCATATTTTTGACACAGGGAGGGGAGTATCACACACTGGGGTCTGTCGGGGGAAAAAGGGGAGGGATAGTGGGGGTGGGGAGTTGGGGAGGGATAGCATGGGGAGAAATGCCAGATATAGGTGATGGGGGGGGGGAAGGCAGCAAATCACACTGCCATGTGTGTACCTATGCAACAATCTTCCATGTTCTTCACATGTACCCCCAAACCTAAAATGCAATAAAAAAAATATTTCTTCCTTACTCATATTTTTGAAAGAAAGTTGGATATCCTTTAAAAGTGTTATACTTTCTAAAACAGAAAAAAAAAAAAAACACAGTAGCACTGCAATGGTAATAGCACTGGTAGCAATTCACTGTGTATTCATTCTTTATGGAAGCTTCATTTCCCAAGCTTAGAAAACTATTGGTTATAAAAATTTGGTTTGAACATGAAAGTGATCCAATTGTGCATCTCGGTACTTTGGCCAGAAGATGAAGGAGTGAAAAACTGAAGTTCTCATAAGATTGCCAGAGGACTCCCTGTAGAACAAATTGAAGCCATGCTAGAGGGCAATGTGCATTCAGACACATGTGAGAATCCAGGTTGTCTCAAAGGTCATTACAGACCTCTGGAATCATAAACATGATTTCATTGTAGGCAATTGTAGCTCTAACAATCGAATTAACACTTTTTGCCACTATTTACCACCACAGATGACACTTCTGGCATATTTGTTCAAACTGTAGTTTATATGTAAAATTTACTCTTAGGGCTTTGATTAGTATGGCCTTGTCTGATATAATCAAAATATAATTTTAATAAGCCCAAAATTCTAGATTCAATTCAGGAGCAAAAAACAAAATACAGTTATCTTCACCATTGAAATTTCAGCTTAAATTTTAGACATATACCTAGTTCCTCCATTTTAAGCTTAAATATGATGGTAAATTTTACTAGGAAGGGGACAAGGGAGGAGCCAATAAAAAACAAAGACAGGGACTGCAGTGGGAGGTGCCCTAATTCTGATAATGCCTGTGACTTTCTTAGAGATCTTGTCAAAATGCAGATCCTGTTTCAGTAGCTCTTGTATGGTCTCTCAGGAGCCTTTTTTAAAAAATAATTTCTTTATTTTACTATAGGTGCATACTATATCTGGCATGTCTCCCATGTTATCCCTCCACATCCTCCCTCCCTCCCCACCCACTATTGTCTCTCCTTTACCGCCCCCAACTGTCCTCTGTGTGTGAAGCTCCTCTCCCTGAGTTCACATGTTCTCGTTGTTCAACACCCACCTATGAGTGAGAACATACGGTTCTTGGCTTTCTGTGCTTGGGTCAGTTTGCTGAGAAAGATGGTTTCCAGATGCATCCAAGTCCCTACAAAGGACATGAACTCATCATTTTTTATGGCTGCATAGTATTCCATGGTGTATGTGTACCACATTTTATTTGTCCAGTCTATCATTGATGGGCATTTGGGTTGGTTCCAGGTCTTTGCTATTGTACACAGGGCTGCAATAAACATACGTGTGCATGTGTCTTTATAGTAGAACGATTTATAGTTCTTTGAGTATATACCCAATAGTGGGATTGCTGGGTCAAATGGAATTTCTATTTCCAGATCCTTGAGAAATCGCTGTCTTCCACACTGGTTGAACTAATTTACACTTCCACCAACTGTGTAAGAGTGTTCCTATTTCTCCACAGCCTCTCCAGCATCTGTTGTCTCCAGAATTTTTAATGATCACCATTCTAACTGGCGTGAGATGATATCACAGTGTGGTTTTGATTTGCATTTCTCTAATGACTAGTGATGAAGAGTACTTTTTCGCATGTTTGTTGGCCTCATATATGTCTTCTTTTGAAAAGTGTCTGTTCATATCCTTTGCCCACTTTTGAATAGGGTTGTTTTTTTTTTCTTGCATATCTGTTTTTGTTCTTTATTGATTCTGGATATTAGCCCTTTGTCAGATGGGTAGATTGCAAAAATTTTTCCATTCTGTTGCTTGACAATTCACTCTAATGATGGTTTCTTTTGCTGTACAGAAGCTCTGGAGTTTAATTAGATCACATTTGTCTATCCTGGCTTTTATTGCTATTGCTTTTGGTGTTTTAGTCATGAAGTCCTTGCCTATGCCTATGTCCTGGATGGTTTTGCATATGTTTTCTTCTAGTGTTTTTATGCTGTTAGGTTTTATGTTTAAATCTTTGATCCATCTGGAATTAATTCTAGTGTAAGGTGTCAGGAAGGGGTCCAGTTTCTGCTTTCTGCACATTGCTAGCCAGTTTTCCCAACACCATTTATTAAACATGGAGTCCTTACCCCATTGCTTGTTTTTGCTGGGTTTGTCAAAGATCGGATGGTTGTAGATGTGTGGTGTTTCTTCTGGGGTCTCTGTTCTGTTCCATTGGTCTATGTCTCTGTTTTGGTACCAGTACCATGCTGTTTTGAGTACTGTAGCCTTGTAGTATAGTTTGAAGTCTGGCAGTGTGATGCCTCCTGCTTTGTTCTTTTTACTTAGGATTGTCTTGGCTATGTGGGGTCTCTTGTGATTCCATATGAAATTTAAAGTGGTTTTTTCCAGTTCTGTGAGGAAGGTCATTGGTAGCTTGATGGGGGATAGCATTGAATCTATAGATTACTTTGGGTAGATTGGCCATTATCATTATCACGATATTGATTCTTCCTAACCATGAGCATGGAATATTTCTCCATCTGTTTGTGTCCTCTCTTATTTCGTTAAGCCGTGGTTTGTAGTACTCCTTGAAGAGGTCCTTTACTTCCTTTGTTAGTTGTATTCCTAGGTATTTTATTCTCTTTGTAGCAATTGTGAATGGGTGTTTGCTCTCGATTTGGCTCTCTGCTTGTCTCTAATTGGTATATAAGAATGCTTGTGATTTTTGCACATTGATTTTGTATCCTGAGACTTTGCTGAAGTTGCTTATCAGTTTGAGAAAATTTTGGGCTGAGACGATGAGTTCTTCTAGATATACAATCATGTCATCTGCACATAGAGACAGTTTGACTTCCTCCTTTCCTAATCGAATATCCTTTATTTCTTTTTCTTGCCTGATTGCTTTGGCTAGAACTTCCAATACTATGTTGAATAGGAGTGATGAAAGAGGGCATCGTTGTCTAGTGCCTGATTTCAAAGGGAATTCTTCCAGGTTTTACCCGTTCAGTATGATATTGGCTGTAGATTTGTCATATATAGCTTTTGTCATTTTATGATACATTCCATCAATACCTAATTTATTGAGAGTTTTTAGCATGAAGCATTGCTGAATTTTATGGAAGCCTTTCTCTGCAACTATTAAGATAATCATGTGGTTTTTGTCTTTGGTTCCATTTATGTGATGGATTACATTTATGGATTTGCATATGTTGATCCAGCCTTGCATCCCCGGGATGAAGCCTACTTGGTCGTGATGGATAAGCTTCTTGATGTGCTGTTGCAATCTCTTTGCCAGTATTTTACTGAAGATTTTTGCATTGATGTTCATCATGGATATTGGCCTGAAGTTTTCTTTTTTAATGGAATCTCTGCCTGTTTTTGGTATCAGGATGACATTGGTCTCACAAAATGAGTTAGGGAGGATTCCCTCCTTTTGTGTTGTTTGATACAGTATCAGAAGGAATGGAACCACCTCCTCTTTGTACATCTGGTAGAATTCGGCTGTGAACCCGTCTGGACCTGGACTTTTTTTGGTTGATAGGCTATTGATTGCTGCCTCTACTTCAGCCCTTGTTATTGGTCTACTCAGGGTTTCAGCTTCCTCCTGGTTTAATTTTGGTAGAGTACAAGTGTCTCAGAATTTATCCATTTCTTCCTGATTTACTGGTTTATGTGAGTACAGCTGTTTGTAGTAATCTTTGGTGGTAGTTTGTATTTCTTTGGGTCATTTTTTATTGCATCTATTTGATTCTTCTCCCTTTTCTTTTTTATTAATCTGGCTAGCGGTCTATTTTGTTGATCTTTTCAAAAGACCAGCTCCTGGATTTATTGATTTTTTGAAGGGTATTTTGTGTCTCTATCTCCCTCAGTTCTGCTCTGAGTTTAGTTATCTCTTGTCTTCTGCTAGCTTTTGAGTTTTTTTGATCTTGCTCCTCTAGTTCTTTCAATTTTGATGATAGGGTGTCGATTTTAGATCTTTCCTGTTTTCTCTGGTGGGCATTTATTGCTGTAAATTTCCCTCTCAATACTGCTTTAAAGGTGTCCCAGAGTTTCTGGTAAGTTTTGTCTTCATTCTGGTTGGTTTCAAAAACGTCTTTATTTCTGCCTTCATTTCATTGTTTATCCAGTCAACATTCAGAAGCAAGTTGTTCAGTTTCCAAGTGGTTGTGCAGATTTGAGTGTGTTTCTTGATCCTGAGTTCTAGTCTGTTAGCGCTGTGGTCTGATAGACTGTTTGTTATGATTTCTGTTCTTTTGCATTTGCTGAAGAGTGGTTCGTTTCCAATGATGTGGTCAATTTTAGAGTAAGTGCAGTGTGGTGCTGAGAAAAATGTATATTCTGTGGATTTGGGGTGGAGCGTTCTGTATATGTCTATTAGATCCACTTGGTCCAGCTCTGCATTCAAGTCCTGGATATCCTTGTTAATTTTCTGTCTCGTTGATCTGTCTAATATTGACAGTGGAGAATTGAAGTCTCCCACTATTATTGTGTGGGAGTCTAAAACTCGTTTTAGGTCGTTAAGAACTTGTTTTATATATTTGGGTGCTCCTGTGTTGGGGGCGTATATATTTAGGATAGTTAGCTCTTCCTTTTGGATTGATCCTTTTACCATTATGTAATGTCCTTCTTTGTCTCTTTTGATCTTTGTTGGTTTGAAGTCCATTTTATCAGAGACTAGGATTGCAACCCCTGCTTTCTTTTGTTCTCCATTTGCTTGGTAAATCTTCTTCTATCCCTTTATTTTGAATCTATGTGTGTCTTTGTATGTGAGATGGGTTTCTTGAATACAGCACACTGATGGGTTCTGACTTTTTATCCAGTTTTCCAGTCTGTGTCTTTTGATAGGGGTGTTTAGGCCATTTACATTCAATGTTAATGTTGTTATGTGTGAATTTGATCCTACCATATGGTTACTGGTTGGTTTTCTTTCTCATTAGTTGACTCATTTTCTTCTTTGCATTTTTGGTCTTTGCCAACTGGTTTGCTTTTGCAGTGACTGGTAGTCGTTCCTTTCCATGCTTAGTGTTTCTTTCAGGAGATCTTATAGGGCAGGTCTGGTGGTGACAAAATCTCTCAATAATTGCTTGTCCATAAAGGATTTTATTTCTCCTTCACTTATGAAGCTTAGTTTGGCTGGATATGAGATTCTGGGTTGAAAGGTATTTTCTTTAAGGATGTTGAATATTGGCCCCCACTCTCTTCTGGCTTGTAGGGTTTCTGCCGAGAGATCTGCTGTGAGTCTGATTGGCTTCTCTCTGTGGGTGACCTGACATTTTTTCTCTCTGGCTGCCCTTAGCATTATTTCCTTCATTTCCACCCTGGGTAACCTGACGATTATGTGCCTTGTGGTTGCTCTTCTTGAGGACTATCTTTGTGGAGTTCTCTGTATTTCTTGAATTTGAAATTTGGACTGCCTTGCTAGGCTTTGGAAGTTCTCCTGGATAATATCCTGGAGTGTGTTTTCCAGCTTGGATTTGTTCTCCCCGTCATATTCAGTTATGCTAATCAAGCATAGATTAGGTCTTTTCACATAATCCCATATTTCTTGGAGGCTTTTTTCATTTCTTTTCCCTCTTTTTTCTCTTGTATTGCCTTCTCTTTTTATTTCATTCAGTTAATCTTCAATCTCTGATATCCTTTGTTCTGCTTGATCGATTTGGCTATTAAAACTTGTGTTTGCTTCATGTAGTTCTCGTGCTGTGTTATTTAACTCCATCAAGTCGTTTATGTTCTTCTCTAAGCTGGTTATTCTAGTTAGCATTTCGTCTCACCTTTTTTCAAGGTTTTTGGTTTCTTTGCATTAAGTTAGAACATGTTCCTTTAGCTCTGAAAAGTTTGTTATTATCCACCTTCTGAATTCTGTTTCTGTCAATTCTTCGCAATTCTTCTCGGTCAAGTTGTGATCCTGTATTGTTGAGGAGTTGTAGTCCCTTGAAGGAGAAGTGGTGTTCTGGTCTTTGATGATTTCACCTTATTTTGCACTGTTTTTTTTCCCATCTTTGTGGATTTACCTGGCTGTGGTGTCAGAGAGCTGCTTGATGAGGTTGCTTGTCTGCCTGTGGGTGTGCTACTGAGTTTCTAGGGACTCCTTCAGGTTACTAGGGATGCTTCCTGTGTCTTTTTTGTTTTTACTGGGAGATTAGGTCCGCCTCTTCCACTGACCTGTAGGTGCTGCTGGGTTGTGGAGAATGGCATCGCATTGCTATGTAGGCTTCCTGTGTTTTTTGTTAAAACACGTAGTCCATCCCACCCCTCTAGTGGTGGGTTGTGCCATTCCTCCACTGGGCTGGATCATTCAGGATTTCTCTAGACTGTGGCACTGGCTACGCAACCCACTAGAGTCAGAGCTTCAGCCCTCTGGGGATTTGTGGGCAAGGGTAGGAACCCGCCCAGCCGCATCTGGCAGTCTCCCCGTTTCAGCTTTCTCTCTCTGGTCATGGGGTAGGGGCTGCCCAGCTGCTCCCGCTTACAGCTCCCTCTCTCTCTGGGCAGGGTGAGTGGTTGATAGCTCAGCCTGCACTCTTATTCAACTCCACACTTGTAATTCCCGGCACTTGACTGGCAAAAATCCCCCTGTTCTGTGTATTGCTGAGGCTTTTGGGGTAGCACTGTATCTGGACTGGAGCTCCAGAGGTGGAGCCTCTGACTGGCCAGTCAGATGCACTTTCTGGGTGAAGCAGCACCCCCTCCCGCCTTGGTCTGCCCTGAGTGGGCTTTGCTCACCCTCAGACCAGATCCATTGAAATGCACCTGCTACCTCGGTTGGAGCTAGGAGATCTCTGGGCTTCTGCATCTCTTTCACTGTGTGTTGTGGGCTGGAGTTCTGTCTAATCCACCATCTTGGATCCTTTCCTGAGCTGGAATCAGGAGCCTTTATTTCTAACAAAGGGATGCCTCTGGACATTTGTCATCCAACAGGCCTTCATCATGGGAAGACCTAGATTATCAAAGAGCCTTGATCATTAGAGAAACAATAAATGGTAAATGAGGCTGATATGCAAAGAGAGAAGCAGAGCAGGACCAGGTGTGTTCAGGGCAGCCAGCATGGGGGAGGCTCCCAGGGGAACCCAGAGGGTAGTTCAGTGCTTTGTTCTTTACCCCAATTTTGAGAAAAATTATTGTAGTATTATGAGGGATTTTGAAAATGATGGCAACATGTTCAGTATTTTCTTTATAAACATTAACACAACATATTAATGGACATTCTTTCAGAAAATAAAATCTAACATACTTATTTGTAATATTTCATTTCATATTGAAACAATGGCATGTAACTTTCTTAAAAGTAAAGTATTCCTTAAAGATATAAAATAACCTGCATTTGAATCATGGATGGTAAGTTAGTTGGAAAGCAAAAGCCACATTTTTTGGCAGATTTCTTAATCACTTATCCTTTATTCATAGAATTTTTCTAGAAAAAGACAAAGAAGTAATGAAAATATTACAAAGGCAACATAAGAGTCACTGAAAACACTTCGGAAGAGAGGAGCAAGCAGTAAAATGTGCCGACATAAATGCTGACATGACACAAAATAAAATTAAATTGCCTCATCCCTGTGTAATATAATGTTGGGAATAATGAAAAGCATGAAGAAATAGATTCTAAGGTATTCAGAATGTAGTGTCACTTGGACTTAGTCCCATATTTGTTGGAAATGTAGTGGTCACTGAAGTAAAAAAGAGTCAGTCTGTGAGTAGGCAGATGGTCATCCAAAATAGAGACTGAGAACTCAGATGCATTGGCAAGTTTGTAGTATGAGCATGCTTTGAACATCCAGGTGAGCTGTTTAGATTTAGTAATACAATTCTACAAGAGTAATAGAAATATTTTGGAAGTTATTTGAGAGAGAACTCTAAAAAGAGATGTATAGAAAGAAAAAAAATTGATGGTATAATGACCTTATTTCCTTAAAGTGTATATCCAGTAATGGGATTGCTTGTTTAAATTGGAACTCTGTTTCAAGTTCTTTGAGAAATATGCAGACTATTTTCCACAGCAGCTTAACTAATTTATATTCCTACCAACAGTGTCTAAGTGTTCCCTTTCTCTCTAGCCTCTCCAACATCTGTTGTTTTTTGACTTTTTAATAGTAGTCATTCTGTTGTGAGATGATATCTTATTTTGGATTTGATTTGCATTTCCCTGATAACTAGTGATGATGAGCATTTTTCATGTTTCTTGATCACTCGCATGGTCTTTTTAGAAGCATCTGTTCATGCACTTTGCCAATTTGTTAAAGGGGTTGTTTATTGTTTGCTGACTTGTTAAGTCTCTTATATATTCTGGTTATTAGACCTTTATTGAATTCATAATTTGTGAATATTTTATCCCATTCTATAGGTTGCATATCCACTCTATTGATAGTTTCTTTCACTGTGCAGAAGTTCCTTTATTTAATTAGGACCCGCTTGTCAAGTTTTGTGTTTGTTGCAATTGCTTTTGGGAGCTTAATCAAAATTCTTTTCCAATGCTGATGTTGACAAAGGTATTCCTAGGGTTTCTTCTAGGACGTTTACAGTATAAGTTCTTACATTAAATGTTTAAACCACCTTGAATTAATTTTTGTACATGGTGAAAGGCATGGTACCAGAGCTAAGACTCAAATCTACATCATCTGACTCCAATGTCATTCTCCTTCCACCACACAATGCTCATCTCAACTACACATTGAATGAATTTGGATTCAATTAACTGGTTGTGCTAGGTTTGGTGGTATACAAAATTAAAGAACTGCTCCACCAAGGATAGCCCCATCCAGTTTCCCCTTGATGCAAGTTGTGGGGCATTCATTCTATGTATAGCTAGCCAGTTTCATTCTTCTTTATATGGCTGGTCAGTTATACCAGCACCATTTATTGAGTAGACGTCCTTGCCCCATTGCATTTTTTTTTTTTTGGTCAGATTTGTTGAAGATCAGATAGTTGTAAGTGTGTGGCTTGACTTCTGAGTATTCTACACTGTTCCAATGTTCTATGTGTCTATTTTTGTATCAGGACCACGCAATTTTGATTATAATGACACATGTACTCATATGTTTATTGCTGTGCTATTCACAATAGCAAAGAAGTGGAATGAATCTATGTGACTATGACCATCAGTGTTATAATGGATAAATAAAATGTGGTACATATACATCATGCAATACTATGCTGCCATAAAAAAGAATAAAATCATGTCTTCTGTGGCAGCATAGGTGTCATTGGAGGCCAATATATATATATGTGTGTGTGTGTGTGTATATATATATATATATGTGTGTGTGTGTGTGTGTGTGTGTGTGTGTGTATATATATATATAATTGCACTTTAGGTTCTAGGGTACATGTTCAGAATGTGCAGAATATGCAGGATTGTTGCATAGGTACATACATGGCAATGTGGTTTGCTGCCTCCATCCCCTGCCACCTATATCTGGCATTTCTCCCGATGTTATCCCTCTCCAACCTCCCTGCCTCAGAGGTGTAATCTTAAACAAACTAATAAGGAACAGATAACCGAATACCACATGTTCTCACTTATAAGTGGAAGCTAAGCATTGAGCACACATGGACAGCAACATGGGAATAATAGACTCTGGACAAATGGATTGGGGGAGGAAGGAAAGAAGGAATGGGTGATAAAACTACCTATCAGTTACTATGTCCACTACATGCACACTGTATAGTCATGTAAGAAACCTGGCTGTGTACTCTTTAATCTAAAATAAATGTTGAAATAAAAAAACTGGGAAACATATTAAAAGGGTATGAAGGCAATGGATGTCATTCATTAGGTGGTCAACATCTGTAACTCTTTTCTACCACATGGTTCGAGAAGGCAGACAAAGAATTTCACCTAGATTTGTCCAATCAAACACACCCTATATAGAGTTGGATATAGAGAAATGGAGACAAATGTACACAGTCAAAAAAAATTAGTGCAAAGGTAGTTGAGGCACAAACATTAAGATCTTAGTATGTGCATTCTGTATCTACAACAACACAATTGAAAATATGAGCTGCATCATTGGAAGTGTCACAGCAGGAGAAACAGTCATTCTCATGAAGTTGCTGTTGGGAAAGGACTTTGGCTGTTGACTGGCTGCTTTACTTCCTTTCTGTTCCTGTCATTATTATCCAGTTGATTCCTCCACCTTTCATATCATTTCTGTATTGGAGTCAATATCCATTCAATAACATTTTTCCACTACAACCCAAAGCCCTGGATGTTCAAAAGAGAGATAAGGGAAATAATGGAAAAAGGTACTGAACACAGGGATCAAGGGAAGAAGCAGGAGGGAACTAGAAACCTGAGTGTTGTGGACATAAAGAGAGGAAAGATAAGTGTGACCAAGTGAAGCACAGGGGAAAATGACAAAATAAATGCTCTACTGGAAAAGAAGTGCAGGGAAATCACTGTGTGTAGAACTAAAGTAATTTTTAGTGGCTTAATGAGAGCATTTTTATGTAATAGAATATAAGTCAGCAGTTAAGAAGTGAATGGGAAACAAGTAGCACATCAGTGAGGAGATGAGGTAGAGTACTCTAAGACATGTGGAGAACAATTGTCATTTGCCTGCTGCTCATAAATTAATGTTTTTTATTCCATTAGAGTATTTAAGAAAAGTTCTCTAAAGTAAAGACAAATAAGTGAGAGGAAGTCTGCCAGAGGATAAAGGGAAAAGAAAAATGAAAACGGAAATTTGCATGGGTGAAATAAAACAAGGGGGAAGAAAAATAGGCACAGACTAATCACATCATAGATGATAAATGCAAGAAAGACATGTCAATAAAGAGGGACACAGAAAGTATCAGAGATGCATTAAGCCAAAATAAAGTGTAAGGCTCTGAAGGTTGGGTTGAATGCCTGCATTAACACTGGTGTTCATTGATACTAGACAGAGCTCTGAGAGTCTTCTCATTTTCTTTTTTTAAATTAGGTTTATTTTTCTATAAAATTAGTGTTTAATAGATTTTGACTTGAAATATTAAATATAATTTTATACTATTCATGAATACATTGGCACTGTCTGAATGTTTATTCCATATTTAATTGTTATTCCACATGTTTAATTACAATAATTAAAGCTAAATACTTCTAAAAATTTTGCTGGTGTGAAGAGCACCTTATTTTCCATCGGTGTTTTGTTTGATTGTTTGATTTTTAGCAGAATCAAGAAAGCAGAAGAATGAATCCTGATGCAGACAATATAAAGAACAAGCAACATAATTCCATTTGGATAAAACTGCTTTGTGATGTGTGCATTCACCTTCCAGAGTTTGACTAATGTTTGGATTCAGCAGCTGAGAACCACTCTTTGTGTAGTATCTAAAAACATATTTTCAACACCACCCTGGCCTGTGGGGTAAACCTGAATGACTAGTTTTGAAACCTGGAAGCAAGCTATCTGTGAAACTGCTTTGCTGTGTGTGCGTTCACCTCTGGGAGTAGAACCTACATTTTAAAACAGCAGTTTAGAAATAGACTTTGTGTAGTAACTAGAAAAGCACATGTCACACTGAATGGAGGCCTATGGTGAAAAGACAAATATTACACTATAAAAACTATAAGGAAACTATTTGTGATACTGCTTTGTGATGTGTGCATTCACTTTCCAGAGCTCAATGTATGTTTGGATTAGCAGCTGAGAAAAACTCTTTGTGAAGAGTCTAAAAACAGATATTTCCAATGACACCCTGACTTACGAAGGTAACTCGAATGACTGCCTCTTAATCCTGAAGCAAGCTATCTGTGAAACTGCTTTGCTGTGTGTGCATTCACCTCAGAGAGTTGAACGTGTGTTTTGGTTCAGCAGTTTAGAAACAACCTTCGTGTAGAATCTAGAAAGGGACATTTCAGACTGAGTGGAGGCCTATGGTTAAAAGACAAATATTGCACCATAAAAACTAAGGGAAAGCTATTTGACAAACTGATTTCCAACGTTTGCATTCACTTTCTGGATTTAAACTTATGTTCGGATTCAGCAGGTGAGAAACAGTCATTGTATAGTACCTAAAAACAGATATTTCCAACTGCATCAGGGCCTATGGGGGAAACCTGAGTGACTGGCTTTAAAGCATGGAAGAAAAGTATCTGTGAAACTGCTTTGCTGTGTGAACATTCACCTCAGAGAGTTGAAACTATGTTTTGATACAGCAGTTTAGAAATACATTTTGTGCAGAATCTAGAAAGGGACAGTTGAGATTGAATGGAGGTCTATGGTGAAAAGAAAAATATCTCATGATAAAAACTAAGGGAAAGCTACTTGTGAAACTCCTTTCTGATGTGTGCATTTACCTTCTGGAGTTTAACTTATGTTTGGATTCGGCAACTCAGAAACACTTTTTGTGTAGAATCTAAAAACAAATATTTCTAATGCCACTCTGGCATATGTGTGTAACCCAAATGACTGGTTTTCAAACCTGGATGCAAGCTATCTGTGAAACTGCTTAGTTTCACCCAGACTGGAGTGAAGTGGTGTAATCGTGGCTGACTTCAACCTCTGCCTACTGGGTTCAAGTGATTCTCTTGCCTCAGCCTCCCAAGCAGCTGGGACTACAGATGCATGCCTCCACGCTCAGCTAATTTTTGTATTTTTAGTAGAGACAGGATTTCACCATATTGGCCAGGCTGCTCTGGATCTCCTGACCTCATCATCCACCTGCCTCAGTCTCCCAAAGTGCTGGAATTACAGGCGAGAGCAACTCTGACCAGTCACAAGCATTCTTATTTAATCTCACCCTGTATGCTCATAAAAAGAATAAGACTACATATTTACAACCAAGTATATTTAAAATCTAATTAGGACATTTAGCCTTTTGTTGCTAATCTAAGTAGTGACCATAGAATTGAAGAATTTCCATCCATTCTTTCCTATCTTGTAGGAATATAAAAGAACTCAAATGTGCTGGCCCTCTTTATTTGTTATGAAGGGGGGAAATGAATATTTACTCTATGCTTAGCATTGTGTTAAGCTTATTTTGTTTATAAAGGTTTCTTATTTCATATGTTATTCAATTTGCACAACAACCTGATTATGTAGGTATCATTTTCATTTTATCAAGTTTCAGCCCTCCTGGAGTTTATACTCTAGTGAGGGCCAGCAGAAGATAGACTGGCAAGTAAACAAATATGTAATAAAATATCTAGTGATTATAAGTGCTGGGAAGTAAAATAAAGCAAGATAGGGAGGTAGAGAATGAGAGGGGTCACCATTTTCGCTAGAGAGAAAGCCTATCTCATTGATGCTATTAGGTAGATATCAGAAGAAAGTGAAGGGAGCAAGCCAGGGAGATACTAAATGAGGAAAAGAACATTCCATGCAGAATGAACTGCAAGTTCAAGTACCCCAAGGCAGGGGCATGCCTGATGTGTATGAGGAGCAAGAAAGTAGCCAAGGAGGCTGGAGCAGTCAGCCTGGAAAGAAGGGGTAGGAGAGAGAGATTTGAACCCAGGTCTGACTCCAAACCTATGTGCACAAATTGTCCCCCTCAATCTACGAATCAGGGGACTGTGTAGCAGTTAGAGAAATACTTAGGAAATTCAAAACAATCCTAGGCTTGGCAATATAGACTATGAGTAATGTAGAAAATCACAAACAAGACTGTAAAATGTTTTATTGAAGGGAGGATGATATAGTTTGGCATTTAGGATATTGGAAGCTGTATTTGCAGATTCCAACTACACAGGGCAGATTAAACTTGAAAAAGCAGTGACACGAGAGTGTTAGTGATAGTTACCCATGTTGAACTCCATGTTCCAGAAACTGTTCTGTGAGATTTATGTATATTGAATCATTTATTTCTTAAGACAACTTCATTGTATGAATTTCACAGAAAAGAGAAATAAAGCACAGAGATATCCAGTAACTTGCCCAATGTTATGAAGTTTATGTTTGAAATCAGCCTGCCTGGCTCTACATTGTGTAGTCTTAAAAAAAACCGATGGAGGAAGGAATCCAAGGTGGCTGAATAGGAACAGCTCTGGATTGCAGCTCCCAGTGAAAATGCAGAGGGTGAGTGGTCACTGCATTTCCAAACGAAGTTTTATTGCCCACAGACCAGGAGATTCCTGGGCAGAAAAGCACCACGAGTCACCAGCATGGCTGTTTCAGCCAGTACAGCCGGTTTCTGCACAAAAACTCACACAAATGTGGGCAACATTTCAACTGGTGACTGGAACGTCTGGGAGACACAGTTGGTCACTCAACTGATAAAACGGGGACTGAAACAGCGAGCCAGGCCAGCAGATTCCCAGGTGGAAAAGTGCCACAAGTCTCCAGCACAGCTGTTTCAGCAGGCACAGCATGTCTCTGAACAAAAACTCACACAAATCCGGGCACTTTTAATTTTTTTTTAAATTGCGTTTTAGGTTTTGGGGTACATGTGAAGAACATGCAAGATTGTTGCATAGGTACACACATGGCAGTGTGATTTGCTGCCTTCCTCTCCATCACCTATGTCTGGCATTTCTCCCCATGCTATCTCTCCCCCCAACTCCCCAGCTGCCACTGTCCCTCCCCTATTTCGCCCCAACAGACCCCAATGTGTGATGCTGCCATCCCTGTGTCCATGTGTTCTCATTATTCAACACCCACCTATGAGTGAGAACATGTGGTGTTTGATTTTCTGTTCCCATGTCAGTTTGCTGAGAATGATGGTTTCCAGGTTTATCCATGTCCCTACAAAGGACACGAGCTCATTGTTATTTATGGCTGCATATTATTCCATGGTGTATTGTGCCACATTTTCCCTATCCAGTCTATCATCCATGGGCATTTGGGTTGGTTCCAGGTCTTTTGTAAACAGTGCTGCAATGAACATTCATGTGCATATGTCCTTATAGTAGAATGATTTATAACCCTTTGGATATATACCCAGTAATGAGATTGCTGGGTTAAATGGAATTTCTATTTCTTGGTCCTTGACGAATCGCCACAATGTCTTCCACAACTGTTGAACTAATTTATACTCCCACCAACAGTGTAAAAGTGTTTCTATTTCTATACATTCTCTCCAGCATCTGTTGTCTCCAGATTTTTTAATGATCGCCGTTCTAACTGGCATGAGATGGTATCTCAATGTAGTTTTGATTTGCATTTCTCTAATGACCAGTGATGATGAGCATTTTTTCATATGTTTGTTGGTCTCAAGTATGTCTTCTTTTGTAAAGTGTCTGTTCATATCCTTTGCCCACATTTGAATGGGCTTGTTTTTTTCTTGTAAATCTGTTTTAGCTCTTTGTAGATTCTGGATATCAGCCTTTTGTCAGATGGGTAGATTGCAAACATGGCTGGAACATACTCCGTGGTGTATCTGCACAGCAGTTTCTTCATCCCCCGCAGCTGTATGTGGACAGGTAGGTTGGTTCTGTACCTTGGCCACAGTTACAAGTGCTTCAGTTCCTATGGAAGGCAGATAGCTCTCTTGAGCCCAGGGATTTCAACTGCTTTAAATGTGGAACCAGTGGTGGTGCTGCTAGCTGACATTGTAGCTGTACTGAGAAGTTTTTCAGGAACCTCTTGCTGTTTCTCATTGTGTGTATACAAGTTTACATCTCCACCAACAGTGTTGAAGAGGTTACCTTTCTATAAGTCTACACCATTTGTCGCTTTCAAAAATTTGTGTTTTATTTTTGGTAGTATTCATAGTGAGTGGAAGGAGATGGAATCTTAGCACGGTTTTCATGGACATTTTTGTGAGTATTAGTGATGTGGAGAAAGTCATTTGAGAAATCCCCACGTTGCTTTCCATGGTGTCTGAACTGGTTTGCATTTCCACAAGCAGCAGAGCAATGTCCCTCTTCTCTGCCTCACCTGCATTCGTTCTTGTGGACTGTGTCCTAATCGTCATTCTGACCAGTGTGATATACTATCTCATGGGCCTTCTGCTTTGCCTTTTTCTGATGATGACTGAGGTAGAAAAATGTTGTCATGTCTGTTGGTTGCTGTAAGCCTTCTTTTGAGGTGCATGTTTTCATGCCCCTTGCCCTTTCTTCATTGAATTTTTGTTTTCCTGATTTATTTGCTTAACATCTTTAAGGAAGATCCTGGATATTAGCCTTCATCAGATGCATGCGTGGGAACATTTTCTCCCGTTGTGCAGGCTGTCTGTTCACTCTGTTGGTCATTTCTTCTGTGCAGAAGCTCTTTTGTGTATTAGGTGCTACTGGGCAATAATTGTTTTAGTTGCACTTGCTTTTGGAGACTGAGACACATCCATGCTGTGCCAAAACTTCTGTCAGGAAGGATGTTCCTAGGTTCTCTTGCAGGCTTTTCATATGTGAGGTCTTGGCATTTACATCTTTCATTCATCTTGAGTTTATGTCTGTACATCGTGAGACACGGGGCCTACTGCTTTTCTTCTGCAACTGGCTAGTCATTTATGCCAGCGCTGTCTATTGAAAGGAGGGAGTCCTTTCTTGAAAGTTTATTTTTGTGGATTTTGTTGATCAGATGGTGTTAGGGGTGAGGGTTTACGTCTGGGTCCCCTAATCTGTTCCACCGCACTGTGTGGAATGGGGTCCCTAGTTTTCAATGAAATTTAACATCAGGAAGTGTGACACAACCAAGGTAGTTTGTATTTCTCAGGATGGTTTTGGAAATTCAGTGTGTTTTGTGGTCCACACGAATTTTAGCATTGCATATTTACATAGTTTTTAAAAGGTTGGTCATATAGTAAAGGTATACAAAGGGGGGGGAGTTAGAGTGGGGCGTTTTGATTAACGCAGACACAGAGGAATGATAAAGTCAGGATATTTAGAGGCTCTATTATCAGAAACAGTTGTTAATTTCTTTTTTTTTTTCTTTTTATTTATTTATTTATTTATTGCATTTTAGGTTTGGGGGTACATGTGAAGAACATGGAAGATTGTTGCATAGGTACACACATGGCGGTGTGATTTGCTGCCTTCCTCCCCCATCACCTATATCTGGCATTTCTCCCCATGCTATCCCTCCCCATGTCCCCACCCCCCACTATCCCTCCCCTTTTTCCCCTGACAAACCCCAGTGTGTGATACTCCCCCTCCCCTGTGTCCATGTGTTCCCATTGTTCAACACCCGCCTATGAGTGAGAACATGCGGTGTTTGATTTTCTGTTCTTGTGTCAGTTTGCTGAGAATGATGGTTTCCACGTTCATCCATGTCCCTACAAAGGACACGAACTCATCGTTTTTGATGGCTGCGTAATATTCCATGGTGTATATGTGCCACATTTTCCCTGTCCAGTCTATCATCGATGGGCATTTGGGTTGGTTCAGGTCTTTGCTATTGTAAACTGTGCTGCAATGAACATTCGTGTGCATGTGTCCTTATAGTAGAACGATGTATAGTCTTTTGGATATATACCCAGTAATGGGATTGCTGGATCAAATGGAATTTCTATTTCTAGGTCCTTGAGGAATCGCCACACCGTCTTCCACAATGGTTGAACTAATTTACACTCCCACCAGCAGTGTAAAAGTGTTCCTATTTCTCCATATCCTCTCCAGCATCTGTTGTCTCCAGAATTTTTAAATGATCGCCATTCTAACTGGCGTGAGATGGTATCTCAATGTAGTTTTGATTTGCATTTCTCTAATGACCAGTGATGATGAGCATTTTTTATATGTTTGTTGGCTTCATGTATGTCTTCTTTTGTAAAGTGTCTGTTCATATCCTTCGCCCACTTTTGAATGGGCTTGTTTGTTTTTTTCTTGTAAATCTGTTTCAGTTCTTTGTAGATTCTGGTTATAGCCCTTTGTCAGATGGGTAGACTGCAAAAATTTTTTCCCATTCTGTTGGTTGCCGATTCACTCTAATGGCTGTTTCTTTTGCTGTGCAGAAGCTATGGAGTTTGATTAGGTCCCATTTGTCTATTTTGGCTTTTGTTGCCACTGCTTTTGGTGTTTTGGTCATGAAGTCCTTGCCTACGCCTATGTCCTGAATGGTTTTGCCTAGATTTTCTTCTAGGGTTTTTATGGTGTTAGGTCTTATGTTTAAGTCTTTAATCCATCTGGAGTTAATTTTAGTGTAAGGTGTCAGGAAGGGGTCAGCTTCTGCTTTCTGCACATGACTAGCCAGTTTTCCCAACACCATTTATTAAACAGGGACTCGTTTCCACATTGTTTGTTTTTTCAGGTTTGTCAAAGATCAGGTGGTTGTAGATGTGTTGTGTTGCGTCGGAGGTCTCTGTCCTGTTCCATTGGTCTATATCTCTGTTTTGGTACCAGTACCATGCTGTTTTGATTACTGTAGCTTTGTAGTATAGTTTGAAGTCCGGGAGTGTGATGCCTCCAGCTTTGTTCTTTTTGCTTAGGATTGACTTGGCTATGCGGGCTCTCTTTTGGTTCATATGAAGTTTAAGGTGGTTTTTTCCAGTTCTTCAAAGAAGGTCATTGGTAGCTTGATAGGGATAGCATTGAATCTGTAAATTACTTTGGGCAGTATGGCCATTTTGACAATATTGATTCTTCCTAGCCATGAACATGGAATATTTCTCCATCTGTTTGTGTCCTCTCTTATTTCATTGAGCAGTGATTTGTAGTTCTCCTTGAAGAGGTCCTTTACGTTCCTTGTTAGTTGTATTCCTAGGTATTTTATTCTCTTTGTAGCGATTGTGGAATGGCAGTTGGTTCTTGATTTGGCTGTCTTTAAGTCTGTTATTGGTGTATAGGAATGCTTGTGATTTTTGCACATTGATTTTATATCCTGAGACTTTGCTGAAGTTGCTTATCAGTTTCAGGAGATTTTGGGCTGAGACGATGGGGTCTTCTAGATATACAATCATATCGTCTGCAAATAGAGACAATTTGACTTCCTCCTTTCCTATTTGAATACCCTTTATTTCTTTTTCTTGCCTGATTGCTCTGGCTAGAACTTCTAGTACTATATTGAATAGGAGTGGTGAGAGAGGACATCCTTGTCTAGTGCCAGATTTCAAAGGGAATGCATCTGGTTTTTGCCCATTCAGTATGATATTGGCTGTTGGTTTGTCGTAAATAGCTTTTATCATTTCGAGATACGTTCCATCAATACCTAGTTTATTGAGAGTTTTTAGCATAAAGGGCTGTTGAATTTTGTCAAAGGCCTTCTCTGCATCAATTGAGATTATCATGTGGTTTTTGTCTTTGGTTCTGTTTATGTGGTGGATTATGTTTATAGATTTGCGTATGTTGAACCAGCCTTGCATCCCCGGGATGAAGCCTACTTGATCATGGTGGATAAGCTTTTTGATGTGCTGTTGAATCATTTTGCCAGTATTTTATTGAAGATTTTTGCATCTATGTTCATCATGGATATTGGCCTGAAGTTTTCCTTTCTTGCTGAGTCTCTGCCAGGTTTTGGTATAGGATGATGTTGGTCTCATAAAATGATTTAGGAAGGATTCCCTCTCTTTGGATTGTTTGGAATAGTTTCAGAAGGAATGGTACCAGCTCCTCTTTGTATGTCTGGTAGAATTCGGCTCTAACCCATCTGGACCTGGGCTTTTTTTGGGTGGTAGGCTCTTAATTGCTGCCTCAACTTCAGACCTTGTTATTGGTCTATTAGGGTTTCGACTTCTTCCTGGTTTAGGCTTGGGAGGATGCATGTGTCCAGGAATTTATCCATTTCTTCCAGGTTTACTAGTTTATGGGCATAGAGTTGTTTGTAATAATCTCTGATGATGGTTTGAATTTCTGTGGAATCTGTGGTGATATCCCCTTTATCATTTTTTATTGCATTTATTTGATTATTTTCTCTTTTCTTTTTTATTAATCTGGCTAGTGGTCTGTCTATTTTGTTGACCTTTTCAAAAAACCAGCTCCTGGATTTGTTGATTTTTTGAAGAGTTTTTCGTGTCTCTATCTCCTTCAGTTCTGCTCTGATCTTAGTTATTTCTTGTCTTCTGCTAGGTTTTGAGTTTTTTTGATCTTGCTCCTCTAGCTCTTTCAATTTTGATGATAGGGTGTCAATTTTAGATCTCTCCTTGTTTCTCATGTGGACATTTATTGCTATATACTTTCCTCTAGAGACTGCTTTAAATGTGTCCAGAGATTCTGGTATGTTGTGTCTTCGTTCTCGTTGGTTTCAAAGAACATCTTTATTTCTGCCTTCATTTCATTGTTTATCCAGTCAACATTCAAGAGCCAGTTGTTCAGTTTCCATGAAGCTGTGTGGTTCTAGTCAGTTTCTGAATTCTGAGTTCTAACTTGATTGCACTGTGGTCTGAGAGACTGTTTGTTATGGTTTCTGTTCTTTTGCATTTGCTGAGGAGTGATTTACTTCCAATTATGTGGTCAATTTTAGAGTAGGTGTGATGTGGTGCTGAGAAGAATGTATATTCTGTGGATTTGGGGTGGAGAGTTCTGTAAATGTCTATTAGGTTTGCTTGATCCAGGTGTGAGTTCAAGTCCTGGATATCCTTGTTAATTTTCTGTCTTGTTGATCTGTCTAACATTGACAACGGGGGTGTTCAAGTCTCCCACTATTATTGTGTGGGAATCTAAGTCTCTTTGTAAGTCATTGAGAACTTGCCTTATGTATCTGGGTGCTCCTGTATTGGGTACGTATATATTTAGGATCGTTAGCTCTTCTTGTTGCATTGATTCTTTTACCATTATGTAATGTCCTTCTTTGTCTCTTTTGATCTTTGTTGGTTTAAAGTCTATTTTATCAGAGATGAGAATTGCAACTCCTGCTTTTTTTTTGCTCTCCATTTGCTTGGTAAATCTTCCTCCATCCCTTTATTTTGAGCCTTTGTGTATCTCTGCATGTGAGATGGGTTTCCTGGATACAGCACACAGACGGGTTTTGGCTTTTTATCCAGTTTGCCAGTCTATGTCTTTTAATTGGGGCATTTGCCCATTTACATTTAGGGTTAATATTGTTATGTGTGAATTTGATCCTGCCATTTTGATGCTAGGTGGCTGTTTTGCCTGTTAGTTGATGCAGTTTCTTCATTGTGTTGATGGTCTTTACTGTTTGGTATGTTTTTGGAGTGGCTGGTACTGGTTGTTCCTTTCTATGTTTAGTGCCTCTTTCAGGAGCTCTTGTAAAGCAGGCCTGGTGGTGATGAAATCTCTGAGTACTTGCTTGTTTGCAAAGGATTTTATTTTTCCTTCACTTATGAAGCTAGTTTGGCTGGATATGAAATTCTGGGTTGAAAGTTCTTTTCTTTAAGGATGTTGAATATTGGCCCCCACTCTCTTCTGGCTTGTAGGGTTTCTGCTGAGAGATCTGCTGTGAGTCTGATGGCTTCCCTTTGTGGGTAACCCAACCTTTCTCTCTGGCTGCCCTTAGCATTTTCTCCTTCATTTCAACCCTGGTGAATCTGACAATTATGTGCCTTGGGGTTGCTCTTCTTGAGGAATATCTTTGTGGTGTTCTCTGTATTTCCTGGGACTTGAATATTGGCCTGCCTTCCTATGTTGGGGAAGTTCTCCTGGATAATATCCTGAAGAGTATTTTCCAGCTTGGATTCATTCTCTCCTTACATTCAGGTACAGCTATCAAACGTAGATTAGGTCGTTTCACATAGTCCCATATTTCTTGGAGACTTTGTTCATTCCTTTACCCTTTTTTCTCTACTCTTTCCTTCTCGTTTTATTTCATTGAGTTCATCTTCGACCTCTGATATCCTTTCTTCTGCTTGGTCAATTCGGCTGTTGAAACTTGTGTATGCTTCGCAAAGTTCTTGTGTTGTGTTTTTCAGCTCCATCAATTCACTTACATTCCTCTCTAAGTTGGTTATTCTCATTAGCATTTCGTAAATCTTTTTTCAAGGTTGTTAGTTTGTTTGCATTGGGTTAGAACATGTTCTTTTAGCTCACAGAGGTTTCTTACTACCCACCTTCTGAAGCTTGATTCAGTAATTTCATCACACTCATTGTCCATCCAGCCTTGTTCCCTTGCTGGTGAGGAGTTGTGATCCCTTGTAGGAGGAGAGGCGTTCTAGTTTCGGGTGTTTACCTCCTTTTTGCGCTGGTTTCTTCCCATGTTTGTGGATTTATCTATGTGTGGTCTTTGTGGTTGGTGATTTTCAGATGGGGTCTCTCAGTGGACGTCCCGTTTGTTGATGATGAAGTTATTTATTTCTGTTTCTTAGTTTTCCTTCTAACAGTCTGACCTCTCTGCTGTAGGACTGCTGAGGTCCACTCCCGGCCCTGCTTGCCTGGGGGATCACCTGCAGCAGCTGCAGAACAGTAACAGTTGCTGCCAGTCTCTTCCTCTGCTATCTTTGTCCCAGAAGAATACCCGCCAGATGTCCGTCTGAGCACTCCTTTGTGAGGTGACTCGTTGGATATACGGGGATAGGGAGCCTCCGCGCTTTCACTGGGAGCTGCAATCCTCAGCTGCTCCTAATCGGCCATCTTGGATCGGACCTTTACAGTTGTTAATTTCTTTGTGGTGAAAACATTTGGAATCTCCCAGATTTTGTGAAAAGGGTGTGATGTTGTGTTAACCTCTGGTCACTTGGCTGTGGAACAGCGAGGAACAATTCATTCCTCTCATCTAAGTGTAACTTTGTGCCTATTTCTCACCTCTGCGCATGCCCCTTCTTCCCTCCAACCTTTAGTAAATACTATTGTGTTTTCTAGACCTGTGCAATGAAGCCTTTTATTTTGGATTCTACATTAGTTTTTCTTTTTCTGCCTGTCTTAGGTCATATACCATGATGTCCTCCAGGTTCAACAGTGTGGCTCCAAATGATGAAATTTCATTCTGGTTTTCTAGCTGAAGACGATTCTATTTGTGCACATACACCAGGATATCCCTTCATCTGTGGATGGGCAGGTAAGTCTATTCTTTGTCTTGGCAATTGTGAATAGTGCTGCAGTCCACATAGGATGGCAGATGCCTCTTGCATGGACTGATTTCTTTTGCCCTGAAAGTATACTTAGTAGTACACTTGTTAGATGAAGTGGTAGGTATAGGTTAAACTTTTGGAGGAACCTCCCACTGGTTTCTGTAGTATGTATACTGATTAACATTCTTACCAAATGATTTCCTCTGTGGAAATTTACACCAGCATTTGTGTCTCTTTTAATGTATTTTATTGCTTTGATAACATCCATATGAATTATAGTGAGATGATGTGTGTTGTTTTGATTTACATCTTTCTCATGATTTGTGATGTTATCTAAGTTTTTAAAACTTGTTTTCAATGTTATGTCTTCTTTGCAGAAATGTCTATTTAGGTTCTTTGGCCCCATTTTGTTTAGTTATTAGTTTCTCTTTTGTGTTTTTGCTAGTAAGTAGTGTTTGTTGCTTAGACATTTTGAAGACAACCTTTCATCAGATGTAGGTTTGCCGAAACCTTTCTTGTAAACTTCAGGATAATTTTTTATTTTATTTATGGATTTTTTAAAAATCTGCTTGGGCACAAACTCTAACGTATGATGCAGTCCCACGTGTGTCTGTTTTCTTGTTGTCCTTTGATGTAGGTGACTGATGAGGAAAAACAGAATCATGACCAAACTAGGCCATCACCTATGAGTTTTTCCCCCCTGTATTTTTTATTTTGTTTTGACACACTGTGAGCACAGATCCACATTGACCTAAATATACCCACACCGTATGTCTTCTCATTGGAAGAGTTTGATGCTTTCAACTTTTGTTAATGAGTCTCTAATTCATTTTGAGTTAATCCTTGGTCTTTTTACACAATAGGGGTCCTGTTTTACTTATGCAGGGATATCCAGTTTTCAAATCCATTTACTAAACAGATTCCCCCTTCTTCGTTGTGTCTTTCGGTGTTCTTTTACAAAACGTGTACACTACCTAGGAATTTGGGTTTGTGATTGAGCTCCCTCATTCTGTCTGTTGGTCTGGGTTTCTCGGTTAGTGCCAGTCATCTATTGTTTAGATAACTGGCTTTTCAATATAATTTCAAATGGAGGACAGTGATGCATTCCGTGTACTTTGTATTTTCAGGGTTGCTTTGAAATTCAGGGTGTTTTATGGTTCCATGTAAATTTTAGCATCATTGGTATCCTTTTTATTTTTTAAAAGGGATTACCCTAGAGTATATGTATATAACTAGAAGATACAGGGGCCATTTTGATATGGGTACACCTAGCATATTGATCAAATCACAATATTTAGCATCTGTGAAGTCCTCTAGGTATTATTTGTCTGTGGAGATGATACTCAGAATCCTTTCCAGCTATTTGGAAAATTCACTACAATAACCTTAACCCTGGTCACCCTGCTATAGAAGAGAAGGGCAGGACTGATCTGTTTTCTAAGTGTAACTTTGTACCCATTACCAATCCCTGCCTAGGCCCCCCCTTCCCCACAGCCTCTGGTAACCACTATTGAAATTTCTACTTCTGTGAGGTCAAGTGTTTCAGATTCCACGTGCATGAGATCATGCAGTATATGCCTTTCTCTGCCTGGCTTATTTCATTTAACGTAATGTTCCTCAGGTTTTTCCACGTGGCTTCAAGTGACGAGATTTCACCCATTTCTATGATTGAAGAATATTCTGCTCTGGATGTGTATTGCAGTTTCCTCATCCCTTCATCAATGGATGAACAGGTAGGTGTATTTCCTATCTTGGCTATCGTGAGTACTGCAGTATGGAGGGCAAGGCAGGTATCTCTTCCACATAGGAATGGAATGAGGGCTGGATGAAAAGGCGTTTTTACTTTGTTTGAGGCACTTCCCGCTGTTTTTCCTAGTGTGTGTAGACATTGACATTCCCACCAATAGTGTATGAGAAGAGTTTCCCCTTCTGAAAGTCTATACTAGTTGTTTCCTTTTAAAACTTTTATTTCTGTTTTAGGTAACATTCATTCTATGTGGATGGAAGCTGTATCTCAGTGCGGTTTTCCTTGACATTCTTGTGAGGATTAGCGCTTTTGAGAGACTTTTCTTTTACCTGTGAGTCAGTTTCACATCTGCTTTACAGACACGTCTATTCAGGTCCTTTGCCCAGACTTAGCTTGGGTGTTTGTTTTTGTTTCTGTTTTTGTTTCCCCCACGTGGTAGTGTTAGTTTCTTGTACATATTTTATAAAGACCCCTTTCAAAGACAGGATTTTCCATAGTTTTCTTTCAGTCTGTGAGGCACCTTCTTTTCTGTTCATTGTTTTCTTTTGCAGCATTAGATCCAATGTTTTCCGTAGTTCCACATGTTTACATATTAGTGGTGACTTCCTTGTGCAGTTAAAAACAGTGAAAAAGATTGCCAATCCATGGCATTGTCTATGGTTTTTTTCCTTCTAATTTTTCTTTTTCTTTTTATATTTCACATTTTGCAACTTGTGTGCATAGATTAGTCTTCTAAACTATGTGCTTACCCTTTGTTTCCTGAGGGAAGTAAATGGTTTCAAGATGGAGAGGGGGGGGGGGGGGGGGGGGGGGGGGGGGGGGGAAATTGAGTTTAGGCCTTCGATGTAATTTACATCGATTTTTGTCCTATTTCACTGTTTTTCATGTGGTTATCCAGTTTGCTCAAAATCATTTATTATTTTCCCATTGTGTCTTTTTGTGTTGTGTTGAAAAATGTGTTAGTGTACATTCATTTGGGTGGCATGTGGGACTCCCTCATTCTGTCCATTGGGTAGCCTTTCTGCTTTTATGCCAGTGGCAGGTTGTTTGGATAAATATAGGTTTTAGTTGTTTTATCATTATGCCCACTTAGTACCTTTAGTTTCTTGCGTATGTTAGATAACAGTTCTTTTGGATACATGATTTTCTATAATTTTACCCCAATCTGTAGGGTGCCTTTTCTTTGGTTTCATTGTTTTCTCCTTGTTTATAAATTTTAAAATTGTCCTTTGTCTAACGTGTTTATATTTGCTTTCGTTGGCAGGGATTTCTGTTTCCCATTGGGAAATAAAATGAGAGAGATGGTGAAAGTGTTGTATTATTTATGGGTATATTCTTCCTAATTTTTTCTTTCTGCAACTGGTGTATACAGATTCAAGTTTTCCCAAAATAGACACTCACCCTATGTTTTTTCTTTTTTAGTTTCGGGATTAAACTTAGGTGTTGAGTTGGTTTTGTGTTGATGTTTGTGTCCTTGTGCAACCTAAGGGGTCTTACTTAGTCCTCTGCACGTGAATACCCAGGTTTCTTAACCTGGGTGCCTTTGGTGTGTTTCTGAAAAATGTGTTTATATAATTTTGGTCTGATTGTCTGGCTCCTTCATTTGGTCCATTTGGTTATCTTTCTGTGTTTATGCCACTAATGGATGGAAAGGGTTAGGGTAAGTTTTGTTTTGTTTTCTTTTTTTTCTTTTTCTGTAGCTTTCCACCTTGATTTTGTAAAAAAATACCTACTTTTACTTTAATTAACAATATTGTGAACACAGTACTAGTCGGGTGGTTCATCAGTTGGTCATCTATCTCAATTTGGGTAAATGTTAGTGAAATAATAGAAATAACAAAGACATTTATCAAAAGAGGGCTCTCATGCATGAATAAGTTCCAGTATAAAAAATTCAGTAGGCTAGGCACAGTGACTCATGCCTGTAATCCCAGCACTTTGGGAGGCCGAGGTGGGCAAATCACCTGAAGTTAGGAGTTTGAGACCAGCCTGGTCAACGAGGTGAAACCCCATTTTTATTTCTACTAAAAATACAAATATTAGCCGGGCGTGGTGGTATATACCTGTAATCCCAGCTATTCGAGAGCTGAGGCCGGAGGATAGCTTTAACCCGGGAGGGAGGTTGCAATGAGCTGAGATTGTGCCCTTGCACTCCAGCCTGGGGTATAGAGTGAGACCCCATCTCAAAAAAAAAAAAAAAGTTAAGTAAACAAATGTCACTTAAACTATATAAGAGTTATAAAGCAGTTAAAGATTCCCCCCAAAATTTTGGAAGGATATATAAGAGTGATATAAGATCATTAACTGGATTGAGACACACAGAATACTACAGACAAATAGGACACAGGGATATAAAAGTAAAAGTTATAAATATTAGAAGCCATTGTATCAACACATTAGGATATTACAGCATGACCAGAAATCCTTTATGGCAGGAGTGCAAGTGAGACTCAGCATTAGGAAATCCACTAATACTATTAACCGCATTCATAGAGTTAATGAGAATGCCATGTGTTCATGATCATAGATGTAAAAAGATACTGTCAGGATTCTACAGCATAGGATATTTTAAAAATTAAACTAAATAGGAAGTGCTGTAAAAATGTATAAAATATGAAATGGCTTTGCACAAATAAAAAACAATGAAACCCAAATTTTAGAAAAGCATATTTAATAGTATGAAGAAGTCAATGCTGCTTTAATGAATTGATAAATTGAGCTTGACTTCATTATAGCTACCATCTGATTGTGCTCTGGAGATGAGAAAATGTATCACAAAGAAGAATAAATAAAAATATCCATCAAAGTCTGAATATAAAAAATAACTTTTCCTCTCATGTATTGTAAATTGTTGGAAATTGAGAGTATGGTGTTGATTCATAACTAGACAGAACAATGAAGTACAGAATTCAAAAACTCGAAAGAAACATACATGGAAATGTGCTGTACAATAAAAGTAGCTGTGGTAACAGTGGAGAGGTCGGCTCTAAGTGTCTCACTGGAGACTGAGGCCCACAGATATGCAGCAAAGCCTTTGTCTCCTGGATGTCTCTGCCTCCTGCTGGCCGTGTGCTTTCACACATCAAGAGAGGACATTTACCATTTGAGCCAGAGCATCCTTTGCTGTTGTCTGATGGGTGAGAGTTTTGTGGCATGGTCCATATTTTAATATGTTCTTGGGGTCCACGGGGTCATTCTTGGTCGTCTAAGATGTTACTGACATTGCTAAAACCTTATTACCTTCAACTGACCCCTATTTATTCTTTGAAATAACCAGATACACACATTGTTTAAGTAATTCTTTCAGTTGGTGATTTGCCTGGTGCAGTGCCATGTGAGGTCACCTCCCCTCAAATGGCCCACAGATGGTAAGAATCTGTGAACAAACAGTTCACAGGAGGGACCAACCACGTGTGGACATGGAGTGGGTCATTTCAAGGTGGGGGTAGTCAACCTGTACCCTAAACTGGCACAGACAGGAGAAGCCACAATCCTTTCGATAGAGAAAAAAAATTACAAAGTATAAATACCCTTTGTTAAGAGAAAGAGATCATGTTCAGAGGATATAATAGTATTAAAATGTGTTCTCATTGTTCAGCTCCCACTTACGAGTGAGAACATGCAGTGTTTGGTTTTCTGTTCCTGTGTTAGTTTGCTGAGGATGATGGCTTCCAGCTTCATCCATATCCCTGCAGAGGATGTGATCTCATACCTTTCTGTTTATGGCTGCATAGTATTCCATGGTGTATATGTAGCACATTTTCTTTTTCCAGTCTGTGATTGATGGGCTATATGGGTTGGTCCCATGTTTTTCCTATTGTGAATAGTGCTGCAAAAAACATATGTGGAGCAGATGGTGCTCAGAGCAAGAGGGACCTCTGAGCAAGATGGAGCTCCAAGCATGATGGAGCTTGAATGGAGCAGATGGAGCTCCAGGTGAGATGGAGCTCTGAGCAATATGAACCTCAGAGCAGATGTTGCTCAGAGTAAGATGGAGCTCCAAGCATTTGGTCTCAGAGCAAAATGGAGCTCAGAGCAGATGATGCTTAGAGCAAGGTGGAGCTCAGAGCAGATGGAGCTCTGAGCAAGATGAAACTCAGAGTAGATGGTGCTTAGAATAAGATGGAGCACCAAGCATATGGTGCCTAGGGCAAGATGGAGCTTCAGTGATTGTAGCTCAGAACAGAAGGAGCTCGCAGAAGATGTTGCTCCCAGTAAGATGGAGTTCCAAGCAGATGGTGCTCAGAGCAAGCCAGAGCTCCAAGGAGATGGTGCTCAGAGTAAGATGGACCTAAGAATGATTAGAACTCTGAGAAAGATAATGCTCTGTGCTGATGGTGCTTAGAGCAAGATAGAGCTCAGAGTGACTGGAGCTCTGAGCAAGATGGAGCTAGGAGATAGAGCTTTGAGTAAGAAGTACCTCCAAGTGAGATGGAGCTTGGAGCAGATGTTGCTTGGTGTAAGCTGGAGCTCGAAGCAAGATGGAGCTTGGAGTGATTGGAACTGTGAACATTGCTCTGAGCAGTTGGAACTCTGAGCAAGATGGATCTGTGAGCAAGAAGGAGCTCTAAGCAAGATGGAGCTTGGGGCAGATGTTGCTTAGTTTTAGATGGAGGTCAGAGCAGATGGTGCTCAGAGCAAGATGGAGCTCAGAGTGATACAGCTC
Organism: Ateles fusciceps; assembly: GCA_036589455.1. Lineage (NCBI taxonomy): Eukaryota > Metazoa > Chordata > Mammalia > Primates > Atelidae > Ateles > Ateles fusciceps. The sequence continues at coordinate 671,447 of JAZHEH010003273.1, forward strand.
AAGTACGATGGAGCTCAGAGAAGATGGACTTCAGAGCACATAGAGCTCTGAACAAAAGGAGCAACGAGCAAAGTGGAACTTGGAGCAGATGTTGGTCGGGTAAGATGGACTCAGAGCAGATGGTGCTCAGAGCAACATGGAGTTCAGAGTGATTGCTCTGAGAGATTGGAGCTCTGAGCAGATGGTGCTCGGAGCAAGATGGAGCTCTTAGTGATTGGAGTTTTGAGCACAATGGGGCTTGGAGCAGATGCAGCTCTGAGTAACATTTAGCTCAGAAAACATGTTGCTCATAGCAAGATGGAGCTTGAGCAGATGGTGCTCAGAGCAAAACGAAGCTGGAAGTGATTGACGCTGTCAGCAAGATGGAGCTTGGAGCAGATGGATCTCTGAGCAAGATGGAGCTTGGAGCAGATGAAGCTCTAAGCAAAATTGAGGTTGGAGCAAACGTTGCTTGGTTTCAGATGGAGCTCAGAGCAGATGGTGCTCAGAGCAAGGGGACAAGAAGGCAGACAATAACAGAATGAAGCTGGAAGTGATTGGCGCTTTCAGCAAGATGGAGCTGGAGAGTTGGAGCTCCAAGCAGATGGAGCTCTGAGAGGGAGAGGAGTTGGAGAAATGGAGCTCTAGAAGATGGAGCTTGGAGCAAATGGAGCTTCTAGGATGGTGCTTAGAGCAAGATGGAGCTCAGAGCAGATGGGAGCTCTGAGCAAGATGGAGCTTGGAGCAGATGGATGCTCAAGCAAGATGGAGCTGGGGTAAATGGAGCAAATTGCTTGGTTTCAGATGGAGCTCAGAGCAGATGGTGCTCAGAGCAAGAGGGAGAGGGAGGGCTCAGAGAACATGCTGCTCACAGTAAGATGGAGCTTCAAGCAGATGGTGCTCAGAGCAAAATGGAACTGGAAGTGATTGGATCTCCCAGCAAGATGGAGCTCAGAGTGATTGGAACTCCATGCAAGATGGAGCTCAGAGTAGATGAATCTCTGACTAGATGGCGCTCCAAGTAAGGTAAATGTCTATGCAGATGGTGCTCAGAGCAAGATAGTGCTTGGAGTGACTGGAGCTCCGAGCAAGATGGAGCTTGGAGCAGATGGAGCTCTGAGCAAGAAGGAGCTTGGAGTAGATAAGAGTTTGGAGCAAGAAGGAGCTCTATTGCAGCAGATGTTGCTCGGTGTAAGGTGGAGCTCAGAGAAGATGATGCTCACAACAAGACTGAGCTCAGAGTGATTGGCACTCCAAACATTGCTCTGAGCCATTGGAGCTCCAAGTAGATCGTGCTCAGAGCAAGATGGAGCTCAGAGTGATGACCTCTGACCAAGCTGGAGCTGGTAACCGATGGAGCTTGGAAAATATGTTGCTTAGAGTAAGATGGTACTCAGAGCCAGATGGAGCTCAGAGTGATGGGAGCTCCTAGCAAGCTTGAGCTTAGAGGAGATGGACTTCCAAGCAAGACAGAACTCAGAGATGTTGCTCACAGAAAGATGGAGCTTTGTGCAGACAGCGCTCAGGGCATAAACACTCAGCATTTGTTTTTCACAATCTTCACAGAAGGAAATTCTAGCAGATTTTAGTACCAAACTTCTAGTGAAGGGGCAGACCCATTGGCCACATATACTATGATGCCAGTCCAAGAATCACCTTGCAATGGAAAGTTTAATGACAGTTTAGGTCTCAATGGAATATAGAATCCAAGAGAAGACTCAAGGATTCCTACTTCAAGCTCATTGTCTTCAAATAGCAGAATGGAGAACTACTTGTCAAAGGTTAGTTATAGTATCTCTTCCTTTGGTTTTCAGATTTCTAATATACTTCTTGTATTTTTTCTCTTAACAGATCTGGGCAGGTCCAGGAGCACATTAGAGATCTTATAAACCGGGCCTGTCACCTTTGGGAAAGGGCTACTAAGGGGTTGGCTCTGCTAGGTGTCACCTGGTCTTCATTCTCATAGCTCTTCCCTTTCCTGGGACCCTTGGCCTCTATCTTCCTTCTCCTTTTTTAAGCCTTGCTTTCTGAATCTTCTTAAGTTTATTTGCTCCCATCTAGAAACCATCAGATTTCAGATGATTTTGTGATGGGGGATATCAACCTCTTTTTTTTTTTCCCTCGAGGGCAACCAAGGTCTCCTCCTGGACACCACGAGTCAGACCTTCCAAGAGACAACAACAGTCATCAAAACCTTCTCACCATGACAGCAAGCAAGGAGGAGGGACCCTGAAGACCCTCGATGGCCCCTTTCAGCAGGAAGTAGCTACAGAGAATGACCTCTGCCCCATCTACCAAAAGATTTCTGGGTCCCAACTCCTGGAGGAAGCAATGTAAGAGTAGACAGTCAGATATGAGCAGGTACTAGGGGGAGGTATCCATGTTGGAAAGACCCCCCCCCCGGAGTACCACTCTGTTTGCCCAGTACTCACTCCATGGTCAAACTGTCAGAATGTTGTTAACTAGATCCTGATAAGGAAGGAAAAGGGCAAAAGTGGAATTCCTGACAGCTGAGCAGGCACAATGGGTACAAAATTGAATGCTCTACCTTCCTGGGGTGGCAGTAATAAGCAGTGCCACCATTAGATAGGATTCTTATTGATCACTGGTTCCCGTGCATGTGTATTAAGCACAGTAAGGGAGGATCCCCAGACTTCGGTGAGAACTGGATAAAGAAAGAACTGAGGCAACAGAAGATCACAATGCACAATGTCAGTGGGGGTGTTTCCAGCAGGGCCAGCCCACTCCTCTCCTGGAGTGTACTTGTACTTCCCAAATAAACTTTTCTTGGTTTACAAATTGGTCTTTTGGGTAAATTCCTTCTTCCAAAAAGACAACCAAGGGTCGCCCAGATCAGTAACATTATCATGGGGTGTCACTCATAGTAAGAGTCTGTTTCTGAGGATCTCAAAGTGAATTCAATAATGACAAGGTGTATCAATGATAGAGTTGGTAAGAAAAGAAAATAGTTCAATAATACTTGACTTACTAAGAAATTTGTCTAGGGTTTGGCTGTTTTTCAACTGTGGGAAAATCCCAAAAGCCAGGTGCAGTGGTGCACAACTGTAGTCCCAACTACTCCAGAGGTTGAGGCAGGAAGATTCCTTGAGCCCAGGAATTCAAGGCTGTAGTGTGAAATATGGTGCCAGTGAATAGCCACTCTCTCACTTCAGCCTGGGCAACATAGCATGACCCTGTCTCTCAGAAAGATTACAACAATTATAAAACATTTGTTTCAACAGAAATGTAACTTTTTCGTGTCTCATTATTTTAAAAATTCAGTCAGCGCACTTTAACTTATAATTTTGATGGTGTTTTTATGATCTTAACACCCAGGAAAGTAATATAGGCCCATGCTAAACGAGGCCTCAACCTTCTATCTTTGCCTGGGTCCATGTCCTAGCACATCATAGAAGAGCAAATCTAATGTTTTTAAGAAAGCATTGCAGCAGATAAAAGAGAACAAATTAAATGGATGTTCTAACACATAAATTACAAACTAGCTAGCAGATTTAAAAAAAAATCAATATATTACTTTGTGTTATTTCTCTGAGTATACCCATATCTATGTACCCATGAAATGTTGGTATGCCTCCATTGAGACTTCTTTGTTTTTTTCTCCTTATTTATGTAAAATATAACATACAATTTAGTGGCATCAAGTAAAGTGACAGAACATACGATATTTTGGTTTTCCATTTCTGAGTTACTTCACTTAGAATAATGGCCTCCAGCTCCATCCAAGTTGCTGCAGAAGACATTATTTCATCCCTTTTTATGGCTGAGTAGTATCCCATGGTGTATATCCACCACAATTTCTGTATGCACTCATTGGTTGATGGGCACTTAGGTTGGTTCCATATCTTTGCAATTGCAAATTATGCTATAAACATGCATTTGCACGTGTCTTTGTGTCTGTTTTCATTTGACTACTTCTTTTCCTTTGGGTAGATACCCAGTAGTGGGATTGCTAGATGAAATGGTAGTTCTACTTTTACTTCTTTAAGGACTCTCCATGCTGTTTTCCATACTGGTTGTACTAATTTACATTCCCACCAATCGTGTAAAAGTGTTCCCTCTTCACATTCAAGCTGACATTGTTTTTCAACTTTTTAAATTGTGGCAGTTCTTGCAGGAGTAAGGTTGTATCTCATTGTGGTTTTCATTTGCATTTCCTTGATTAGTGATGTTAGTGCCCTTTAAATAGAGACTTCAGTAGTTTTGTTTCATTCTCCATATGAGACCACAACAAGACAGCTAAATTTCTATTTATTTTTATTTTGACATGAAGTCTCACTCTTGCCCAGGCTGGAGTGCAGTGGCATGATCTTTGCTCACTGCAATCTCCACCTCCCAGGTTCAAGCAGTTCTCCCATCTCAGCCTCCCGAGTAGTTGGGATTACAGGTGCCTGCCACCATGCCCAGCTAATTTTTGTATTTTTAGTAGAGACAGGGTTTCACCATATTGGTTGGGCTGGTCTCCAACTCCTGACCTCAGGTAATCCACCCACCTCAGCCTCCCAAAGTGCTGGGATTACAGGCATGAGCCAGGCAGTTTTATAAGTTTTAAAATTATACTATTTGCCCCTAGCACCAAGATTGTAGTCTCAAAAATAGTCTCAAAATACCATTGCCCAATGAAAACAAGCCTTCCTGGAGAAAGTGCTGATTTCAGGTCTAGGAGAGAAATGTGTAAGGAGCCTGGAACATATTGTCACTCTGGATAGCCAAGAATCTATCAAAGATTATTAGGATGATTTCAACATGTCTGAAGGGCCACTCTGACTTCTAACCAAAGATAGGACATTTTGTACATTAATAAGGATAATAGTTGCAGTGAATTGAGATATATCAGATATGTTTGAATGTCTGCATTCATAATGATCCTTTTGAAAAAATAAAAGTGGGCTGGCACAGTTCCTCATGCCTGTCATTTCAACACTCTGGGAGGCTGAGTTAGGAGGTTCACTTCATCCAGGAGTTCAAGACCAGCCTGTGCAACATAGGGGGGTCCCAGCTACTCAGGAAGCTGAGATGGGAGGGTCACCTGAGCCTAGATGTTTGAGGCTGTAGTGGCATATCTGCTTCTCTGCATACCAGCCTGGGCAACAGAGCTAGACCCTCCCTGTCAATAAATAAATTAATTAGTAGAAGTGGTCACCATTGAAGGATATAAATGAAACAGCCCATCATTTTGAAAAATGGTAAACAGAAGAAATCAAGCCATAAACTGGCATTTTCTATATAAGTTTTACAAGTGAATAACACAGTTTATAAGAAGCAGCATCTCTTTTTATATTTATGTCATTTTTTTCTTCATGCAAGGCCCTTCTTAGGGTAGCAGTATGTATCTCTTCTGGAAGTATGGCAGCTCATAAACTTCATTGTTGAATCCATAATTGATCAATGGCCATTAACATCACCAATTATAAAAAAAAAAGAAGTCCAGAGAGTACACACCTCCTCCCAGAAGAAACTAGCACAGTCTTTTTTCCCTGACCCTCAAGTCCAACCTGAATCTGACCAAGTCTTGAGATCAAACTACTAATTTATAAAAACTAGAACAAAGTGAAGAGCAAGTTAACCAACATCACAAGATACAATTAGCAAAATTCACAGTATGAGAAACAGCATCATGAGAATACACTTAGGATAATCCAAACTATGGGGAAACGGCCTGATTTATTCAATAAATGGACTGCAAGGGACAACACAGAGATCAAAGTGGGAAGCTGTCAGGATCAAAAAAAACCTAAGAGGTGAATCAAACAATCCCAAAGAGAGACTTTATTTGGATCCTGATTCAAACAATAAATACATGAAATGACTGGAAATTTGGAGCTAGAAGGAGAGTTGACAGTGATAAAGAGCAATGGTGTGAGATGGTTGGTTGATGATGGTATTGGGATTATATTTTTTAAAGAGTTCTTGTCTCCGGGCACTGTGGTTCACACCTATAATCTCAGTAGTATGGTAGGTCAAGGCGGGAAGATCCTTTGAATCCAGGAATTCTAGACCAGCCTGGGCAATATAGCAAGACCCTGTCTCTACTAAAATACAAATAAAAAATTAGCTGGGCATGGTGATGTGAGTCTGTAGTTGCAGCTACTCAGGAAGCTGGGGCAGGAGAGGCCACAGTGAGCCAAGATCATGCCACTGAACTCCAGCCTGGGTGACAGAGACCTTGTCTTGAAAGAACAAACAAGAATCGTATCTTTTACAGACATATACCAAGACAGTCAGGGAGGAAATTATATGATGTGTGGGATTTGCTATAAAATCAGGAGAGGAAGAGGAGAAGCATGTAGGAGTGTACATGTAATGAGATTGGCCATGAGATAACAAATATCTGAATCTGCTGCTGAGTAGGTGAAAGCTCACTACACTAGCCTCTTGTTCAAAAAGATCTAGAATAGAAAGTTTGTCTAAAAATCCACTTTGTGGATTTGTAACAAGCATTGAATAAGATCACGTATACAGAGTGCTTTATCACCACGGCTTGCAGGTAGTCAGCACACAAACATTGTTTTTAGTTTTGTATAGTCCCTGTCCATTAATCACACCCAAAAAAGGTATGTGGTTCACACCAAGAGCTCTGGCCCATGGACCTTTGTCCACTTGGTGGTAATTTATTGGAATTTGAGGTTTAGAATGAGGAAATGCCAGCCTTCAAAGCCCCAGGCCTACTATGAAATAGCAAAGCCAACAGTCCCAGATGCCTTCATAGCACACCTAGTAAGTAGGACCACTTTTCTCTCACCTTGTAGGCACACTTGAGTTCATTCACTCACTATTTTTCATTCATTTCTTATATGCCATGTGTTGGGTGCTAGGGACCCATAATAAGTGGACCCATAATTGACTGGAAGCATCACTTTCAAAGCATTATTTCAGGATGAGTATTTCGTGTCAAGTGGATTCAAGGAACAGTGCGAAGGATCCATGGCCTCAGTCACCATGAAGGCCCTCCCAGGAGCCAGCCCTACTGGGCACATATAAATGAGTGGAGACATGGAACTCACCCTTACAAGGCCTAGAACCTGACAGAGCACACAAGACAGCAGCCCAAACAACCAAGAACAGGAAGCTGAAGGTGAGAGGTGGGCCCCCAAAGGATTCTGTGAAAATGCTTTGTGTTTGTGGATTTATCACGCAGAATGAAACCTTTGTTTTTATTCACAGGTTAGACACACTCTCTCTATATAGAATCTATGAAGGGACACTTCTGAGCCCTTTGAGGCTTATAGTGAAAAATGGAATATCTCAGGCAGCCCAGGATGAATAATGCAGTCACCAAGAGGGGCAGGGTGGCCACAGGTGGCCAGCAGCAGGGATGGGCATTGTGAGTCATTGGATGGGGTTCTGGGGCGTGGCATTGTGAGTCACTGGCCTGACTTTGTTGTTTCCTGGTAACCAGGTGACATAGGAGGCTTTGTGAGTGATAGGCATCAGCCAGGGCCAGCAGCCTTCAGTCGGAAGCTGGTAGTGGGAGGAGGAGGAGCTCCGACTGCCCTCACGGAAGTGTTTGTGCCCTTGGTGCTTGCTCTGTTGCTTTGTTTTTTTCTTTTTGTTTTTTTTCTTTATTGTGTGTGTGTGTTGCTTTGTTTTTTTCTTTTCTTTTTTTTTCTTTTTTTTTTTGATTTTGTGTGTTGCTTTGTTTTGAGGGTCCCCTTGGAGCTCACCCATGGGAAATACATTCAGCTGTTGCCTAGGCCCCAGGGCTGGCCTCAGTTGTGCCTGGTGCAGGCGGAAGGTGGCGCCTTGTTGTGAATCCGAGACTCAGTCTGTGGCAGCTGCAGCACCAGCATCCACCACCGCAGAGCCTGCCGCGTCCGATTCCAGAGTGGCGGAGGTCCAGTACGTGCAGCCCACCAACTCAAAGAGGCGCAAAGGTAAAGAAGCCACAGGTGCCATTTGCTCTCTGGCACATCTCTGGCCACCACCTCCCCCACCTCCTTCCCATCCCCTCACCCCAGAGACATCCTCAGCTTCCAGCTCCCTCCTGCCTATAGCCAGCTTTCCCATGGCTGGGCATGGGGGACAAAGGCTAGTCCTGCCTCTTGTCTTTGTTGCTGAGCCTTCTTGCTTGAGGCCTTTTTGGTCTAGTCTCTCCCTTTCCTCGATGAAAATTCAAATACTCTAGTTTTGGAGTCTCCATCCCATTCTCTAGCCTGACCTATGCAGCTAGTATGGTACCTCAGTGAAGGAGCCGGTTAAAGGCCCAATCGTTTCTTTTCTCCTATTCGATAAGGAAGCTAATAATTGGGATAATTCAGACTCAAATATTTGGAGACTTCTTAAATTTAAAATAGAGTTTGCCATGGAAGAGATTATATGGTGTTCTTAATAGATGGTTTTAAGTCACCTTGACAGAAGCAGCTTTATTTCTTCCAATTGTAATTTGAAAACCGAAGGAAAAATTGAGGGACATGCTTAAAATGACTGCAAAAGGTATGAAATGTTACTGCCAGAGCTGTAAAAAAGGTTGTTTTTGTTTTGGTTTTACCCAAAAGTTCAGCCGTGGAGCTCTGATTACTTTAAAATTCCCACTTTGACATGAATGTCTCTTCAGCCCTACTCCGGTAACTTCACGGGCTTTGTTTACCTCCTTGTTCTGAAAGACAGGTAGAGCTAGCTCATGGTTACAGGTTCCAAAAGAGACGAAATGACTTTAGACTTGAATTTGTAAGGTAAAGACTTGAGAGTTAGAAGGCCAGACCCTGCCTGTGGAAAAGAGTTTGTTTTCATGGCTCCCCTTCCTACAGGATGGGAAAGAGGAGGAGAGAGGAAACATTTCATTTTTTTGCTATGGTCAAGTTGAAGACAGAAACTAATACTTGTAAGACAGGAGAGGAGCATTTAGTCACAAAATCAGTCAAACATTTGTGTATCACTACATTTGTTGAGCAAATGAAAGCTACCAGACTCAGAAAACCAGAGATGCTAATGGAACTGACATTAGTAACCAGGGTTTTCTATTGAGTTCAGCACCCAGGGTGACTTCCAATACCAACCACCCTCCCCTCCACACACACACTTTTCTCAGGACTGGAAAGCTCAGGCAGCCCATCCCCCCCTGATGAATAATGCAGTCACACAGAGGGGCATGGTGACCACAAAGTGGGCAGCAGCAGGGATGGGCATTGTGAGCCATTGGGTGGGGCTGTGGGGCGGGGCATTGTAAGCCACTAGCCTGACTTGGTTGTTTCCTGGTAACCAGGTGATATAGGCTTTTTGGGTGATAGGCATCAGCCAGGGCCAGCAGCCTTAGTCTAAAATCCTTTAGGATTTTAAAATAGATGAATCTAGCTACAAATAATTCTGGGTAACCAGTTCCTTGAACAAAAACTAAGTCCACTAAATAGAAAACATATATCATAAAGACATAGAAATATGATCAGCTCATTTTTTCATTTTAATGGCAGGATTTATAGTATGGAGAATGTCTAAGCTCTGTATTTAAACTAGTTGGCTCTTCTTTCTTACAAATAATAAGGCTATGATGGGTGTGCCTTTGTAACAAGGAAGTGCTGTACTCCCTTTTAGAATATTGAAAAATTGTGAAAGAATGAACAAATAATTATGAGACTTAATAGATTGTACCTTATACACAAAGCATGCAGGTACCTGTGGAAACTCCTTGCTAGGTGGTGTATGGCAAGCCTCTGCTAATATTCTGTACGATTTGGTAGATGAGGTAGTGAGAGACAAGTGAGCCTTTTCGTTATTCTTTAGGATGTAAAACATGTTTTCATGTACATCTTATCGGAACCTTTCAAATACAGATAAGGCCTGTGTATATTCTCCTATGTTGCTGATGCAGAAAGGAAGGCTTAGAGATCTGAAGGGACTGAAGGGACTGTGTGAGACAGCTACTGAACAGAACTGAGGTTCTAAGTCATCAAAGTAGACATTGGAGGTCGTAGTGATGCCAAACTAGTTCTTAAAGAACTTGACAAACTCCAAATGTCTTATATTGTAAGGTCTACGCATAACATAGACCTCTCTTAGAACTTACTTTCATCTTGATTAGTCCCTTCTGCATTTTATTTTACACAACTTACAGGCAACATTTACCTCTCCATTTTTCCTCCTAAAGAGATGGGTCCTCACTGTGTGGCACAAGCTGGCTTCTGAGTCCTGGCCTGGGCTCAACCACTCCTGCTGCCTCAGCCTGTAGGAGAGCTGACAATACAGGCATGTGCCATCTCTCCTGGCTCTACCTTCTGTCTATACATTTATTGAAATGGATAAGGATAAAAATAGGGGTAATAAAATGGCCTAAATTTACCAGTCAAAGCAACAGTTTAATAAATGTTGAAGAGTTTCTTCTGCTAACTGATTTGAAGCTGAGAATGCCCTGGTCGGGAGAAGCTGGTCAGAGGGCAGGTAAGGCCCCACACATTAAGCACAGGATGAGAGTAAGAAGTGTTAAGTCAGAACAGTTGAAGAAAAAACAGTTTGTGAGCACAGAATTTACCATTTTATGTGTATGTGCATGACTAGGTTTCTATATGTCTCTTCAAATGTATTTTTGTGGTATTCGATAAAGGGATAACAGAAACCTCAATTTCAGTGTTTATTCTTTGGCCAGGCATGGTGGCTCATGCCTGTAATCCCAGCATTTTGGGAGGCTGAGGTGGGCGGATTACCTGAAGTCAGGAGTTTGGGACCAGCCTGGCCAACAGGATGAAACCCCGTCTCTACTAAATATACAAAAAATTAGCCAGGCGTGGTGGCACATACCTGTAATCCCAGCTACCTGGGAGGCTGAGGCAGGAGAATCGCTTGAATGCGGTAGTTGCAGGTTGCAGTGAGCCGAGATTGTGCCAGTACACTCCAGCCTGGCTGGGCAAATAAAACAAGAAAGAAGCATGTTCAGAATACTCAATATAAAGTATAGACACATTCAAAGTTTGTTATTAATATCTTTATTTCAGAAAATTGTGTATCACTTTTCTTGGAAAGTGATAAATTCCTACTTAGGATGTGAAACATTTTAGCCTTTCTATAATGAGGAATTGAATTCTTTTGGTGACTTAGACAATTATCACAGCAACCAGTGCTCCAACCATTCTATGGCACACTAAACAGTCATTTAAAGTCATCAGGTAGAACAGGGCACACTGCTGTGGAAAGACATCCTGGAGTGCTCTCTAGGTGGCAAGTCCTGTTTCAGGAACTTATGCCATAAATGATGCTCTGCCTCATTGTTCTCTTCTGAAATATTTCAAAAGAACACTGTGTCTTGAAGCCATTTCAAAGAGACGTTCTAAGAACCCACTTTAGATCTCAGACAGACTCAAACATATTTCGTCCTATCTTGCCTTTATTTAGCAGTATATCTAATATGACTGGTGGTAATGTAAGTAACGCAGATTAAGATAGTAGGAGATCATTATCCAATTTTATCACTACCCATCAACTTTTCATGCAGCCTTTTGTGTTCTTACCTTAGGAACGCTGCTAATTTGCTGGCTCTCTCAAGTGAGGGGTCAGGGAAGGGAAAGAATGGGCATATGATGTAGAGACCTCTGAGCAGAGGTCTTTCAGCTTTCTAGTAGCTATTTTCAACCCTCCTTTTAAAATAACTATCAGTGGCCGGGCGTAGTGGCTCACGCCTGTAATCCCACCACTTTGGGAGGCCGAGGTGGGTGGATCACTAGGTCAAGAGATCGAGACCATGCTGGTCAACATGGTGAAACCCCATCTCTACTAAAAATACAAAAAAATTAGCTGGGCATGGTGACACAGCCTGTAGTCCCAGCTACTCGGGAGGCTGAGGTAGGAGAATTGCTTGAACCCAGGAGGCGGAGGTTGTGGTGAGCCGAGATCGTGCCATTGCACTCCAGCCTGGGTAACAGAGCAAAACTCTGTCTCAAAAAAAAAAAAAAAAAAAAAACAGTATGTTTCCTGTAAAAGATGTAGAAAATAAAGAAAAATTATTTATTATACTCAGAATACCCAGAGCTCACTTGTGTTACTATTTGAGTACTGGTTCTTCTGGAGATTTTTGGTATGCATTTGAATATAATATTTTATTTCACAAACTTTTTTGTAAAATAAAACTTTTTGATCATTTTATATGTGCTGCCGTGTAACTTTTACTTAAAGCAGTGAAATAATGGCGTAAGTTTCTCAAACAGTACTTGACACCTAGAGAGCACTCCAGGATGTCTTTGCATGCCAGGGCACCCTGCTGTACCTGATGACTTTAAATAACCACTTAGTGTACTACGGACTGGTTAAAGCATTATTTGTTTACCTATCCTTTGTGATTGGCCGTCCTTTTTCGTAAAGTCAGACACAATCCTGTTATGTTTGATTCTAAGAACACACATAAAGCACATTTTGATGACAGATGCGTGGTATCTTGTTATAAAATTCAGATAATATATTTTGTCTAGTGACATAATTAAACCGATGAAATGAGTCACTTTGTATTTAAGGTATTTTAGTACTAAATATACTTGTGTCAAACTGCAGTTATCATTGACTTTTAAATAGACATTAACATTCTTCTTCTCTTATGTTTTTGTGGATCTTGATAGCTTATGTCTTTAATTCTAAATAACTACGAGTTTAAAAAATCTGATGCTGTCTAAGATGATAAATCAAAAGACAACTTTAGCAGATCTGGGAGAATTGGGAGAAACTTAACTAGTTTGGGGTAAAATGAAATATATTTATTGAGCACTTTTAAATGGCCTGGCAGTGTTGCAGAGGCAGGGCAAACAGTGGAACACAACATAGAGCCCCATTCTAAGTCTGACCCTTACATTCGATAGGGAGGTAAGGGCAGATAGCACATGAATAGTCAAGAATGGCAGGTGGTGACGTGCTGGGGGAGAAAGTAAAACAGGGTAATGGATTAAAGAGGAGAGCAGTTTTATGGAGGGTTGGGGGTAAGAGCTGGATGTTCTCTTTAAGTGACATGTGAACAGTCTTAAAAGTGAAATGGGCTGGGTGTAGTGGCTCCCACCTTTAATCCCAGCACTTTGGAAAGCCAGGATGAGGGGGATTTCTTGAGGCTGGAAGTTTAAGACCAGCCTGGCCAACACAGAGACACCCCCATCTTATTTATTTTTAAAAATAAAAAAGTGAGGGGAACTTGTGAGGATGATGGGAGAGGGCTTCCAGAGAGGGATATCTACTTTGGAATTCCTGAAATAGAAACAAAGTTGTTTTAGGCAAAGGACAGAAAGACACAAGGGTGGCTGCAGCAGAGTGAAAGGATGCTGGGATGAATAAGGTGTGGGTGAAGGCCTTGTACACGTAGCAAGCACTGACAAAGAAGATGGACTTCAGTTGAGATGGAAAACCACTGGAGGGAGGATTATAGCTCAGGATTACTGTTAATTGTCTAAGAAAAAGACTGAGCAGCGGCTCCGTGGGAATATACTGTAATACAGGCAAGGGTGGAAGCAGGAAGAGCACCTGGGAGGCTGGTGGAGTAGTTCAGGTGAGAGCCAACAGTGAAGAGAAGAGCAACAATGACCTGAAAGAGGCTGACTTGAGAAAATCGGGTGATTTTTAAACACATCTTCACTCTTAAGAGAAAGGCAAATGAAAGCTATACTGAAGTGTCTCTCCTATTGAGGGAAATTCCAGAAACATGGCAAAACGTTCTTTGGTTTGGCTGTAAGGAAAGTTGCATTCATATATTGCTGGTGGGAATGCAAAAAGGCTCAACTCCATGAAGGGGAATTTGACACAATCTCACAACCTTGCAAGTGCATTTAAACCAGACATCCTACTTTGAGGAATTTTATCCTGAAGGTGTGCTCCATAAATATAAAACAAACTATGCGCAAAGTTCTTGTTGCATTATTTTCAATAGTTAAATACCAGAAATATGTGACATGCCTAGTAAGGGACTAGTAAAATAAGCTGATACTTCTACATAAAGGAGAAGTATGGAGTTGTAAAAAAGAGTAAGATGTCTTTTTATTGCTATGGAGTGATTCCCAAGATAGGGTATGCAGAAAAGCCAAAAGGAGGACATGCAGTAATATACATGAAAAAAAGCAGGGGAAATAATGTGTATTTCATTATTTAAAAATAAAAGACAACATTGGGGAAGTCTTGATGATGACCTGTGACTATTTTCTCCTTAACTTCACTGGGCAGCCAAAGTGCATATTTTCTCAAAATGTTATTTTGCTATGGGTTCTGCAAAACATGCTAACTGTGCACTTTTCGCCTTTGAGTTAGAGAAAGCTTTGCTTTGTAATTTATTGTGCCTTATGTAGCATACAGACTGCTCTTTGATTTTATTCTGTCCTCTCAATGTTTTGAGTTAGATGTAATATGGGAATTATGCTTGTGTTACATATGAGGTGGCTGGTTCTAAGAAGAAGACTCAGTAGATCAAGAATGTAAATTCTAGATAGATGGCATATAAAACTAGAATTTATAAAAAAAAGGCATGCATATGGCCTGCTTTAAATACTACCTTTTCTAAAAAAATTTTTTTTTTTAGCTTACTAAAGCAATTAAGCCTCAGGATGAAAACAGCAATATTAGATAATGAGAAATAAAATGGGGGATACTTGTAACACAGCAATGCTTTTTATTTTGAAGAGACAGGGTCTTGCTTTGTCACCCAGGCTGGAGTGCAGTGGCATGATCATAGCTCACTGCAGCCTCAATCTCCTAGGCTCAAATGATCTTCCCACAACAGTCTTCCATGTAGCTAGGGATACAAGGGCTCACCACCACATCTGGTGATGTTTAGAAGATTTTTTGTAGAGACGAGGTCTCACTGTCTTGCCCAGGTTGGTCTCAAACTTCTGACCTTAAGCAATCCTCCTGCCTTAGCCTCTAAAAATGTCAGGATTACAGCCATGGGCCAGCACACCTAGCCCAGAATGTTCCTAAAAGTCTGAAAAAATAAGTTAAATGCTATTAAGAAATATATAAAAAGTTAAACATATACTATGGTATATGAAATGTCACAGTTCAGTCATGGTCACTACAACAGTGATTAAAATATCCAACAGTTCAGGCAAGTCTGAGAACTGAGAGGGACGTACAGGATTGGTTTGGAAGCCAGAATTAGGATTGTCAGAGCTGGGAAAGCAGAAGCAAGGCAAGAGTGTGCACAGGAGTGGGGCACGCAGCAGCTCCGTGGTATGCCATGTGTCCTTTTTTACAGCAGGCCAGCTCCAGCCCAGCAGATGAGAAACACCTGATGGGTGGAAAGAGTGGATTCAGGTAAAATCTCAGACCGTGCATCATAGCTGAGAGACTTTAAATGTTTGCCTTATGGGTCATAAAACTAATAAAAGTGACAACATAGGGATAAAAGAGTAGGTCAGTAAATGCGGTAAGCCACCTGCCACCTCTCCAGAGCATCAACCATCCCACAGAAATATTGGGGCAGCAGGATGTGACAAAGCTTGTGAGAAGAGCTCTCGGTCCAGGGTCCAGGGCATGATCTAGAGGACTCAGGTGTTCCGAGATCTCTATCCCCCAGGGAACCAACTATATTATTACCTCAGATCTATCACTCCTCACTGTGGTGACTCTGGGCAAGTCAGTCAAAATGTCTGAGTTTTAATTCACTGAATTGGAAAATATGGGTTGTAGCCCCTTCCCTGCCTGTCCCTTGGGGCTGATGTGGGGGATCAGGGAAATCACAGATCTCTGTCATGAGCTAGAAATCATGTGGCCATGGAAACTGTGAAGTCACTTTCCATCCTACCCTGCACAGGAGACATGCAAGCTCCCTCTCTATATTCAACCACTACCAAGTATCTGGATTATTCTTCCCAACATTGAATGATTGAACATTTTAAGGCATTTACCAAAAAAATGAGTCTTTTTAAGTCTTTATCTGCATTTCATCCTTTTAGGCGCTATAGACCTTAGCAGGTCTATAGCATAGATCTACTAACGTTTCCACATCTCAGAATAGGGAAGAGAGGCACAGATGGGTTCATATCCCTCTCCCAGGTATGTGCAGATTCTAAGTAGGATTTGAACCCAGCCTGTTTTTGGTAACTTGGATCTTCTGCTTTTCTATATTGTCTCATCTGAATAAAGGTATCTGCCTGCACAAACAAATCTTCCTAGAACCCAGATCTAATTCAGGTAGCATTGAAAAGCAGTCGGTGAAAACTAGGATCAAAAGTTTAAACTGAATAAGTTTTTACTAATTTCTCTGTGGTCCTCTGCCAGCAAGATGTCAAGCACTGTCTTTATTATAATACATTTCTACCTTGCAGGTTTGGCTGGCCGCACCAAGAGCTGGGCAAAAAAAAAAGTGGAAGCGTAAGAAAATTTGCCCCATTGAAAATGAAGGTAGGGTGGAAATTATATCATTAAGTTTATTGAAGCAAATAATTCCAGTTTACTCATCCAGTGTCCCATATTAGAGAAACTCAGTAAATGTGTGTTATGTTCTTCATTTATTTCATTTGTGCCCATTTAAATGCATTAAATCAATGGGTGATGCAACTACACAAGGAAAGTTACATTGACAACTTAGAGTTCGGTTCTTTTTGTTTGTTTTTGTGAAAAGGTCTCATTTTGTCACCCAGGAGTGCATTGGTGCAATCACAGCTCATTGCAATCTTGACCTCCCCATGTTCAGGTGATCCTTCTACCTCAGCCTCCCAAGCAGATGGCTGTAATGCACATGCCTTTATACCAAGCTATTTTTTTT